>CM062819.1:1102863101-1103463101 GCA_031772625.1 Pinus tabuliformis
CAGCTGTACAAATCTGCTCAACTGCTGCCTTGGAATGTGTGCCAAGCTGTTGTCTCCTTCTCCTCCCTGCTCAGAAATCTCTCTTGCTCTCTTGCTCTCCTTCTCCCAATCTGCTCATGAATGAATGAATGACCTTTTCCTCCTTTAATATAACTCCAAGTGACTTTTGGGTGATCCAAGTGACTTTTGGGTGATCTCTAAATCCAATGGCTGAAATAGATTTAGATCAATGGCTGAGATTAAATGCTCATTTAAATCTCACTTTCTATTTTTTAATTCACCCCACTTTAATAAAGACCCACTTAGTCATTTATTTCCAAAGTCACTTTTCCTTTCTAATTTTTCATTGACTTTATAAAAGTTACTTTAAAATTAGACTTAGTAACTTTATCACTTAAAGTCACTTTTAAATTAGATTTAACTTTATAAAATTATAAAGTCACTTTAGGAGAAAAATTAAATTCTTTTGGACACTTTTCCCTAGGCCAAAGATCAAAGCCTAAGGGAACCACCTGTCCTCCGGTACCAAATTTCAACACTCCCTCTTACCGAGGAAGGTGTTCCTCACCACACCCATCTTGTCTCTGAAGTAGACATGCTTGCCCCGTGGTAAGGCTTTGGTAAGAATATCTGCAACCTGCTCATCAGTGGAAATATACTCAAGTTTCACAACTCCCTTCTGAACATAGTCTCTGATGAAATGATATCTGATCCCGATATGCTTTGACCTGTCATGAAATACTGGATTCTCCGTGAGTTTAATGCAACTCTGATTATCACAGTAAATCACTGAAGGTCTCAACGGCTGACCAAATAAGCTAAACAACATCTTGCGAAGCCAGATGGCCTCACAACTAGCTAGACTGGCTGCCATATACTTTGCTTCCGCTGAACTCAGTGCTACTGACTGCTGCTTCCGGCTGAACCATGACACTACTGCTGAACCCAACCCAAAACAACACCCTGAAGTGCTCTTTCTATCAGAAGCACAACCTGCCCAATCAGAATCAGTGTATCCTGCCAATCTCACTCCATCTCCCTGCCTGTAGTCCAGACCATAATCCACTGTCCCCTGCAAGTACCGCAAAATGTGTTTTGCAGCCACCCAGTGAACCTTCCTAGGCTCACACATAAACTGACTCATCGTGTTGACTGCAAAACAGATATCTGGTCTAGTGTTGACCAAATACATCAAGGAACCAATCAGCTGCCTGTACAATGTGGGATCCACCAACTCGGAATCCGAAGCATGAAGCTTCTTCCAGTTGGTGATCATCGGTGTCGACATGGATCTACAATCCTCCATGTGGAATCTGCTAAGGATGTCCACAATATACTTCCCCTGCCCCAGGAAGAAATGCCCCTCCTCCTGCCACACCTCCAAACCCAAAAAGTAATGCATCAGGCCGATGTCCTTCATCTCAAACTCCGCCGCAAGATCTCTCTTGCAGTGCTCTATGAGTCTCTCTGCACCTGTAATGATCAAGTCATCCACATACAGCACCAGAATGAGAGGCTCCTCACCAATCACAATAAAGTAAAGGTTCGGATCTGCCTCACTCTTTGTGAAACCCATCCCCTGCAAGTATGTATCTATCCTGGAGTACCAAGCTCTGGGAGCTTGCTTCAGGCCATAAAGGGCCTTCTTCAGTCTGCACACATGGGACTCCTTCCCATGCACCTCAAAGCCCTGTGGCTGCTCAATGTACACCTCCTCCTGTATGAAGCCATTGAGAAATGCGGTCTTCACATCCATCTGGTGGATCTTCCAACCCATCTCTGCTGCTATCGATATAATGGAGCGGATCGAAGTATATCGAGCCACGGGAGCGAAGGTCTCCTCATAATCAACTCCCTCTACCTGGGAGAACCCTCTAGCCACAAACCTCGCTTTGAATTTCTCAATGCTGCCATCTGCAGCATGCTTTACCTTGTAAAGCCATCTGGAAGTAACCACGGATTTGCCCTCAGGCCTCGGCACCACCTCCCAAACATCATTCTTCATGATAGAAGAATACTCCTCCTGCATGGCCTCTCTCCAGACCTGCTGGCTAGCTGCCTCCTCATAGCTAGAAGGCTCAGAGTCAAGGATGCTGGTAACCATCGCCATATAGCTACAAAACCTCTCAGGTGGTCTACTCTCTCTGACCGGCCTCTTCGGCTCAGCAACAGATGTGGCATCTCTCAAGGTGTCCTGAAGCCACTTGGGCTTCCTCTTCCCTGAGCGCACTTCTCCCACTGGAGAATGAAACTCCTCCTCATCATCATCATCAGTAGCCTGAACTCCTGACTGTCTGTCTGCTGTCCTCCTGCCTGCACCTGAACCTGTAGAAGCTGAGGTACCGTGTGAACTGTCCATCAGTGGACTCCCTAGTGAACTGCTCTGTGAACTGCTCTGCATGCTGCCCGGAGCACCACCCCTCTGGCTCGGCGAGCCACAGCTCACTGATGGACCTGACATCCTCATAGATGTACCTCCGGATCCTCCTGATCCCTGCCCACTGGATCCCTGCGACTGACTCAACTGCTGCTGAGGGTCTGGCTGATCCAGATACTCTAACTCCCGTGACCTCCTAAAGGCCCTGTCTTCCTCGAACTTCACATCCCGTCTGACAACAACTCTCCTCTGTGCAGGAATGTAAATCCAAAAGGCCTTTAAGGTCTCACTGTAGCCCACAAAGATACCCTTCTCTGCGATGGGCTCTAGTTTGGTCCTCTTCTCCTTGGGTATATAGGAGTATGTTATGCATCCAAAGATATGAAGATGACCAATATCAGGCTTCTTCCCAGAGAAAGCCTCCTCCGGAGTCATGTGCCCCAAGGCACGATGCAGACTCCTATTCTGCAAGTAAACAGCTGTGTTGCAGGCTTCTGCCCACAAGAACAATGGCAACCCCTGATCATGTAACATGGCTTTGGCAGCCCCTATGATGGATCTGTTCTTCCTCTCTGCAACTCCGTTCTGCTGGGGGTTGTAAGGAACAGTGAACTCCCTCCTAATGCCTGCCTCCGCACAATAGTCAACAAACTCTCCAAGGGTGTACTCTCCTCCATTGTCCGACCTCAAGGACTTGATCTTTCGACCTGTCTGAGTCTCCACAAGAGCTCTGAACTCCTGAAACCGCTTGAAGACCTCACTCTTGGTCTTCAAAAAATAAATCCAGGTCCTCCTGGAGTGATCATCAATGAATAACACATAGTACTCATATCCACTCAAGGAAACATGAGACATCCGACCGCTCACATCGGAATGAATCAAATCAAGTATCCCCGTCGCTCTGCTGTCACTGCTGGGAAAAGGGGATTTGGCAAACTTGCCCATCGCACAACCTCTGCAAGTATCAAAGTGATCAGTACTGAAATCTGGCACACCTGTAGTGATCTCACGCAATGTCCTCAAGGCTCCATGATACATATGTCCCATCCTGCGATGCCAAATCTCACACAGCTCAGAACTGCTAGCTCTGTTGTCGGTACTGCTGCTCAATGCCAAAAGGGGTTGGAATGCAAACTTGTACACCTTTGCATGGCGTACACCTATCACTCTAGCTGAATCAACTGGAGTGCCCTGGGATACATCAACACCTGTCCTCCCCTGAACAGTACCTCATATCCTCTGTCCTCCAAAGCTGAGACGGATATGAGGTTCTTCCTCATCCCTGGCACATAAAGAACCTCTGACACCTTCAAGGGAGGTTTGGACTCCCTCTGAAATGTCACTGTCCCCACCCCGACTGCTCTAACAACTCTGTCATCACCGAGTACTACCTCAATATCAGTGCCACTCTCTGAAAGCTCTGAGAAGTACTCACGGACTCCTGTCATATGACGTGAAGCCCCACTGTCCACATACCAGATACCTGAAGATGCTCCGCTAATCGAGGGAAAAGCATGCTCCCTCTGAACCTGTGTGGCAGGTGATCCTGCACTAGACGACTCACACGTAGTGAACGCAAACTCCCGGTCAAAACGACCTGCAAAGTCCTCAATCTCTGCTGAAGCTGCCACGTCCTGGTTCTTCCCCTTCTTCTTCTTCTTCTCCGGACACACAACTGCATAGTGTCCCATCTTTTGACAATTCCAACACTTCACCTTGGAATAGTCCTTCTGTGTGTTCCCCTGTTTACCTTTACCTTTGCCTTTGCCCCCACCACTGCTTGTGGAAGCCTGCTTCTTCCCTTTGCCTTTCTTGCCTCCTGCCACCAGTGCTACGTCCTCATCCTGTTCAACTGGCTTGGCTGCCCCAAGCTGTCCTTTCCTGATCTCTGTCTGAATACAATCATCCCAAAACCTCTCCCATGTGGGAAGGGTCTCACGTGCACAAACCCCATCAGCAAAGTTCAACCATAAACGGGGGAGGCCATTCACTGCAATACGCACCAACTCAGTGGATGGAATGGCCTCTCCAATCGCTGCCAACTCATCTCTCACATTGGTAATCTTTGTGAGATATCCAGCTGCACTATCATTCCCCATCTTAATGTTCTTCATCTTCTCCTTCAGGACCATCTTCCGGTTCTCATTGGTACTCTGGTAGAGATTGGACAATGTTGTCCACATCTCATGGGCATTGCTCTTTCCTCTCACATGAGGAATGCAATGGTCTTTGATTCCATCTAGAATCAGCCTCTTACCCTTATTGTTCTTCTTTTTATACTCAGCCAACTGAGTAACATCAGTGGGCACAACAACAGGGTTCTGTGCGGTATGCACCATGATATCCCAGACTTCTGCCTCCTCAAAGATACTCTGCATTCTCTCCTTCCAAACACTGTAATTTGTATGCCCATCCAACCTATCCTCCACCCTCAATCCCAATGACATCCTGTTGTCCTAAAACTGAAAAATAGCACTGCTGTAGTAAAGATAAAACTGATGTTTATGAAAAAATCAGCTTGCTGGAATTTTCTGAGTGAAAAATCAGCAACTGTAATTTTTCCTTTTGCTGTCCCAAACTGCCCTTCAGCACTCAAGCTCTGATACCATGTAGAAATTTCTGTTTTCCCACCCCGGTTTTCAGTTTCTCCTTATTTCTCCCATGTAGTTAAATGCCCATTCCCATAACCATACATTTAACAGACTGAAAAAAATAAATATTGCTGAAAACACAAATTCTGGAAATTTTTCAAAATGCTGGAAATTGCAGAATTAAAAATCAGCAATCAAAAACAGCCATTAAAACACTGATATTTTTGGTCAACTTGACCCTGGAAAAACCCCCTACAACTCTTGGGGAAAACCAGTTTGAGAGCTCTTCTTTATTTCTGAAAATTGCCTTTTTACAGTGAGAATTATTCAGCAAAAAATCAGCAAGCAAATTTACAACTTATCTCCTTTCCCGTGCCTCACAGCAATCTGGAAATTACAGCAAACAGGACAGCAATAAATGTTGTACGGCCTCCGTTTTGTGTGCAGAAAAATCAGCAAACTGCTCCTCGATTTTTGTGCAAAAATCTGCCTTTCACTATGTGCTGAATCAGCTGTACAAATCTGCTCAACTGCTGCCTTGGAATGTGTGCCAAGCTACTGTCTCCTTCTCCTCCCTACTCAGAAATCTCTCTTGCTCTCTTGCTCTCCTTCTCCCAATCTGCTCATGAATGAATGAATGACCTTTTCCTCCTTTAATATAACTCCAAGTGACTTTTGGGTGATCCAAGTGACTTTTGGGTGATCTCTAAATCCAATGGCTGAAATAGATTTAGATCAATGGCTGAGATTAAATGCTCATTTAAATCTCACTTTCTATTTTTTAATTCACCCCACTTTAATAAAGACCCACTTAGTCATTTATTTCCAAAGTCACTTTTCCTTTCTAATTTTTCATTGACTTTATAAAAGTTACTTTAAAATTAGACTTAGTAACTTTATCACTTAAAGTCACTTTTAAATTAGATTTAACTTTATAAAATTATAAAGTCACTTTAGGAGAAAAATTAAATTCTTTTGGACACTTTTCCCTAGGCCAAATATCAAAGCCTAAGGGAACCACCTGTCCTCCGGTACCAAATTTCAACAAAAAGAACCTCATTTCAGCAGAGGTCTTGAAGTGTTTGGGCCTGCCGAATACAACACATCCGCAATTATACACCATCATGTGGCTTCACCAAGGATGAGATCTTCGCATTAGCCAATAGTGTCGCCTTCCCTACAGCATCAATCCCTTCACGGATGTGGTACTGTGTGATGTCTCTCCTCTTGAAGTTTGTGATGTATTATTAGGACAACCATACTTATGGAAGCGTCATGTTGTATATGAGTCTAGACCTTGCTTTGTTGTTATTTATTTTGGTACTAAGTTATACAGAATACCTGAGGTAGCCCCACCTACCGCCGTTTCTTTGATCTCTAGTAAGAAATGCGGTAAAGTCATCTCCCAAATTAGGAAATTTGTTTTCTTTATGATTCTCTCTCAAAGCTAGGGGAAGGTCGTGGCCACATCGATGGCCCTTGGGAAGGGTTCCTCCAAGCAACAGAAGTAGGTGGATACGGTTGTGGAAGAATACAAGGACATCTTATCCACACCCACAAGGGTACCCTTGCATTGTCAGGTCAAGCATTCAATCAATCTAACTCCCAGAGCACCTCTACCCAACAAGTTGATATATTGTCACTCCATTCTAGAAAATGAAGAGATCAAGTGGAAAATACAAGAGTTGCTACAAAAACAACACATCTGACCAATTTCCTCGCCTTGTGGGAGCCCAATTGTACAATTCTACTTGTAAAGAAGAAAGATGGGACTTGGAGGAATTGCATTGATTATCAGGAATTAATCAAAATCTTTGCCAGGAACAGGTATCTAATCCCACAAATTGATGACCTATTGGACCAACTCAAGGGGGGAAATTATTTCACCAATATTGATCTAAAGCATGGGTATCACCAGGTTCCAATAGAGCCCATAGATGTATGGAAGACTACCTTTAATCCAAAGAAGGAATTTTTGAATGGTTTGTTATGCCCTTCGGGTTAACAAATTCCCTTGCTACTTTTATCAGGCTAATGGATGACATCTTGCGGCCCTTCACCAACTTGTTCTTGGTGGTTTATTTGGATGACATCCTCATCTTCAGCAAGAGTTGGGAAGAACACCTGCAACACATTCAGTAAGTCCTTCAAACCCTTCGGTAGCACAAACTATGTGCCAACTTGGAGAAATGCACCTTTGGCATGAGATAGGTCTAATAATTGGGTTACATCATAGATGATTGTGGTGTGCATGTGGACCCAACTAAGATCCAAGTCATTCAGAATTGGACAGCCCCGACCACTCTAACGAAGCTTCACAGCTTTTTGGGCCTTGCAAATTTTTATCGGATTTTCGTGTTGGGATTATCCCATATTACTTGGCCTTTGAGTCAGATTACTAAGGGTGGGGCGAAAGCAAATTTTTCCTAGTCCGAGTCCCAACAGAAGGTGTTCACTAAGTTGAAGCACTGACTCTACTCTGCACGGTACTCACACTACCAGACCTGCAGCATCCATATGAAATTGAGAGAGACACCTCAGACTATGCTATTGGTGCAGTCCTCACCCAGCACGAGCATCCAATGGCCTATCATAGTGAGACACTTTCCGATACAATTCGGAAGTACCCCACCTATGATAAATAGATGTATTCCATTGTGCAGGCTTGCCGATAGTGGAAGCACTACATTCTAGGGAAGGAGATAATCATCCACACCGATCATCGACCCCTTTAGTTTATACAGACACAGGGGAAGTTGTAGAATGATCACCATCAAAAGCGATCTACATATCTGCAACAATTCCACTTGAACATTAAATACAAAAAGGGAAGCACCAATCATGTTGCAGGCTACCTCAACCAGCCCCTAGTTTCAACACTGACTATTTTTCTCAACTCTTGTGGTCATGAGACCTCTAGATGGCCACAACTATACAAAAATGATCCATACTTCGCCTCCACATACCAGATTCTATTAAATGGAAAGCAAGTTCTTGATTTCCACCTCCAGGATGCATTATTATGCTACTTGGGCCACTTTTGTATTCCTTCAAGCGAGCGTGGCAAGCTGATTTGGGAGGCGCACTACAGTCGGATCGTAGGACACTTTGGTGTGGAGAAAATTGTGGTTGTACTACAAAAATACTTCTATTGGCCCAAACTCTAATTGGATGTTGGGAAATATATCAAATCTTGCACTGCCTATGCCATCGCCAAGCCAACCATCAAGAAGAAAGGCATGTACATTCCTCTGCCTACTCCCAGCTAGTCATGGGAATCCATCTCCATGGACTATATGCCTAGCCTCCCTTATACCAAGCATGGTAATGACTATGTATTCGTGGTCATGGACAGATTTTATAATATGGCTATATTGGCGACCTGCAATAAGAGTATCACCGCAAAGGACACTGCCAAACTCTTCTTTGAATGACTATGGGTACATTTTGGGATCCCATAGACCATTATATCAGATCAGGGTAGCAGGTTCCTAAGCACATTTTGTTTAAGCCTCTGGACACTATTGGACACCAATCCCACCAAGTCGATTGTCTTCCATCCCCATACTGATGGCCAGATGGAGGTCATCAATAGGATGATAGTGAACATACTCAACATGTACAACTCCAAGCATCCTCGAACCTAGGATGAGAGTCTTCCATATGTGCAGCACAGTTATAATAGAGCTCTCCATATATCTATTGGTCGCAATCCCTTTCAAGTGGGTATAGGATTTCAATCATTGTGTTTGATTGATGTTGTCATGCCTCACGCGACTACATAGAGAGAATCCACACATGTATTAGATGAGGCTAATAAAGTGACTAGATTTATTGAACACATCCAACACATCCGCCAGCAGGTTCATGACATCTTGGAGAAGTCAAATGCCAAGTACAAGCAGTGACATGATCAACATCGGGTGCCACACAAGTTTCAGGTGGGTGACAAAGTTTGGTTGCATTTGCAAAAATAACACCTTATCAGAGCCCTTCGGAAGCTTAGACCACTCTGATATGGTCCTTACACCATTACCAAGGTTGTGGGAGACAATTATTTTAAGCTCAGCATTCCTCCATTCCTTGGTCTACACCCATTGTTCAATGTGGACCGCCTTCGGCCATACTTCCCACCATTACTGGACACATCATACATTGAAGAACAACTCACACCAATAGAGTTAAACCTAGATTGCATGGAACAGGCCACAACTAATCAAATTATGGCCATACAGGTCAAGAACACTCGCTAGCAAAAGATCCAACTATATTGGGTTGTCCTATATGGCCAACTCCTACACCAAGGCAAGTGGCTCACCAAGGACCAAGTTAACTAGAAATTTCCTCACCTCATGGAGGCTCTGCACGCAACTGATACCATTTCTTCCTAAGGGGGGAAGAATGATCCAGGTAGATATTGGTGGCCACCCACTATTCCACCTAGACCTCCAGTCAGTTTCATTTGTTTCCTTGTTTATTTCAGCATTTACTATTTTTAGAAGTTTTTCAGGTCCCAAACTTTTGGAGCAGTTTTGACCCCCTAAATGGAATTTTTTTGAGGTCCTCTATAGGCCCAAAGCCATAGGCATAGGACTACATAAAAACCTCTATTAGTTAGAGAGGCCTTTCCAACAAGGTATCATACGCGCCAAATGGAGATAATATGACCAAGTTATGACCCTGGGAAGTTGGCTACCCAACTAACCCCAACGAGGCCCACAAACTCTTGGTGTTACATCTTTTGGGGTTATGGTTTTGGTTGTTTAGGGTTTTCTCATGTTTTTCAATAATAAATAGGCCCTCGAGCCTCATTGTAACACAGTTCAGATGCATGTATCTGCCACATCTTCTCAGAGATAAGCTACCATCGCCCAAGCTAGTCTTATTTCCATTTTGTTTGTAAGCATATTTCAGTGTTTGACATTAATGAAATGAAGTGTTATTTTTGCTACATATTTGTATTTATGGTTATATCTTTAATTTGTTACGTTCATGTTTAAATTTGGATCACTAAGGTATGACCCCTACCTTAAGTAATAAAAAGAAAATATTCAAAGGTATGTCAATGGATTGCCATTCTCCTTCAAGGATAGAATTGAGTTTGATGAGCTTAGTACATTAGAGGATGAAATTTAGAAACTGAAGCACTGATATGAGAATTCTAAGCATAGACCTGAGAATAAATCAGACCAAAAATTCTAAGGCAATGCCTAGTTTAAAGGAAAAAGTTAGATAGAAACCAAGGGAATGAGTGTGACTCCTGTTAATTAAGAACGTAAACATAGGTCCAACACTACCAACAAATTCTACTCTACTCAAGAAGAGGTGAAGAGTTATGAGAAGGGCCCATACAAGTGCTGGAATTTTGGAGGGAATCACTTGAGGAAGGATTATCCACAGAAAAAGCACGTTGTCCTGAGAATGTACAAGGCACAGGAAGAAGAGACAATCAAAGATGTGGCACAAAGCATACCCAAAAGTTATGCAGTCATAGATAATCATCAATTTGATAATCGCGAAACGAGTATAGAAATGGAAGGTATGCTTTGTGACCAAAACATTTAAGATTTTATTGATATTGTTTTAAATTTTAGTTACATTAGTCCCACTATTGTTGAGAAATGTGCATTGAATAAGGAAGCACATAATGAGTCTTGGTTAGTTCAACTGGCCATAGGGATGAAAAGAAGAATTGAGCATTGGGTGAGGGCTTGCATAATCAAATTGAATGGGATGAAAACTATTGCAAACCTCAATGTGATACCATTGGGAGCATATATCACACTTATAGGCATGAACTGGTTATACCTACATCGAACCAAGTTATACTTGTAGAAATTTGGTGAAAGAATTGCAATTGCTCATGAAATTTTAATCTAAATCAAGAGACATAATTCTACTCTACTGACCTACGGAATTCAATTCACAATTTAGAACAACAATATCAAACATGTAATAATAAATAACACACATGCATAATATTTTTTCTACGGGAACCTAATTAGGAAAAAACCCTAAGCCTCTTTGCATTAATCAGATCAATAGATATGTATTACAATTTCTAGCTCAGTCTGAGCTCAACCTGCATGTGAATAACCTATCTCTCTGCTCAATGAGAAACTCTAACCCAGACTTAGTCAATTTATGCCTTTGCTTGAGCCCCTACTTCCTTACGCAAATCCTATAGAATTAGCCCCTATTTTTTAGGAATTATCGTCCAATTGATTTCATAATTCCCAAGGTTTGATCATTTGACTGCATGCAACACTTGTACACTCAAACTAGTTTACACCTAATTGTTACATTGCCTTGGAATCTCCACCACAACTGGAAACTTAAATTCTTTGCATGCATTATTTATTTTAGGTTAATTTATTATTTAATTGGATGCTCATTGAGTTAGACTGTTGTCCCACTGCACAATTGACCTTCCACTAGTTCCTCCAACTGTTAGAACTAGTTTAACTAAACTCAATTGGATATAACTGAATTGTATTACTAAAATTTAGCAATCGCACTTCCTTAACTAAACTCCAATCCCTCTAACTCGAATTCACTGACCTAATTGAGTGACAAGAGCCATGTAATGCAAGTTAACTGCATCCAAGTTGTCCGTTGATGTGGAAATTCAAATTTTCTCACTTCGACTAAGGCAAAGTCAAATTGAGACTTTCTTGTTGCACTTATCAACACTCCCTCTTAGTAAGAAAGGGATTATCGACCACCCTATCCTGCACCTGTGGAACTCGAACTTCCCTCTTGACAAATCCTTTTTCAATATGTCTGCATCTTGTTCCTTTGTTTGAATGCATTGTAGAAACATTATCCGGCTCTACACACAGTCCCATAAATGATGATACCATATATCTATATGCTTGGATCGATCATGAAATAGCAGATTCTCATAGAGATTAATGCAACTCTAATTATCACAATAGACTGCAGTTGGATCCATCATCTCACCAAATAGTCCTACAAGTATCTTTCTCATCCATATCGCCTCACATGATGCTTGACTTGCAGCCATGTATTATGCTTCTTCCGAGTTGAGCGCCACTGATCTTTGCTTCCTATTGTACTAGGAAACCACAACGAACCAACACTGAATATTCCACCTGATGTACTCTTTCAATCAGATGGACTTCCTGCCCAATCTGCATCTATGAAGCCACATAGCTTCACTCCCTTTGTTCGTATGTACCATAATCCACATTGGGTAGTGCCTCTCAGGTAGCGTAAAACATGCTTAGTTGCCTTCCAATATAATTTGGTTGGCCTAACCATAGCTTGGATCAGTTGGTTGACTACATAGCACGTATTCAGTCATATGTTCACAAGATATAGCAATGAACCCACTAACTATTAGAAAATGGTAGCATCCACCTCTTCACCTAAAGTAGTAGTCTCCTTCCTCCATTTGGTCGCTAGAGGTGTCTCCATGGGTTTACAATTCTCCATATGGAATCTCTGTAGTATCTTGTTGGCATACTTTCCTTGAGACAGAAACAATTGTCTATCACCTTGACATATTTCCAGTTTGAGGAAGTAGTGCATGAGACCCATGTCCTTCATTTCAAATTCCCTTGCAAAAGCTAATTAGTTGCTCATCACATGTTAATATTAAACCATCAACATATAAAAAAATGATAATAAATTTACCTTCTACCAAAATGTGATATAGGTTCACATCCACTTCACTTTTGGTGAAGTCCAAACCAGTGAAATAATAGTTGATCCTCGTGTACCAAGTACAGGGTGCTTGTTTGAGACTATACAATGCTTGCTTGAGTCTACACACATGAGACTCTTGATCAAATGTCTCAAAACCTTCTGGTTGCTCGATGTACACCTCCTCCTCAATTACACCATTGAGAAATTTTGTTTTTACATCCATCTGGTGGATCTTCCACCCCATCTGCGTTGCTAGTGCAAGAATTGTTCTAATGGATGAATACCTTGCTACAGGAGCAAAGGTTTCATCATTATCAATTCCCTCAACTTGAGAGAATCATTTGTCCACAAATTTGGCCTTATAATTCTCTATGTTTTCGCCTGTTGCATGCTTAACCTTGAAGATCCATCTCGAACCCACAATTGATTTATCTATCGGTCTTGGGACCATTTCCCAAACAATGTTCTTCATGATGGATTAGTATTATTCCACCATTGCATCAACATAAAAAGGTTTCTCTACTTCTTCCTAAAAATAGGATGGCCCAGTCTCTACAATCTCATTCATTAGATCCATGTAGCCAGTGTACCTCTCAGGTGACCTCCTTTACCTGTGCAAATTTGAAGTAGATCCCGCATTCTCCCTTGTATCCTGCACTAATCTATCATCTTCCCTGATTCTTTTTCTCCCTTCTCTAGATGGCTCTACTTGAGTGTATGTCTCCACTCTCTCCTCCTATATTTGTGGATACTCCACAAATTCTTGAGGCTCCTCCTTTGGAGCTAAAAGCTCCACTTCTGGTGGGATCTGAAGCTACCTCTCAACAGAGCACCACATCGCTTTCTCCTCATCAAAATTTACATCCCTGCGCACAAATGTGATTATGAGGGAAGGTAAGTACACACAGTGATTGTGTGGGGTTTTGATGCAACCCACAAAAAATTCCAACTCATTGTCGACTCAAGCTTCTTCCTCGAATATTTGGAGACATGGCAGTAAAAAGAGGCTCCAAAAATCCTTAAGTGAGACGCATATAGCTTTCTCCCCGATAAATCCACCTCCTGTGTAATCATACCAAGAGGACTTTGATTATGCAAGTATATTGATGTGTCACATGACTCTTCCCACAAATGCAGTGGTAGGCCTTGGTCATGTACCATATCTCTCATAGCTCCAATAATGCTTTGGTTCTTTCTCTTAGCTACCCCATTCTATTGTGGGTTGTGGGGTGTTGTCAGCTCTCTTTGAATGCCTTCTTTCGCATAGAACTCCTTGAAGTCATTTGAAACATACTCACCTCCATTGTCGCTCCTGAGAGCCTTCACCTTCTTGTTGGTCTCTTTCTCAACTAGTGCCTTGAATTCTACAAACTTAGAGAATGACTCATCCTTCTTCCGCATGAAGAAGATCCAGCACTTCCTTGAGAAATCATCAATAAAAATAACAAAATATTTATGTCTGGTAGTAGAAGCTCGCGAGAAAGTTACACAAACATCCTAGTAGACTCTTTCCACGACTACATGTGCTTTTTTGTCTTTCTCATGGAATGTGGATTTCACATACTTCTCCAAGGTACAACCTTTGCAGAAATCATGTTGCTTAAGTGCTCCTTTAGGGAGGCCAGTGGTTATTTGTTGCATAATTTTTAGGGCATAGTGATGCAAATGGCCCAATCTCATGTGCCAAATTTCATCAACATCATGGCGCGGCACTTTCTTTGCTTCAGTTTTTAATGTAGTGCAACCTTCCACATCCAACTTGCATAGGTTCTTCACCCAAATCCTGATATACTTCACTTGTCCAGTGGCTATGTGTCTCGGGAATTATTTCCCTTTGCTAAAGATCACATCATAACCATGGTCTTCCAAAAATATTATAGAGATGATATTCTTCTTTAGGCCTGGAACAAACATGACATCTTTGAGGCAAATAGGAGATCCTAACTCTCTATGAAAGTTTATTGTACCAATCCTAGTAGCATTATACCTTCCGTCATCCCCAAGCTCAATATGCATCTGGAGATCTTTCTCCTCTAGGTCACTGAAAAATGCTTTACACCCGGTCATGTGGATCGAGGCACCAAATTCCAAGTACCACACACTCCCCATCATCGTGTTGGCAATGCATGCCATAAGGGTGAAGTCTAGCTCAAATTGTAAATCCAATGCCTCACCTGCTGCTCCTCCTGAGTTCTTCTTGCCATATTTTTTGTGTTGACACTTTGTAGCATAGTGCATGAATTCATGACAATTGAAGCATTTTAGTTTGGAAAAGTCTTTCTTCTTACCCCCTTGGATGGATTCTAGTTTGGTTTGAGATTTCGTCCCTTTTCCTTTCTTTCCCTTTCCAACCAATGCAAAATTTTCTTCATCATCTCCCTTAGATGAAGTTTCGTCTCTGGTATTCCACGTGATCTCTTCTTGTACCAAATTGGACCACAAGCATTCCCAATTCGATAATAATTCCCTCCCATTCACTAAGTCCTAGTAGATATGCCAACTTTTTGGAATGTCTAGAAGAGCTAGGCTCACCAGTATATCCTGCAACATTCACACCAACCCCTCCAAGCTCATCACAAACTTGGGTAAATCTACTAAGATACTGCGGAATAGTATCATTCTCTTGCATTTTGATGTTTCGAAGTTTGTCTTTGAGGGATAGTTTTTTATGATCAATACTATTCTTTAACAACTCTTTAGTGCCTTCCACATTGCTAAAGGAGTTTCTTTCCCATAATATTTGAGACAATGTGGTCTTGTAATCGCTCTAATATTATTATCCTCGCCTTGGCTACATTTTTATTCTATTGAGCTAAGTTCTGGGGATCATATAATCCTATTTTTGCAATCTATGTCTTGACATATTCCACCAATATGGTGTCATCAAGCACCACTTCCATGCAATACTTCCATGTAATGAAATTCAAACTACCTTGTAAGGCATACTCTATTCTCAGCCTGTTGAAAGTCATTTTCCCAACTCTGAAGAGATCCTACTACACTGAAGCTACAAATTCAAACCTCCTGAGAAACAACTTTGAAATTCCTACTCTAATATGAATCCTTCTCTGATACCATGTAGAAATTTTAATCTAAATCAAGAGACACAATTCTACTCTATTGATCTACAGAATTCAATTCACAATTTAGAACAAAAATCCCAAACATGTAATAAAAAATAACACACATGCACAGTATTTTTTCTTGGGGAACCCAACTAGGAAAAACCCCTCAAGCTTATTTGCATTAATCATATAAATAGAGATGCATTACAATTTCTAGCTCAATCTGAGCTTAACTTTCAAGTGAATAACCTATCTCTTTGCTCAATGAGAAGCTCGGACCCAAACTTAGTCAATTTCTATCTTTTATTGGGCCCCTATTTCCTTGCACAAATCATAGAGAATTATCCCCTATTTTTGAGGAATTTTATTCCAATTGATTGTGCAATTCCCAAGGTTTTATCATCTAACTACATGCATCACCTATACACTCAAACTAGTTTACAATTGCTTGTTACACTGCCTTGGAATCTACACCACAGTTGGGAACTCAAATTCTCTACATGAACTAGTTGATTGATCGGTTAACTGGATTATCACTGAGTTAGATTGTTGTCCCACTGCACAACTAACCTTCCACTAGTTCCTCCAACTATTAGAACTAGTTTAATTGAACTCAACTGGATACAACTGAACTGGATTACTAAAATTTATCAATCACACATGCTTAACTGAACTTCAATCCCTCTAACTCAAATTTATTGAGCTAGCTGAGTTAAAAGAGCCATTTCACACAAGTTAACTACATCCAAGTTGTTTGTTGATGTGGAAATTTGAATTTTCTCAATTTGACTAAGGAAAAGTCAAATTGAGGCTTTCTTGCTGCACTTCTCAACAATATTTTTTTGATAAGACCATCGAATGCCTTGATGAAGCTGGAGTGCATAGAATTTTGCAGGAAAACCTTAAACATGTTTTAGTGAGATTGTTTTGGCTATGCAAGCCAATAGAAGCCACAGAAAGGGATTTATTTTATTTGATGTGCAAATATCTAGTAGTATTGAAACTAACTATAGTGCTAGGAATGAAGATAGTGATGTTCTGGGGAAATTCCTTGTTTGAAAACAATTTTCAGATGTATTTTCATAGGATATTCTTGGGTTTATTCCTCATATATAGATGGATTTATCTATCAAAATAATGTCAGGAACAACTCCAACATCCAAGGCTCCATATAGAATGAGCACTCTAGAATTAATTGAGTTCAACCTACAATTCAAGGAGATGCTAGACAAGGGCTACATAAGGCCAAGTGTGTCTCCATGGGGAGCACCAGTACTACTCATAAGGAAAAAGGACAACACACTTAGGTTG
Organism: Pinus tabuliformis; assembly: GCA_031772625.1. NCBI lineage: Eukaryota > Viridiplantae > Streptophyta > Pinopsida > Pinales > Pinaceae > Pinus > Pinus tabuliformis. Next base: position 1,102,880,117 of record CM062819.1, read on the forward strand.
TGTAGGAATATAGACAACTCAATAAAGTGACCATCAAGAATAGGTACCCCTTGCATATAATTCATGATATATTCGATCAGTTGAGGAAAGCAATGATCTTCTCCAAGATTAACTTTAAATCAAGCTATCATCATGTGTGCATTAACGATGAGGATATGCATAAAACAACCTTCAGAAAAAGGTATGGGTATTATGAGGTTGTGGTAGTTCCCTTTGGGCTTACTAATGCCCACGCAACTTTCATGTGTTTGATGAATAGTGTGTTGTGCCCCTGCCTGGACAGGTTTGTAGTGCTTTTTGTTGATGAAATTTTGGTCTATTCAAAGACCAATGAGGAACATGAACAGAATTTGGTTGTAGTATTTCAACTACTAAGGGAGCATAAGCTTTATGCAAATCTTGGTAAATGTGACTTCTTCCAATCACAGATCCATTATTTTGGACACCTTGTCTTAAAAGAGGGAGTAGTAGCTGATCCAGAAAAGGTTAAGGCCATAATGGAATGGCCAACACCTAAGAATGTGGTAGAATTTAGGTCCTTCATGGGACTGGCTAGCTATTACAAGAGGTTCATCAAGAATTTCTCCAAGATTGGTCACCCAATTACTACATTGCAAAGGAAAGGGAAGAAATTTGAATGGATAGTTGATTGTGCTTCAAGGTTTGATAAGTTGATGCAGTTGTTAACCAATACACCAATGCTAAGAATAGAAAATCTTGAAAATGATTTTGTTGTATGCACAAATATCTGCAAGGAGGGACTTGGTGGAGTCTTAATGTAGGAAGGCAAAGTGGTTTTTTATGAATCATGAAAGTTAAATATGCATGAAAATAATTATGTAACCCATGACTTGGAATTGGTTTCCATCATCCATGTGTTGAATATGTGGTGGCACTACCTTCCTGGCAGAAAATTTGTTAAGAAACCTAGAGCATAGAAATTAAGTGATTTCTCTTCTATTAGTAAATTCTTGTGAGTTATTTTTACTTCTTTAGATTATGATCTTCTTTTACTTAGGTTACTAATGTTCTTCTTCATCAAACAACTACAAATGCATAAACCATAAAGAGACAAGAAATATAGAACATAGGCTACCAGCCAGGGCCAAAACCTCTCACTCTTTGAGAGGAAAACCCGAACAAATTCTTATTCTTATAGTGATTCCAATTGACGAATACCAAGACCAAGACCCTTGACCTATTTTCGACTCCAAGACCAAGCCACAAGTCCTTAGTCAATGATAGTAACCCTTCAACTCCTTCTTCTTACTTGGCTTCTTCTTCAACCTTGGCTTCCTTCTGCTTTAGACCTTCGGCCTTCTTGACTAGGCCTTCTCTCATTCATTGTTGCAATAGACTTCTCCTTTACTGCAACAAACTTCACGTATAGAAGTTTTTTTGTCCTTTAAATAGTCCCAAAAACACCCTTAAGAAATTTTCTCTTCTCTTTTGATACTTCATTGGTTGGAGGCTCTTCTTTTTAACCTTTCACATCTCAAACTACATACTTGTACTTATTTGAAATTTGCAGCGATCGAAACTGAGGCCGATCTGCCTATATATAGTGGTTTCCCCCTGAAATTAGCTGACATGAAGAGGGTGAGCTGACATGTCTGTTGGAGGAGATAATTAATTATATCTTCTTGCTGACATCAAGGAGAGGTCTTGTGCTTGCCTTGGATGGATTTTCATACCTATTAAATGACTCATATAAAATGTAACATGCCCAAGAAGGGTCCTTCTTACATGACATAGACTCAATTTGAATTTTATGACTAGATGACTTAATCCTAAAGGCTCACAATGGGAGCCATTAATAAAATAAAATTCCTTGCGCATGAAACCCATGAGACAAGCATTAAAATAATAATTTTATTTTTCTTCTTTTCATCAATTACGTAAAATCACAATTACACATGTCATTATGAAGACCAAACCTAGTTACACTTTTCAACACTCCCTATTAACTAGGGAGGTATTCATAATGGTACTTGGTCATTCTCAATCTGAAGAATTCTCATAAGAAGAGTCAAATTGGTAACCCATCTGTTTAGCATCATACCAACAAGCATTGTCACATAGCAAGGCCTTGACTAACAGCTCTATCTCTCCATGATATATGAGCACAATGTTGGCGAGACCAATGATCTATAGAGACCCTCATCATTGTCTCTCTCGGAACATACCCCTCCTCGGTTATAGGGTGTGTTCCACCAGGACTATTCTTATCTTGGATTACCAATCCTCAAATAATATCGGTCCTCAACGACTAAACTTATACTGGATGCCCTAATACATCCTCAAATAGGATCGGATGCCATATGTTTACCCAATCCTCCATTTTGTCTTCCCAAGAGAAGACAAGAATGATGTGTCTATCTCTTCCTCTTAATTAGGGAGGACATATCTATTCCAATAAAGGAATGTACTCATTCCTCCTGAAGGAGTGTACCTAAGATACCTCTTGGCTTGGGAATTTCCAAGTTTCTTCCAAGTAAGAAAAGTGTTCCAGGCTCCCTCTTAATTAGGGACCTATAGCATCTCCTTAGGTGGATATGATGGGACATCCAGTTTCTTGAAGAACTCCTCTTCACAATGCCATGAATTTCTTTTTTTTATCTAGAAGTCTTTATGTCTGGGACTTCTACATAGGGCACCGACCATCCATCACTTTCATCCATGAGCCAGCCATGTCATCATCGGAAAGTGATCCATCAATCCATATCTAGCCTTCCTTCATGCCATGTTGTTTTCTTCATGCCATGTTTACTTAAGGATATTTCATCCTATTGCATGTGCATCAATGGTGGAAGACATCCATAGATCTTCCCTTGGCATCCCTGCATAAATCTATCCAGACATTTGTTCAAGAATAAAGGAATAAACATTAAAATCAACATTACCTTTGTAATGGTCTTTCATCATGACATCTTCTAGTTTGCTTCAGCATCCTGCATACATATCGACACATCTCCCAAAGATATATATTGTCAAGGGTCTCATTTTTTTCAGACTCCATCAAAGTCTTCATATCTTTTATGGGGATATCCTAGTAAAATATTCTTGGTCTTTCAGGTGTTGATTTCCTTTACCATGGTTTCATATTCCATGATATCTTCCTTCCTTTCTTCACACATTTATCCCAAAAGTTTATGATCAGAGTTCCTCAACTGTTGTCAACATCCTCATACTTCATATGAGGACATATTATGTTGATTTCATCTAGTGAATGTGTGACCCATGCATTCATGCATTCCTTCGAGGGAGGAGATGCTTCCTTTTGATTATTCTCTCAAGATAGATCATTGATCCATGTTACATGCAACCATATGACATGACTTCCACAATATCAAATGTAAGCACACATACCTCATTTTTCTTTTGGGTCATCTAGACTTCCTACAGCAACTTCCTTTATTTAATGAGCTTCAATCCCTTGATCTTCTTCACTTTTATGTCATCATACCATCATCCTATGAATTCCACAAGTTATGAATTCTGGATGAAACACTTTCTTCCCCTCATGATTGATGAACCTTTCAATGAAGATTCCATCAAAGAATCTTGAGGATCTAAAGTATACCCATCAGCAGATGTCTCCTTTTGACAGATATATGATGAACCTTGTACTAGATGACCTTGCCACTTGTTTTTCCAATGAGATTCCCAAGAGTTATATCCTTGACCTCCATAGATTCTAACCATATTTCATGCTTATCTATGATGATATCCCAAGATCTTAATTTCAATTCTTCTATGATGCCTCGATGCATCCCATCATTTTACTTAGTGAATCATGATAACGATATCTTAGAATACTTAGGAACTTGAAAAGAACTTATGTGAGGAAAACTATCTCAATAGTGGAGATCTATTACTTCCTCCTTCTTGGATTTCTTCTTTTCAGTTTCCTCCACTTCTTTGTTGATGTGGGCTTCTTCTCTTCCTCTTTTGTTATTGTCCTTCTTGAGCTTAGGAAAATCTCTCCTATAGTGCTCATATTCTTGACACCCATAGCATTGTATTTTAGCCATGTTCTTTTCTTTTTTTCTTAGGACCAAACTTTCCACATCAGATTTGGCCTTTAGTCTAGATTCTTAAATCTTTCACAATGACCATAGATCCTGGAATGGAGTAGCTTCTTTCTTCCCATAAATACTTGAAGTAAATCTACCCCACTCCTGTAGTAGTGCATTTAATAATATTGTAGTCATTTTGTTATCAAACATGACTTGCCTCAGATCTTGTAGTTGATCCTAGATATCAGATATCCTCATAAAGCATGAGGCTATTCCATATTCCCTTGACATATTCATATTGTATATTTATATCTTTAATGAGATGACTTCTCCAACAGTGATTACGGAATACAAATCTACTAGTTTGTCATAAATTTATTTTGAAGTTTCGAGTTTAGATACAAATGGGATGAGGGGATCCTTGATGGATTCTATGAGAATCATTTGAGACCTAACTTCCCCTTTCATAAACTTGGCAAGAGCTTGAGCATATCACTTTCTTGTTTTAGTGATAGAACCTTTGACATGTTTCATAACCTCATTTTCAATGAGATTTAGATCCGTCCTTTTCTTCCCTACAAGATAGTTTGAAGCCCCAACAAATTTGTTGCTTTCCTTGCAAAAAGAAATTTTCACAGATTCAGATGTGGACATAAATATGATTACTTAATAGGATGTTCCTTCTTCTTGTTCCTTCCTTGATGATGATATAGAGGATAGAAAACTTCACCTTGATGAAGGTAGTTTTCTTCAAGAATGATCCTTGATCCCATAGAGAGTGACATGACATTTCCTTTTGATCTAGCTTCCTTTGGATGAATAGTATTCAAAACACTTTAACTTGAGTAGATGTATGGTTTTGGCCTTCTCCCTCTTGGCGATGATCCAAATACTTCTTTGTATACTTCTTTAATCTAGGATTAAGATGTTTCCTTTGACATCAAGATGATATTCGCTTTGATGCCTTCCTTGAGATTTGATCCTTGAGTGTCCCTTGATAAGATGACCTTCCTTGACTTAGTCACCTTAGCTCTGATACCATGTCAAGAAATCTAGGGCATATAAATTAAGTGATTTCTCTTCTATTAGTAACTTCTTGTGAGTGCTTTTTACTTCTTAAGATTAGGATCTTGTTTTACTTATCTTATTAGTGTTCTTCTTCATCAAACAGCTACCAATGCATAAACCATAAAGAAACAAGAGACACAAAATATAAGCTATCAGCCAGGGCCAAAACCTCTACTCTTTGAGAGCAAAAACTGAACAAATTTTTCTTCTTATAGAAATTCCAATTGAAAAATACCAAGATCAATACCCTTGACCTATTTTTCACTCCAAGACCAAGACACGAGATCCTTAGTAAATGATAGTCAACCTTCAACTCCTTCTTCCTGCTTGGCTTCTTCTCCAACCTTGGCATCCTTCTTCTTTATACCTTCGGCCTTCTTGACTAGCACTTCTTCCACTTCAGCTTCTTAGGAGGACTGCACTTCTCCTCGGCTTCCACTAAACATACTTCCCTTCGGCCTTCACTGCTACAACAGAATTCTCCTTTACTACTGCAATAGACTTCACGTATAGAATTTTTTTTGTCCTTAAAACAGTCCCAAAAACACCCTTAAGAACTTCTCTCTTCTCTTTTGATACTTCATTGGTTGGGAGGCTCTTCTTTTTAACCTTGCGCATTTCAAACTACAGACTTGTACTTATTTGAAATTTGCAGCGATCTAAACTGAGGCCGAGCTACCTATATATAGTGGTTTCCCCCTGAACTTAGCCAACATGAAGAGGGTGAGTTGACATGTCTGTTTTAGGAGATAATTAATTATATCTTGTAGTCGACATCAAGGAGAGGTCTTATGCTTGTCTTGAAGGGATTTTCATACCTATTAAATGACTCATATAAAATGTAACATGCCCAAGAAGGGTCCTTCTTACATGACATAGACTCAATTTGACTTTTATGACTAGATGACTTAATCCTAAAGGCTCACAATGGGATCCATCACTAAAATAAAATTCCTTGCTCATGAAACCCATGAGACAAGCATTACAATAGTAATTCTATTTTTCTTCTTTTCATCAATTACATAAATTCACAATTACACATCATTATGAAGACCGAAACTGGTTACACTTTTCAACAAAATTTACTCTAATGACTTATCATGGAGGGTTGAAATGTTTGATCGGTCTAAATTAAATGCAAGGAAAGCTAAATGGTTGGCCACACTCAATGAGTTTGATTTCAAGATCATATACATTAAAGGCAAGGAGAATGAGTGGTTGATGCACTCAACAGGAGAGTGAAAATAAATCATATAGAATCCATAAGTTCCTACAGAACTAATATTGAAGAAAAGACCAAGACTATTGGATAGAAAGATGAATGATATCATTAATTGAAGGAGAAATTGCAACAAGAGTTTGAGGGTGATCAGGACAAGGAGTATTACCTCTTAGAAGATAGATTGATTAGATTCAAGAATAGAATCTATGTGCTAAAGGGAATCTAAAGAATTTGATATTGAAGGAGTTTCATGCTAAACCATATTTTGGTCACCTAGGTTATCAAAATACTCCATCATCCATCAAGAAGTTCTTCCATTGGCCTGATTTGAACAGGGAGGTGGTTGATTTCATCTCCAGTTGCATAGAATGCCAACAAGTAAAGGTTGAGTGAAAACACCCAATTGGCTTATTGCAGCCTATTCCCATTCCAGAATGGAAGTGGGAGGTGATTTCCATGGATTTATTTACAGAGTTGCAAAATACTTCTAAACAACATGATGCAATCATGGTAGTGGTTGATAATTTGAGTAAAGTAGTTGTTAAGTCTACAAATTCAGCTAGTGAGGAGGCTCAAGTTTTCATAAAGGATATTTTCATATTGCATGGAGTTCCCACGAAGATTATCTCGGACAGAGATGCCAAGTTCACTTCAAAGTTTTGGAGAGAACTATCTGTAGGATTGGGAACTAAGCTAGAATTTAGTACAACTTACCATCCACAGATTGATGGGAAAACAAAAATAACTAATATAATTCTTGAAGACATGATAAGAATCATGTATGTAATGCACCAGCCAAGGAAATGGGAAGAATATTTTCATACAATAATTGGTATCGGGAATCATTGAAAATGATCCCATTTGAATCACTATATGGAAGGATTTGTAATACTCCTATCAGCTAGAATGATCCAGTGAATAGGGTCCTTATTGGGCCTGATATGTTGAAGGACATGGAATGAGAAATGTAAACCATCAGAATGAATCTAAAAGTGTCACGAGACAGGAAAAAGGGCTACATGAACTGGTATAGGGTTCATAAAGAGTTCCAAGTTGGGGAACATGTTTTCGTGCGAGTTAGACCCAAGAAAAGCTCCTTGAAATTTGGGTCATGTGTCAAGTTGGCACCACAATTTTGTTGGCCATTTGAAGTGCACAAAAGGATAGGACCAGTGGCCTATAGGCTGGCCTTGCCTCCATCAACCAAATTTTATGATGTTTTTCATGTTTCATTACTTAAAATATATGTGCAGGATGTTAATAATGTTATTGCTTGGTCTATGTTATAGGTAGGAACCAAAGTGAGAGTTACAACTGAAACCTCTATACATCCTAGATCAGAGGCAGTGCACGCTTAAGAGTCGAGCAATAGAGAAATTCAAAGTGTAGTGGAGGCACTTTCGACCCAAGGAAGCCACGTGGGAAATGGCTGACTAGATGTGGGACCATATCCTTTCTTATTTGTTAAGTACAACAAAATTAAACACATTGTAAATGTTGTATAGAGTTGTGTGTATAAAGCTCCACACCAATGGTGTTTGTTTTTTAAACATGTGTTGTTTTATATGGTTATTGAATGATCAGGTGCTCATGTCCTAAGTGTCGTAAAATGCTCAAAATTTAAAGTGATCAGAATTGGTTCAAAGTTGAACGACTGGAAATTCCTCATCTTCCTGATTCCGGTACCGCAAACGGTTCAAAAAACGGTCGCCGTATGAGGAAGTTATGGCAAAAAGAAGAATTTGTCCATAACATTAGAAATTTTAATTTTTCAAAAAAAATTTAAAAAGGAATATTCTGTAGAATATTCCTTAGAATATTCCAAGGAATATTCCCTTTTCGGAAGCCAATAACAGGCCGCCATGTGGCAGGCCCGGAGGCCGCCACGTGGCCCCCAGATGACGTCAGCAAGCTTCAATGCGCATGTCAAAAAGTTTTTGGAAGTTTCAAGTTTTGAACCCATGACCTGTGGTTCAACAATCCTACGCTTTACCATTATGCCACGCGGTGACTTGTTGGTTAAGTTGGCGGAGTATTTGTTTAAAAATTTTAAAATTGCGTGGAGCAGGAACAAAAGGGGGCCAGCCACTAAGGGCCAGCCCCCTCTCATATGACCACGACCCAGGAACCAGGGGCTTAAGCCCTAACCGCCAGCCAAACTGCCAGCACAAAATCCGAGGCAACCACCCAAACATTAAATGTAACTGCAGTTAAGTTGGCGGAATTTTGGCAGGAGCGCCAAATTTGGCGGACCCGCCATAATTGGCAGAGCTATCTAGAGTTAACTAAAGTTAGCTGGAGTTTTTCTAGGGGCAAACTGGAGAAACTTTAAATGGCCATAACTTTGGCTAGGAAAGTCGGTTTTGGACGATTTTTTTTTTTTATTTTGGGTGTTTTCAACCTTCTAAAGCCATTGGTGTAGGTATTATAGCCATCTGAGGTAATCTGTAGAGGTTTTAGAGCCATGAAAGTTCTAGGAGCCACCGGGGCCCAGTTTTGTGAAGACTGTATAGGGTTGCAGGTATCCATTGGAGGTTATCCAATAGTCAATCCTGAAGAATTCAAGTGTTCTAAATCCATTTTTTCCATCTGTTTCACCTGTAGATGCTTCTATTCAATTGTATTTTCAATTTGAGCATTTAATAAAAACAAGGACAAGCCCGGTTGGGAGCTTTGGACCCAGCAAACGTAGCCCTGGAGGGGGTGAACTGCTTTATCAACTTCTTTTGCATTTGTGGTTGATTTATTTTGCAGAAAAAATTCATTTTAATGTGTTAAACAGTAAAAGGAAATAACTCTACTATGCTTGAATGGGTCATGAACAGCTGAAAATTTCATTTGTTTTCTTTCTGCAAGACATGGAAATCTTTTAAACATGTTTAATTCTGAATTGAATACCTTGCAAACAAATTTCAAGTAGTTTCAAATTCAGATCAAGTTGGTATCAGAGCTCAGGGTTTTGTGCAAAGATCTTCTAACTGTCTTGCAAAGTATTGATGCTTACCAGGTTGAAACTTAAAAGAGGGGAAGGACAGTTGACTAGAGAACGAGAGAATCCTCAGTCAAGGAAGGCCACAGAGCCATCACCTCCACCTTCAATTTCACCCTCAAGAGTCTCAGCAGAAGCTTCAAGGATGTCTGAACATGAAGGAGAAATTCCTATAGAGACAGATCCAAGAGAAGAAGAAAGAGTCTTCAGAAAGGCTTTCTTGGACCTCACTGAAATGGTGAGGATATTGTACCAAGAAAGAAATGAGAAATTGGCTGGAGAAGGGTCCAAACATCCACATGAAGGAGAGGGCTCTTCAGGAGGTAAGAAGGATGATGATCATTCCAAGAAAGGACATGGAGGAAATGGTGATCCACCACCCCCATCTTCACCTTCTTCCTCTTCATCCTCGTCTTCTTCTGTTCATAAGCATAGATCCTCTGGAAAAAGTCCTTTTTTGAAGCTTGATGTAAAATTCGAATTACCTATGTTTAATGGTGAAGTGAATGCAGAAAAGCTTGATAACTGGATTAGGTAGTTGGAAGTTTACTTGAGGATCCAGAATATGCATGATGATGCCACAAAGATTCGGTTGGCTTCTTTGAGAATGGATGGAGCAGCACTGGTCTGGTGGGAGGCCAAGACTAAAGAGGAGATCAAGAAATTTGGTAAGGTCACCTTAACATGTGGTGGGCTCCAGTATTGTAGCAATAATGCTACAACTCCTGGAACTCCCTTCTTTAATTTTATCAACCCGGTAGTTCGTAACAAACTTGGAAGCGACGGTGTTGTATGCACAAGTACTAGCTCTTGCCGCAGTTGTCACTTGGTCAGCTGGCACAAGTCCACTAGGAGCTTAAGCCAACTTCTATGAGCTCTTAGAAGAAGCTTTTTAATTGATGGATGAAAGCTAACTCGAAGGAAGCTAATCTAATTGCAAAAAGAAACTGAAAGCCAAAAAGAAACGCAAACCCTAATTCTACCAGCTAGTCCTACTGACGCAAAGGAGAGCATGCAAACTACTGAAAGAGATGCCATTACTTCTATGAAGGTAAAATACATGTGTCTAGACTACCTCTATCTGAAGAAAACATCTTTTTGTATTTTTTATTAAGTTGTTGGAATTATCATGCATGTGCTTTTAACTATTTTTTACTGTGCAAAGGTGGATCAAGGAGGAGAAATGCTTGGAAGAGGTCGGGAAGGTTTAGAGAGGGCCTAAGGGGTCCCTAGTACCCTTCCAGAGAGTTTCACAGAGTTTGGCTATCAAGACACCTCATTCGTGAGCTTCTACAGGAAGTTTGCAGGGGTTCTACAGGATGTTCTAGGATTTCTACAGGATGTTCTGTAATTTTTCTACAGGATGTTCAGAAATGGAATTTTGGAGCATGGATGGAGGTAAAAAGGTGGAGGAATGAATATGGAGGTGAAATAGGGGTGTAGGGGAGTTCAAGACTTAGAGGATGGAGTTGAGGAGTGGCGCATATGGTGAGATTTGTTCAAGGAGGGATGAAACGATGTTGCACAAGAAGATGAGAATCATGGCAAAGTAAGCGAATGAGGCAAATGTAAGGTAAGGGTTCTGAGTGAAGGATGAAACAGGTAGGTTGGATGGAGTATGTGCAGGTAAGGATGGGTAATAGGTACTCTGCAAGTGGTTTTTCAAACTGAACAAACAAACACTTATAAAACCTATGACCTAGTTACTTTACTCTATTCTAACCTAAGTAACAACAAAAGGAAATGAACAACAGTCTATTTGAGATGAAATGCGTGAATTAACTCATGGCACTAAGATATCATCAACTGAAGAATTTAAACACTACTAATATCAGCATCTACAAAAGAGGATTACAACACTAAGAATTGCATGGCAAAGCAAAATAGTGTTTTTGTTGGCAGCAAAGTCACATTGGTCCCAGCTCATGATTTCACTGAGGGGGAGGTGATATCCAAGGTGTTTGGTAGCCTTTTTCTGAATATCTTCCCTATGATTAACCTATCAATAAAATCTGAACATGAAAAACCTTTTTAATCATCAAAAGCAACCTAACAACAACACAACATTTAAATCTAAATAGCAAATTTTATTCTAAGAATGCAGCAAAGACACATGAAAGTAAACAAAGGAGGTACTGGGCGCTTGAGATGGGCCCAACCCCAAGAGCTACAGCCTCCTAAGAGAGATTTAGAGCTGGTGCAAAGCTGGATTCATCTTTATTGAGCAAGAAAAGAAGAGTTACATCAAAACTGTCCACAAGGAGAACTTGAAAATGTGCTGAAAGCAAAGCTAGTCTACTGCCTAAAAATCGAACTACAAAATAACTACAAAATTACTATAAAGTGACTAACTACTAGCTACAAAATGACTAACCACTATCTAACCAAAAATGACTAACTGAAATGAGGCCCTAAGCCCTCTTATTTATACAAATTGAGGACCCCAACAGTCCTCCTAAACTTTAGGGAGTCGGCTGCCCAAAACTTGTAGTTAACAACAGTCCTATTTGACTTGCTTGGCTGCCCTTGTGCTAATTGATTTGGTGGCCCTTGAACTCCGAGCTGATGGTGGAGAATTCGAGGTAAGGGCCCATAAATGAAGGGGACACCTTCCTACAAATCCTCTCCCTTGTTCTCCCACGAATTTGGCTGCCAAGTGCTCATTAAAACCTTCAATTTTGTCTCCAAATTGACCAAAAAGGCTACACAAAGCACCCATTAGACTTGTTGGCATAATGACTAACCCAATTCACTCTATTAGCATAAATATAATCAAAAACATGCAATAAACTAATGAGAATGGTGGATTAAGTCGAATTAGGAGGTTGAATGAGCCCAAATAATTATCCATTTTTGGGGCTCATCAACATGGCCTGAATTTCTGTTAGCCATTAAAAAACAGTTTTATCCTCTTGCTCACATGCAGAAATCCATTATGAATTGGCAAAATTTCAGACAACTTAAGGGTCAGAGTGTTCAAGACACCTAAGAATTCAAGAGAAGAGCTCTCTTGTTAGGGGTAGATTTACAGACCCAAGAAACCTTGCTAAAATACATTGGTGGCTTGCATAGCTACCTTAGACACACCATCTTGATGTTTAACCCTACTAGCCTGGACGAGGTTTGTGTCCAAGCTACCCATTTAGAGGCAAGGGGAAAAAACACATTTGAAGAGGGTAGAAACAAGCCCCCCAAGGGGAAAAACAAAGAGAAAACCTCCAAGGGAAAGGGAAAAAATAATGCATCTGTCAAACAGGAGAGTGAGAAAGTGATCTTTAAACACTGTTCTAAACCAGGTCATGAGGAGAAAAACTGTTGGAAATTATATCCTGAAAAAAGACCTCAATTTAACAAATCCAAAGGGAAACAGAAAACTGCTGCTACTACATCTACACCACAAGATTTAGGGGAAGATTTAGGTGATGAAACCAAAATTACAGCCATGGGTTTGAAAAACTTGAAGGAAAAAGAAATTGAAACTCAAGCCAACACTAGTACCTCAAACTGCCATGTACAAGCTCCTAATGAGGAAGAAAGAATTGAACTGTTTCATGTGAGGGTGATTTCAAAACATACTAAAATTGACACACTTTTTGATAGTGGGTCACAAGAAAACCTTATATCAGAGGACTTGGTCAAGCAGCTTAAACTTGAGACCGTTCCACATCCAAAGCCATATCCACTTGGATGGATTTTCAAGGATGCAAATTTACAAGTTTCAAGAAAGTGCTCATTGCGCTTTGCAATTACTGCACATTTTATTGACACAGTTGAACTTGACGTGGTACCTTTTGATATAGCAGGAATTGTTTTGGGAAGTCCTTACTTGTTTGACAGGAAAGCTATCTTTCATCGCCATGAAAACAAATATCATCTGTTCAAAGATGGCAAGGAGTTCATTGTTAGAGCTCATCGCAAGAAGACAAATATAGCGATGGTGAATGCAGGACAGGTAAAAAGGCTGGTCAATTCAAGTAAGAATTTTGTTCTTCTTATGATTAAGCCCAAGGTTGATGTGAATCATGAGTCGTTTGACAATTGTGATCCAAAACTTAAATCAGATCTGTATGATGTAGTTGATGCATATCATGAGATGTTTCAGGAGCCTACAGGTTTGCCTCCTAAGAGGGAGATTCAGCATGAAATCCATTTGCATCCAGATTGTCCTCTTCCAAACATAGGCATGCACGGCATGTCTATTATGGAGAATGTTGAAATAAAGAAGCAAATCAAGGACTTGTTGGACAAGGGTTTCATCAGGCCAAGTACTTCGCCATGTGGGTCACCGATTGTATTGATTCCAAAGAAAGATGGCACTTGGCATATGTGTGTTGATTTCAGGGCTTTGAACAAGATAACGATAAAGAATCGTTACCCACTCCCAAGGATAGATGATTTGCTAGATCAGCTGAAAGATGCTCGATATTTCACTAAGCTAGACTTGCGCAATGCATATCATCAAGTAAGAATTGAAGAAAGTGACATTTGGAAGACAGCCTTTAAAACCAAACAAGGACTCTTTGAGTGGCTTGTGATGCCATTTGGTTTGTGCAATGCACCTGCAACTTTCATGCGGGTAATGGATGATGTCTTGCGTCCTTTTCTTGATGATTTCGTTATTGTCTACTTAGATGACATCTTAATTTTCAGCAAGTCTAGAGAAGATCATGTCATGCATGTTAGGAAAGTACTTGATGTTTTGAAGAAGAATCAGTTATTTCTTAAAATGTCAAAGTGTGAATTTGGAAAGACTTCTTTGGTTTATTTGGGACACATAGTAGGAGGAGGTGCTTTGAGAATTGATCCTGCTAAGATTGAGGCTATTGTGAAGTGGCCTACTCCCAAATCCATAACAGAGGTAAGAAGTTTTTTGGGTGCAGCTCAATATTGGAGGAAGTCTATCTCTAACTTCTCTTCTATAGCAGCTCCTATGCATGCAGTGACAAGTGTGAAGCATGCTTTCCAATGGGGAGGCAAGCAGCAAAAAGCTTTGGAATCTTTGAAAGAGAAGATTAGTTCAGCTCCAGTCCTTGCATTGCCGGATTTGAGACAGCCATTTGAGATACAAACTGATGCTAGTGATTATGCTATGGGTGCAGTTCTTCTACAGCATGGTAAGCCTATTGCTTTTCATTCTGAAACTTTTAATGGTGCTTTTGTAAATTATCCTACATATGATAAGGAGTTGTATGCGTTGGTACAAAGCGTCAAAAAGTGGAAACACTATTTGATGGGCAAAGAAAGTGTTATACATACCGACCATCAACCCTTACAGTACTTGCAATCACAAAGCAAGTTACAACAGTCACGACATTTCAGATGGATGGGCTTCTTGCAACAGTTCCATTTGGTAATAAGGTACAAGAAAGGTACTTTGAATAAGGTTACTGATATGCTTTCAAGGCCTATTATTGGTGTTGTTACTTTACTTAAGAATGATTCCATTGTACATGATAGTTACATAGAACAATATGCATCTGATGAAGACTTTAAAGATGTGTATGCTAACTTGAGTAAAGGGAATCATGTAGAGGAAAATGACTATCACATGCATAACAATTTGTTGTTTCATTTGGGCAAGTTGTGTATACCACAGGGGGAGAGGATAAATGTCATAAGAGAAGCTCATTCTTCTCTTATTGCTGGCCATTTTGGTGTGAGCAAAACAGTTGCACATCTACAGAGGTATTGCTATTGGCCTCGCATGGTAGATTCTGTTTCAAGGTTCATAAGAGGTTGTTCATTATGTGCTACAAGCAAGCCTAGCAACAGGAAGCTTGGTTTGTATACTCCTTTTCCGGTACCTTCTAGACCATGGGAGAGCATCTCTACGGATTTTGTAGGAGGTTTGCCAAAATCTCAAAAGCAGCATGATTATTTATATGTAGTAGTTGATCGTTTCAGCAAAATGTGTATACTTATGCCTTGTAAGAAAACTATAACTGCTGAACAAACTGCTGAATTATTTTTTCATCATGTATGGATTCACTTTGGTTTGCCTACTTCCATTATTAGTGACAGGGATTCCAGATTTGTGGGGAATTTTTGGTCCAACCTATGGGAGATGGTGGACACAAAGTTGAAGAAAAGTACTGCTTTCCATCCGCAAACAGATGGACAAACCAAAGTTGTGAACAGAACCATTGTGCACCTCTTGAGAGGTTATTGTAGCAAGCATCCCAAGCTTTGGGATGAACATTTGCACTACATACAGCATGCTTACAATCGTGCCAAGCACTCTTCCACAAACACCTCACCGTTTGAAGCTTGTTTTGGTTACTTGCCAAAATCACCTCTTGATTTCATTCTTGAGAAAGATGTCGCCATTGAGGGACATAGTGACATTGACAAAGCTCGTTCATTCATTGAAATAATTCAGCAAATACATCAGCAAATTCAAGAACAGCTTGAGAAGAGTCAAGGCAAGTACAAGGAAAGACATGACAAGCATAGGGTCGATCACAAGTTTCAAGAAGGGGATGAGGTATGGCTGTACATTAGTAAGGAAAGGATGCAAGGAGAAGGTAAAAAGCTGAATCCTATTCGTTATGGTCCATTCAAAATCCTCAAGAAGGTTGGAAATAATGTTTTTCAATTAGATTTGCCTTCCTACATGCAAATGTATTCTGTTGTCAATGTGGAGAACTTACGTTTGTATGAACCTCCTTTGATTGTTGATCATGAAAGTGTTGTTCAGCTACCATCTATAGAAGATTTCTCGCCAGAATTCTTAGATGAGCTGAAAGAAGATACAATCCTTGACAGAACACGCACTTCAAGAAGGGGCAGTGTAGATTATGTTCGGGTTGGTTTCAAAGGCAGCAAATGGAACAAGGCAAAGTGGATGGAGATGGACAAAGTGAGGGAGTTGTACCCTCACCTCTTTATCAGGTAATCGAAGGCTTTTGGGGTCCAAAAGCTTCCCAATGGGGAGGCATGATCAGTGCTCATGTCCTAAGTGTCGTAAAATGCTCAAAATTTAAAGTTCTCAGAACTAGTTCAAAGTTGAATGACTGGAAATTTCTCATCTTCCCGATTCCGGCGCCGCAAACGGTTCGAAAAACAGCCGCCATGTGAGGAAGTTATGGCAAAAAGAAGAATTTGTCCATAACATTAGAAATTTTAATTTTTCAAAAAAAAATAAAAAAGGAATATTCCGCAAAATATTCCTTGGAATATTCCAGGGAATATTTCCTTTTCGGCAGCCAATAACAGGCTGCCACGTGGCAGGCCCAGAGGCTGCCATGTGGCCCCCAGATGACGTCAGCAAGCTTCAATGCGCATGTCAAAATGTTTTTGGAAGTTTCAGGTTTTGAACCCATGACCTATGGTTCAACAATCCTACGCTTTACCATTATGCCACGCGGTGACTTGTTGGTTAAGTTGGCGGAGTATTGTTTAAAAATTTTTAAATTGCGTGGAGCGGGAACAAAAGGGGGCCAGCCCCCTCTCATATGACCACGACCCAGGAACCAGGGGCTTAAGCCCTAACTGCCAGCCAAACTGCCAGCACGAAATCCGAGGCAACCACCCAAACATTAAATGTAATTGCAGTTAAGTTGGCGGAATCTTGGCAGGAGCACCAAATTTGGCGGACCCGCCATAATTGGCGGAACTATCTGGAGTTAACTAAAGTTAGCTGGAATTTTTCTAGGGGCAAACTGGAGAAACTTTAAATGGCCATAACTTTGGCTAGGAAAGTCGGTTTTGGACGAATTTTTTTTTTTTTTATTTTGGGTATTTTCGACCTTCTGAAGCCATTGGTGTAGGTCTTACAGCCATCTGAGGTAATTTTCAGAGGTTTTAGAGCCGTGAAAGTTCTAGGAGCCACCAGGGCCCAGTTTTGTGAAGACTGTATAGGGTTGCAGGTATCCATTGGAGGTGATCCAATAGTCAATCCTGAAGGATTCAAGTGTTCTGAATCCATTTTTGCCATCTATTTCACCTGTAGATGCTTCTATTCAGATGTATTTTCAATTTGAGCATTTAATAAAAACAAGGACAAGCCTGGTTGGGAGCTTTGGACCCAGCAGACGTAGCCCTGGAGGGGGTGAACTGCTTTATCAACTTATTTTGCATTTGTGGTTGATTTATTTTGCAGAACAAATTCATTTTAATGTGTTAAACAATAAAAGGAAATAACTCTGCTATGCTTGAATGGGTCATGAACAGCTGAAAATTTCATTTGTTTTCTTTCTGCAAGACATGGAAATCTTTTAAACATGTTTAATTCTGAATTGAATACCTTGCAAACAAATTTCAAGTAGTTTCAAATTCAGATCATTGAACATCGAGGATGATGTTCACTTAATGGGGAGGGGGCTTTGACATCTGATAGTTAATAATCCCTCATTAAAGGGCTTAGAGAAAGGGACACAAATTCCAGTTTCTTGGGGATGGAAATTGCTTGAGGAATTGGTGATTTTAAATGCATCATCTATGGGTTGGTTGAGAATTTTAATGGATTGAATGTGCAATAAATTTAACTAAAAAATAAAAGGATATAACCAAGTGTCATTTAGCTCAAACAACAAGAAAATAGGACAAAACATTGAATAACAGGAATGGATTGCGTTGTCCAAGGAGATTGACTACGTGGACCCTTGGAAAAAGATAGGTGGTTGGTCTATTGGGCTTGCATGAAATCAAGTTGACAAGGAGTGAAGGAAACAAAAGGGGGGTTGATTCTCTCACTCTCTCATGCATGAACATACACAGCAAGATGAGAATTCATTCAATGGATGTGCAGTGGAAGAGAACATTAGTAAACACTGGTACATATTCATCAAGTCAGAGGTGTAAGAGAATTAGTACAGCAATGACCAGAACCCATAGTGATCGAGCTCTGGAGAAAGTAAACCAGTTAAGAAACCTTCAAAGAAGATTGCTAGGTGGAAGACATTATAGAGAATAGTGGCTTTCCTGAAGGCTGAAGAACCCACTAGAAGCTTGTGGATGGAGGAACGCAAGTACTTGGGGAGTTGATGAACCACTAGGTGTTGACAACAATGGTGCTTGCTCTTACTAATGAACTACTTGGTAAAATGGGTTTCTATGCTCCTACAATAGCTTATCCATTAATGAAACTTCCTTTAATGTGGACTCTCTTATCCTAAAAGTGAGCTCAAACTCTTTGTACTATGGTATCCTAGCTTGGATTTTAATCATGTCTGAAAAGTCTAGACAGACTGAGTGGAAGCTTGTGTAGCCGGTTGATGAAGGCAAAGTGACCTTTTGACATCTTGCTTCAGCTTTAGATATTGGCTAAATTTCCTCTCAAAACAATTCCACCTTAAGCACTAGAATATGGTTTGGGTGTGACAGCTACAAATAAATGTGGTTGTATCTTGTCTAAGGATAGGCAGAGAGGTATAGTCCTACTCTCCATTTCCATATTTCTGATAAGATAAGTATACTCTTATGTTTTGTGCTTGTGACTATTATGTCTTTGTTTATTATGTTGAAATAATGTTATGTTAATGTTGAAGAGTGTTGTTTTTCTGCATGAGCAAGGAATTTCTTTATCTTGGGTAAATATTTTATGGAATGGTTCATTTCCTATG
Source organism: Pinus tabuliformis (assembly GCA_031772625.1). Taxonomy (NCBI): domain Eukaryota; kingdom Viridiplantae; phylum Streptophyta; class Pinopsida; order Pinales; family Pinaceae; genus Pinus; species Pinus tabuliformis. The sequence goes on from CM062819.1 coordinate 1,102,898,978, forward strand.
GGTATTATGAGCTTGAAAGTAACCCAACAATTCCTGAGCATGAAGAGATGGAAATATTTGTTAATGAATAATTATTTGCACTGACCTATTGGTATATTCGGTCTCTGTGTTGATAACTTACTCATGTTAACAATGAGGAATGTGAATTCCTGTGTAGAAATTATCATGAATGCCTTCCTTAGGAAATGGTTTATTCCCATATCTATGTTCAGTCTACAAATTGGTCCAAATGACCCATGTATGAAGAGGTAGACAACCTCTGTTAATTAGTTGAATGACTGTATGAAAATAACGAGGCCAGTAGGCCTTGGTTTGTAAATTGTAAGCTTGGGAGGATTAGCAATTATATATAGGTATATGCTTGTAGGATACAGGCCGAGTTGGGTCAAGATTTTGATAAGTTCAAAAGAGACAATGTTGTGTTATATCTATATATATATATATATATATATCCCTTTTGATCTTTACTAAGACTTGGCCACGAACTTTAATTCATTATACCCTTATAAGCGTATGTGTATAGTGAATTAAAGGTTGTGGCCAAGTCTCGGTAAAGCTCAAAAGGGATAGCCCTATAAGGACTTGCTTATACTCTTGTCCATCTATAGATTGTGCATCGGCAGCCTTGGCAAAGGCACTTATAAATTTAATAGTAGTTGCTAAGCACAGGGCTAGAATTATTTTTAAGTCCAAAGAATGGGACTTTAGAAGGAAATAACTTAACCCTCTGAGATCATGTGATCATCTGTAGTTTCCAAGCACTTAAGTAAGATAAATTTGGGTCATTGATGGGTGAACATTCATAATAATTGGATGGCCCTGAGACTTTTCCCTGGAGGTTTCAATGGGAGGTTTGGCAAGTCATGTCAGGATTAGAATGTTGGGGCAATGTGGCATGGTGGACCACTATGTGGGAGTGTATGTCGACAAGGTGGAAAACCTAAAATCACATATAACGTGAAATCCATGAATGGCAGGGATTAGAAGATTATGTGGGAACCATTCCACGTGGATGTCGTGACATAAGATGATGTAACCTTGATGTTTAGGACCAGTGACGTCAACCTAGACCCCAATCCCGGGATATTTTGGATAGATCACATGGTAGAACACAAGGGATTTAATTCTAGGGGTGACATGGTGAGTGGGCCCATTTCAGTGGATACGAGCACCATGTGGTGCGAATGTGTTTATTTACAGGTCAAGGGGGAGGCTAAGTCTTATAGCGAGGTGTGCATTTCCATATAGCCTGGAGGGATACCCTCAGTAGTTTTTGACAGGGAGCAGTATGGAAACACAACGAGACTTTTTTCAATGGTGCAACGTGGCCATAGAGGGCTTGCACCCACATACATCAAATATGTATATTATATATTATGTTATGGTTGGTCTAAGTGGACCATAGGAATGGGATTAATTTGTGACATAGTATGAGCGGGTTGGTAGCTTCCATGTGGCAGAACATGGCGCATGATAGGGGTAGCCAAGTGGAAACCACATGGGTGCCACGAGGCAAGTTTGATGACGCGGTATGATCTGATTGGCCAAACTTTAACTGGTCATATCTTTTGATCCAGATCTCAGATTGAAACAAATTTTATATCGTTGGAAAGGTCTCGATGAGATAAACACAATGATGTTATATATTTTTCGTTTTGAAGAAGTTGTAATAAATCAAAAAAATTTGACCCCACTTCCATAACATGACTTTGAAGGTCGGGTCAACATAGTAACTACCTCCTTCTACCCTTAGTTTTGTCTAGGGATGGTAGGGGACACGTTACAGATTACATCAATAAGAAGCTCTAACTTTTGAGATTCTCCAACAACAAATGGAAGTTGGATCCAACCCCTTGATTTATTAGCTTTGACTGAAAAGATGTTTCAACACCCTGGTTTACCATCTCTAATTGGAAGGAGGCTCCTACCCCCTAGTTTTATCAGCTCCAATTGAATGGATGATCCAATGCCCAAATTTACCAAATCCAACTAGAATGAGTCTCCAACCCCCTGGTTTTATCATCTCTAATTGAAAGGATGCTTCAACACCCTATAAGCTCCAACTTTCCCTAGCACCATCCTGCCACCCTAAAGTGTTCTCAGGCTCCAACCTAAAGGAGACTCTAATCTCAGCCTTGTACCACCCTGCCACCTTGCCACCCTATTGAGTAAGCCACCCCTTTCCCTGAAGGCTCCAACCTAAAGGAGACTCTAATCTCTGCCTTGTACCACCCTGCCACCTTGCCACCCTATTGAGTAAGCCACCCCTTTCCCTGAAGGCTCCAACCTTCAATTCACCACAAAGGACCGTGTTCCATATATTTTTAGGCTGGATCCACCTATGCTCAATATCAACATAAATAACATCAAATTAATTTGTGGACTCTGTCAATTTGTAATATTGGCACAACATAAAGAGAAATACCAACTCTCCTATATCAATTTAGCATCATACTCTCACTAGAAGACCTTGCATAAATGACTTTTCCAAATACAAACTTTGTCTCAAAAACCTTGCTCAAGACATATACATGTATCTGTTAAATCCTAGCAACACCAGGCATCAGTCAAACTGATTCTTGATAGTAGCAACATGCATAGTAGTATGAAACATATTCATGGAAACAAATGTCCTCTTAGCTTAGGAAGCCCTTCACTCAGCATACTCTCAACATCAACTACATATATTCTTGCATTGTCAAACAAGGAAACAACTCAAGGCAATGTATGACAGTTTTAGGCTCAGAAATGCTTGCACATGTACATCAATAGTATCATACATTGATCATGACATAGCCAACACTCTCACTATATTCAATGGAAAATCCATATGGAATCTTTATTTGCTAAACTCAAAATGAGCACCAGCCATGAAAAAATAATCCTCGGTTCAATAAGCATCCATCAACAAATTGATGCTCTTGATAGCTTTAGAAATTGGGCCCCTGTGATCAGTAACAAGCACAACCTTGACACAACAGCAGTATAGAACTCAGACTCATTGAAAATTGTGCATATAAACAATATTACTCCTAAATTGTATTACTCATATCCAATACAAACAATGTTAAAGATCATCTCATTCAATCATTTTACTGATGAAAATAAGTTACGGTTAGATTTGTAATAGCAACACCATTAGCACCATGTCAACTCAACAAAATATAGTTATTTCAGAACAAGTTTTGTCTTTATTGCACCATATGAATTGGATTTCAATAGATATAAATGTAAGAGTCTAACAAAAATACCATAATTACCAGGTCAATATTAGATCATATCATTATTTGCAACCAGGTCAAACCTTCAAAGGTCCCCTTCCTTCTACAACCTAAATGGATTAACTTGATGCATACTTTTAACATAACCTTAAACTACGCTTATTTTTCCTTTTCAAATGGGCCTTAGGTCAGATCTCAATTTGTCCAAAAGGCATGTCCAACCATCGCCAATTTATTTTCACAAATTGCATCCTTAATCAACCTTTTTGCACAGAGAAGACATCCCTTGATTTGGTACAAAACTACCCCTTTCTCAGTGAAGTATTCAATCCTGCACCAAAAAAGATATGCCTCCTTCAAAGATCGAATTTTCTCATTAATAAACTCAAGAAATTGGCTTAATCAAGCCCTTATTAGAAACCCTAAAAATACCCTATGTGTTTCCCTCAAGATAGCTTGATGTCCTCAGAAAGGCCGAGATATACCTTAGATTTCTCAACCATTGATCTTTGTTCAGCAACATTTATCATAGGAAAATGGAGATTTTCCTCTAACTTTAACAACATTCAAGGATCTGCCTTAGAAAAAAGACCAAATTATGCCTTAGATAAGGTTTGCCACAGAAATCCCTAGAACAGGTCAAGAACAAGCTCTAAAAGGACTTGAAATCAGCCTCATATAAGGTTTGCCACAGAAATCCCTAAAACAGGTCTAGAACAAGCTCTAAAAGGACTTGAAATCAGCCTTAGAATTCCCTTTTAAATTCAGTGCCTTGGATAGGTCTTCAAAGGGCCAAATATTTCCTCAAAAAGAGGTCAAAAGTACTCCTTAGAAACAGTGTGATAAGTACTTCAAACAAACTCAAATATTCACAGCTCAAATATATCTCCACGTGAGGGCCGAAATTAAGCCTCTAGATAGTGTGAAATAGCTTTTGAATTTTGTCTCACGGGAGGTCGAATTTGGCCTCAAGAGCACAGATTATTCCCGCTTGAGATAGTTGAAAATATGCCTCAAAGTAGTAACCTATAGCCAGCAAAGAACCACCATGAAAAGATAAAACAATAAGCTCAATAACCCTTGATAAATCAACCTTCTCTTTAGATTGGTGTGACAATCCATGGCGTCAAAAAATCTTAGACGAATTGATATATATATAAGCGTAATAAATTGATGCTTCTTGAGGAGAATTGAGATCCTATATATACTAAACAAAGGGGGGTCAATAGCGGGGTCGTCATGCCCTTCAAACTTGGATTTGACCTATCATAAATTCAAAATTTAAATTTTCAAATTTACTTATTTATTGTGCCAACCTAACACCCCCTTTTGAAATTATTTCTTAATGAAAGCTTTCTCCTTTTGAGGATGATCTCATAATAAAAATTTCACTTATAGATGGTTGAATTTGGTCAACTCAAGACCCACATAAATTTCCATGAATTTTTAAAGCCAAACTTGAACCAATCATAGAGTTGTTTTTTAAATTCATTTGGGGCACCTTGACCAAACTTCGAGGCTTTAACTTTGAAGGAGTATATCTCCTCAACCAAGAGGAGTTAAGAGGCAAGCTAACTATTGTTAGAAATGACATGATGAGTATTATAATCCTATGATGGTCTTCCTTAAAACTTCATTGTTATTCTCAATTAATTTCGTCATCAAGTGCAGGGTATCATGACCACATCTCAGGGGCTTGGTTCCTTCTCTTCCTTCCAGGGCTTCTTGTGCATTAGAGCTTCCAAAAAATGCAATCCACGACATATATTAAGAGCATTCAAAGACTGATGTTGACATCAATGAAAACATCATTCAGCAATATCCCCTTTTGTCATTGAGGGCAACACGTGTACTCCCCCTACTATAATTGCTCTCTGTGTCTCCATACTTCTGGTCTTCCTTTCTGAATTCTCTGCCCCTTTGAAATTAATTGCAAAGGGTAACTCCCCCTGGTGAAGAAACTTTCTTTGTCTTTCTACAATATGCCTTTCTCCCTTTTGATTGCTTCTCTCCCCCTAACATGTTATGCCTTTCATGACTTTCCACTAGCAGATTCCACCTGTCAATAACATTTAACTCTATGGCAATGACAACAAGCCCTTTTGTAATACTTCCTGATCTCAGTCTTGAAGTGCCACAAAATTGTCTATGACCTCCTTTTCAAATATGATGCTCACAATGCTGACTAATATGCCTTTGACGACTTCTTCAAATCTTCCACAATAAATATTCCTGCTTGAATTCAATCATGAATCACTAAACTGCACCATGTATCAATCAACCAATTTGACACGAGACATTCAATAAATTGTTATCAAATAACTGAGAATCTACCTTTCCAAATCAAACTGTCGAAGGATAGATCTTGAAATTTTTTACATTGCTACTTAGACGCCCCCTCTTCAACATTCACAATATTGGGAGCCTTCAAGCCAAATCACTTAAAATGATATATGAACCTGCTTTGCAACAAGATCATTCTCAAACTTGACATGTTCCTTTATACCTATATATTCATCATGGACTTGCGACTTTACAATTCCTGAGAACATGACCTCTGAGATTTCTTCAATCACCTGTTCTTGCTTTTGTTTTCTTCTCTGAACTTTCTTGTACCTGATATTAGTGTCTTCCCCTATGGAAGACTTCATCATGCTTCTGAAATCACAAGCTATATGCCTATAGTTATGGAAATTGAAGCATTTAATGTGGTAAACAATGTAAACTTTGAAACGGGAACTCTAGCCAAAAAAACCCCAAAAAAACATGAAAAATAGTGCTAAAAACGAAAAGTGTGTATATTGGAACGACGCTTTTTTTTAGGGTTAATTTTAAACATATTTAAAAAATGGTAATAAAACCGATATTTTTTGTGCAAAAAACAATTGTTTTTGAGGAAAAAAACACACTAATGTTTTTGGTAGAATAACATTTTTCTTTTCCAGGTATAATTTCAGCATTTTTTAGTAATGACGATAAAAATAAAATAATGGGATCTGAAACACATTAAAATTCCATTAGTTTTCATCCATGTTGTTAAACATATAATAACATGACACTAAAGATCGCTAAAATTCTAATTGTTTTCAACCATAACATTAAAGATACAAAAAAAAAAATGGAAAATTTTCAACCATAGAATTAAAAAACTCTAAGTTTTCAACACATTTAAACCATGACATTATGAACAAATTACATGACTAAATTAATCAAAATGTTAATACTTGTAGATTGAATGAAACATAAATTATACGTGTAGATTGTTGCATTGTAGATACTCTAAACAATAAAAATCATCATAATTAAAACATATAATCCAACAACCATAAAAATGACTCGTAGCTTCATTTAACACCATATGGAAATCAAAATTTTTATTTCAAGATACGATGCAAACATCAGTTATATAAACTATCTTAGACAATTATTCAAAATCACTCATATTTTCTTGCACACCATCAGAATCCACATCTTCAGATGAATGACTAGATGCAGATGAATATGTTTCGTATTCTTCTCTTTCGTCAACTAGTGCCCCATCTGACTCCACATTCATGCCCACCATTTTAGGTTTGAAAATTCTTTTGGATCTACGACTGGTTTTCGTGGACTCTCATCTCAACCTTGTTCCTTCTGGTAACAACCTCTTCAGAATATCTATCATCTTGAAGCAAAGAGTTCCTCTCTTTGTTAAATTGAAGTTATAAACAAGTATGTCAACATCCTCCAATTTTAAGAGGTTTGTGCGGCGACGATTTATATTTGTACCCTTTCTTTTCTCTTTCTGCCAATTTTTTTATCAACTACCATCTTTGGCTTGTACACGCCATTAAAAGGGTGTGTATTTGTGGCATACCAATGTACTTCAACACTTGCAAAATCTTCATTTTCTATAATGACCTGTATAACCTTAGCAACCCAGAATGGATATCCATTGGGATCTCCATCTGTTAGCACAATGATCATGCAACCCTCCTTAATATCTTGTACTAAACCCCTGTAAAGATCTTTTGTGGCTTCACGTTGTGCACAAGATCTTTTGGAACCAATATACATTTCTCTTTCCTCTACCTCTGAAGAATCAATAATACCTTGAGATTGTTGATGTTCAACAATGTTTCTTTCCTCATGTTGATTTGACACATTTTGTGGCCAAATAAATGGATTTTTCAAAGGTATATCTTCATTTGTTGTTATTGAAATGATATCACTTTGATTATTGAAAAAATACTCCCACCAAACTGAATTAGCAATATCAAAGTACTCATATGTATATCTAATACATTTTTTAATTTCTTCTAGGCAACCAAAATAATTTATATCTCTATTTTTTCTGCGTGCATTATGAACTTCAGTAACTGATTGTAATAACAATATATTTGATGCAAATATTGGATGATCTGGAATGAACTTCAAAAATTCCAAACCTAATGACGGTGCCCATTCTGTAGTAGTTGAATACTTCTTGCCCCATATTAGTGTTTTCCCATCAATTTTTTTGATACGAAATTGATGTTGGAAGCGAATGTCATTAATTTGTTCAATGCATTTCTCATCACCATGCGATCCCAGAATAAACCTTCGCATGTCAACAGTTTCTTCCAACACATAAAAAATTGGCTCTAGCATGTATGATTTCTTAATACATTCAATTAATGATGGAAAGCTCCCAACATACTTCCTCCTCAATGTGACTGAAAAAAACTACTGAACATATGATCAATATGGTCATGAGTGTGCCCAAAAAGAAAGAAACCAACCTTTACCTTATGAAAAATTCTCAATTCAACTAGCATGTTTAGATATCCAAAAACAATCTTATTTTTGTTTTCACGACAAGTGTTGTCCAATTGTAGATAAAAAAAACTTTAGGAAGATTACCAGACCAATGAGAAAGCACATCATGAATTATGATTATTGTCATATTTGCATCAATATGAATATTTAGAGCTGTGAAGTATAACCTTGGAATCATTTTCCCATTGAAGACCATACAACCAACCAAGTGATACTGAATAAAATTTTCCTCTAGTAAAGTTTTGGGTGTGCGAACAAAATGTGGTAGAAGTGTTTTCTTCTAGTCCATACTATCAATTATCAAACCCAAATATTTATTTGGATTATCATAACACTTCTTTTGATGCGTATACAACTTTTTCCTTTCACTTGTTTGTTGTTCGTGATACTCTTGAAGCGCTTTGACAATGGGATCTACACAACATAAAAGAAGGTCATTAATAAATACATTTTCATAGTTGATGACTATTCAATTTTAAAAATTAATGTTATGAATGATTACCTCTTTTTGCCCCTTCACATTTATCCCTTTTTTATTTAAGAGAAGCACATGTACTGCAAATCCCCATCCTTGTCTTCTTAGGAATACAAACATTGTTGAATTCTTTCTTCCATATCTTCACAAAATATTGATATGTAATAAATCGACCATGTCCTTCAGCACCTTCTGCATATTCTTTGTATAAGTTGTAGATTTCTTGTCTTGAGAAATTATCTGGAATATGTATTGTCTCTCTATTTGGCATACACTCTCCATGCTTTGAAAATAATTCTTTCATCCATGACATTGCAGTATTTGATAATGGCCCAAATTGTCATTTATGGCGTACTTCTAAATAAAATGTGGGATCATTTTTCCAAATTTTCTTGGATTCTTGACAAACGAAAATTACCCATTGAATGAAACATTTTGAAAGACTTTCTACAGATAAATAAAGACCCAATATGATAATCATAACCTGACAATGTAGATTGCATGCACCCCACTAAATATGAATTTTGCATGTTTTTATTCATTGACAAATATCTCTTCTTTTTCTCCAATGCAAACTTGAAATCCATATGTTTCAAATAATCTTTTTGACAACATTCACTTGAAATGAGAGCACTAATAGAACTTATTCTCGTTAGATATTCTACTCTACCTCTTGTATAACTAGAACATCTTGGATTGATACAAAAAGGTATGCTCCTACTCCTGGATACAATATTTGTTGGCAACATATCCATCATTGGATCATCATCTGTATAAGCATTTTCATCATCATTATGAGGAATATTATCCTCACTATGATCATCTGTGATTTTGAAATACTGACTTGGAGGATATTCTTCATATTGTCCTTCTTCAGTGCTACCCTCATAGTCTTTAGAATTAGGACTAAATGGAAAATTTGACTCGATGTTTATTGGATATTCTTCATCGTGTGCATCGTCAGTGTTGCTCTCATAGTCCATAGGATTAGGACTACGTGCAAAATGTGACTCTTTACTTACTGGAAATTCTTCATCCTGTCCTTCGTCACTACTGCTCTCATAGTCCTTAGGATTAGGACTAAGTGCTTCATCCTGCCCTTCGTCACTACTGCTCTCATAGTCCTTAGGATTAGGACTAGGTGGAAAATGTGACTCTCGATTTATTGGAAATTCCTCATCCTAGCCTTCATCATTGCTGCTCTTATAGTCCATAGGATTAGGACTAAGTGGACACTATGACTCCCTATTCATTTGAAATTATTCATCGTGCTCTTCATCGCTGCTGCTTTCATAGTCCACAGGATTAGGACTAAGTGGAAATAGCGACTCTCTATTCATTTGAAATTCTTCATCATGCTCTTCATCACGGCTTCTCTCATAGTCCACAGGATTAGGACTAAGTGGACATCATGACTCTCTATTCAATTGAAATTCTTTATCATCTTCTTCATCACTTTTGCTCTCATAGTCCATAGGATTAGGACTAAGTGGACACCGTGACCCTCTATTCATTTGAAATTCTTCATCATTCTCTTCATCGCTACTGATCTCATAGTCCATAGGATTAGGACTAAGTGGAAACCGCGACTCTTTATTTATTTGAAAATCTTAATTATGCTCTTCATCGTTGTTGCCCTTATAGTCCATAGGATTAGAACTAAGTGGAAACCGTGACTGTTTATTTTTTTGAAATTCTTCATCTTACCCTTCATTAGTACTTCTCTAATAGTCCTTAGAATTAGGACTAAGTGGAAGATTTGACTCTCTATTCATAGTGGAATAATTTCAATTATATTCATCAATATGAATAGAGTTGTTACGTGACAAAGAAGTTGATGCTTCACAAAGCGAAACTTCACTATCAGAAGAATACATGCATTTCAAACAGAAGAGGTTGAATGATACAAATGAACTCTCTCCTAATGAAAATATATAGCTTAAAGAATGAAAAATTCCCTCCAAAGTTTCCCTCAAATTTTTCGCCAAAATTATTCCCTCCAAAAATTTCGTTTCATGTATTTTCCTCCATAATTTTCTTCTAAAATTTATTGAAAAATTTTAACTAAAATTTTCTTATGAAATTAATATTTTAAACTAAATCTTTAAATTAAAATTGTAAACTAAATTTTTTACCTAAATTAAATTTTTACTTCAACTATATAACATTTACTAGACAATTTTTTTTTTTTTTTCATCACACATTTAAAGTAAATTGCTATATTGACATAACACGATTTATATGTTAAGTTTTTATAATAAAAAAATTAATACCACATTCACCATGCGGTAAAACAATTCTGTAATGTTCGCTTTATAATAATTTATTATATCGCCATAACAAAACTTAGATGTTAAAGTTTTTATAAAAACAAATTAATCTCACATTCACCGTGTGGTAAAACAATTCTGTAATGTCTGTTTTATCATAGTTCCCTATATCGTCATAACAAAATTTATATGTTAAAGTTTTTATAAAAAATATATATATATATATATATATATCCCACTTTAACCGTGCAGTAAAACAATTTCGTAATTCCCGTTATATCATAAATTTCATTATCATTATTCCTCACATCACATCAAGGCTTTTCGAGGTTCGTTAAAATACCTGGAGCGATTTTTTGGAGCAACTACATTGTTATCGACAACATATTCAATGGAATATTATCGCATTTGAAAGGTTAGTTTCCCTTTTGTTGTGTGCAAGTTTTAAAATTCAATAGGTTTACTAGTAGTTATGCGTCAGTTGGGTTGTTATTTTCATGTAAAATACCTTAACAAAAGAATATTCCAGTCACATAATATTTAATTTTTTATTAATGAAATTTAGATTTTTTTTACAAATTAAAAATTTATATGAGCGACGACTTACCCGACAGCCCCATGGCAGGTAGAAGGCCACTACGTCCGCAATGGGCATGGTGAGCCCAGTCGTGCCCACTGGTGGTACCCACCCCTATGGCCCAACCTGCCAAGGGTGAGGGTTGATTCTTAGAATCGTGCCTCCACCTCGCGGCCCAATGCCCAGTCCTGTCCACTAGTGGCACCCCTGTGGCCCATCCCGTCAAGGGTGAGGGCTAATTCTTAGAATCAGGCCTCCACCCCCGCGGCCCAGCCCGCCAAGGGTGAAGGTTGATTCTTAGAATCAGGCCTCCACCTCCACGGGCCCACTGGGCCGCGAGGGAGGGGCGAAAGGCCCCTCCCGCCCCACCCCCACGGCCCAACGAGACTGTGGGGGTGAAAGCCCGTTGGAGACCCATGGGGGTGGCAGTTCGATTCTAAGAATCGGGCCTCCACCCCCATGGGCCCATTAGGCCATGGGGGTGGGGCGGAAGGGGTTGTGTGCAGGGTGGGGCAGGAGGGAGCTACATTTTTTTTATTTTTTATCTTTTATTTTTTTAAAAGGTTATGTTTTACAAAATTATTTATGATTTATAATTATTTATCGTTTTTAGATTTTGTTTGTTTATTTAAGCTATTGTTTTTTTTTGTAATTTACTTATTTATATATGTGCGTATGTTTTTTATAGTAAAATGGCATCAAAGAAGATTTCTGTGAATGTTTTGGACCAAAAACTACTAAAATTAAAGGTGGATCCTCAAAAAACACTGTTGAGCAAACCAAAACTGAGCTAATAACTAAAAATATATCAAGTTCCTCAAACGATATGAAGACAATTTCATACTGGAAAAAATCCTATGTTGATATCCCTAACGATAGTAGAATTTAGGAAAATTCAGACATTTTTTCACTCAGAAAGGGGTCTCAGACAGGGCTGCCCCCTATCCCCTCTTTTATTTCTTATTGTCATGGAAGGGCTAAGTAGATTGATTATGTCAGCTAAGAGAGACGGATCCCTCAGTGGCCTAAAGATCTCTGATGGTTGTTACCTCACACATCTGTTATTTGTGGACGATGTACTTATCTTGTTGTATGGTAGCATCAGAGAGTCCCAGGCTTTCTCTCGGATCCTTCATCTTTTCTCGATTGCCACAGGCATGCTAGTAAACCAGGAAAAATCCACAATCAATTTCGCCCGCACAACAGTTCATGAATCACAATATGCTCAACAGGTATTCCCTTTCAGTATCCATCCAATGGACAGAGGACTAAAATATATGGGGTTCTGGTTAAAGCCCACGTGTCAGAGGATAGCAGATTGGGTCTGGCTTGTTACAAAATTGGAGAAAAGGCTCATCTGCTGGAGTCACAGATATCTATCCAAGGTAGGTAGATTAGTGCTTATCAAAACATTCCTGGAAGCCACCCCTGTCTTCTGGATGGCTCTTGCTTGGATTCCTAGACATATTCTAGCTCGCCTACAGAAAATGTGCAACAGATACCTTTGGGCCGGGAATCAAGACAAACACATTTTCGCCTGGATCGGCTAGCAAAAGATTGCATTGCCTAAGCGTTGGGGGGGATGGGGTCTGAAAGATCTCCCTCTATTTTCACAAGCCCTTGCAGCCAAAATGGGCTGGTCCTTGCTGACTAGTCAGAACCTATGGTCCCGCTTATCATATCATAAATATATTTGGCCCCAAGACATGATAGATTGGGTCAGGCTTCCTAGCTGGCAGAAAACAGGCATCTCATCTGTATGGAAGGCGTTGCTTCATTCACTGCCCCTAATCAGAGACAACTTGGTGTGGAGGATCAATGATGGATCCCTGGCTAGGATAGGATTGGATCCTTGGATTGGAAGTGGAGGTAGGCATATCCTCTCCCAAGATCTCATTAGATATCTTCACTCTCGAGAGATCAAGGTTTTTGCACATATTGCTGACCAGCAAAACTCAGGGATTTTTAATCAGGCATGGAAGTCGGCTCATCAAATGGACCTTCCTCATAGATGGCATCAGGAGTGGCAGGAGTTCAGATCAGCTTTAAATGAATCCCATATCAGAATCAAAGAGGGTCTGTATGAATTAATATGGAGCCAGGTCGAGAATGGAAAATACTCCCCAAAGGTCAGGTACATCACTCTAAATTTACATAAACAACCAAACATCATCCCTTCTTGGTGGAGAAGCATTTGGAAGCTCACGGCCCCGCCAAGAACCAAGCTATTTTTCTGGTGCTTCTAAGAAACAAGGTATCTACAAGGGAGCAGCTCACCCACAAAGCTTTTCAAGGGCCCACCTGGTGCATTCTGTGTAAAGGTGCATCAGAATCCACAGAGCACCTCTTTCTGCTTTGCAGTGTTATTCTAGACCTGTGGATCTCTCTATCCAATTTGATTCCATATAACGGGCATTGGGAGGGGGATGACCTGAACATTGCATGGGACAAATGGACTCATAGACACAAAGGATCGAAGCTCATAAACCTTCCGGTACTCGTCAATTGGCACATATGGAAAGCACGCAACCGCCATATCTTTGACAACAGGCCTGCACATTGGCCACAGATTGAGGCAGGGATTATATACGCATTTAAGGAGCTACCAGATCCCTCGCCTCCCAAAGAGCATTGACCTCACCCACCTCCATGTATTGACACAAACACCCCATGGGCTTTTTTTGACGAGGCTGCAAATCAACATGGATGCGGTGGAGGTTTCATTTTATACATCAATGCACAACATTACTATAAAGTCAAATTGGGCTTGGGTGCCGGAACAAATAACTATGTTGAACTCATAACATTGCGCCACTTACTGCACTTCACACTGGGCCACTATTGCACCAACATAAACATATTCGGGGACTCAAAAATTATTATCAATTGGTTCAATGGCATATCTGATTGTCACATTCACACACTCAGCATCATTCTAAATGAAGTAATTATATTCAAAGCAGCATTTAACAATATTTCTTGCTCTCATATCTATAGGGAGCATAACAGCCATGCTGACAAATTATCCAAGGAGGCCGTGCTAAGGCCCAGAGGTGTCTGGGAGATTACCGAGCAGCAAGGGACAAATGAATACCAGTATTATCACCGGCCATATATAGATCAAATATATTAGAGAGACCCTGGCCACTGAACAGGGCACATTTTTTGTTTTTTTGTTACTTATTTGAACAAAACAAATGATATTTTTTTGAAATGTACAAAACAAAGTATGAGAGCCCTGCGAGGCTCAATGTATAGTCATAGTTGACAGTATTTACAGCTAATTATAGCAGACTGCCATGTGTGGTATATCTGGCTATAGATACTCTTAGTTTCTATTATGTTTCTCTTATGATCATAGTTCAAAGTGGCAAACAGCATATGCGAAAAGCATCTACAATATGTAATTTTTCCAATCTAATGAAAAATTACGGATTTTTTCAGAGGAAAAAAAATATTGAACATATAACAACATTAATTGAATGCTTCTTCTTCTCATAAAATGTCAAAGTCAAAACATTACAAGTATAACTAATTAATAGTTACAAAAAATAAGGTTGATTTCCAAGCATAACTTAAATTTAGTCAACAATATCACGTAACCCAAATTCTTCATCCTCTAGAGTTTCATCATTGTCTTCTTCCACAATATTTTCTGCTTCATTTTGCTCATTTTCCTCTTCTAATGGATCTCAATGTCTACGAATCTCCCAATGTATGCCTTTCCAATCATTCCATCTAATGGTGATTGAGGTTTCTTTGCCTTTTTTGCCACACGTGATTCACTAAAATCCCCTTTCTTCAACCTAATTTCTTGCATTGCATCTAGAAGAAATTGAAGATCATTAATTCTTTGTAGAATAAATTTGCACTGTACTAGATCTTTTTCAATGGTAATGCAATTTCTTCCTTTTTGTAGGCAACATGCTAGTGTTGTACCTAATTATCAAGAACAAAAGGAATAATGAAGTAAATTAGTATAATGACATATAAATTAAGAAAGAAGATATTGAAATTCAATTCTATATAATAAAACTCACCTGAGCCTGGAAATAAATCCATAACTCAATTTCCTTCATTTGAACATAAGTCTATAAGATAGTTAATCAATGACTGTGGTTTTTGATAAATGTTAACTATCTCTCCTTTTGCTTCTTTATCTCCACATGTTAGTTTTTCACAACAACATCATAAACCAATACTTGGCCATGAATATTTCCATCTACCCGATTAAAAATCATAGACATATAGCTATCATCTTTTGTCCAATTATTAATATGGATGAACTCACAATCATTTATAATTGGTTGATCTTCATGGTTAAGAAGATTTAAATTTTTCCTATAACATGAAATAGTAAAAGTTCAATTAACTTGTACATAAATGATTTTTTTAACATTAATCAAACATACATTTTCAACGTCTTACCATGTAAGCTGCACCCTTAAATTTGTTTTCCCCTTGAAGCTTGTCAATAACATTGCCAATTGTGTGCCTAAACGAAATTTCACAAATCTCCATAATTATAATGATGTGACTTCTACAAATCCCGCAACCACTTTATTAAGATCTTGATAAGTATAAGGGTCACTATCATAGTCAATGTTTGGGATATTGAAGCCATGGGGAATATCTGCAATAACTAGGGAATAATCCCTTATAGGTATGTGTTTAGCATTGTCTTCATAATCACCTTGTATTACTTGATATTGAATAGTTTCAAGTCCATTCCAAATGAAATGAGTAAGAGTTGGAGCAAGTTCAACATTCCTAAGATGCTGCTTTCTCAGCCTTTCGATCTTAATTTTTTCAATAAAACTTCTAAAACTATCTGGTCCTCCATTTGCATCCTTCCTCATCTTTAATAAAATAAACAAATACATGTGTAAGTTATAAAATAAAAATAGTATATAGATGAATAAAAAGGAATGTATAAATCAACATAATTTTTTAAATGCAAGATAAAAATATTTTAGTGTTGATGTAGAACTTGAATCTGGATAGTTGTGTATAACATCATCCCAACTATCTTCATTCAACAATTTAACCATTTGTTCTTGTATTTTCATGTAAACTTTGTGACTGAATAGATAAGTAAAAAAAGTTAATATAATGATATGTATAAAAAAATATTACCAAGAACAATATGTTATATTTAAAAGAAAATTATAATCTAGAAATAAGTAAAAATAATTCAACAAACTCACTTTTGAAAATTCCTCAGACATTTTCTCCAATGATAATTCCCCCGACTTCATACGAGATAATATTGCTTTGACAAGTTTTTCATCTTTCACTCCTTGCAATGCTCTCCAAGGTGTGATAGTCATATCTTCTGGAAGCTGCTTCATTTCAAGACCTGATCCACTGTTGCTACATATCAATGGTTTAGAATTTTTGACCTTCTAGTTTTTAATGCCAATGTTCTCCCACATGCTAAAAATATCATTAATCAATTCCCATATGTCTCCGGTTCTAAATGCCAATTGGAAAATTCTATCAATATTTCTGAATAAATCAGAATTTACTCTGCCACCTTTTGAATTGATTTTCTCCTCAATTTGATAGCCTATTTCCATACATCACTCTTTTCAGAAATCTAGAGTAACATTTATCTTATCCCCACCACATTTTTCTTCAAATTCATTATGAATAAATCTAACCCTTTGGATGAAAGTAATAGACATCCTATATTCATTATCTGTATTATGATCCCATGCCAATAAATTTTCTTTTGTATCTAATAAACTGACATAAATGATACATTTCATTGTTTCAAAACATGGTTATTGGGATATTCCTCCATCAATTGCCTTTGAGCTTCTACATAATGGTTCCCCTAAAGCACATAATAATTGTATTCAAAACATTTTGACTTATCAAATGATTCTTTGTTGGGAACTTGAACTAGATCAACAAGAAGCACATAATGAACCACATGAGCATATGGATTGTACCTCATCAATGTCTTCAAGCTGTGAACATGCAGGTGGTGTGGCTCTCTGATTTGATATTTAAATTATCCTTCACTGGGCTTATAGATTTGTCTCACATTAAGCTAAAATGTACGACCACCCTCAATTAAGTTTGTCTTTGTCAAGTTATGTCAAATGGCATTTTGTTTTGTTTTAATAATGCCATCCTCTAAATCAACTCCCGCTATAATGATTTCCCTGCTTTCTTTTGAATTTTCACTAGGATCTTCACTGTTGGCATTGACTACTTGAGAATGTTCAACTTTCATTTTCTTCTTCCTAACATTCTCATCATTAACCAGAACAAAGACATTCCTGGGCATTGTTACTTTTGGTATTTTATGGCTCTCCTACTTTCTAACATCAGTTCTAATCTCATCCTCAGTAATGGCAACATATTCTTCAGCGTCAGTGTCAACTTCCTCATCTTCAAAAGTAACCTGTCTACCTTTGCTAGATTTATTTGCTATAGAGATTCTTTGTTGATCCCTTGGATGTATTTTTGTAGCACAATGAATTACTATTTTTTGATTCTTTGTCATATGTTCTTCTGACCTTGAATAGAAAGTGTTGACAACATTCATAATATCTTGCTCTATGAAATGAATGACTCCCAACATAATTGAAATATTTTCAATAAAATTCTGTCAAACAAAATATCATATGTCAATAAAAACTAAGTTATAAAAATATAATGATACAATTACAATAACAAAAAACACAAATATAAATAACAATACTTACCATATCTTGTGCAATGTTATTTATAATTTGTTTACACAGCTTTGTAGATTCATTTGTCGTGTCATACAATGACAATGATAACTAATATTTAATCTTGTCATAGGACTTGGGCGGTTTTGTAAGTACACAAACAACTTCAGTGTCCGGTATCAAAAAAATGTCTAAATTTTCCCAGCACCTCATAAATTCCATTATCGTTAGGGATATCAACATATAGATATATATGAACTTGTTGTTCGCCTTCTCTATCTTTCAAATAATTCAGACATTTTTTTGATATCGGACACTGAAGTTGTTTGTGTACTTACAAAACCGCCCAAGTCCTATGACAAGATTAAATATTAGTTATCATTGTCATTGTATGACACGACAGATGAATCTACAAAGTTGTGTAAACAAATTATAAATGACATTGCACAAGATATGGTAAGTATTGTTAT
Source organism: Pinus tabuliformis (assembly GCA_031772625.1). Taxonomy (NCBI): domain Eukaryota; kingdom Viridiplantae; phylum Streptophyta; class Pinopsida; order Pinales; family Pinaceae; genus Pinus; species Pinus tabuliformis. The sequence continues at coordinate 1,102,917,477 of CM062819.1, forward strand.
TTATATTTGTGTTTTTTGTTATTGTAATTGTATCATTATATTTTTATAACTTAGTTTTTATTGACATATGATATTTTGTTTGACAGAATTTTATTGAAAATATTTCAATTATGTTGGGAGGCATTCATTTCATAGAGCAAGATATTATGAATGTTGTCAACACTTTCTATTCAAGGTCAGAAGAACATATGACAAAGAATCAAAAAACAGTAATTCATTGTGCTACAAAAATACATCCAAGGGATCAGCAAAGAATCTCTATAGCAATAAATCTAGCAAAGGTAGACATGTTACTTTTGAAGATGAGGAAGTTGACACTGACGTTGAAGAATATGTTGCCATTAATGAGGATGAGATTAGAACTGATGTTAGAAAGTAGGAGAGCCATAAAATACCAAAAGTAACAATGCCCAGGAATGTCTTTGTTCTAGTTAATGATGAGAATGCTAGGAAGAAGAAAATGAAAGTTGAACATTCTCAAGTAGTCAATGCCAACAGTGAAGATCCTAGTGAAAATTCAAAAGAAAGCAGGGAAATCATTATAGCGGGAGTTGATTTAGAGGATGGCATTATTAAAACAAAACAAAATGCCATTTGACATAACTTGACAAAGACAAACTTAATTGAGGGTGGTCGTACATTTTAGCTTAATGTGAGACAAATCTATAAGCCAAGTGAAGGATAATTTAAATATCAAATCAGAGAGCCGCACCACCTGCATGTTCACAGCTTGAAGACATTGATGAGGTACAATCCATATGCTCATGTGGTTCATTATGTGCTTCTTGTTGATCTATTTCAAGTTCCCAACAAAGAAGCATTTGATAAGTCAAAATGTTTTGAATACAATTATTATGTGTTTTAGGGGAACCATTATGTAGAAGCTCAAAGGCAATTGATGGAGGAATATCCCAATAACCATGTTTTGAAACAATGAAATGTATCATTTATGTCAGTTTATTAGATACAGAAGAAAATTTATTGGCATGGGATCATAATACAGATAATGAATATAGGATGTCTATTACTTTCATCCAAAGGGTTTGATTTATTCATAATGAATTTGAAGAAAAATGTGGTGGGGATAAGATAAATGTTACTCTAGAATTCTGAAAAGAGTGATGTATGGAAATAGGCTATCAAATTGAGGAGAAAATCAATTCAAAAGGTGGCAGAGTAAATTCTGATTTATTCAGAAGTATTGATAGAATTTTCCAGTTGGCATTTAGAACTGGAGACATATGGGAATTGATTAATGATATTTTTAGCATGTGGGAGAACATTGGCATTAAAAACTAGAAGGTCAAAAATTCTAAACCATTGATATGTAGCAACAGTAGATCAGGTCTTGAAATGAAGCAGCTTCCAGAAGATATGACTATCACACCTTGGAGAGCATTGCAAGGAGTGAAAGATGAAAAACTTGTCAAAGCAATATTATCTCGTATGAAGTCGGGGGAATTATCATTGGAGGAAATGTCCAAGGAATTTTCAAAAGTGAGTTTGTTGAATTATTTTTACTTATTTCTAGATTATAATTTTCTTTTAAATATAACATATTGTTCTTGGTAGTATTTTTTTATACATATCATTATATTAACTTTTTTTACTTATCTATTCAGTCACAAAGTTTACATGAAAATACAAGAACAAATGGTTAAATTGTTGAATGAAGATAGTTGGGATGATGTTATAAACAACTATCCAGATTCAAGTTCTTTATCAACACTAAAAGATTTATATCTTGCATTTAAAAAATTATGTTGATTTATACATTCCTTTTTGTTCATCTATATACTATTTTTATTTTATAACTTACACATGTATTTGTTTATTTTATTAAAGATGAGGAAGGATGCAAATGGAGGACCAGATAGTTTTAGAAGTTTTATTGAAAAAATTAAGATCGAAAGGCTGAGAAAGCAGCATCTTAGGAATGTTGAACTTGCTCCAACTCTTACTCATTTCATTTGGAATGGACTTGAAACTATTCAATATCAAGTAATACAAGGTGATTATGAAGACAATGCTAAACACATACCTATAAGGGATTATTCCCTAGTTATTGCAGATATTCCCCATGGTTTCAATATCCCAAACATTGACTATGATAGTGACCCTTATACTTATCAAGATCTTAATAAAGTGGTTGCGGGATTTGTAGAAGCCACATCATTATCATTATGGAGATTTGTGAAATTTCATTTAGGCACACAATTGGCAATGTTATTGACAAGCTTCAAGGGGAAAACAAATTTAAGTGTGCAGCTTACATGGTAACACGTTGAAAATGTATGTTTGATTAATGTTAAAAAAATCATTTATGTACAAGTTAATTGAACTTTTACTATTTCATGTTATAGGAAAAATTTAAATCGTCTTAACCATGAAGATCAACCAATTATAAATGGTTGTGAGTTCATCCATATTGATAATTGGACAAAAGATGATAGCTATATGTCTATGCTTTTTAATCGGGTAGATGGAAATATTCATAGCCAAGTATTGGTTTATGATGTTGTTGTGAAAAACTAACATGTGGAGATAAAGAAGCAAAAGGAGAGATAGTTAACATTTATCAAAAACCACAGTCATTGATTAACTATCTTATAGACTTATGTTCAAATGAAGGAAATTGAGTTATGGATTTATTTCCAGGCTCAGGTGAGTTTTATTATATAGAATTGAATTTCAATATCTTCTTTCTTAATTTATATGTCATTATACTAATTTACTTCATTATTCCTTTTGTTCTTGATAATTAGGTACAACACTAGCATGTTGCCTACAAAAAGGAAGAAATTGCATTACCATTGAAAAAGATCTAGTACAGTGCAAATTTATTCAACAAAGAATTAATGATCTTCAATTTCTTCTAGATGCAATGCAAGAAATTAGGTTGAAGAAAGGGGAATTTAGTGAATCACGTGTGCCAAAAAAGGCAAAGGAACCTCAATCACCATTACATGGAATGATTGGAAAGGCATACATTGGGAGATTCGTAGACATCGAGATCCATTAGAAGAGGAAAATGAGCAAAATGAAGCAGAAAATATTGTGGAAGAAGAAAATGATGAAACTCTAGAGGATGAAGAATTTGGATTACGTGATATTGTTGATTAAATTTAAGTTATGCTTGGAAATCAACCTTATTTTTTGTAACTATTAATTAGTTATACTTGTAATGTTTTGACTTTGACATTTTATGAGAAGAAGAAGCATTCAATTAATGTTGTTATATGTTCAATATTTTTTTTCCTCTGGAAAAATCCGTAATTTTTCATTAGATTGGAAAAATTACATATTGTAGATGCTTTTCGCATATGCTATTTGCCACTTTGAACTATGATCATAAGAGAAACGTAATAGAAACTAAGAGTATCTATAGCCAGATATACCACACATGGCAGTCTGCTATAATTAGCTGTAAATACTGTCAACTATGACTATACATTGAGCCTCGCAGGGCTCTCATACTTTGTTCTGTACATTTCAAAAAAATATCATTTGTTTTGTTCAAATAAGTAACAAAAAAACAAAAAATGTGCCATGTTCAGTGGCCAGGGTCTCTCCGATATATTTGATCTATATATGGCCGGTGATAATACTGGTATTCATTTGTCCCTTGCTGCTCGGTAATCTCCCAGACACCTCTGGGCATTAGCATGGCCTCCTTGGATAATTTGTCAGCATGGCTGTTATGCTCCCTATAGATATGAGAGCAAGAAATATTGTTAAATGCTGCTTTGAATATAATTACTTCATTTAGAATGATGCTGAGTGTGTGAATGTGACAATCAGATATTCCATTGAACCAATTGATAATAATTTTTGAGTCCCCGAATATGTTTATGTTGGTGCAATAGTGGCCCAGTGTGAAGTGCAGTAAGTGGCGCAGTGTTATGAGTTCAACATAGTTATTTGTTCCGGCACCCAAGCCCAATTTGACTTTATAGTAATGTTGTGCATTGATGTATAAAATGAAACCTCCACCGCATCCATGTTGATTTGCAACCCCGTCAAAAAAAGCCCATGGGGTGTTTGTGTCAATACATGGAGGTGGGTGAGGTCAACGCTCTTTGGGAGGCGAGGGATCTGGTAGCTCCCTAAATGCATATATAATCCCTGCCTCAATCTGTGGCCAATGTGCAAGCCTGTTGTCAAAGATATGGCGGTTGCGTGCTTTCCATATGTGCCAATTGACGAGTACCGGAAGGTTTATGAGCTTCGATCCTTTGTGTCTATGAGTCCATTCGTCCCATGCGATGTTCAGGTCATCCCCCTCCCAATGCCCGTTATATGGAATCAAATTGGATAGAGAGATCCACAGGTCTAGAATAACACTGCAAAGCAGAAAGAGGTGCTCTGTGGATTCTGATGCACCTTTACACAGAATGCACCAGGTGGGCCCTTGAAAAGCTCTGTGGGTGAGCTGCTCCCCTGTAGATACCTTGTTTCTTAGAAGCACCAAAAAAATAGCTTGGTTCTTGGCGGGGCCGTGAGCTTCCAAATGCTTCTCCACCAAGAAGGGATGATGTTTGGTTGTTTATGTAAATTTAGAGTGATGTACCCAACCTTTGGGGAGTATTTTCCATTCTCGGCCTGGCTCCATATTAATTCATACAGACCCTCTTTGATTCTGATATGGGATTCATTTAAAGCTGATCTGAACTCCTGCCACTCCTGATGCCATCTATGAGGAAGGTCCATTTGATGAGCCGACTTCCATGCCTGATTAAAAATCCCTGAGTTTTGTTGGTCAGCAATATGTGCAAAAACCTTGATCTCTCGATAGTGAAGATATCTAATGAGATCTTGAGAGAGGATATGCCTACCTCCACTTCCAATCCAAGGATCCAATCCTATCCTAGCCAGGGATCCATCATTGATCCTCCACACCAAGTTGTCTTTGATTAGGGGCAGTGAATGAAGCAATTCCTTCCATACAGATGAGATGCCTGTTTTCTGCCAGCCAGGAAGCCTGACCCAATCCATCATGTCTTGGGGCCAGATATATTTATGATATGATAAGCGGGACCATAGGTTATGACTAGTCAGCAAGGACCAGCCCATTTTGGCTGCAAGGGCTTGTGAAAATAGAGGGAGATCTTTCAGACCCCATCCCCCCCAACGCTTAGGCAATGCAATCTTTTGCCAGCCGATCCAGGCGAAAATGTGTTTGTCTTGATTCCCGGCCCAAAGGTATCTGTTGCACATTTTCTGTAGGCGAGCTAGAATATGTCTAGGAATCCAAGCAAGAGCCATCCAGAAGACAGGGGTGGCTTCCAGGAATGTTTTGATAAGCACTAATCTACCTACCCTGGATAGATATCTGTGACTCCAGCAGATGAGCCTTTTCTCCAATTTTGTAACAAGCCAGACCCAATCTGCTATCCTCTGACACGTGGGCTTTAACCAGAACCCCAGATATTTTAGTCCTCTGTCCATTGGATGGATACTGAAAGGGAATACCTGTTGAGAATATTGTGATTCATGAACTGTTGTGCGGGCGAATGTGATTGTGGATTTTTCCTGGTTTACTAGCATGCATGTGGCAATCGAGAAAAGATGAAGGATCCGAGAGAAAGCCTGGGACTCTCTAATGCTACCATCCAGCAAGATAAATACATCGTCCACAAATAACAGATGTGTGAGGTAACAACCATCAGAGATCTTTAGGCCACTGAGGGATCCGTCTCTCTTAGCTGACATAATTAATCTACTTAGCCCTTCCATGACAATAAGAAATAAAAGAGGGGATAGGGGGCAGCCCTGTCTGAGACCCCTTTCTGAGTGAAAGAAATGGGATGCCGATCCATTGATGAGGACACTGAAAGTGGGGGTGGTGATGCATGCCATGATCCAGTTGATGAAATTATGAGGGAGACCCAGGTGAATGAGGAGCATTTTGATATAAAGCCAGCTGACCCGGTCAAAAGCTTTTGACAGGTCGATCTTGAGGATGATGCTTTTGAGGTGTTTGGACCAAATTGAGTGCAGGGCTTCTTGCGCGGATCCTATGGCTTCATGAATCTATCGATCTTCAAGAAAGTCAAATTGCTGGGGAGCGATATTTTTAGATAGGATGGGTCTGAGGCGATTTGAAATAATCTTGGAAATGATCTTGTATAGGCAGTTGCACAGAGATATGGGATGATAGTCATCGAAGGAGGATCGGGAGTCATACTTAGGGATGAGGACAATAAAAGTAGAGTTTATGGCATGATATAGGCAACCAGATGATCTGCTCTCCTCCACCACCCTCAGGAGGTCTTGTCCCAATAGTTCATAGAAAGCTAGATAGAACTCAATTGTCCAACCATCCGGGCCAGGGCTCTTATCTTTCTTAAACCATTTTAATGTGCTTTCCAATTCCCCTGAGGTCACAGGTGCAAGGAGTTCATCTGCATCCTCCTCATTGACAAATCTGGGAAAATGGTTTGCCACATTTATGATCTCAACCAGATTTATGCCTGGAGGGCTCCTGTAAATGCTCCTGAAGTGAGAAGTTCCTAGCTGTGAGAGCTTGTTGAAGGAGTCAGCATAACCTCCCTCCGGGAGAGGGAGATTCCAGATAGTATTTGTAACTTTTCTTCCTTTTGCATAATTTTGAAAAAATTTAGAGTTTTCATCACCTACTTTAAGCCAAATGGCTCTGCTTCTCAATCTTTGTGATTCTTCGCTCAATTTGAGAATATGAGCCTTTTGGTTCTCCAACTCGATCAAGCGTGCCTTTTCTTCTCCTGTGATGAACCCCAAATTCCGATCATCCAATAAGGAGCACAGTTCAACTTCAATGAGGTTGAGCTGTGCGTTTTCCCTGCTAAGCTTATTCTTTGCCCAATTAATAGCAATATGTTTCAGCATGGAAAGGTTTTTACAAAAACCTTTTGCCAGGGATGCCTCTCTATTGATGGGGTTTGCAACCCAGAAGTCAGTAACCAATTTTATGAATTACGGGTCCTACAACCATGTGTGATTGAATTTGAAGGGAGCTTTCGACTTCTGGTGAGGACCAAGAATTTCCAGATAAATAGGGGAGTGATCCGAAATACCCCCTGAACAGACCCATTGCTTGTAATGATGCATTTGTTGAAAGAGCAGACCTTTCATCAAGAATCTGTCAAGTTTTCGGGCCAATGCTGCTACCCCTACTCTCCTGTTTCTCCAAGTGGGAAGAGGCTTGTGCATGGGGACGTCCATAAAATTTGTTTGTTCCAAGAGGTTTGTCATATACCCAGTAATGGCATCTACTTGAGCCGAAGATCCCCAGGATTCACTGAAACCCAAGGAAAAATTTAAATCCCCGCCCAAAATAATGTGATCAGGGGTCAGTAAAGAGAGATTTAGGATGTGGAGCCAGAAAGTTTCTCTCTAGTGGCAGGGGCCATAAACATTCACAATACGGAGGGTTTTGCTGAGCTCTGCAGAGAAGACATCGATACCCATGAAACCAGATCCCCCCCAGGATGCATCAACCCTGATTGATCTAGGGTTGTATCCAATAGCCAGACCCCCGGATCTCCCAACAGCATCAAGAGCCATAAATTTCCATTGCGGTGCCAGAGCTTTCAGAGAGTGGGTGATATTCTCGGCCTGTCCTAGGGTCTCTTGAAGCAAAATAATATCAGTCGGCTCAACCTCAAAAAGTCTCTGTAAGGCTAGTTTCTTGGAGGCACTAGCCATGCAGCTGCAGTTGAATGATAAGTATTTCATGGGGGAACGCTTCTCGGGGTATGATGTGCTCTAAGGACCCCATCGAGTGTGGATTGGCGACCGGAGGCAACCTCCGCCCCAGCACGCGAAATAGCTTTAGATAGATCAGTCTTCCTTCCTCTGGTAGTCTGAGGGCCAGGGCCCGGAATAGCTAACCCTAACCCGGCCTGATGGCTTGGCGTGTCCATGGAGTGGGAACAAGGGCAGAGAAAATATGGATGGGAGTTAGAGGTCCCAGAGGAAGTCGGCGAGATGGAGGATGAAGAGGGGGGAATTAGAGATGGGGCAGAGGCGACGATGGGGGGGGGGGTCGACATATTACAATGAGCCATAGAGATCTGAGCCGATGATACAACCATAGATGAAGTATTATCAAGAACTATGGAGGAAGGGTTTAGAGAGATACCCGAGGCATGTGCGGGTTCAGCTGCAGCACGAGCTCTGGTCATCGGCGGAGAGAAGGTGCCGAGTCCCATCGTCCCAGCCTTTTGTGGAGTAGATTGAGCGGCGGGTGAAGGCCCCGGAGGTGGACGAGAAATTACCGGAGAAGCTCCTCTGGATGGAATTGGAGTAGCCTTGGGGGAGTCCTCTGGTTTTTTTTTGAGCGGGCACTGTTAATAGAGGTGTCCCACCTTATGACACCGTCTGCAGCGAAACGGGACCCCTTCATAATCCAAAATCTGAATCCTGTTGTATTTCCCCCACTGAAGAGTAATCTTCTCCTCCAGTCCTTCACGTGTGTCCAGGTGAACCAGCACACGAGCAAGGGTTCGATTCTTTGATTCCACGAATGTTCGATCATGGTCTAGGTATGTGCCTAGAGCATTTCCAATTCTGATGAGAACATCCTCACTCCAATACTGCAAGAAGCCCTGGCAGTTTGACCCACAGAGGTCCTACCCCAATTTGTTCATGCTCCGGGTCGGAAAGGGGGCTCCACCGCTTGAGAAGAACCGGAGCCATCTCAATATGCCAGTACTTTGCCAATACCAGATCCGTGTAGACTTCCTTTACGAAATGTAGAGAGAACCATCCTCGAGGCAAAACGTGAACATCCGGTAATTCTTTCAATAAGGCACCCTAAATCTCCTTGACCCATTGCGACAGCCTGTTGGCAGAGTAAGCACGTCCTCACACATGTCCAACCAAAACCGTGCGCGCCATGACCGCAGCTTCCCCTATGGTCGAGGTCTCGCCAAATCTGATTGTAATATCTTTAGTAGTCGCCTTTATGCACTTGGTTTTCCTCTTTTTGGTACGGGGGGCCGAAGGGTGGTCAACAAAGGGATTTTGGACACCCTTAGGGGAGATATTCTTGACAGATTTAATTTTAACTGCCAGGGTTTCGAAACAACCAGATGGCCGCAGACTAGACACAGGGGGAATATTAGGTCCAAACACGGAAGCATTTACCGGGGGCGCAGAGACGACAGTGGAGAGGGGCGGGTGAGGGTCAAACGAGAGCGAGTGAGGCGTGTAGGTGGAGATAATATGCAGAGTGCCCGGAGATAGGGGAGGAGCTTCAAGGCCTGGAGAATCAACAGGGGGTGGCTCATAGAAAGAGGGAGCAGCGCTATAGCCGGGCAAAGTGACAACAGGCGAGACAGCAGGCGGGGTAAAGTCTGATATCGGAAAAGGAACAGAAACCGACATAGAGAAGTCAGGGTTACTGAATATTACTCGATCCGGGAAAGGGTCCTCAAAGTAATACACTTGATTTGTCTCCATATTCTCCTCCATTCCAGCCAGCGGTCAGTAGCGGATGGCGACGGGTGTGGAAACGGTTAAACGGCACCGGCGAGAGGCAGTGAAACGACTACGGTACAGGCTACAGCCTGCAGGATTATGCAGAAAACCCTAAGCAATTACCCTAATCCGGCGCGCTCCATCTTTCCAGATCTGAAGTTATGTTGGATCCATATCTGTTAAATATTTGTATTATGTGATTTTCGCTTTAATTTCTATGTGAATCATTATTTTTTGAAAAAAAAACAATGATTATTATTACTTTTTTTACATGAAATCCATTATAAAAAAAAACAACAACAACAACACTATTATTTAACCATTTTTTGTTAAATTTTTCATATAAAAATTTGTGATTTTGACATGTCATTTCTAGAAAAAAACTATCAAAAGTTAAAAATGGTTATTTTTATGTCAAGTGTTAAAAATTATTGTTTTTATAGAGACAATTATTTGATGTGCATTGAAAAATTAATTAACGATATATAAATATGTAGAATATCGAAACTTTAAAATATCGACCTTCTTCTTTAAGTATGCAAAAAAAAAAATATATATATATATAGCATAGTTTTTTACACTTAATTTTTTTGTCTATGTACATTAGTTTTTAGAATGTTAGTGATTTGCATGCTGATTTTAAAAAGTGTTGATTCTGCATCCGGCCCTTTTTTTAAAAGACTTATTTTTTGACTTTAAATTTTCTAATGTATTAAATGTGTATAATTGGTCTAAATTTAACAATTTTTGAAGTGGTATTCTTCTTCATATTTTCTTGTTTTTATTTTAATATATATATATATATATATATATATATATATATATATATATTAAAATAAAAACAAGAAAATATGAAGAAGAATACCACTTCAAAAATTGTTAAATTTAGAAAATAATTATTCACATTTAATACATTAGAAAATTTAAAGTCAAAAAATAAGTCTTTTAAAAAAAGGGCCTGATGCAGAATCAACACTTTTTAAAATCAGCATGCAAATCACTAACATTCTAAAAACTAATGTACATAAAAAATAAATTAAAAAAAAAAAAAAAATTAAGTGTAAAAAACTATGCTAAAAATATATATATATGTATTCTGCATCACCACTTTTCAAAATCGGTTGACTTTTTTGCTACCTCAACGAAACGGGTAATCGTATTAGTTCTCGTTTCAAAGTTTACATTATTGGTACCCAAATGACGGAACAACTGACATATATTCTCTATTGATGAAGCCATTTGGATATGTCTTGTGTTCCTGCAAGCTTAGTTCTTAAGGTTTTATGGTGACAAGTACTATCATCTATGATGGTCTTTCTTTCTAATTCACTATTCCTCTCATTCAATTTTCTCATCAAATGCGAGCTATCATGACCACACCGCAAGGGCTTGGTTCCTTCTCTTCCTTCCAAGGCTTCTTGTCCATTTGAGTAATGACATCAACTACGTATATTAAGAGTGTTCAAAGACTGATGTTGACATCGATGAAAACACCATTCAACATCCAACCACTATATCCATCATTTCTCCAAGAAACCTTCTCTTGTACATGATTCGTCAATTTTTCTTCCATATCGAGTCTTTATACTTATACTTTTTACTCTGCTCCCCAACCCCCTCCCCCCCCCCCCCCCATCATCATTAGTCACCATCTTGGGATTTCTTTGGCTTACCCGTAACCATACTCTTGATGCTAAATCAAATAGGGATTGGGGGACCATCTGTAAGGGTGAGGCATCACAAAAATGTGGAGATAGAACTCACAAAGCTTAGCATTGTTGATATGCATCCATGAATTCTTTCTAAGTGTCTATCTCATGGGTATTCTCTTGGAAATTTGGCCCATTCAATACTTGAGCATGTCCTCTACCACTTCAATGGTTTTATGGACAAATGCTTTTATTACCTCAATTTTCTCCACTTTATCTTCAACCTCCCTCCCTTGTTTTTCTACTGCTATTTTTAAACCACCATTCTCAATCTTTAGCTATTTCCTATCATCCAAATATTGTATCTTTAAGGATTTGGAACTTTATCTGTAAGTCCACAATTTGTTATCAATATTCTGCAATTGTCTTCCACCTTAGGGATTTTCCCTAGTGTATTCCAATTAGGAAATGAGGTCCTTTATGCCAAGCTCATCCTTCTCAGTATGAGTTCTCTCATGAGATTCTCCCAAGTCATTTATTGGGATAGAAGGTATGTCTCCTTAATTTTTATAACAGGTGTGCATTTAACAATAACCAACATCTTTGTTGCTTGGAACATGGTCATTGTCCTTGTGGTTTTGCTTCACTACCCTCCTAATGAGTTGCCTACAATCATATTAGAGGAAAATTGAACTCAAAAAAACCACCTAAGAAAAATTTTAAAAATTAATAAAATAATACCATATAGACACTTTTTTAATATATCATTTTTATTACTTTATTTTATCAAATTTACCCAAATAAATGTCATGTTTATCAAAAGAACAATATATGTTTTATATTTAAATTAATTTATTGCCAAAAGACTTAAAAATAATAATAATTAAGATTTTATATTTCAATTAATTTATTTAACATGAAATTTTAAAAATATAAATTTCTAAAACATAAAAAGAAAGAATAAATTTCTAATGCTCAACCCATGATTTACCCCTTCATTAAAAATATTCTCAATATTCTAACTTTTATAGATTAAGATATTAATTTTGTTTTTAATATTTAATATATTTTTGGGTCATGTTTATCAAAAGAACAATATATGTTTTATATTTAAATTAATTTATTGCCAAAAGACTTAAAAATAATAATAATTAAGATTTTATATTTCAATTAATTTATTTAACATGAAATTTTAAATATATAAATTTCTAAAACATAAAAAGAAAGAATAAATTTCTAATGCTCAACCCATGATTTACCCCTTCATTAAAAATATTCTCAATATTCTAACTTTTATAGATTAAGATATTAATTTTGTTTTTAATATTTAATATATTTTTGGGTCTCTTGGGCACCACTCATGCTTAAAGTAGGCAAATTATATTATTAAAAAAAATGTTGGTGCCTAGTCACACCTATCTCTCTTTTAAATTTTAAAGGATTTTGATTGGCTTACACATTATGGCATGGAAATTCAATGTTAACTTTTTAAAATCAAATTTCCTCTAATTTGAATTTTGAGGGGACTGCTTTCTGATGTTTACATGTAGATAAAAGTAGCAACAATGTCTCTATCATACTCCTTTATTCTAGTAGACACTTCCTTTTCTATCTTTGTGTTTATCTTCATGTGTGTTCTACAATCCTTTTCTTCTTACTAGACTTTGTTGTGGTTGCATCTTACCTTGGACCAACTTGTAGGGCCAAGAAGTCCTCTCTACTAATGGTTGAGAATCTATCCCAAGTGAATTGGTAAGTTTTCCCCTCTAATGCATCACAAATAATCGGCTTGATTAGCCCATGATGGGTTAATGCATTTACCTTTCCTTCTTGCGCTTTAACACTCATTTCTCTAAGAGACCATAGCAAATAATAAGGAATGTTCAAGTTCTTTCTAGACTGTTGATAATAAAAACATATTAGCTTATGTAACAATATAAGTTGAAGTGCATAGACCATGTCATTCCTTCCCTCACAGGTTATGTATTTCATTATATACAAGGCCACCTCACTCCATGTTTAGGGGCTCCCTTTTAACACCATTATTAATCCCTTCCATTGTTTCATAGGACATGAGGAAGATTTTATTTACATATAAGGTTGGCTTCTTTTTTGCCTTGTCCCATAGAAATCCTATAAGGAGTCTTGTAACCCTCACCAACATAGGTTCATTAAGTTCATAGCCAAAGGTCCATAATAGCAAAGCCTGATGTAATCTACATCTTGAACAATTAAGGATGACATTCATATCTCTAGAAATTTTGAAGTTGTATCTATTACATTTTTCAACAAATTTATGAAATCCATCTGGATATAGAAATATTGTTAGAAATGGTTGAGGGGATAATAAATACAATTTAGTACACTCAGTGTGATGATGCATTTAGACATGATTTTGATCAACACCTACTAAATGAGAAACTCTCCCTTGAACATTATGGTCTACCTTGCATTACAATTTCATATTCAAGAACCCATTTATTGATGAATGATGTATTCTTTAAATATTTTATTTTTCATAGTTGCAATGATTAAGGAGATGATGAAATCAGTCATGTCAACTTCATTATCCAATCACACTTTTTACATAAATGATATATTTTTTAAATATTATAACTGATCTATTTTTCTAAATAATTTTTTTTTTTTTTACTTTCTAATGTTTAACATTAGAAATTTATTAACTAGGTGGGTTAGCTTGAATGGTTGGGTGATGTCATTTACAACGAAGAGGTATCAATGTCAAGTCCTCAAGTTGGCTACCTCTATAGACTTTGTAGATTTCACTCAATTTCCTCATTAGGTTATGTTGTCAAAAATATAATTACTCTGTTTACCCTAGGTACTATCTTTAGAATGAGCGAAAGTGCTTGGGCGTTTTCCCAAGAATTGTATTTCAAAGAGTTAGAAATTATTCATGACTTCCAAACACATAGAAATTCAACTCACATTGACTACAAAGCAATTACAATATTCCTCTCTAGCAAAAAAAAGTGATTACAATGTTCCTAGCTTGGTAGGGAAAAATAATAGGATATTAAGTTATATGATATAAAATTTCAATTAGATACATAAGACATTAAAAAATCAATGAGCTTCATGTAGAAAAACTAATTTCACAAGAGTGTAAATAAGAGTAGTGCAATTAGGAAATTGGGTCTAACTCAAGTAGAGAGGAGATTTTTTTTGTAAGCTAGTCAAAATTTGTATATTAAACTAAAGAAAAACTATAGATGAACTAAAGTTGTTGGTTTACCACTAGGGAAACTAGACAAGCAACAGAAGAAAAAGTCTTTTGTCCAAAATATCTGAGAGAACCAACTAGTCTAGATACCATACTAAAAGAAATTGTGTATGATTAAACCTATCCATATGACTAAGGCTAAACTAATAAGTAGAAGTGCTTCTATTCCTATATTGAAAAAATAGAAATGTCCTTAACCTATGCATGTTGAAGCTCAATCAATTGACATATTGCAACACCATCAATAGTTGCCCATTGGCCTTCTTAGCATCTGAACTCCATACCCATTGTGTTTGTTAAGAGTTAAAAGCTTATGGTTGATTGCTTTGATTTGAAGCTACATCTCATCCAATTGGAGTAGAATTTCCTAATATGCTTCACTTTGCTCCACTAAGACCTTGCCAATAATAGTTTTAGTTTGTCAATACAAATCCATCATTTTGCAATATTTGGTATCCTTGCTCCTTCTATTATTATTATCAAGTACCCATGGTCCCATATCCATGTTAATATCGACATCTGGGATGAGCCCATGCTCCAATCTTTCCCCCCTCCCCCCACTTTGTTGATTCTATTTCAACCTGAATTTCAAGTGGAGTTTGTGTCCGAAAAGCCTTTATAAATGATTCAAAAACATGAGAGATAGGGTACCTATGTCGACCTTGTCATTCCCTACTTATTGGACCACTAGGGGCCATTATTCCTTACTTGAGAAGTTCAAGATGAACCAATTCAGAGAGAAAAACACATTACCCATAAACCCCAAAGAATCTATCTACACTAATACATCTAACGAATGAATCTGGTGAAGGGGATTGAGACCACTAATGTTCAACACCCTTCGGGGAAAGGGCAGTCACAGCCAAGACTCCAATAAGGAGAACAACAACAGACTTAACCAATTATAACTCAGAGGCTACCTGTCAAAGCTTACACTATTGTTGGGTGGAGGTAGGCAATGGCTTGGAAAGGCCCATCCACTGAACTTATGAATTCATTGTCTAATCATAACAAAGAGTGAACATCGAAGCATCTAGAACCAAGATAGTAAGGGGCGAGTTGTTTTTCCTCGCAAAACCATAATATCAATGATTTCATGTTCTTTTGCACCCATATCCATAAATGATTGCATGCTACGGATGAGCGAAGAAGCCTCCACTTATCTATTTGAAAATCAAAATGAGAGAAAGTTGTGACAATTGATTGTTGTGACAGTTGTTATGAACTTCAATTCATAAAAATTAATTAAAATATTATTTAAATAAGTAAATGATTAATTATTATCAATTAATTAACAATTAATTAGTTAAATGAAGAGACATTAGTCCCAAGGGACATGTCTCTCTGATTAGGCATGGCTAGCCAACTCCGATTAAAGGAGCATCATCTCGGCCTTGTAATCATAATTCGAATTTTATCAGTCAATAATATATATTACATTCAGGAATCTAGTGTATTGTTAATAGTTATTCAGCAAATTAGAAATTTATATTTCTAACGGTCGTATCAGATCCAGAATTCGTCTGGTGACACCCACGATGTCCTGCTAGCTGTCAGGCTCTACGGGCCTCCCATCCTCGGCTTGCTCTATCATTTCATTGTTGCTAGACTTTCTCTCGGAACTGTCAAATATCAAGTTAGAAAATTTATTACTAAAAGTGGTAACAGTCGTGCGATTTCTAGCGGATGAGATGACCAAGCGCTATCAGTGTATGTAACGTCTACAGCGAAGGTGACGTCTGTCAAGCCACCATGGAGAAGTTGGCCACCACAGAAGACCCTTACACTTGTTGTTCACAGGTAGGCGAGCATCGTAGGTGTTAGTGCCTGCCTATCAATCCTACTAGTCAACAATGATCAAATGTGCTCTTTCAAAAAATTTGATAGGGTCCTAGGTCAAATTCTTACGGTTTCAATAAGATTTCAAATAAAATTTGGTCAATAGTTAGTGTGTCTAGGTATGTTACTACTCCCTTCATTTCATGGTCAAATTGTCATCTGAGTCATGCCATCACTCATTGTGATGAGTCATCGGTAAAGTGTCTTGATCACCATCTCAATCATCATCTCATGGTCAGTCATGTTTCAAGGTCCAAATCATCAGTTTCATACTCCATTAGATGTCATCATTAGGTCAAGTCATCAAAAAGGTCAGAAAAGTGTCATGATGATGTATTTTCTCTATTTTAGTTTCATTTGAATGATATACATCTCTTATTTTCATATCTTATTTATTCAGTGGTTTTCCTTAAAAGTTATAAGTAAAATTCTTTACATAAAGCTTTGTTTTGATGGGAATATCGTTTTGTGTAATTTTCCTTCTTACTTAATGAATTCATGGTGCACATGCTCATTAAGACCCTTTTCTTTTTCAAACACTACACTACATCGACAAACCCTAAAGCCATCAAAAAAGCATTGCTACCTTGCTCCTCTATATCTTTGTTGTTGTAACCCTTTGATCCTTTGACCTACCTACCCGGTTTTTATCCCTTATCCAGCATCAAAACCTGAAAACTCAAAACCCTACCTGAGCCTAACTTATCTAGCCTAAAATATTTTCCCATTCCAGTCACCATTGGATTTGAATTCATAGATAGATCCCTCTCTGGTTTAGTAGGGCTAGCTGCTGAACCGTAAGTGGTTTGAGGTTACCTCCTTCAATTTCCCTTCTCAACCTTGGGATATTGTGGAGGAAAACATTTTTGGCGTTGTTGTCGTGGAAAAGAAAGATCATATCTTCCCTGGGAAAGAACAAGAAGGATTAGATCTTATTTGTTGATGGTGAACAATGATCAGACATAAGAAAGGTTGTGCATCTTTCACCTGGCGACTCCAGTGTCGAAGAATCCAAAGGTTTAGAATTTTCATGGTGACTCCAAATCAGTTTCAAATTTAATTCAAAGACTCCACTGGAGGATGAACCTTACCAACAGAAAAATGAAAGGACAATATGGGAAGATCAGGTATTCAAGTTGGACTTTCATCCAAGACTTCATGTTCTTTATTGTAAATTATTTCTTCTCTTTTCCTGAGAATGTCAAGAAGGTTTTCCAGAGTATATTGTATTTGAGAAAAGATCCTAGACCCGCATTTGATTCCTTTCCTTTGAAGATTGTGAATACAAATTTTGATTTTGATCAAGACCCTTCTTCTAAATCTTATGTTGACCATCTTCAACTTGATGAGCCTCAAGACATCAAGACTAATCCTACAACTTTTGTACATACTCCTACACCTTGTAAAATTCCAGATAGATACAAGCCACTCATCTTACCTCCTATACTCCATGATTTCCCTGAAAATTATTACAAATATCTTCCTAGGTTTGATGGAGAATATGGTAACATCACTGCTGAAAAAAATATTCAGATTTTTGAAATTTTTCTCAACCTTTTTGAGGTTGAAGAAGATGATTTCAGTATCAGGATTTTTTCTTTATCTTTTCAAGGTGAAGTCAAGACATCATTCAAGAACTTACCAGTTGCAAGCATTTTCAATTTCCATCAGTTCGTGAAAATATTTCTTGATAGATGGGTGATCAAGATTAACCCTTTTTTTATTTTAGAAGAATATTATCATTTGGAAAGACAGCCAAGAGAAACAGTGCAACGCTTTTTAGCTGGGTTCAATCAAGTATACCATTCAATGCATGCTAATATAAAGTCGCCTCCCAGTTTAGCTCTCTTACACTACCCGGATGCCTTTGATCCAGAGATGGAGTTTCAATTGAGAAAAATGAACACTTCAACACTCGAAGAAATGTAGGACAATGCAATAACTGTAGAAGCTAATTTGCTAGTCAAAAGGTCAAAATTGAAGGAAGCAGAGAGGGAGAACATAGAGAAGGAAGACTTGACATATTCAGAAGTGAAGCTCGACATTTTGGTAAGCACAATGGAAGAAATGATGCAAAAGATCATCATGAGAGATAAACTTCTTGTCCAAAAACACCATGTCCCACTTATTGCAGAAGAAGAAGAGGTTGTTGGACCTAACCATTTTCTTGCTAATCCCAGTTACCATACATCAAAAAATTATTGTTTTATGTATTCATTTATGGAAAGTCGTGAAAATGGATTTGTAGATCAACCTGTGGAGAAGCAATATGTTGATCTAATGTGTATGCTTGATGTCATTCCTTATATTGATGAGTTACCCAAGTATGATCAGTATGATGATGATTATCTTGTTGAAATAGAGGTTGACTCTTCAAGGCAATCAGCGGCATGTTGTTGGGAAGAGGAATTTCAATTACAGCAGCACAAATATAGCACTCAGCCTATACATATTAATCATGACAGCAATGAAGAGAATCCAGAAAATTTCAAAGCAGGTGAAAGGTCTTTGCCTTTATGTTTTACTTCATTTCAATTACTGAGAGAAAACTTTCCTAAGATTAGAAATCAGTAGTCTTTCAGTTTTGATGTTGAGCACGAAGAAGACAATGAACTTCTTGATCAAGACTCTTTACCCTTATGTTTCTCCTCATTTGAAAAAATAAGAGAAAACTATAAGCAAACAAGTGAATTGTCAACAACATAAATGGGCAGCCTTCTCATGAATTGGTTGAGGAGGTCACTTGTGATATGGAAGCTTCTTTCGCTCTAGAATCCCAGCCACTAAGTCACATTGAGTTTCAAATCATAGATGAAAGTTCATAATCTAAAACATATTGTGAATTGATGTAGGATAATTATGTACCATTAAGTTTTGATTCATTTCAGTTTTTTAAGAAACATTTTGATAATATCTCTACAGCAAAGAATGACAAGCTTATAGAAAATCATGTAGTCTTATTGGAACCAATGTATGACGAGTTACAGCAGCCTTCTCAAACTCTTCATGATCCAATCGCTAATTCTTTGGATGATATTTGTAGTCAAATTCCTTCTCCATTAGTTAACTATGAGCTTCAAAACAAAGATGACACGAATTTGATCAAGCAGTTGGCTTCATTGTCTTGTTCAGCAGAGTCTCATTACTAATCTCATCCAAAAATTTGTAGTCTACATCTGTTTCGCTTGAGAAAGACAAACTTCATTTTATAAAACAACCAGTGTCTAAAAAGGAAGAAGATTCTTGTCTCGTTGTTGACCATCAAGAAAAGGTAGTCATTCACGAGTTTCAGGATCCTTTTGTCAAGTTGTTGCAGTCATCAAGGGAGATGAGTTGTATTTCATATATGGATCATGTACACATGTTCAGTGGACACTTGGAGTGGCCTAGCTTTTATTTTTTCTGCCTGCTTAAGGAAAGTGTGAGTAGGACTCAAGTAAGTAGCCATTTGTTGGATTGGTTACACTGGAGGGATCATTTCACATGATTGTATATGTATTTTTAGCGGGTGGGCAGTTATCATCAAAAGTTTGAAGCCCGCTGGAGGGATCATTTCACATGATTGTATATATATTTTCAGCGGGTGGGTAGTTATCATCAGAAGTTTGAAGCCCGAGGAGAAGGCCCTAAGGCTTCTATGATCAACTGTTATTTTATTTTTAAGTTGTAAAGTCATTTTTTCAGTCAGTAGTTAGTTTTAGAGTTAAGTCAGTGTTTTTCAGTGTGTCAAGTCAGTTCAGTTTGTCGGTCAAATTTTTATTTTGATTTTGGTCTTTTTGTTTTTGACTCCATGCCCAATGGATGAGGATACTTGGTCTACGGTGTTTTTGACACCTTCTAAAGGAGCTTCCATCCCCAGCAAGAGCCAATGTTAGTGCCTGTCAGTCCTGTCAGTCACCAGTAACCAAATGTGCTCTTTCAAAAAAAATTGATAGGGTCCTAAGTCAAATTTTTATGGTTTCAATAGGATTTCAAATAAATTTGGTCACTAGTTAGTGTGTCTAGGTATGTTACTACTCCCTTCATTTCATGGTCAATTTTTCATCTGAGTCATGTCATCACTCATTGTGATGAGTCATCAGTGAAGTGTCTTGATCACCATCTCAGTCGTCATTTCATGGTCAGTCATGTTTCAAAGTCCAAATCATCAGTTTCATACTCCATTAGATGTCATCATTAGGTCAAATCATCAAAAAGGTCAAAAAAGAGTCATGAAATCATCTAGGTCATCATTGTGGGAGTAGTAATAGGGAAAAGTGTTCTATAATGATCTCTAAAGTTCATTTTGATCTTTATTAAGATGTAATTATGTATAATAAGGTTTGAAGTTGCAGTACACTAGCATTTCATATCATTTTGTGAAAAGACAAGGTGGGGCCACATCACCACCTAAGAGAAAATCAACCCCCCAGCCTATAAGAAGACCAAAGGAGCAAACCATTTGCTCATTCCACCCTCATAAGACATCACTCCACCAACAAAGTGCATTCCAGCCCTCAGAAGATCAAATTATTGCCTCTAGAGTATCATTCTTTCTCCCTCACTACGTTTTTGGCATCCTTGTTGCGCTTTTGAAAAGGGAGAAAAATCATTCATTGCAGAGGTTTTCTCCATCAATTTACAAGTCCATCACATCATCAGCAAGTAAGTGAACTTCATTCTTCCTTTCATCAATTTTCTCAGCAAGAGCCAGTGAATCACCCTCTCCTAGGGTTTTGCTGCACTTTTGGTCTCCTAGTCATTTTACTTCATTGTTGTGGTAAAACCCTACTTTTTATGCTCAAACACCCTCACCTATACTCCATATACCTCCCCTAACCTTTTCCCATGCTCATTCCCCTCATTTCCCTCACTTTCCCACAAACCCTAGCCTATTGCTATACTTTTGACACTTTCCTAGGCTAGGGCTGTGTTTTGCACTTTCCTACCCCTTCCCCTCACTCATTCCTAGGAATTCCATTTCCCTACACTCCCTAACACCTATACCTACCCCCCAAAATTTCCCCAAGAATTTAGAAAGCCCCTAACCCCTTCATTCCCCTCCATCTACAAGACTGTCTCAAATCCCCTGTTTTCCCAAAACTAAACCCTAATTCTTCCTCCTAGTGAGCTAGGGTTTCACCTTGGAAGCAGAGACCACACACACTGACAAGAAGAAGTACAATAATGGAGGAAATGTCTCAAGAGTTGAGCCATCTAACATCAAAGAGATCAATCCCTCACAAACTCAACAAGAGGTCATTTGCGGCATACAAGGACGGTTTTTCTTCAATGTATGTTTCTGGCCAAATGGAGATGAACTTGACAAAAATGAAAGAGGTTTTTGTCAATCATAGACCAAAGAACAAAAATCTCCTTCAATTTTTACACAGGTATCATAGATTGGGACATATGAAACTTTCTTTGAGACATATGTCAGAAAATCAAAAAATTTCAAGTTAACTTCTTGTTTTAGTCATGATTTTGTGGCACGGATTCCGAGCAAATGAAACTGAATTTCCAAAAAATTATAGATTTTTTTCTTCAAAATATCCTTATCTACAAAAACCTCTCTCAATTTTACAAAAATCCTTATGGTTAGGGAGATATCACTCTATCTTTTAGCCTTATTTTTGTGAAAACCAAGAAATTTTGACACACTGCTATAAGCGCAGCGCCTTAGCGCTACGCTTTTTCCTCATGGCTCATTTTTCAAAAAACTCACCACAATTGGATAGATAATGGCCTAAGCATATCATCTATCCAATTTTGCAGACTTTTCAGCAGACAGATTGAGAAAATATGTCAAAAAAGGGGTCAAAAAGTCACTTTCTGCCACTGTTTTGAAACAAGCGCTGCGCATATCGAAGTAGTCTTTGGAAAATCAATTTTTCTCCCTTCTAGAGTGTCCAAATCACTTTTTTGATGAGTCAAATGATAACTAGAGATACAGAGCTTTCCAATGAGCTATCAAGCTCGGAATTTGGAGCATAGGAAGGCCTCCAAAATCCTCATGGAAGCTAGGCGCTATGCATATCCCTGTGAGAGCTTTTCTTCAGCGTTTTTCAGCGAATTTCGACCTAATGATGTAATTTTGCTATTTTGATGTCTTAATGATGTAATTTGGGTAAATAGGCTTTGGTAGAATAATTTTGACTTAGATTAATGCTCTTAAAAGTTAATTTGAGGTCAAATGTATCAATTTTTCTAAATTGAGGGTTTGTTTGAACCTCACTAGTCTTTAGAGTTTTGGTTGAGCTTTTCATGTCACTAATGCTACATTGAGGGATTCCACCCCTAAGAGTGGGGAAATGGTTTCTTGGTATATATGAATGTATTTTTTAGTCAAACACAGGGTTGGACATCAGAGGTGAGAACACTTGTAGCTTGTACATCAACATTTTACTCAGGAAATCAAAGGAGCAGTTTGCAGCGATTATCTAGAAATTCATGTGCAATGAGTTTGTGATGATATATTTTCTCTGTTTTAGTTTTATTTGAATGATATACATCTCTCATTTTCATATCTTATTTCTTCAGTGGTTTTCCTTAAAGGTTATAAGCAGAATTCTTTACATAAAGCTCTGTTTTGATGGGAATATCATTTTGTGTAATTTTCCTTCTTACTTAATGAATTCATGGTGCACATGCTCATTAAGACCTTTTTCTTTTTCAAACACTACACTACACCGACAAACCCTAAAGCCATCACAAAAGCATTGCTACCTTGCTCCTCTATATCTTTGATGTTGTAACCCTTTGATCCTTTGACCTAGCTACCTGGTTTTCATCCCTTATCCAGCATCAAAACCTAAAAACTCAAAACCCTACCTAAGCTTAACATATGCCTAAAATCTTTTCCCATTCCAGTCACCATTCGCTGTGAATTCATAGAGAGATCCCTCTCTGGTTTAACAAGGCTAGCTGCTGAACCGTAAGTGTTTTGAGGTTACCTCCTTCGATTTCCCTTCGCAGCCTTGGGATATTGTGGAGGATAACAGCAGGAGTCACAAGGCCACGTCTAGGATGTAGCAGGAGCCGCGGATAAGCCACAGTATTAATGTCGGGAAGACACGGGTAGGGTCACGCTCAACGGACGTGACTCCAAAGTGGATCTGTGGCGTCAATTTAATTATCGTTTTTTTTAATCAAATTTATATCAACATTATAAGCTATAAGGTATAGTACTATAAATTAATTAATTTTAATATATATATATATATATATATATATATTATTATTTAAAAACAAAAAAAAAAATGGGTTTTCAAGAAAAAAATGAAATAAAATGGCGGCCAACAACAACGACGATATCAAAAAAAATCAAGAAGACATCAACAAGTTAAATAAACGCTTAGATAATGTCGAGAAGTCAGTGAGTAAACAGGACCAGATGGCCAATGATATCTCTTACTTAAAAAACTTGATGAGCTGGCGTTTCGGAGAAACTGATCCACCTTCAGCTACACAGAGTGCCAAGACTTTGGAAGGTGAGACTTCTCTAGAGCATGAGTTCCTGAGACATGAGAAGTAGAAAATACGATAAATTCACTTCGAAGGAAGCCAATATTATACTAAATCTTATGAAAGGAACCATCTTAAGATCAAAAATGAATTACCTAAGTATGATGGTAAGAACTATAAGGGCGTTGTCGTATGGGTAAATAAGATGGACGCCATTTTTTTAGCGAATCCTCCACTCGACGAGCAAGAAAGAGTCATGACTGCGTCCAACTACTTAGAAGTAGAAGCATACGATTGGTTTTTGTAGTGGTCAACTAAATGTACCGGTTGTTTGTTCAATTGGCAAAACTTTAAAAATGCCCTGCTAAAAAGGTTTCATGACGAGGAGGAGGATGATGTCTACAAGATATTCGTTCACCTGAAACAAAAGGGATCAGTGAGTGAATACACTCACTGTTGGAAATAATACTGAGAGGGGGGGTGAATCAGTATTATCAACTTCTTTTCAATATATCTTCCTTATTTATACTTTGAATAATTCTTCAAATATTGATCATATGTCAGTATCATAAAATAATGAGCAGGAACAAGAAAAGTAAATAGTCACACAAAAGAACACCAGATATAAGGTGGAAACCCAATGTGGGTGAAAACCACCTACTGCAATATGTCTCTATCTTCTTTTAATAAGAAACTTCTTTTACAATGATTTTGTACTGGTGCAGTCATTTACCAGTATGCAGGCTACAACCTGCAGAGAGCTACAACCCTCTTATCTCTTGTACTAGCCAAGATACTAGTACGTAGGTGCTGGCTTACTGAACGCTACAACCTTCTCTTTCTTCCAAGGACCACGTTTCATAAATTTTCAAACTGGATCCATGAACATCAATCAATCATCAAGTATATCTGCATCAAACAATCTCATTTTCCCAATTAGCACTGAATCAAGTAAACACTTCTCTGACAGTTGTACCCAGAACACAGTAACAATAACCACATACCAAATTCTGAACCCAGAATACTACAGCAATAGACAGAGGCAGCTAGATCATAATTTAAAGATATACGCTACTTCAACAACCTGAAACCTGCGTGCAGATCTATAAAGGATAATTCCTTCTTTCAAATATTCAGACACTAATTAACCCAGATTGTCAGATTTATAGATCAAGCATGCGTCTCATATAACAGATCAAAATCATGCAAAGATACTATTATTCAAGCATAAAGATTATGACCCATCAAAAGAACTTATCCTTCTTTATGCGCTAAGGTTCCTCCTTCATTCAGATCCAGATCTGCACCATAACCCAATCACAAATATTTCAGATCTAGCACTTATTAGATATTCAATTCATTCGATGATACTTTGCCAAATGATCTCCTTCCTCTTTTATAGTCTTAGGCCTTCCACAATACCACGATCCAAAACCATAGGATCAAAAAACTGTTGGACTAATACCATGAACCAACCATGAAAGTGCGTGAGATCAACACTTTTGGATGCAATACCACGGGCCAAAACCATAGGATCAAAAACTGGCGAACTAATACCATGAACCAACCATGAAAGTGCGTGAGATCAACACTTTTGGATGTAATACCACGGGCCAAAACCATAGGATCAAAAACTGACGAACTAATACCATGAACCAACCATGAAAGTGCGTGAGATCAAACCTTTTTTCTACATGAAATAAACTTTTCTCTGCATAAAAGTGCGTGAACTTTTCTCTCCATGAAATAAACTTTTCTCTTCATAAAAGTGTGTGAACTTTTCTCTACATGAAATAAACTTTTCTCTGCATAAAAGTGCGTGAACTTTTCTCTTCATGAAATAAACTTTTCTCTGCATAAAAGTGCGTGAACCTTTCTCTACATGAAATAAACTTTTCTCTGCATAAAAGTGCGTGAACTTTTCTCTACATGAAATAAATTTTTCTCTGCATAAAAGTGCATGAACTTTTCTCTACATGAAATAAAATTTTCTCTGCATAAAAGTGCGTGAACTTTTCTCTACATGAAAGAAACTTTTATCTTCATGAAAGTGCGTGAACTTTGCTGCACTATAATTTATCATCTTAGATGAGTGGGTTGCCATCAAGTACAACATATGTATCATAATGCCAACAATCTCCCCCTTTGGACTTGATGGCAACAACAACCAATCACTCTCCCCCTTTGACATCAAGGGCAAAGGGTTATGCTCCCCCTAAGAACATGCTCCCCCTGACTATAAACCAGATCTGCAAAGAAGAACCATAATCCATCAAACACCATAAATGACCATGAAAGAGAGATAGAGACGTATTGCAGCAATATTCAGACCAACATCCATGATCTCCTTCTGTACTTCCTCCATAATGCCAACAATGCATGATATGCTCCCCCTGAACCTGTGCCATTCGATCTTTGACCAATCCGCAACCCAGCACATGTACGCATATACTTCAGATGAACCTTGCGTACAACCAACAATCAGAAGAGATTCAACAACAAGATGATGCATCAACAACCCCCAGCTTTTGCCTGATGTATTCAAAGGTCTCCCTAGGCAATGGTTTGGTGAGTATATCAGCAACCTGTTCCTTAGAAGGAACATACTCCAACTTGACCTTTTGTTCAAGCACTTGTTCCCGGAGAAAGTGATACTTGATTGGTATGTGCTTGGTTTTTGAATGCATGACTGGGTTCTTTGAAATGCTGATTGCACTTGTATTATCACATAAGATGGAGATGGGTGGTGTACAGGTGATTTGAAAATCCTGCAAGGTCTGCATCATCCAAAGGAGTTGAGTGCAGCAAGATGCAGCAGCAACATATTCTGCTTCAGCTGTAGACAAGGCAATCAAACTCTGTTTCTTGCTGAACCAAGATACTAATCTAGAACCCATAAAGAATGCACCACCACTTGTGCTATTCCTGTCATCCACGCTTCCGGCCCAATCTGCATCAGTATAAGCATGAAGTGTGAGATCTGTATCTCTAGGATACCATAGGCCATAATTTTGAGTCCCTTGAAGATATTTGAAGATTCTCTTTACTGCCTGAAGATGAGTTTCCTTTGGATTTGCCTGAAATCTTCCAACTATTCCCACTGCATGCATGATGTCTGGTCGGGTACCTGTCAAATAAAGTAGACTTCCAATCATAGATCTGTAGGTTGGTTGATGTACTGCTGCTGATTCATCATTTGCACTGAGGCTACATCCTGTGACCATGGGTGTACATACTGGTTTTGCATCTTCCATGCCATATTTCTTCAAAATCTGCTTGAGATACTTGGTTTGAGACAAGAAGATCCCTCCTTCCTTTTGTTGGATTTGCAGGCCAAGAAAATATGTCAATTCTCCAAGCAAGGACATTTCGAATTCTTTCTGCATCACCAAGGCAAAGCTTTGACTCATAGATTCTTCATTGCTGCCAAAGATAATGTCATCTACATACACAACAAGTATTAGCAATTTTTCATTTTCAATTTTTATATAAAGATTGCTATCTGCTGATCCTTTTGAAAAACCTTGTTGATGAATATATTTGTCCAAACGATAGTACCAAGCCCTTGGAGCTTGTTTAAAACCATAGAGAGCCTTTTTCAGTCTGCATACAAGATTTGGATCATTTCCAAGAATGAAACCATCTGGCTGCTCAATGTATACTTCTTCTTCTAAGTCTCCATTCAGAAAGGCTGATTTCACGTCCATTTGAAATACTTTGAACTTTTGAAATCTTGAGAGAGCAAGGAACATTCAGATGGCCTCAAGTCTTGCAACAGGAGCAAAAGTTTCCTCAAAATCTATTCCTTCTTGCTGCGCATACCCTTTACAAACAAGTCTTGCCTTGTTTCTAATTACTTCCCCATTTTCATTCAACTTATTTTTGAAGACCCATTTTGTCCCTATAACATTCTTATCCTTTGGTCTAGGAACCAACTCCCAAGTGTTGTTCTTTTCGATCTACTCAAGTTCTTCATCCATTGCTTTGACCCAACATTCATCTTTGCATGCCTCTTTTACATTTTGTGGTTCAATGGAGGAGAGTAATGCCAAATAGCTTGAAGCTTCTGCAATTGTTCTTCTTGTTTGTACACCTGCTTCTTTCTGCCCCAAAATCTGAGATTCTGGATGATTCTTCTGAACGTACCGGGATGGAGTCTTCTCTTCTATCTTTATCTGTTCCTCTGGTGCTTCTTGAGGTTCTTCTTCTTCATCATTCTGTCTTTGAGGGTAGTCTTCATCTTCTTCGATATTTTCATTATTTACTTGCCTAGGAATGTATCCCTTTTCATCAACCACTACATCAATGCTGTCAACAATTCTTCCAAGTCTTTTATTGTATCACTTATATGCTTTGTTGTGTGGAGAATAACCAAGAAGAATGCCTTCATCTACTCTAGGTTCAAGTTTGCCAAGTTGCTCATCAGTATTCTTAATATAGCATTTGCTCCCAAAGATTTTGAAGTGCTTTACCGAAGGAGTCTCACCATACCAGAGCTCATGAGGAGTTTGAGTGCTGTTCACTCGGACATTTATTTTGTTGAGAATAACAACCGCAGCATATGCAGCTTCACCCCAGAAAGTTGCGAGAGTTCCAGACTCATCAAGCATATCAGGGGCCATTTGTTGGACTGTTCTGTTCATCCTTTCCACCACTCCATTTTGCTGAGGAGTTCTAGCTGTAGAGAATTCCCTTCTTATCCCATGTTCTTCACAGAAATCGAAAAATTCATTTGAGATAAACTCCCCACCTCTGTCAGACCTGAGGCACTTAATTTTGTAACCTGATTCATTTTCAACCAAGGCTTTGAAGGATTTGAATTTCTCGAATGCTTCATCTTTGTGCTTCATAAGTCCTAACCAAACAAACCTGGAGAAATCGTCAATGAATAATATCAAGTATTCTTCTCCTCGAGGTGTCCTTTTCCTAAATGGACCACATATATCTGTATGGACTAGCTCAAGAGGCATGCTAGCTGATCCTTCCTTCTCTGGAAAGTTAGTTCTGGTTTGCTTTCCAAACTGACATGATTTGCATATGGTGTTGTCTGGAATTTTGATATCTGAAAGACCACGAACAGCCTGATATTTGCATGCTTTGCTTATTTGTGAAAAGCTTAGATGCCCCAACCTTCGATGCCATAACCAGTGTTCATCATCCTTGCTCAAATAGCATTGTTGTTGTCCTTCTTCAAATATGTATAGATTATTTGGAGTTCTTCTACCTTTGATCATTGTTTCACCTGTATCAAGATCACGAACATGACATCCGTTTGATCTAAATATCACCTCGGTTCCTTGATCACACATCTGGCTGACACTTAGAAGATTATGCTTCAATCCATCAACATACAAAACATTTCCAGCTTTGACCTTTTATTTTAACTGAGCAGTGCATTTTCCTTTTATAGCTGCAAGAGTATCATTTCCAAAAGAAACTTTCTTTCTCTTTTCTAAAGCAGAATATGATTCAAGTTTTTCTTTATCACCTGTCATATGTTTCGA
The DNA here is from genome assembly GCA_031772625.1 of Pinus tabuliformis. Lineage (NCBI taxonomy): Eukaryota > Viridiplantae > Streptophyta > Pinopsida > Pinales > Pinaceae > Pinus > Pinus tabuliformis. The sequence continues at coordinate 1,102,946,618 of CM062819.1, forward strand.
ACATTCACTGTCAATGTACCATAGATTTTTTTGTCCTTCTGCATAAAATGTTATCCCACATCTTTCTGTTTGAGGTTCCTTTATTCTCCATGTTCTGGTGCTTGAGGCTTGTTCCTTTGTCTGCTGAAACCTGCTCCTGCATTCAGAATCTTCATGACCAAAGTTATTGCAAATAGAACATTCAACTTCATTTTCAAGAGCCGAAAAGTTGTTATAGGTCCTTTTTGTAATCTCGATCATACTTCTTTCTTTTTGAGCTTCTCTAGTCATGATTGTTTTATATGCAACACATTGAGCTGCTTTGTGACCAAAGTTATGGCAAGAGAAACATTGCCCATTGAAGAAACTTCTGCGATTATCAAATCTACCGGCCAAATGCTTGTAATTTCTATTGTCATCCATTCTTGAAGCAAATTGAGAAGATTTTACCTGTGGCTGGTTGTAGCTTTTGTTCATCCTTAACACAGATTGCCCCTGGTTTACCTAATAGTCTTTGTTCGTTCTTGATGTAATTCGGCCCTGCTTTACCTGGTGATCTCCATTGTGCTTTTGCTCATTTCTTCTTGCTGCATCAAGATAACTCTTTGAGGTGGATGCTTGAGATGTTTCTCCATTATACCCCAGACCTGTCTAGTTTAGCGGAGAACGTTGTACATTGATGATCTCATCCAGAGTTTCAGATCCTTTGACAAACTTAAGATTAATAGCCTTTGTTTTCTCAATTTCTTTTCTAAGGCCAACAATTTCACCTTCTAACTTTTCAAGATATTTTTCTTTTTCATCAATTTGAAATTGTAGAGTATCAATGATCATATTCTTTTCTTCTATACATGTCTTAAGTCTAGAAATCTCATCATAAAAACTATCCACATCTATAGCATCCATGTAATCATCATCTTCAAATGCCATTAAAAGTTTATAGTCATTACCTCGTTCATCTTCATCACTATTTGATAGACCATCACTGTCTTCATGAGTGTAGTAGCTTTTCTTATTTGCATTTTGTTTCTTGTTCCATCTAGCAGGGTCCTTTCCTTTGTCAATCTTATCCTTATGAGGACATTTGGCAGTGTAATGACCTACTCTTCCACAAGCAAAACATTTAAAAGGTAGCTTACCTCTAAACCTTCCAGTACCCCGTTGAAGATTTCTGACAAAATTTGATTCTTCTTCTTCTTCTTGCACGTGACTTGATTCATAGTAGTCTCCTTTGCCTGAAGCCTTAAAAGCAGCTTCTCTCCTGTCTGATGGACCTCCTTTTCTCATTTCATAAGCAGTTAGAATTCCGTGTAGCTGAGACATAGTAAGAGTTCGTAGATTTTCCTTTTCTTCTATTGCAGATACTTTAGATTCAAACTTAGGGGACAATGATCTTAGGACTTTTTCAACCACAACAGCCTCTTTTATTTCTTCACCCAAGTTTTTCATACAATTAACAATCTCATCTACCCGAAGGAAATAGTTAGCCACACTTTCATCATTATACATTCTAAGATTCTCATACTGAATCCTGAGGGTTTGGAGTTTTGCACGTTTTACATGTTCATCTCCTTCGTAGCTCAAAACAATCTTGTCCCATATTTCTTTTGCGGATTTATATTGCATAACCTTCACGAATTCAGATTGAGATAGACATCCTAGAAGAGTATTAACCGCCTTTGCATTTGTTTCATATTTCTTCTTCTCAGCTGAATCTGTAGGAGTAGCTGATGGAAAAGTATACCCTGTTTCTATAATGTCAGATTGAAGACAGGCAGTAACTCTTACCTTCCAATATACGAAGTTTGTCCCATCAAAAATCGGTGGCCTGATTGATGCTTCCCTCTCGTAGTTGCTCATGATGTTAGATCTTCCTTCAAGCGATCAAACTTCTTCAGAAGGACCTGCTCTGATACCAATTGTTGGAAATAATACTGAGACGGGGGGTGAATCAGTATTATCAACTTCTTTTCAATATATCTTCCTTATTTATACTTTGAATAATTCTTCAAATATTGATCATATGTCAGTATCATAAAATAATGAGCAGGAACAAGAAAAGCAAATAGTCACACAAAAGAACACCAGATATAAGGTGGAAACCCAATGTGGGTGAAAACCACCTGCTGCAATATGTCTCTATCTTCTTTTAATAACAAACTTCTTTTACAATGACTTTGTACTGGTGCAGTCCTTTACCAGTACGCAGGCTACAACCTGCAGAGAGCTACAACCCTCTTAGCTCTTGTACTAGCCAAGATACTAGTACATAGGTGCTGGCCTACTGAAGGCTACAACCTTCTCTTTCTTCCAGGGACCACGTTTCATAAATTTTCAGACTGGATCCATGAACATCAATCAATCATCAAGTATATCTGCATCAAACAATCTCCTTTTCCCAATTAGCACTGAATCAAGTAAACACTTCTCTGACAGTTGTACCCAGAACACAGTAACAGTGACCACACACCAAATTCTGAACCCAGAATACTGCAGCAATAGACAGAGGCAGCTAGATCATAATTTAAAGATATACGCTACTTCAACAACCTGAAACCTGCGTGCAGATCTATAAAGGATAATTCCTTCTTTCAAATATTCAGACACTAATTAACCCAGATTGTTAGATTTATAGATCAAGCATGCGTCTCATATAACAGATCAAAATCATGCAAAGATACTATTATTCAAGCATAAAGATTATGACCCATCAAAAGAACTTATCCTTCTTTATGCGTTAAGGTTCCTCCTTCATTCAGATCCAGATCTGCACCATAACCCAATCACAAATATTTCAGATCTAGCACTTATTAGATATTCAATTCATTCGATGATACTTTGCCAAATGATCTCCTTCCTCTTTTATAGTCTTAGGCCTTCCACAATACCACGATCCAAAACCATAAGATCAAAAAACTGTTGGACTAATACCATGAACCAACCATGAAAGTGCGTGAGATCAACACTTTTGGATGCAATACCACGGGCCAAAACCATAGGATCAAAAACTGTCGAACTAATACCATGAACCAACCATGAAAGTGTGTGAGATCAACACTTTTGGATGTAATACCACAGGCCAAAACCATAGGATCAAAAACTGTCGAACTAATACCATGAACCAACCATGAAAGTGCGTGAGATCAAACATTTTTTCTACATGAAATAAACTTTTCTCTGCATAAAAGTGCGTGAACTTTTCTCACCATGAAATAAACTTTTCTCTTCATAAAAGTGCGTGAACTTTTCTCTACATGAAATAAACTTTTCTCTGCATAAAAGTGCGTAAAACTTTCTCTTCATGAAATAAACTTTTCTCTGCATAAAAGTGCGTGAACCTTTCTCTACATGAAATAAACTTTTCTCTGCATAAAAGTGTGTGAACTTTTCTCTACATAAAATAAATTTTTCTCTGCATAAAAGTGCGTGAACTTTTCTCTACATGAAATAAAATTTTCTCTGTGTAAAAGTGCGTGAACTTTTCTCTACATGAAAGAAACTTTTATCTTCATGAAAGTGCGTGAACTTTGCTGCACTATAATTTATCATCTTAGATGAGTGGGTTGCCATCAAGTACAACATATGTATCATAATGCCAACACTCACGAATGGGAAGTATTAGCAGTAAGGCAGAGAGGGTCCTTAGATGAGGCGCTGTTAAAAATGCATCGTTGTGGTCTTAAAGATTATATTCGCGGAGAATTAAAATTGCATAAACCCAAAACCATTGAGGAAGCCAGACACGCAGCGAAAATTATCGAGCGGAAATACGAACTCCACAATGCACCATATGCCAGTAACGAAAGAAATAACAACTATTCCAAGGGGAAGTCAGGTAAACCATCGTTAGAGAACACTAGCAAGTACGTTCCACCACCATTGCGAAATGAAGGAAAACAACAATCTAGTGTCGAAAGGAAAAAGGATGGCAAATGCTGGAAGTGCGAAGACAAGTATTACGCAGGACACAAATGCGCAACGCAAAAATTGTACAACTGCGAAGCCGAACAAGAAGAAGAATCTTCAAAAGACAGCTCTGACGAAGAGGACAATGAAGAAAATGCAAAACCTAGTCCAAAATCAAAAGAAGACATGCCACGAATTCCTTTAGAGGCCATCACAGGTATAGCACAACCACCGACACTGAAGCTTAAAGGTCACATTAAGAAGCAGAATGTTATCGTTCTAGTAGACTCAGGGAGTACACACTACTTTGTAGATGTCAATGTTGCGAAAAGACCCAACATATTTTCTTACCCAGTAGCAGATTTAAAATTTATGGTAGCAGATGGGAAACGTATAGATGGAGTAGTGAAGTGCCATAAATTTAAGTTGCAATTAAGCGAATACGCAACCGAATCCACTTTTTATACAGTTCCCCTAGGAGTAGATGTCGTTTTAGGGGTACAATGGTTACGAACACTAGGCACGTACTCAGCAAATCACATAAAGCAGTTCATTAAATTCAAGTGGGATGGAAGGAAATATAAGTTGTTTGGGTTTCAAGCACCACCAACTCAAGTCATCTCCGCTCAACAGATGAAGAAACTTATTCGTAGGGGGGCACCAGCATTTTTTGCACAATGTCAGCAATTGGAGTTATTATCGACAGAAGGGACTCATCAACCATCAGAAATTTCATCCTTGATTCAGAAATACGAGAAGGTTTTTCAAGATCTACCAATGAAGTTACCCCCTGAGAGGCAAATTGAACACATTATCGAAGTCAAACCAAACTCAACACCAGTAAATATTAAGCCATATCGTTATCACGGACACCACAATACAAAAATAGAACGCTTAATACAAGACCCGCTGAAGCATGGAATCATTACGAAAAGTAGAAGTCCATACGTTGTGCCCGTAGTATTGGTCAAGAAGAAGGATGGATCCTTCTGATTATGTATAGATTACAGAGGTTTAAACAAAATCACTATTAAACATAAGTTTTTGATTTCGTTCATTGATGAAATGTTAGATGAACTACAAAGAGCTGAATACTTTTCCAAATTAGATCTAAGATCAGGCTACTACCAAATACGAGTAAGGCTAGAAGACGTCGAAAAGACAACATTCAGGACTCATGAAGGGCATTATGAGTTCAAGGTCATGCCATTTGGATTAACAAATGCGCAATCCACCTTCCAGGGAACCATGAATGAACTCTTTCACCCTTATCTACGGAAGTTTGTATTAGTTTTCTTCGATGATATTCTGGTCTACAGTAAGACGTGGAAAGAACATCTCAAGCATCTGGAAGAAGTATTGTCTGTATTGGAGAAGAACCAGTTTTACGCCAAGCTATCAAAGTGTACATTTGGGCAAAAGGAAGTTGAATATCTAGGACATGTGATATCCAGGGAAGGAGTCCAAATGGATCCCAACAAAATCAAGGCAACCAAAGAATGGCCCAAACCCAAGAACGTATCCAAGCTAAGAGGATTTTTAGGTTTAACCGAGTATTACAGAAGATTTATAAAAAATTATGCACCCCTGACCAATTTGTTAAAGAAGAATGCTTTTCAATGGAATGACCAAGTAGACAAGTGTTTTGAGAATTTAAAGGATGTAATGTCAACCACACCAGTGCTAGCGACTCCTGACTTCTCCAAACCGTTCGTAGTCGAATGTGATGCTTCTGCATTCGGAATCAAAGTCGTATTAATGCAGGACAACCACCCTATAGCATTCAAGAGCAGGAAGCTTAATAAATAAGAAGGCTTAAAATCAACATACCAAAAGGAGATGCTCGCCATCATGCACGTTTTAATGAAGTGGCGCCAATATTTACTTGGGAGTAAATTTTCAATCCGAACCGACCACAACAGTCTTCAGTGCTTACTTCAACAAAAGACATTATCAACAGAAGTGCATGAAGAATGTCGTAGTTAATGCACTCTCAGGTAAGGATGATGACCACATAACATGTGCCGCCATGATAGTTGTTTCGGAATGGTTGGGCGAAATACGAACCGAATATGCCAAGGATGAGGATTGTGACTCCATGATTAAGAATATCAGTCAGTATACCAACCTCGAGTGGAAGAATGACATCTTATGGTACAAGGGTAGAATTTACCTAACACCCGCATCCAAATTTAAGATGAAAATACTAAAAGAGTCTCACAATTCGCCTGCAGTCGGACATGTTGGATTCTATAAGACTTACTACAACATCCAACAATCATTCTATTGGAAGGGCATGAGCAAGGAAATTCAAAAATATGTTGCAGAATGTGATATTTGTCAAAGGAACAAGAGCGAAAATGTTCCAACTCCAGGATTGCTACATCCACTACACATTCCAAATCAGAAGTGGGAGGAGATTTTGATGGACTTTATTGAAGGACTACCTGCATCTGACGGAAAGGATAAAATATTTGTAGTAGTCGACAGGCTCACTAAATATGCCCACTTTATGGCTATTAAAAAGACAGACACAACTAAACAAATCATTGATGTGTTTTGTAAAAATATTTACAAGCTACACAGGTTTCCTAAGGTCATCGTCAACGATAGAGATGTAAGGTTTAAGGGAAAATTTTGGAAGGAATTCTGCCACCAAGCAAGAATATCCTTCAACATGAGTTTGGCCTATCACCCCCAAACAGATGGGCAAACCAAAATCGTTAATAAATGCTTGGAAGCATATTTTCGTTGTTTCATTATGGATAAATAAAACAGATGGACCTGATGGCTACACCTGGCAGAATGGTGGTATAATACCACGTACCACACATCAGCTAAGATGACACCTTTCCAAGCATTATATGGTTACAAGCCACCCAGATGGAAAGACTTTGCACTTCTTGATTCAAGGGTACCAGCAGTTAAAGACCACCTAGGAGAAAGTCAAAGGATCATCAACTTACTAAAAGAAAATCTAACCATGCTCATAATAGAATGAAACAACAAGCTGACCAACACCGCTCTAAAAGAGAGTTCGAGGAAGGAGATTGGGTCTTTGTTAGACTCCAACCTTATAAGCAACTATCGCTAAAACAAGGGAAGAATAAATTATCACCTAAATATTATGGGTCGTATCAGATAATCAAGAAAATAAGTAGTGTAGCTTATGGATTAAAGTTACCAGACAACTGTCGAATCCATAATACCTTTCACGTATCAAGTTTCAAAAGAGTATTAAGGCAAAACCAAATAGCACAAACAGAAATACCAAAAGCCGGTGAAGAACAAAGAATAGTCCTCGAACCTGAAGGTATACTCGCTACCCAAGAAAAGGTTTTATAGTCCAAGACAATCAAGGAATACCTCATCAAATGGAAAAGGTTACCAGAGGAAGATTCGTCTTGGGAATCAGAACGTTTCCCGCATCAACACCCAGGCCTACCTATGCTTTGAGGACAAAGCATCTTAATGGGAAGGCAATGTTATGAACTTAAATTCATAAAAATTAATTAAAATATTATTTAAATAAGTCAATGATTAATTATAATCAATTAACTAACAATTAATTAATTAGATGAAGAGACATTAGTCCCAAGGACGTGTCTCTTTGATTAGGCATGCCCCGTAAACTCCTATTAAAGGAGCACCGGCTCAGCCTTGTAATCATCATTCCAATTTTATCAATTAATAATATATATTACATTAAGAAGGAATCTGATGTATTGTTAACAGTCATTCAGCAAATTAGAAATTTATATTTCTAACAACAGATAAACCCCATATTTAGTACAAACACCCAGTTAGTTGCACTGACACTGTTGAGAAGGTAAATCCCCTCTACGGATAGAGGCGATCCCTACTAGCCCAATAGGGGTCTAGCAACAATCACACAATGCTGCCACGCATGTTCCTAGTTACAATTAAACAAGAAGTAAAGAGCACCTACTTGGATTCCTGCGCTGTCGCGTGACGAAGAGATGTTTCCTTCGCTCCTTCGCTTCAGCTGGTCACAGTCCTCCGCGATCCCCGCGAACGGACACCTGCACACACGAAGAGAAGGCAAACGCAAGCGTAAAATCTAGTAAAAGTAACTATATGCCAGTCAGAAAAGACATAATTCACATTTATCCATTGCATAAACAAACGAGAATGGAACAATAATAGCAGTCATCTATTATTAATCAGAATAGAGAAGAGTACAACCAAATGTTCTGACGTCGGTAAACTCCTCAGGAGGGATCAGTCAGCATGTATCTCAAGCATTCACCTTTGAGGATGATTCTCCCAAGACAAACAACTCTCTCTCTCTCACACAAGTGTCACAAACAAACTTCCCAAAGCAATCAATCACTTCCACTCCTAACACACCACACCTATAGCAGCGATCTGAGCACTACAAGCTCTGTACAATCCAAGCTAAGTCTAGCTAGTTTCTAACTAGCTGCTCATGGTAATGGTGGAAGTTTATATAGGAGAATGAGTCTCCTAAAAAGGTGGAAGGATGAGCTTATCTTCAAGGGGAGTAGTTGCAAAGGGTCGAACAGACATGCCACAGAAGGGAGTCGATATTCACAAAGCTAACAACCAAGCCTGGAGAGATCTGGAAGGCTGGTTGTTTGAACAAATTCGCCCAAACTGGATCAGCGCGGATTATATGGAGACTGCCGCGCTGTCAGCACATAACAATAACTGAACAAGTCATGTCAGCGCGGAAGGACACGCGAAAGCCGCGCTGTGCGTCATCGCGGAAAAGTGATGTTCTTCCGCGATGGCAGCGCACGAAATACACTGTGGGGCGCTGGTCATCGCGGTTATTTTAGGAACAGACGCGCTGATACACAAAACTTTGGAAAAATGGGTTTTAAGCCAGTTCAGGGATCAAACACTTAGTGATTGTGACTTCTGGACACAGCAGGGTGACTGACAGGAAGGCAGTGATAAATTACTGTGTAACAGATGCCCCCTAAAGCATGAAGACCGAGAGAGTGGGAGGGGTGAAATGCTTTACAACACACGCCGAACTGGAACACCACCAGGAAGTACCGAAAAATCTCTGACAATCACATACATGCAGTCTAGGCATGGGCGCAGCCATCCAAAAGACATGCGAGACTGGTCTATGGTATGGACGCAGCCACCCAGCTAAAGAGACCATAATAATGACAAGGTATGGTCGCAGCCATCCATGAAGACTCAGGTATGGGCGCAGCCATCCATCAATGAGTCATGTAATGATTATCCACAAAATCGCAACCTGGACCACAATGAGCAAGGATCCAGGGTCTTGCGCTCCATCTCGACCCGAACAGAGTACAAGTCCACACATGTGAATACAGGGGTTGGAGTCGAACATGCATGAACATCGTCTGATTACCGGCCAATGATGAGAACCGTTAACAGACGCGAGAGGTACCACCAATAATGACAATGGCCCTCAAGGTACTATAGGTACAATCCGTAGCGTGTGAATCAATGAGCTGGTGTCGAACACCCACGGAATCATTCGATCGTAGGTCAATGATGTAAACTTTGCGTCGAACACGAGGAACCTGCCATTGAGGCATGCAGGCTCCAAGGCACCTGGAAAGAGTCTCTAAGTCACTTTCTCGGATAATGAGTTGAAGTCGACGAGAAGTGGCCTTGATCGAAGGTGGGCCATGATGATTCCCACATCATCGATACGAGACAGAGGTATAATAATTTGTGATGAGATAGCGAACGAGGTTGCTTTGTGGCAGAGGACAACTTCTCTTGAACATATAACGGCACTGTAACGGATTTGGCAGCACTTGACATCAAATGAGCAGTGGGTAAGATGATGACGGCAATGAACAGATGAGAGGTCAAATAGGATGTCCCAAACCCATGGAGGCTAGTGAAAACGAGATGAGATGACCCCACCCAGACACGAAACAGCGGAGTGCCATGTTCAAGAGTGACGTACTGCCGAGACGACTGTAATCAAAGTTCCATTTTCCCCACCTTTGCAGGCAGGTACCCCGATTATTTTTGGATGACAAGCTTGACGGGGATAACATATGCTTGGTGTGTGTCATGTTGACAATATCCGATGTCATTGAGTGTTTAACGAGCCTGACAAAGGAAAAACTCGGCCTCTTTTCTTGTTTCGAGAGTCTGAAAAGAACGCGGAAAAGGAGACTCCAGGGGGGTCCTTTTTCGTACAGTTGTGTCTCTCGAGCCCGAAAAAGTATAAAACTGTGCTCGAAAGAACCGCCCGGCCATTACAACCGAGGAGTACTTTTCATAAATAGTGTCGCCGACCGGAAAAAGTAAAAAAGTGGTCGAAGACACGTTGTTTTAGAGCCAATATCGAGTGCGAAACGACAAACACCCGGCGATCTTTTTTGGTTTAACGGTCGGAAAAAGAGCTTAAGAACGACCGCCTTTCGTTCCCTTTAACGAGCTGAAAGGGAGCTCGGCCATCTTCTCTTGTTTAACGTCGGAAAAGAGCTTAGAGACGACACTTTGGGAATCATATGAATTGTGAAATTGCCCACGGGGTCGCGCTGATCGAAAAATAGCCAACGTAACCAACTTCGGGTCAGCGCGGAAAAGGCGTGTTCTTCCGCGCTGACCTCGCATTTTTTACAAAGAGCTGCCATTGTCAGCGCGGCTGTTTCTAAAACAGCCGCGCTGGCGCGGAAAAATTTTGTTTTTGAAAATGAACGTGAATTTTTACATGGAAGCACTTCTGATTGGTTTTTATTGTTCATGCAGGACACCATGGCCTTTCAATGGCAAGAGAGAGTCCACGATGTAGAGGATGTGGCTGCTTGGGGAGACGTAAATTGCTGCAACGCCATGCGGGCGTGTGGATTCATGAAATTCTTCCTTACGCCGCGTCTGAGGGCCCAACATGATCTGCTGGAGCTGCTGATCAGGGCATGGAACCCGGTGGACCAAAAGTTCACCATCCGTGGTCACGACATTGAGTTTGACCATATGGATATCTTTTTCTTGACTGGGTTGTCGCGCCGAGGTGCGAGGCCCATCTTAGAGGGGCAGCGACCTAGCGGTGGTACCCTGGATGACTTGATGGCTGAAGTTTGCCCGGGGGCGGTGAAAACGCGGAGTGGGAAGTGCTCGATCCCCACAGTGAGAGATATAGTGCTGCGCACCATCTTGTTCATGGTGACCCGGGCAGCGGGCAGCATGGCGAACCACGAGGCATCCAAGACCCATCTCCTACTAGCCCTCGAGTGCCTCGAGCCTACCGTGTTTGACTGGTGCACTGCAGTGTGCAACAACATGAAGAGGCAATTGAGCAACTGCCGTCGCGGAGAGACGAAGCAGTTCGGGTATGGATCGATCCTGGTCCCGCTCATTCTGGAGCGAGTACCAGCCATGCGACTGCAGTCTATGGCTGTGGATGCCCCCAGAGATCCTCGAGAGACGAGGGCCTCACGATGGGCTCGGATTATGCCACGTGGGGGTGGCGGCCGACCACATAGCTGGGGAGTATATTTCAGAGACTGGTTGGACCAACAGGAGATCTTCGTACAGGATTGGCCATATGCGGGGATGGATTTCCGCAATGATCCTGACTTGGTGCTGCCTCCGGGTGAACAGTGGGATGATGCAGGTATGACACTTTTTGTCTTTTGAGTTTTGTATTTTTTTTTTTATGTACATGTCCTAATAAATGTCTTGTCATGCAGATGTGGGGCCTACTAGACCGATTGGCCTGGCTGCCACGGCACGGAGAGAGGGCCCGGGAGCCGGAGTTTTGGCCTTAGCCCCTCCAGGGGCCAACACACCAGAGACTGTGGCTCGCAACCTTGAGGGTTTGCTGGAGGGGGTGCCGGATTTCTAGGGGGTTGAGGAGGTCCCTGTGGAGCATCAGATCCACACAGTGGGTGTGGAACCCAGAGTGCACCGCCTTCTGAGGCGGGTGGCACGAGCGGCTGCGTACTACAGAGAGCACCACCCAGCCGATTAGTCACCTAGGTTTTATTTCCACTGTTTATTTTGAGACATTATGACTCAGGTGTATTGAGATTTTGGGACACGTACTTCTATTTTTGAGCGCCTCAGTGCGCCACACGATATATATATATATACATACCGATTTTTGGATGAGTCGTTGTTACATGTGATGATGTGTTATCTTGTGTTATGCGTTTGTTCAGTACAATTTGTGATCTTATGTATGAATTTGCACGACACTCGACTCATGGATTTTATATGTTTAATGCAAGCTTAAAAACACACGTGCAAACTATGCTTGGAATGATTTATTTACATATGCTTATGGTCTTACTATGTTATTCTTTCCTTCCTTGTATGATGTTTATCTGTTTCGCAAATGTCTATCTAATACATGATTTGCCAATGCATCAGTCAACGTATTTAATCGTCTCGGAATATGCTGATAAGTAATGTAATCGAAATTCCGTTCTAACAATCTCACACGTAGGTATAACCTTAATATGTGCTGGTCTCTGACGGAATATCGCCTGTTGAGTTGATGGACAACCAGCTGGGAGTCCAGGTTCACCACTAGCTCTCGGATGCCGAGGTCAACAGCTTCGGCAAGTAATTCTATTACAGCACTGTACTCGGCAACGTTGTTAGTGGTACGACCTAGGCATACACCCTGCAGGTTTATCAACTCCTCGTGAGGATCGTAGATCACCCACGCTGCCGAAGACAAATTACAAGTACTACGGCAGGCACCATCAGCGAAACCAACATAAGGAGTACGAGACATCTGCGCAGGAAAGAGAAAGCATAATAAGGGGCAAAAAAACGCCTTCACACCAAAGCAAAAGAAACTCATGCAGTAAAAACTCAAAAACACACGTATATACAAAGTGACTGTGAGCAGCTATGCATAGTACTTCTTCAGATATAGCCCATTTCGGGGCTTGTCAAGAGGATTTCCTTCATAATCAATCAACTCATATGCGCCCTTTTGTAAAACACGTTTCACGATGTAGGGACCTAACCACATGGATTTGAGTTTTCCTGCCCCCAGCTTATCCTTAGCTTGATCGTAGAGCAGTACTAAATCTCCCTCAACAAAGGAACGAGGATGAATATTCTGATCGAAGTGAGCTTTGACTCTCTTCTTCTGCGCTTCGATAGCCAGAGAGGCCAAACGACGAGTCTCGTCTAACCGTTCTAGGTAAAGAAGCCGTTCCTCCACCGGAGTGGTGTTGGGAAGCAACTCGACAGCTAATTTTAATGAAGGAATTTCACATTCGACGGGAAGGGTAGCCTCCAGTCCATAGACCAGTTGAAACGGGGTGAAACCGGTGGCATCCTTCACAGAAGTCCGGTAGGCCCACAAGGCTGGGAAAAGCATTAGATGCCAGTTTGACTTGTGTGTATTGACGGTGCGTTGAAGCATGGTGATCAAAACTTTGTTCACAGCTTCAACTTGACCGTTAGATTGAGGATAGTACGGTGACGAACTATCTTGACGCAAGCCTAACTGGCTCGTTAACTCTGTCATCATATGATTTCGGAAATGCTTTCCATGATCTGTAACAATAGCCTGAGGGACTCCGAAGCGAGTGATGATATGATTGAATAAAAACTGCGCCGCTGTGTGACCGTCTTCGTTTAATGTAGGCATCGCTTCGGCCCACTTGGTGAAATAATCCACGGCAACGATAATGTACCCATGCCCCCCGGCCGAACGAGGGTTACAGGACGTATAATCGATGCCCCATTTGGCAAATGGACCTACGGTTACAACAGGGTGCAGTGGTGCAACAGGTGCACGCATCTTCCGGTGGTAAACCTGGCATTCATGGCATGCGCGTACAGCAAGGATGCAATCCTTGAATATAGAAGGCCAGAAATAACCAGCGCGGAGGATCTTTTGAGCGGTAGCCTATCCGGACATGTGGCCGCCACAAGCGCCGGAGTGGCAGTCATTCATGACTCGCTCAGCTTCCTCGAGAGTTAAGCATCGGCGAAGAATAGAATCGACGCCGAGGCGGTACAGGGTGTCGCCTAAAATGCGATACGGTTGAGCCTGATGACGTATCCGTCGTCGGGCTTCCTTTGATGTATTGGGACAAAACGAAGACGTTTGTAAATATACAATGATGTCCCCGTACCATGGGTCGAGAGTGCTGATGAGAAAGAGCGTTTCATCCGGAATTTGCTCCTCTGAATGAGATGGTGCAGATTGAGATGGTAAGGAACAGAGCAGTTCAGCAAAGACCAGTGATTTCTTGGACTTGGCGGCAGTAAATTCCAAGTCGAACTCTTGGAGGATTACGATCCACTTCGAGTATTTGCCCCCCAGCAACTGACGTGATAAAATATAGGTCATGGGGTTGCAGTCAGAGATCACGGTCGTTGTGCGCAACAGGATGTAATGACGGAAACGTTGGACGGCACATACAGCGGCCAATGCCAACTTTTCGACATATGCGTAGCGAGTCTCCGTATCAAGGAGGTTGCGACTAAGATAGTATACAACGTGCTCCGAGCCATCGTCATCGTCTTGCACTAAAACCATGCCGATGGTGGTATCGGCAGCGGCCAGATAAAGGGTGTAGTCACGGTGGTAATTTGGAGGTCTTAGGAGCGGAGCTGAGACCAGAAGGTCTTTAAGACGCTCAAAAGATTGCTGAGCGATAGCGTCCCAATGAAAGGGCGTGTCTCGCTTTAGTAATCGCGTGAAACCCTTGGCCACCTCGGCATAATTTTGGATGAATCGTCTGAGAAAATTGGCTTTTCCCTGCAAGCTTTGTAATTGCTGTAGAGTGGCAGGGGGAGGAAGATTCACAATGGCCTCGACTTTAAGGGGATCCAAACGGATGCCCTCTCGGGAGACGATAAACCCGAGTAGTCGGCCAGATTCCACGCAGAAGACACACTTATGCGGATTGAGTCGAATACGGTAGTGTCGACAGCGAAGGAAGATTTCGCGTAAATGAGATGGATGGTCTTGACGTTTAGCTGAATGAGCGGGTAGGTCATCCAGGTAAGGCTGTACGATGTTTCGGATATCATGAAAAGCATACGACATCGCACGCTGGAAAGTGGCGCCGGCATTTTTAAGACCGAAAGGTAGCTTCTTGTAAGCGAAGGTGCCCCAAGGACAAATGAAAGCAGTCTTGTGCTGGTCTGCGGGGGCTATGTTGATCTGGTTGTAACCAGAAAAGCCGTCCATGAACGAATAAATTTCGCTTCCTGCGCAATCATCGATAAGCTGATCAATAAAAGGCGTAGGAAAGTTATCTTTTGGACAGGCGCGATTGATATCGCGATAGTCAACACAAACCCGAATAGTGCCCTGTTTTTTATTGACAGGGACTATATTAGATACCCATTCCGTGAGGGGAATGGCATAAATGAAACCAGCTCGAAAAAGCTTTTCAACTTCGGCCTTGATGGCTGCAGCCTTTCGAGGGTGCACCGGGCGTAAACGCTGACGAACAGGCTTAGCCCCGGGATAGGTAGGGATTTCGTGCTCCACGATACTGGGGTCAATGCCGGGCATTTCTTCGTAAGACCATGCGAAAACATCACGAAATTCACGAAATAGATCTGTGTAGATTTGAATTTCCTCAGGAGTACATGTGACTCCAATATGAATATTTTCGACAACCCCTGTTTTGACAGAGATGTCGATAGCCAAAGTCTGCGTGATGTTACCCATGTTCCCTTCCGAAGACACTTGATATAACTGGATAGGTGTTTGGAGAGGGATATGTGGGAGACATGAAGCAAACTTTCCGAGACACGTGGCCATTTCCGAATGAGGAGGGAGGAACGAAGAGCGATGGTGGTGATCTAACCAAGGGAGCTCTTCGGGAGACATAGTCTCGATAATAGCCTCGTCGGATGGGAATGATTCCTTCAGGGGGTCCGAGGTGGCCTTCTCTCCCAACCAGGGGAAGGTTTGAGGTGAATCGGGAACGCTGCCTGGAATAGCAGGTCCGGAGGTTGAAGCCGATGCAGCAACTATTTCGATGTAGTTGAGCTCGGCTGGGCTCAACGGCATCATCTCGCCCCAGGAGTCTTCTTGATTCACGGGAGGAAGAACCCATGGATCAGAATGCGTCGTGATCATGTTAACGGAGGCGAGATTTGGAGGTGGGAGGGGAAAGACTCCCATCAAGGAGGGATCTTTAAATAATCCGGCACCCACACTCTCGAGCGATTTGAAGGTATGCTCCACGAATGGTACATTCCCTTCAGAAGAGGAAGCAAAAAAGGACAGCTGGTCCACCGTGACGATTTTTCCTTGATGGGGAAAACGAACGACACGGAATAAGGAGGAAGCCACGGCTTGCATGGCATAAGTCCAGCTTCGTCCTAGAAGGAGGTTGTAAGTGAGGTTAGCGTCAACGACTTCAACCTCGACTTCTACAGTTTTCCCTTCTAAAGAGATAGGTAAACGCGGGAGGATACCAAGTGGACGAGATTCTCTTCCATCGAACGCCTCTAGGGTGGTGGGAGACTGGCTCAGAGCAGGCGAACCAATAGCCTTCCAACAAGCAACCGACATGATGCAGGTTGAGGCTCCTTCATCAATGACAGTACGGTGAATCGTCTTGCCTTTGATGAGAACTTGTATAAGGAAGGCCACCTGATGAGGTAATCTCTGCGTGAAACCTTCGAGGTCGAAAGAAATGAGATCCGAATCTGCCGGGTCGATGCCACCAATTGCTGATAGCAGGGACTTCCTCTGGGAGGGGCAGCTCTGGAGGACTTCTAACGCGGACATAGCAGACGGAGCCTGAGCTAAGTCCTCGACAATGCTATAATGCTGAGCGGCACGAGCATTGGGGTTATAAGATGACTTCCTGAGTACACCTTTGGGAGGGGGTCGGGGGATCGTCTCGGTGCTGGGCCGTTCAATGTGAAGAGGGCCAGAACTAGACGCGGGAGCGCTGGAGGGGACCTCCGGCTCCTTCCCGGCTGAAGATGGATATTCTTTCGTTCGAGTCGTGACGTGGACGGGGATGGTTCCTGCCATGAATACTTGAGAACCGAACGAGGAAGAGGATTGAGAAGGGTCTGCCACCTGATGCGTCTGCTGGGATGGGAAAGGCTCTTTAAGCACGGCGGGGGACCCTGAAGCACCTTTTAAAAGGCAACTAACCTCGGACCGCCTGGGGCAGTCCTTGGTGTAGTGATCCTCCTCGCAAATGAGGCAGGGATACTTAGGCTTCCGCTTGGCTCCGTCCTCGGTGGGAGGTTTAGGAGGATTCTGCTTAGGTTGTCCGGATTTTTCTTTGGCCTTTCCTTTCTTTTTGCCTTTCGAGGATTTGTCTGCCGCGGTGGACTGAACGGCATTTACCTCGGAGGTATTCCCAGGAATAGATGGGCTCTGAGAAGCATTCTCGTTAGAGGCGTTTTGTTTCTGCTTCCCAGAGTTTGCGGTTGATTTCTTACTTGGTGAATTCACGGAGCCAATAACTCCATCCACAGACGGTTTCGGTGGAGCTTTGGTTTTTCCGTGCCTCGGGGCATCTGGCAAATAGTCATACAAAGTACCTGACTGAGAATATACTAAGTCAAGGTATTGAGCTCGCGCAATCGCTTGCTCTTCAGTTACACACGCCCCCATTGCAATATCTTTGGCAATTTTAGGAACAAAGGACGTGGTAAACCAGTCGGTCAGGAGTTGATCGGGAATCCAAAATTTAATCAAACGACGGCGCCTTCTCCATTCATGTATATGATCAGAGATGTGCGTTGCCGTATCCTGTTTTAGAGACGTGAGCAAATGGGTCCCAGTCTCGTACCGAATGGGTAACTGAAAATGAGTAAGAAAGGCCATAGCCAACGAGTTAAAGTCTGAAAACATACCGCGATGAAGTTCGATGTACCATTTTGCGGCCGAACCAGTGAGGGTCCTCTGGAAGAGGCGCAGTCGGATAGAATCATCAAGCCATGAGTTAGATGAACACCAAAGGTGATATGTCATTACGTGGGCTTGAGGATCCTCTCCGGCTTTGCCGTCGAACTTTGGACAGTCACCTGGTATTTTGGTCGGAACCGGTGGCCACCATGAGTTATGCAAAATAGGATCGTTTGTTAACTTGGACACATCGGGTAGTTCCAACGTAGCCAAAAATGGTAGCTGCGGGTTGAAGGACATCTGTGGCTGAGGGTTCGAGGCGGTATTAGGGTTCCACCCAGATTGGGGTTGCCCCCACGAACTTTGTCCAGACGGACCTGGCCCAAAAGGACCGGCCGCATAGGAATTTTGTCCCGATGGACCTGGTCCGAAAGGACCTGGCACATAGGGAGTTTGTCCGTAGGAGTTTTGTCCGTGTGCGGACGACTGTCCCTGTGTTTGCCCCCCAGCTCCCCATGAATTAGCAGCTTGCCCGCCAGGTTGACCATATTGATAATTTTGATAGGGAGTGACCTGTGGTCGCTGATAATTTTGGTAAGGAGCATACTGATTTTGCCCCTGGGGTTGCTGGTAGCCATGTGACTGCTGGGTCGCATACGGAGCCTGGTAGGCAGGCTGCGTTTGATATGGAGGTTGATAACCTGTTTGAGTCTGAGGCCCAGAGTATTGTCCTTGAACCGGTTGAGGTTGGACTACACGTCCCGAAGGTTGACTTGGTCGGATTCGAGATGGACCTGGTTGGCCAGCAGGATAGCCTTGCTGAACGCCAGGTTGTCCATGTGCCACCAAGGGTTGTCTTCGCGGAACGGGTGGTCGAATTAGTTGGATAGCTGGTTGACGCCGAGGCTGGCCAGCTTGTCCAGGTTGACGGTGAGGGTAGACCCCGGGTTGATTTGGCTGTATAGACGGTTGGCCCGTTTGTCCCCCACTGTAACCGGGTTGGGAAGAGGGTTGGGCTTGCTGTACGGCAGGCTGTCCTCTTGGGTATATAGGCTGGGCAGAGGGTTGCCCCCCTTGCCCAGAAGGATTTGCGTTTCGAGGGGTAGGTGGGCCCTGTTGAACATAGGGTTGTCCACCCTGGCCATAAGGATACCCTTGCTGGACGGCTGGTTGATTTGAGGGATTGTAAACTGAGCCAGTTGGTCCAGAGGGGTACCCTGGCTGGAAACCAAGCTGGTCTTGAAAAGACGGTTGCTCTGGCTGCCCAGTAGGTTGATTCTGATATGGGTATGGCGGACCTCCCATGTCCATAGGTTGTTCCTGGTAAGGTTGACCTTGTGGATACCCAGATTGTCCTGGGTCAGGCAGGCCGTATAATGGTTGCCCTTGAGGGGGCTGCACGTAGAATGACGGGTCCTGATTGGGTGGTCCTATGGGCTGCCGAGGAGGGTCTCGGTTTCCAAAGTACTTAGTAGTGTGGTCATACATGACATTCAAAGATTCCTCGTTCTCTTCGAAAGGGTGACGAGGGAGACCTGAGATTTCCTCAAGGAACTCACCATTTGCATCGAAGAAGAAAACAGGACCATTGTAATCTGGGTCTGTTATAGGTTCCCCATAAGCATCATACGGTCCTGATCCTGGAATGCCTCCAACAAAAGAACCAGCTTGAGGAACTTCAGACGAGGGAATCGGTACAGCACTGACGACTGGAGTCGAACGTGCTACACAAACAGTAGGTTGAGCGGGAACTGAGGTGACGGGCGGGTTGAGTTCTGACGTGAGGGGTGGGAAAAGAGGCTGCGAAACAAAAGGGCCGATCGAGGCAGCGAGAGTAGGATCCCATATAGTGGTAGAAGTTGTTCTAGCATCATACCTATCCCTTAGCGATTGATATCGTGGAGGGAGGGGAGATGAAGACGGGATCGGGGTCTCAATGTCTGTGACCGCGGGTGTCTCGATGTCTGTGACTGCGGGTGTCTCACCCGTGCTGGAAGCTGCCCCCTCCATTGGAGATGACATACCTAAAGGGGTACGGGGGGTTTGGGGGGTATCCCAATCTTCTTCCCAGACGGGATTCCAATCCTCCAAGTAATCTGGGTTGCCTGGGGACCGTACGTTAATAGGCTGGATACTCGGAACAATGGGAAGAGTACCGCCTTCAACTGGTACCTCGGGAGCAACAGAGGATTGAGAACCCTGGTCACTTATACCGGGAGTTGATGGGTCAGCCAGGATGACCAAACCCCTTAGAACTCTTAAAGGAAACTATCGATAAAAGCCTACTCAAAACTATCGCACACAAGACCTAAAAAAGGAGATGTTATCGTGGCCAAATTAATTTTTAAGACGCAAGGACCAAACTTGACCTTTTCATATTTCAGGAGTCGAGAAAAGGACAAAGATGACTCCAGTCTCCTTCGAATGTTTAATGAGCACGAAGTGACAAGACGCTCACAGGCACCTTTTCGTTTAGGGAGTCCGAAAAGGATCAAAAGTGACTGCTCTGGAACTCTAGGTAGAGGGTGTGCCAAACTCTTCGCAAAACCACAGAATACTTTTTAGGGTACGGGTGGTCAATCTTCGTGAATGCTGTGTTCACTGCATTGCGAATTGTAGGGCGGCCGACTCGGCTTCCTATGGATAAAGGATAAAAGCCTAGTGGGGTCTCCCTATATACTCGACGGTACGTGGGAGCGCAGTCCGTATTAGACCACTATCGAGTCACAGAAGGAGGAATCACCCAACCTAATGTGAAACAACAGTGACTATGTTTTAAGACGCCGGAACACGTCTCTAACCTAGACCTCTAAATATTTGCGTTTAGTTCCAATGCGTTTTTAGATTCATTTGGTTCATTTTATAGTTGATCTTGAGATTAAGTTTCGATTTCAAGCTCTATCGCATGTTCGCTCACAATTACTTAGATGCAATCTATATGCAAAATAATTTCGTTTCGTTCGATGAATTCTAGCTACGAGAGAGCAAAGAATTTTTTAAACAAAACGAATACAAACAAACAAGCAGCTAAATGCAACTAAAGCGAGGAAAGGAAACTTTTCTTTTGAAAATGGAAATCAATGAAATGTTCTTTTCCTTTTTGAATTTTAAAGTAAGCTACTAATTCGTTTTCTTTTAATGACATAAAACACCTAAAGGAATTTGGAGGAACTTGAACACCAAGTAAACTACTTAATTAGAGCACACGAAGTTCCCGAAAACACTCAACCAAAGTCTCGAAATCAAAGGGGAAACAAGGCAATGCACGAGCTATGTGATCTAAGCTCTGCAAAACAAGCAAGGATCGCAAGCAAGGAGGGAGCGAAAAAGACCACTTGGAAGCACAAACCAATACACTCTGACAATCACTGAAAAAATGCGAAAAGCGAGTCTAGAACGAGCTGGTCAATCAAGCAAACAGGGATCCTCACGGGAGGCTTGACACACACACGGCCACTAGATGTCCTAGGGTTCAGAGCGTGAAATCAAATAGAGAAAAGCAAACATCCGACGGACCAGAGTCGCAACCAGTCAATTAGAGACCCAAACACAATCCAGTAATCGCAAAAGTAAGGATGAAAACATGAACCAAGCAGCTAGAAGGGAAGTTGTTTGCAAACTTAAAACCAAGCAAAACGAAACCCTATGGAGTTGAGCCCCGTAATCAAACAGTTCAAAGTTCAGAGAGTGAAAAACAAGTCATCAGACAAGTGGGGAGAAGAAGGGAAAGTCACAGCAAGAGGTTCAGGAGGTCAAATTGGACAAAAAAGAGTTTTTCAGGCTCAGCGCGGGTAGCCTTCAGCAACTTGGCGCTGACAGGGGGAGGCCTTCAGCAACTTTGCGACGTCAGCGCGGAAAGTCAGGGAAAAAGCGCGCTGCCCTAGGACAAACGAGGTCAGCGCGGATATAAGGCACACAGGCGCGATGACCGAAATCGCAAAGAAAAGGGGGCGCGATGTTAGCGCGGAAGAACGCGAATAAAGCGCGCTGCCCTTGAAAACGAGGTCAGCGCGGCTGTTAGACGTACAGGCGCGATGAAGAGAAAACCAAAAGAACAGAGTCGCGATGTCAGCGCGACTGTTCCGAAATAAAACGCGCTGGGAGTAAAAAACAAGGAAAGCCAAAATAAAAACTTCCCAAACCAAAGGCAGGAGCTTTTTAATAATAAAGACGCTTTCCAGAAACACCCAGAAAGTTCATAAGCAACAAAAGACAATCCCAAAAACCCACAAAGAGATCAATCAAAGCCAAACACAAAAGTGGACTCAAGAGACAAAAAGGCTTCTCCCCAGCGGAGTCGCCAAATTGTTGAGAAGGTAAATCCCCTCTACGGATAGAGGCGATCCCTACTAGCCCAATAGGGGTCTAGCAACAATCACACAATGCTGCCACGCATGTTCCTAGTTACAATTAAACAAGAAGTAAAGAGCACCTACTTGGATTCCTGCGCTGTCGCGTGACGAAGAGATGTTTCCTTCGCTCCTTCGCTTCAGCTGGTCACAGTCCTCCGCGATCCCCGCGAACGGACACCTGCACACACGAAGAGAAGGCAAACGCAAGCGTAAAATCTAGTAAAAGTAACTATATGCCAGTCAGAAAAAGACATAATTCACATTTATCCATTGCATAAACAAACGAGAATGGAACAATAATAGCAGTCATCTATTATTAATCAGAATAGAGAAGAGTACAACCAAATGTTCTGACGTCGGTAAACTCCTCAGGAGGGATCAGTCAGCATGT
This sequence comes from Pinus tabuliformis, assembly GCA_031772625.1. Taxonomy (NCBI): domain Eukaryota; kingdom Viridiplantae; phylum Streptophyta; class Pinopsida; order Pinales; family Pinaceae; genus Pinus; species Pinus tabuliformis. Next base: position 1,102,969,044 of record CM062819.1, read on the forward strand.
ATCTCAAGCATTCACCTTTGAGGATGATTCTCCCAAGACAAACAACTCTCTCTCTCTCACACAAGTGTCACAAACAAACTTCCCAAAGCAATCAATCACTTCCACTCCTAACACACCACACATATAGCAGCGATCTGAGCACTACAAGCTCTGTACAATCCAAGCTAAGTCTAGCTAGTTTCTAACTAGCTGCTCATGGTAATGGTGGAAGTTTATATAGGAGAATGAGTCTCCTAAAAAGGTGGAAGGATGAGCTTATCTTCAAGGGGAGTAGTTGCAAAGGGTCGAACAGACATGCCACAGAAGGGAGTCGATATTCACAAAGCTAACAACCAAGCCTGGAGAGATCTGGAAGGCTGGTTGTTTGAACAAATTCGCCCAAACTGGATCAGCGCGGATTATATGGAGACTGCCGCGCTGTCAGCACATAACAATAACTGAACAAGTCATGTCAGCGCGGAAGGACACGCGAAAGCCGCGCTGTGCGTCATCGCGGAAAAGTGATGTTCTTCCGCGATGGCAGCGCACGAAATACACTGTGGGGCGCTGGTCATCGCGGTTATTTTAGGAACAGACGCGCTGATACACAAAACTTTGGAAAAATGGGTTTTAAGCCAGTTCAGGGATCAAACACTTAGTGATTGTGACTTCTGGACACAGCAGGGTGACTGACAGGAAGGCAGTGATAAATTACTGTGTAACAGACACCTACCTATTACTTTTTTTATATTTACCTCTCATGGGGATATAACCATGTGGTTATATTCTAATGTTGTTCTTTACTTGGGCTAACCATATGAGGTGTAGTACTAAATTCCAACTAGCTAAGGGAGAAGACTTGCCAATGGCCACTACCCTGACCACCTATTATTTTGTATATATTTACATATCTGGAGATGACCATATAATTTTATTATAATGTTATTCTTTACTTTGTCTTGCCATATGAGGGCTAGTATTAAATCCAATGAGGTAGAAGCCTTTCCAATAGGAAAAACCTAATTTCCATTATTACTTGTTTTGTATTGCGATTTGTAGCAATAAATACAGTCATAAGACACCTACAAGTTGAGCATGAGGACAAAGTCATGCATTACATTCATATTGCATGCATATGTCTGAGTGTGAGTATGGTTACCAACATAGATATGATAAAGATGAAAATATTTTGAATCGCGAGTAGAAGGATATGGCAATTTTCATTTATAAAGGAGTTCATCATTAAGATGTAGGCATAGTTATAGGTACAACACGGAAGTAGATATAGGTACCCGTTCAACTTTAAGTTGGAGCTACTTATATATTTAATGAGGATAGTGATAAATTTGTAGCACTAACCTTTGGACAAAAGGCCCCACTACATTTACAAGTTGGCCATATAGCATTTACCTAATAATGCAAGACCACGCAACATGGAAAATGTATGTATGGATGATGTGTTTTCTTTGTCCAAGTCAAACCCAGTCAAATCTCTTATAGTAGCACAACTTCGACCTCCAGCTACAGAATTTCGGCCTCCACTGTAGACCTGAAATTTCCGACCCTCCAATAGTTGTTGTTGTCATACATGTGAGCTTCCTTTAACCTCCCACGGCTTCCTCAGACCTTCACTTGGCTTTCTCTAACTTTTGGAGCTTCAAGATGGTTTCTTGTGACCTTTGTTTAACCTTCTTGCCTTCTCTCCTTCAAGATCGAACTTGTAGAGGAAAACCCTAGATTTGTTGCAAAAACCCTAGCCTTCCTTCGCATGTGTGAGAGAGAAATATCCCAAAACCAAGTCTTCTTCATCCTCTTCTTTGTTGCCTTCTTCCTCTTCGTCCTTCGCTTGAATGAATGAGAGATGAAATGCTCCAAGGAGGTCGAGTTTCCTCCTTTATATAGGCTTCGCAAAGGTGGACGTGGCTCCTCAAATTACGCTGACTTTCCAACTGCCAATCTGACTTGATCTTGGAGAGTATTTCGACACCTTTAAAGACCAAAAAAAATTACAAGTTACAATGTGCCCGAAGGGGTCTTCAACTCATGACAATGACTATTTTCACTTGACCTAGGACAAACCCTAGAAGCACTCAATGGGTATTTGACCTATAAAATAAAAGACCTTGAGCATGAATCCCATGCTCCAAAAATAATACATTTACAAGAATCAAAAGTACATTTCATATTTATGAAAACCGAACCTAATTACACATTTTTCAACAACCCCCATAATTGATTTGTTATGAATGCCATGTGCAATACAACCTTAACTATCAATTTTGTCTCTTTGCTTGCATTTCATATGCAAAGTATAAACCTTCAACATCACTCCTCTTTCTTGTGATAGCATGATGACATGTTGCTTATATCAGTCAAAGTAATACATGAAGATCCTTATGGTTACTCTTTTTGAATTGTCTTTGCTAGAACATGATTGCAGTTTTGCTTACCAAAACTATCATAACTCTTTGCAAGAATATGGTTCCAGTTTTGCTTGGTCAATTGGGGTTATCTTGGGTGGTTGGACAGAATGATTGTTATCTCTCCCACACATGTTCAATTCCTTGCAAGTGACATGATGATAAGAAATATTGTTGTAATGATAATAAGAAATATTGTTGTAATGGCTACGTACCTATGAATATCGTTGTATTGACCCTCACTCTTGCCCTCGTGTTGAAAGAAAAAATTATTTCCCTTGAAGAAAAAATTATCCCAGTTTTGCTTTGCAAAGCTAAGGACAACTCTTTGCAAGAATGTCATTTCATTTTTGCTTAGCAAAGCTTTGCATTAACTCTAATCCTCTGATTTCATGGATTTGGATAGGAAAAACAGCATGCTTGCATATTACATGAAATAAATAACAGAGCGAACAAGATAAGATCAATATTGCATCTGGATATTATGCCCAATAATATTTTCCGATACATACATTAATATCCAATTTGTGTAAATGTGTGTGTTTTTACTGCACTATCATGCATCACTGATGTGCTTTCATTATAATCCTTCTTTGAAACTTCATAAATCTTCTTCATTTCGCAAGCAACAAACACAAGAGCACCATGAATATCATACAACTTATTTTCCGTTAGTCATACATTAAATTCCGTGCAACGACATTCATCATTCAAAACCAAGGGGGAATATCTGCTTCAAAGTTTTTGGAATTTGTTCAGAGTATCCTTTTTAAGATCTTAAAAAAACCCATTATAGTTCCTTACGCAGTATAAAACCATTCCATTATATAATGTCTAGACAGCACTTATACCATATTACAGATGGTTCAGGTCAACCCCACCAAAATGGTTAATATATTTACTTCAAAATTCTTGCTAGAGAGACCACCACTCCGTACTTTCAAATTGGCCATTACTCATGGGAGAGCCTAATCATTTGCAATGCTAACTTGAACCTGCACTCCTCATGTGGCCACCAATATAGAAAGGAACATTAAAAGAGAGACAGATGAAGCCTACGAAGCTCGGTTATTCCATCTTCGACATTTACAAAAGGCAAGTATCAATGCACTTTGTCCCGATTCCCTTTTTCGATATAATAAAATGACCAGCTAATAGTAATTCCCTGAATCATTTATCATGTTTCTAATTGACGGAACAATCATCAAGAGATGCATGCTCTCATCTACTTATCTACTTGAGTAAGGATTGCAAGGAACTATCGCTTTGATGCCAAATATCTAACTGTTTTTTCCAAATACACAAACATCATTCTTAAACACTTGGTCACATAAACAGGTGTTTCTTTTATGAAATTAAAAATCTTATTGCTTTCCTTTGCCATATGCCAATTCAGAAAAATTATAAATGCTAGCACCGAAAACACCAAACAACAAATCAAAAAAGATACAATGGAGCCAAAGTACCCAACTATCATCTGTAGTTATTTTAAATCTCACACAACTTATTGACAGCATGTTTACCACATAATGCACATTTAGAAACAAGCATAACATCGTCTTGACAAGAAAGTTTCGTTTTCTCATTGTGCCCAATGCATCACCTAATCATCATTTAGGAACCATATCTTTTCTGTAACATTTGTTTCAGAACATTCATAAAAACTTGGTTACTGATGATCACTCTCCAAATTGAAAGCATGATGAATGTGCACTTGGAACTCTATACATCATAAACAAAATAACATTACAAACTAATAGATTAATGACGTAACATAATTTCCTATTTCCAAGAAATTTACATGGTAAAACCAACCCAACTTTGCCACCTGTCATTGAATCTGGATCTTCTTGCAAAAGAATGTTAGAATTGAAAATTAGCAATACCAATGCATAGCTCATATTGAGGCAGTTGAAATTAATGTTTAGTATGTACTTTCAAGAAATAAATATAAAATCATGATCCTCCAATGCTACTGCAATTTAAGAAAGTGTACCCACACCTCAAAAGTAAGAAAGAAATTCCGAAGCCGTGAAATGGGGTCGTATAGAAGTCCATAACAGTGAATGTATCCATGTTGAATGCATGAATACGCCGGTTTGCTACCGCTTTGTCCTTGTACCAAAAAATTATTGACAATACACCATAGTCATTACTTGTGGCACGCTTCCTCCAATGTGAAAAGGACAACTTAGTTCTGATGCCGTTGTTATACCTCAACTCCTTTCACCTAAAACAAACACAGAAGAAAAAAGTAACTATCTATGGTGGTTAGCATGGAATGCATAACTTAGGCAATTATGATTATGTGATGCTAAATTTGGCATTCTCTAAACATGGACAGCCCTGCATCTTTAGCAAAAGATATAAAGCTAACTTGCAAACCTCCCAATGGCCCTCTAAAGGTCAGCACCTTATGGTCAACAATACACCATCAAACAATTAAGCAGTTGTATAACTCCACCACAACCAAAGGACAATGGGAACATGACTACTTTTAATGCCTCGGAGACCCTTGCCACTGTAGGTAATAATGACTAGAAGGGATGTATGGAATAAACCCTATCTAGTTAGAATTTCATACCAATCCTTGAGTGGTAAGGTCGACTAATGAACAACATAGTAATGAAATCGTAGGCACAGGATTGTAGGACCGTATTGGGAAAAAGATATAAAATAATAGATGTGAATCAATTTCCAGGAGCCAACTAGGTAGGTATCCATGTGATCAACATGGATTCCATTGTCAATAATCCATGTCCATAATGCATTCCAATTTAATACATCACCTTCATGCAATATGCAACCATAGTTCATGATAATATAATACAAATGCAATAATAGAAATATCACATGAATAAGCTAATAATAAATATCACATGAATTCTCAGTGGCTAATTGTCATAAACAAGGATAATAAATATACCAAATCTACTGCAAAAAAGATCTTTAGGGAAAGAGATTTATACCAGCCTGATGATTGGGAGAGGGAATACATGAATCCAAGGTAAACTCATTCAAAAGTTGTTTCTAGTCCTAGTCCTGACTCCATGTCAGTCTCTTATAATTCTAATTGATACAAATCTCCAGTCATAGTTGCTAGAGTCGTGAATCTAACGTCATGAAATATGCAGGATTCATGCATTAAACCAAACTGCAGAACATGAATGCATTGCTACAATAAAAAAGAAGGGGATCAAGATCTGTACTGCACAATAAATATAAGTTGCATTCCATGGTACACAATAAATCCCAGCCATATATTTCCATACTACATGGGACACAGTTTCTGTACTATGCAAGCTGTAGTTATCATACCATATAGGTTACCGATTCCATACATGTGCTTCAAAATGATATGATCAAAATTGTTGCAGAATTTTACTCATCCATAATATTAGGCGACAGTAATAAATGTAGGAATCACATGCCATTTAATACAAACCGCCATCATAGATTTGCCATGGTTTCATAGTAATTACAGTCCATAAACAAATAGCCCCGTAAATGCAAAAGGACTCCAAAAGTATCCCATGATAAATACAAATATGATGGCCACTCTCAAAAATTAATAATCTATGACTCCAAAAGCCCTATGTTGCACCAAGTTTTGGGGATGGAGGAATGAGGGGACGTGAAAGGATGGCTGTAATGCATCCCCAAACTTCCAAGAAATGGGAGGAATTGGCACAAAGTATGAGAAATTTAAAGAGCAGACATTCTAGAACATAGGTCTATAATACAACTCAATAAAAATAGTGATTCTCAAATAACAAAGGCAAATACCTGATTAAACTTATACAAAGTGATTAAATGTTAATGAGAGAATGGCAGAAGCGAACAGGAGGGTGGTAGAGTTTATAGCAGACCTGCAGCCCTGAGGTCGTAGGGTTTACTCAGATGATCCCTTGCCCTACTGTAAGCTGGAAAAACTGAAGTTTTTATGGTCTGTGCACTCAGTCGCTTTCCGAGGTGTGATCCCACACTGATGAAGAACATTCTAGTAGATTATTCCTCCGACCGAAATGAGTTTTGTTAGATCTGGTCGGAGACAAGTAGCATTCCTACAGGAGAAGACGAAATAACTAGGTCGAAGCAAGATTGGGAACAAGTGGCAGAGACAATGAGAAATCTACCACAATTGCATAAGAAATCCCTAGGTCCCGAGGGAGGGCCAGTTTTCATACCCTGCTCGCAACCACCAACTTTTGAAGGAGAGATGAGGTCTACTCTACATGCAAGGGGGAAGACAAGGATGACACCAGAGCTTTGGCAAGGTTCGAATATTCTATCAACTTCAACGAGTCTAGAGGAGGTGCCCTCTAGGGACCTCTCGGACATTTTTATGGGTCAATATGAGGTCCCACAAATTCTTCAGCCACTAACCCTCTCTGATGATTTCTTGGAGGCTACAGTAGGGGATGTTTTTTCGCATGGGGTGGGGAATCTTCCGGAACTGTTGGCGAAGTGGGGGCTACGATAGTGGAAGCTCTACTTTTGGAACACCAAATTTTGGGTAGGGTTACAAGGTTGGTGCCCCAAATAGAAGAAGGATTACCCTATGTACTAGCAGTTTTTTGCTCAAGGTGTTGGGTCACGGTGCCCCTCAAGGGTTTGGGGCGCGAAGAACAGAGGACAAGGATATTTCACTTAGTGACACTGGAAATGTACAGAAGGGATCAGGTTCTCAAGGTGAACAAAAATCGCTAGCAAGGAAGAAGAGGAAGACCCGTTGTGCAAAAATAAAAAGAGTGGAGCTTAAGATGGTCTTGGGACAAGATGTGAAGATGCACGAAGTAACACAAATGGTGGATCTCGTGATCATGGGTAGAGCTAGAGGCAGGAGATTCAACATTAAAACCCTAAGGGAATAGGTGGCAAAATTTTGGGGAACCAAATAGAGTCTCTTCCAATAGTCTCCATATTTCTTGAAGGATGGTTTCTGATGTTGTTTAGAAAAAAGAAAGAAACCAACTAGGTGTTGGCACATAATTGGAACATTGAATCCTCCCCCATTTTTCATAAGAGATGGCCATCGCTTTTGATGCTAACAGAGAAAGGATGGCCTGGCTCCAATATGGGTGCGGCCGCTTGGCTTTCAGGTGCAATTTTGGTCCTAGGAAATTTTCTACGAGATTAGGAACAAATTAGGTATTGTTCTGGAGGTTGATATGTCATTTTGACATTTGGGTATTATGACAATGGCGCGAATTTTGGTTAACCTAGATATGCGAGATGGACTTCTTGCAAAAGTGGAACTAAGGCCTCCAAGGTTTCCTCATCTACAGATATTGGACTATGAAGGAATACCATTTTGTTCTAGAAGATGTCACAAACATGGACATATTGCGAACAATTGTTCCCTCCCAGTTTTTTGGCAAGAAGGACTCGCCAATAAGGATTGAAAATAAGAGAGGTGTGATATTGGAAGAGGCTCCAGAGGACAAGAGGGCTCACAAGGACAGATTCCAGGGTGTAATTGGTTGGGACGAAACTTTAACTCCCAACAATCAATCCTCTCCAGAGGGATTAGAAATAAGGACAGATGTGAAAATGGAAACAGCAAAGAAGTTCAAATGATCATAAGGGAGCAGACAAGCAGATACTCTGCAAGGAATGAAATTCCATCAAGGTACATCTCCTTTTTATTGTTTTTCCCCAATACAAGAATCTAGGTTAGAATCTTACAATCACTAATGCTACCAATCCAAGTATCACAACAAACTACTTTGCATAGCGGAACAATATGCAACAGTAAATCTACTAGTGCACAAAATATAGACAACTTTTTAAAATTTAACAACCCAACTTCGTTATATTAATCAAACTGATAATACAATAGTCTAGGGCTCCCTTACCAGGGATAATGGCCCTCATACATCCACTAGTACAAGAATAAAAGAACAAGATACACTGACGATCTAACTGATGTAGTTGACGACTGCAGCTTCTTTGTCGTACCTTGAACACTATACGGGTCCTTCACTCATATTCTACATCACTTCCTCTACCAATGCACCAACTCCTTTAGGTCGCTAAACTTGGCTCTCCAATCTGCACTCTAGCTGATCATAAGTCCATCTACAACCAAGACATAGCGTCTTCACGCTCACTAGCTTCTCCTTAGTCCTTCAAGGCCACAACACTTTGAGTCTTCTTGCCCACTGCTGCTCCTCAGCTACTTAGCGACTTCTTCCCACTATTTTCTACCTACGTTGCTCCAATGAAGACAAACATAGGTTAGGAGGGTTGCCACCTATCACTGTCAAACGTCCTTCTTTACACAATGAACTTGGATTATACAAAATTGCTCCTCTCGTTGATCAGACCTTGAGCTTCTACAATCTGCCACTTCTAGCAGCCCTAGTGTCCTTCCTAAGGTCTACACATAGGGCACACAAGAACACTTTCACGCGGCCCTCCAACAATCCACAAGTGTCCAAATTTGTCCTCTCCTAGGACACCATCCACTACCATCAACTCAACATAAATACATCATCAAATACATACCTCTGGTTACGTGCATATTGTTGGAGCTCACTCACTGGTTAGGGCACCCAATAGATTTGTTACAGCCCTCTAAAACTGCTCCAACAGTCCCTTAATGGTCGTGGCCTTCCCTCCTTGACCTCAACTGCTCCAACAGTCCCTTAATGGTCGCGGCCTTCCCTCCTTGACCTCAACTACTCCAATAGTCCCTTAATGGTCGCGGCCTTCCCTCCTTGACCTCAACTGCTCCCACACACTGGTGCCTGGGCTTATTTCTAGCCCTGAAATAGGCCTCATGACACCCTTTTATGGCACTGAACAGGGCTCGACCCTTCTACAATTACCTTCGGATTTTGGCCTATCAAAACAAGAGGAAAGACCCTCCAAAAACCACGAACAAGCACCCAAAACTTGCCTCAAGGCATGCGGCTACCCTCTACTCCAACTCTGACCTGCTATACCTTCCAAAAGACACCAAAACAATCCCTCAAACACCTCGGCCTTGTCCTCCTTGAGTTACAGTTGCCTCAGAGATGTATTACTATGAAAAGATGCACTTTGGATGTATTCTCTTAGCCTCCAACATAGCTTATATTTATATGCAACATGTGGTTTCAACAAATTGCCCTTTTGGCGCACCAATACACCAAGTCGAACTTCTCTATGTGTCATAAAAACCTACTAGCATACAAATAAATTCATATCTCCATTTCTAGATCTCTGAATTCGATGATTTTCGCTACCCCTACTTCTTCTAGAGGTCCTCTATCATCTCCATCGGTCAAACCAATAAAAGCAATCTTGGTTTTGACCCAACTCCTTTGGGTGCAAAACCCCCACCTTGGGTTCTAAGCCCACAAACCACTTTCGTGGCACTCCTTCCTCTAAACCCTGAACCATAGGGCTTGGAATACCTCCCAAGCTACCAAATATCAGCACTCCCTCTTAGCAAGGGAGGTATTTCCAAGACTCGTCATCATTATTGTCACTACTTGCAACACTTGCCCAACTCCTAGCGCTCATCACTGTAACAAACCCTGTAGTATGACCTATGCCCTCCCCGGAAGTGTCACTTTCATTGGAAGCCTCCTACTTCTTCTTCTTCTCCTAAAATCCTTTCCAATCTTTCCATGATTCCTTCTTGCCAGATGTAGAAGCCCCCTTGCTCCCCACTGACCACATGCTCTTCTTGGGTTGCACATTCTCCCTTGAGCCTGCAAACTCCCTCTAGAACTTGGCTCCCTCTAAGCCTCCGAAACCTAGACCTTCTTCTCTCGAACCTATACCTACTCCTTTGAAACCTACACCTGCTTCTCTGGAACTTGTACCTAGTTCTACTTCTTTTCGTGATCTATATGCTTGCCTATCAGCCTGTATAGACCATGCTCTCTAACTCCAATCATGACACCTAAAGAGCTAGAGCCCCTGGGCTTGAGTCTTGCCTTTCCACTCTAGAATAAGACGTGAAACCCCTTATGCTCAATCGTTGAGACAAACATCACGTTGTATCTGAGTCCTGGTACAAACAGTACATCCTAAACTCGCATCACCTGACCTAACTCCATCCTAAATGGCACAACACCTAATCCCCTAATCTCTTTTTGACTCTTGTCACCTAACACCATGTGCAACTTCGAGTCCCACTCAGCTAGAGTCTCGAACACATCCTGTGACACCGTCATATGCTTCAACACACCACAGTCCACGTACCATGCAACCTCATCGATCGTACCCTGCGAGAAATGAGAGATCAATGCAAAGTCCTCATTCTCCAATCTCCTAGAGAGATCATCTATCTCGACAGAAGTGGCAACACCTGCAACCTAGAAGTGGGAACACCTGCAACCTGCTTCCCTTTCTTCTTCTCGTCAACCTGCTTCCCTTTATTCTTCTCATCATCTCCCTTCTTCTTCATTGGACACTTTGTCAAAAAATGACCCATTTTGCCACAGTTGAAACAATTGATTTTACTCAAGTCCTTTTGCTTGCCCTTCATCCTAGCTGCAAGTGCCACGTCACCATCTGAAGCCTTCTTGTTCGGATGAAGATCCTTGTCTCGCAACTCTCCCTGAATGAAGTCATCCCACAACCTGTTCCATTTTGACAACTTGTCCCTGGCAACGATCCCCTTAATGAATGACTTCCACTCTAGAGTAAACCCCTTCAAGGCAATCCTCACCATCTCTGAATCTAAAACGGTCACACCGACGACAGCAAGCTCATCTTGAACTTGAGACAACCTTGTCAGATACGAAGTCGCCCCTTCACCCTGTATCATCTTAGTGGCCTTCAACTTATCCTCCAATACCAATACCCGGTTCTCGTTCTTCTTCCGGAACAAATTTTGAAGAGCTACCCACTTCTCACGAGCAATGTTCTTCTAGGACATATGAGGTATTAAGGAACCCCTGCCACCATCTAGGATGATCAACTTCGTATCCAGATCTTCATATACCTCCAGCTCCTTAGGGTCGTTGGCTTCTTGACTTCTTTCTCGGCAAAGTCCCAAATCCTGTTCACCATCAGAACCAACTTGATATGTTCCTTCCATGGACTATAGTTGGACAACCCTTCGAACTTGTCCTCATACCGGAGACCAACCTGTAACTTCGACATTGTGTGAGACCTTCAACAACAATGTGACCAACTCCTTAAGTTGTACTTCGTTGTGCACACTCTAATTCATTGGCCCTTCAAAGTAGCTCTAATACCATGTTGTTTTTCCATGATACTGGAATCTAGATTAGAATCTTACAATCACTAATGCTAGCAATCCAAGTATCACAATATACAATAGTAAATCTACTAGTGCACAAAATATAGACATCTTTTTACAATTTTAAAACAACCCAACTTTGTTATATTAATCAAACTGATAATACAACAGTCTAGGGCTCTTGTACCAAGGATAATGGCCCTCATACATCCACTAGTACAAGAATACAAGAACAAGATACACTAACGATCTAGCTAATGGAGTCAACGATCACAACTTCTTTGTCGTATCCTGAATACAATGTGGGTCCTTCGCTCTCAATCTACAGCACTGCCTCTATCAATGCACTAGCTCCTTTAGGTCACTGAACTCAGCTCTCCAATTTTCCCTCTAGTTGATCATAAGTCCATCTACAACCAACACATAGGGTCTTCATGCTCACTAGTTGCTCCTTAATCCTTCAAGACCACAACACTTTGAGTCTTCTTGCCCACTGCTACTCCTCTGCTACTTGGGGACTTCTTCCCACTATTGTCTTCTTGTGCTGCTCCAATGAAGACAAACATAGGGTAGGAGGGCTGCCACCTATCACTGTCAAACGTCCTTCTTTGCACAATGAACTTGGGCTATACAAAATTGCTCCTCTGGTTGATCAAACCTTGAGCTTCTACAATCTGCCACTTCTAGCAGCCCTAATGTCCTTCCTAAGGTCTACACTTAGGGCACACAAGAACACTTTCACGTGGCCCTCCAACAGTCCACAAGTGTCCTTCAAATCTATCCTCTCCTTGGACACCATCCACTTGCATCAACTCAACATAAATACATCATCAAATACATACCTCTCGTAATGTGCATAATGTTGTAGCTCACTCGCTGGTTAGGGCACCCAATAGATTTGTTACAACCCTCCAAAACAACACCAATAATCCCTTAATTGTTGCAGCCTTCCCTCCTTGACCTCCTGCTCCCACACACTGGTACCTAGGCTTATTTCTAGCCCTAAAATAGGCCTCACGACACCCTTTTATGGCGTTGAATAGGGCTCAGCCCTTCTACAATTACCTTCAGATCTCGAACTATCAAAACAGGGAGGAAAGACCCTCCAAACACCACGCACAAGCACCCAAAACTTGCCTCAATGCACGCGACCGCCCTCTGCTCCAACTCGGACCTGCTAGACCTTCCAAAAGACACCAAAACAGTCCCTCAAACACCTAGGCCTTGTCCTCCTTGAGCTGCAGTTGCCTCAGAGATGTATTACTATGAGAAGATGCACTTTGGATGTGTTCTCTTAGCCTCCAACATACCTTATATTTATAACATGTGGTGTCAACAAATTTCTCTTGTGGCACACCAGTACACCAAGCCGACCTACTCTATGTGCCACAAAAACCCACCAGCATACAAATAAATTCATATCTCTATTTCTAGACCTCTGATTTCGATAATTTTCATTGCCCCTAGTTCTTCTAGAGGTCCTCTATCATCTCCATCAGTCAAACCAATAAAAGCCATCTTGGTTTTGACCCAACTCCTATGGGTGCAAAACCCCCACCTTGGGTTCTAAGCCCACAAACCACTTTTGTGGCACTCCTTCCTCCAAAAACCGAACCCTAAGGCTTGGAGTAGCTCCCAAGCTACCAAATCTCAACACTTTCCCTCCTCTTTTCAATATGGTTAATTCTTTCAAGGATTTAGGCATGGGTTGGGATGGGACTATACTAGCTAAGCATAATTTCAAATTTGTTGCTCCCTCCTCTAACCCTACACCTATTCTACGTCCCTGTCCCGCAACCACTAGGACTATTACACCCTCTACAGTCTCCATGGAAGAAGGAAGTGCATCTGCATCAACTGACTCTTTTCCCCATTACAACTTAAGACCTAGAGCACCTATGGGAACAACCAAGTTTCACCATGGGGGATTGGGGCACTTACATCTAGCATCTCAAGAGGAGAATAACTGAGAGAGGAAATCACACTTAGCCAAGGCTCAAGACAAGGCAAGGCTGGATTTGACTGCGAGGAAATAATTATCCATTGTTGGCTCACTTAGAGCAACGAAAGCCCTGGAAGGGGTCTCCTCATGATAACACCATCTTTCAATTGCAGGGGTTTAGCCAGCCCATCCAAAAACTTGCCTTGTGTAGATTAGCTAATTTAAATAAGCTAGAAATCATCCTTCTTTAGGAAACTTTGGGAGAAGGGGATGGAATATCCAAAGTTCTAGAATCTTTGTTCAAAGGATGGAGCTTTACCTGCACAGATGTCTAGGTAGGTCAGGTGGATTGGCAATTGGGTGGAACCCTCTGCGTGTAAATTTAATACACTCCTAGGGGATTGAGTCAGTTTTAGGGGTGGAGATCTTCTCAGCAGATTTTGTGTTGGAGATGACTATTCTTAATGTCTAAGGCCCTTATGAAGAGAGGAAGAATTTTTGGGAAGTTTTACTTCATAAATCTCTACTTTCTGTTATTTATGGGACAACATTCACAAAAGACAGGTAGAAGGACCAAGTTGGTGTGCCCTTTGTAATTCACAGGAGGAAACTGTAGCACATCACTTCATCGATTTCTCATACAAAAAGTATGTGGATAGTTTGTAGAACACACTTTGGAGTTGGGGCTAACTGACAAGGGGGGAGAATTGAGGAGGCTAGCCAAACATGGGTCGGGAATCAAGATTTTATAAAATACACAATGTTGCCTTTACTTATTTGCTGGGGTGTTTGGTTAGCCCGGAACAAAGCTATTTTTCAAGACACTAGGTCCATCCCAGAAAGAACTGTGGCTCAAAGTCTAGTTATTCTATCTCTTCTCTTGATCTAGGAGGATCTCAACAAAGTTCAAAATTTAAAGTTGTCAAAATGTCTTAGAACTAGCACCGAATCCAACCTAAGTTGAACGGCCTCAAACTGAGTTCATGTTGAAAAATGTATCTAGTGCCGGTCTTCGTAATCGTATTTGAGTCATGATGTAATGTATTTATCAAATGAAAGAAAAAGAAATTTTATTATGAAAGAGAAATGATTTATTAAGCATGGCTTTCATGCTTTATGATTTTATTTTAGGTCAAAGCCTCCATTGTAGGCTTGTAGGGTTTGTGTCAAGAGTCCTTTTCCTTGTCATTATGTAAAAGACCCTTCTTAGGCTTTATCTATCAAAGAAGAAGTTTATTTTGATATAAATTAGGTCATTTAGGCCTCCTCCACCAAGTCAGCCTCAAAGAAGGACAAGTTAGCCTCATCAAGGGAATTCGACCTCACTGATTCACTATATATTGACAGTTATTCAACCTCATTTGAAGCACCAACCAAGAAGTTCAATCTACAGTTGTTGGAGAAGGAAAGAGGATGTGAAATTCAGGGGCGAAGGAGAAAAACTCTAGTGAAGAAGTTTGGAGACCATTTTCTCTCTCTTGTGATTCAAACATGCAAAATTTTGGCGCTGTAGGAGGATCTAAGTTGTAGCCTTGAAGTTGGGCCAAAATTTTGCAACATTAGGGCTGAAATTTTGTCTTTGATGCAGTATTGATGCAACTTTGTTGCAGTTGATCTTTGAAGTTTGGAAAGACATTTTGAGGGTTGACTTGGTGGAAGAGGAAGGTCTTTTGGATTCGTTTAAGGTCTTGGATTGTCTCAAGTTTAATTTGAATCTGATAGTGGAAGAGTTTGACTAGGATTTCCCCTATGGAGGGGTTTTAGCCCTAGCTAAGTGCCTATATCTGGTGTCGTTGATCATCATGTTTTGATTTGATGATTGCTTGATGAAAAGTAGATAAAAGAAGAACATAAAGAAAGTTAATAAGACTACAAAAATATCACAAGTAATTATCAATATAAGAGAATTTTTCTGCCTTTTTGATTTTCTAAAATGGTATCAGAGCTAAGGTGAGGAGGAAAGAAAAAGGTAGCTTAAGGGCCTATGAAAAGAAGGGTTAAGAAGGAATGAACAAAAGAAGATCATTAAGGAAAGGATCATATAAGAATAAAATCCTACTATCTATATCAAGTAAAGGAGATATTATAAAGTCTATGGCAACCTCAATGAAGACAGAAAATAAGCTAGAAGGAGCCTCCAACTACAGGGCATGGAAGAAGAGGATGGATCTTATTCTTGCTAAGCATAAATTTTTGGATTTTGTTCAAGAAAATGTTAAGAAACCTACAGATGGTGCAGGAAAGGAAAAGTACAGGGAACTGACATCTTGGTCGTGAATCTAATAGAAGATGGAGCAAAGGACAATCTAATCCCATACATATCCAATATAGACTTTGCACAAGAAATGTATGAAGCCTCTCTAATTTGTTTAACATCAAGAACATTGGTCAGATAGCTAGTCTCAAGAATGAACTAAGAATAATGAAGATGACAAAAGATAATATTGTATCATCATATTTTGTAAGGATCTCTAGAATAAGAGATGAACTCCAAGCTATTGATGAAGTTGTACCAGAGAAATAACTCGTGATTGTTGCACTACTAAGTCTACCAAAATTTTAGAGCTCTTTTGCATCAGGAATTAGCAGTTGGAAAGGCACCAACCTTTGAACCTATGTTGTAGGAAACGTTGGGTCAAAGGGCATTTATGGCCAAAAAAAATACGGAAACGCTGAACCGCGTTCAGTACGACCTGAGAATGCATTTCAAACCGTACTGGCACATTTCATGACGCTGAAACGTGGCCCAATACAGCCTAAAACGCGTTTCCAGGTCGTACGACCACGTTTCAGCGATAAAGTGACTTTTCGTTTTTCATTTTTAATTTTCGCTCCTTGCCAATTCAGGAGTGATAGAGGGAGCTATTGAAGATTGGAAACAATTCTTTTTTACTGGGGCAGCCTAATGTTCAAGCCTACGGCCCTAGTGTTGATATGCAGTTCATGGTAATGTTGACATTCTCTTTTATCTTTCATTTTCATCCTTTTACTTAAATTTTTAACATTACCATGAAATGACTCGGCATGTTTGAGAGTCGTTTCGACCTCATTGGATTTCATATGGAGAAAGTAGAATTTTAGATCTCACTCAAAATCCAGCAGACTTATCATTTTTTCAGGATTTCAAGATTGGGGGAATTGCAATGTTTCCATTGGAGTTTGTCATGTACTAGGGTATGGAACTTGTATTTAATCAAGAGCGCCAAGGTCAATCGACTATGCAGGAGGAGACTCCCAATAATCAAGAGCATCTAAGGTACTAGGGTATGGAACTTGTATTTAATCAAGAGCGCCAAGGTCAATCGACTATGCAAGAGGAGACTCCCAATCAAGCATGATACAAGAAATTAGAAATTTCTCGTGGCAAAAGGGTCAAGCAATAGATGCTAGATTTACTTGCCTTTTCTAGTTTCTAGTACTTTTTATAACTTTTGACTCTTTCATATTGTACTTGCAACCTCATATATATAATAAAGGTTGATTTTAAGGTTTGGATAATATAATAAAGGTTGATTTTAGATATTGCTATTTTCATTAAGTGATCATTCATGAGTAAATGTGATGTAAATTTAGAGACTTGTAGTTTATGCATTGACATTGGACAATTTAGTCATAATGTAATAAATTATAGTGTCATGTATGCTTTATGATTGCACATATTTCTTAAATGTCCTATATATATATATATATATATATATATATATATATCGTGTTTCCCCATTTCCAAAATTTCGGGGGATCACGTTTCGTACCCATACCTGTTTCCCCGTATCGTGCAACTTAGCTTTGAACAAATGTGGAATGCATGCAAGAAGCCTGCATCTCATTAATAAGTGACAGAGAGGAAGATGAAGAAAACAACACTTCAAATGCCTACTCTGCTCATCACAAGAAGAAGGGAGTATAAAAGAAATTCAAAGGACCAAAGAAAAAGGTTGATTTATTGTCATAAGGACCAAAATCAATGTCCTGAAAATCCAAGAAATAAGAAGAGAGAAAGAGAACATGCAAATATTGTCGATGAAGCTCCACCCAAGAAAAACAAGACTAAAGAATCTAAAGTCAAAGACTTATTTTCTAAATTCTCTTAGGGATACATATCCTTCTACTTTAAGTTTTGCAATGTTTTCTTTTATGTTTTGATTTCTAGAGTTCGTAGATCTAATATGTCATGTTAGGAATTCTTGAAATGTTTTTAAAAAGTTGTGGGTATCCCTCAAAAGGATTGGATTAAGATAAGTATATTGTTCTTTGTTTCATCTTTCATGTTTGTTTTCCTCCTCACATCGAGATTTGTTTACTCGTAATCTTTTTATATTTTCCTTGGTTAGAAAGCTTGCAGAATACACAAAGGCTATGGAGGAAACTTCAAAGGGTAGAGTTGAGTCATGAAAGAAGCTCAGTTGCAAAGGAAGCCCTTTAGAATGATACTTTACAAGGCTTGTTAAAGAACAACTCAAGGTATGTCTTAGATTACAAGTTTTGTTGCAAAAGGTATGATCATTCTCTTTTGAAATTTGCTTCACACTTGATCTTTAGATTAAATCTACCCTTATCACTCTATCTCTTGTTGTTTGCTCATTTTGGTGAAACCCTGACCTTTAGGGTTCAGGGTGTTAAAATTAAAGATGAAACCCTAGTCCTCTTAGGGTTTGTTGATAAAGTTTAGATCTCATGATGAAATCCTACTCTCTTAATGTTGAGGGTTTTGGTGATATTATGGTCAAACCCTAGCCTTTTAGGGTTTGTTGTTGATGTCTAAGTTATACAAAGAAACCCTAGATTTTTAGGGTTTGATGAATTAGGGTTTATAAACAAAACCCTTATAATAGCTAAAGTAAAGTCCTAGGAAAGAAACCCTAGGAATATATTATTTTGTATGATCAAAACCCTAGCCTAGTCAAAATTGTTATCTAATTTTGGAATTTGATGTTTGCATCTAGGTTTACAACAAAAACATAGAAAAAAATTGATATAAGGAAATAACAATGAAACCCTAGATATGGAATGCTAGTATGCTAATTTGATTGTTGATATACATAATTTGACTTTAGTGGTGAAATCTAGGGTTTGTAACAAACCCTAGTAGAGCTTGAGATGTAATTCTAAGAGCATATTGTTGAAACCTTATGATTGGATTGATATCTTGATTGAGTTGCTAAAAATTTGTCTCGAAGATGGAGTCTAGGGTTGTTATGCTCTTTAACCTGCAAAATGATACCCAATACAAAATATGCGAAGAAAAGATACCCACAACACAGAATAGCAATGATTTTATTATTCAGAGAGTAATGTTCACTTGCCTCTTCGAGGGGGCAACCTCCAATAGAGCAGAGCTCGATTACAAAATAAGACACGATACTCCTCGCAGGGAGTCTCTATCCTTTATATATGACTCATACATGCAATACCACGGGCCAATACCGTGGGTTTTATTAATACCATCTATCTAATACTACGGCCCATTTGCAATTAACTGTGGTCCCGTCATTAATTGCGGGTTAACCACTTACAAATATTAATATGGGCTTTATTGACTCTTGACTATGACGTGATCCCATGACATAAATAAGGGGGTTAGGGTGGGACCCTAACATGCCCTCCCCCTTAAGACTAGCCGTGTCCTCAAGGCTGAAGCTGCGGAAACTGCTGAAGAATATGGCTGGTTCCCAAGTTGCATCTTCCAGAGAGGTGTCTTTCCATTTGACGAGGACTTCCTTAATCATGCGGCCGCGCAGGTGTTTGTCTTGTGTCTAGAACCTGTTCGGGTTGAAGCCAGATTGACCCTTCTTCGTCCAATTCAGGTAGACTGGTTTGAACTCGGCAATTGTTCCCAATCACTTTCTTGAGGCACGATACATGGAAAACTGGATGGATTTTTGCAGTAGGTGGCAAAGCCAACTTGTAAGCCACTTCTCCAATGCGCTGAAGTACTTGGTATGGTCCGTAGAATTTTGGAGATAGCTTCTGACAACCCTTGTCTTTGAGTGATGTTTGCTTATATGGTTGCAGCCTCAAAAAGACCTGATCCCCTTCTTGAAATTGGCGCTCTGAGCGATGCTGGTCTACCTGTTGCTTCATGCGGTTCTGAGCTTGATGAAGATTCTCTCTAAGATGGGCGAGCATGGTTGCGCGGTGTTGTAGGAGTTGATCCACTGCTTGTACTTTGGAGCACCCCTTGAGATAAGAGGTAGGGGAAGGCGGAAGTTGACCATATACTGCTTCATAGGGAGTCATTTTGGTGGTGGCATGATAGTTGGTGTTATACCACCATTCAGCCAGAGGTAACCACTGTACCCAAAGGTGTTGCTTTTCTGAAGTGAAACACCTAAGGTAGGTTTCTAGACATTTGTTGACGGCTTCAGTTTGACCATGCAGATGATAGGAAGTACTGAGTTTTAGTTGAGTGCCTTGTATCCTGAAGAGTTCCTGCCAAAAATTACTGGTGAAGATCGGGTCGCGATCGGACACAATAGAAGTGGGCATGCCATGCAATTTGAAAATCTGATCCATGAAATATTGAGCGACCAAAGTTGGTGTAAATGGGTGGGGTAGGGCGCAGAAATGAGCATACTTCGATAGTCGGTCCACAACCACCATGATGACTGACTTGTTCCCGGACTTTGGAAGACCTGTAATGAAATCCATAGAAACTTCCGTCCAAATTGATGTCGGAATGGGCAATGGTTGTAATGTGCCTGGAGTGTTGACGGTTTCCCCTTTGTGGCGTTGACAGACATCGCATTCTGCTACAAAAGTAAGGATGTCCTTTTTCATGCCTGTCCAAAAAAATGATCTTCTGGTGCGAGCATACGTCTTCTGAAAGCCCGAATGTCCTGCAATGGGCGATGAGTGCAATTCTGCCAAAATGCGACCTTTGAGGGTGGATGTTGGGGATATTACGACTCTGTCCTTGTAGCGAAGAATATCATCCTGCCACAAGTAGCCCTTGGTGGAATTTGGATCTACCCGCAATTGAGAAATGAGTTGGGATAGCCCGGGGTGTGAAAACCATTCCTTGCGAGCCTCTTCAATCCATTCTGGAATGGGGAGGGAAATTGCTAGCAGAGTACTTTCTTCCTCAAATTGGCGAGATAATGCATCTGCTACACTATTGTCTTTCCCTTTCTTGTAAATGATCTCATAATCATATCCCAGCATTTTGGCGAGCCATTTATTTTGTTGTGGGGAGGATAGGCGTTGCTCCAAAAAATATTTAAGACTGTGATGATCTGTGCGGATTTGGAAACGTCGCCCCAATAAGTAAGGTCGCCAGGTCTCGACTGCATGTAAGATGGCCATCATTTCTTTTTCGTAGGTAGATTGGCCCAGATTCCTCCCACTTAATTGTTGGCTTGTGAAAGCCAAAGGTCGCCCTTCCTGCATTAAGACCGCCCCAATACCGGTCCCCGAAGCATCACATTCAATGACAAAGGATTTGGTGAAGTCAGGTAGTGCTAAGACTGGAGTGGAACACATGGCGTTTTTGAGAGCGGTAAATGCCTGTTGTGCTTCTTCATTCCAGAAGAAGGAATTTTTCGTTAGGAGTTGAGTGAGGGGCTTCGCTATGCGGCCATAGTTGCGGACAAATTTACGATAATAGCCTGTGAGACCCAAAAATCCTCTCAAGCTCTTCAAGGTCTTAGGTTGAGGCCATTCTTGCATTGCCTGGATCTTTTTGGGGTCCACCTTGACACCTTCACGCCCCACAATGTGGCCCAAATACTCAACTTCTTCCATGCCAAACGAACACTTGGACATCTTGACAAATAATTTATGCTTGCGGAGCAGGTGTAAAAGTAGATCTACATGCTGAAGATGTGCAGCCCAAGTGCCACTATAGATGAGGATGTCATCGAAGAAGACAAGGACAAATTTCCTGAGATATGGTTTGAGAATGTGATTCATAAGACTCTGAAAAGTAGAGGGGGCATTACAAAGACCAAATGGCATGACCAGGAACTCATAATGGCCTTCATGAGTTCGAAAAGCAGTCTTGGGAATGTCGACTTCCTTCATGCGAATTTGGTGGTAGCCTGAGCGAAGATCCAGCTTAGTGAAGAATTGAGCCCCATTGAGTTCGTCCAGCAAATCGTCAACCACCGGAATGGGAAATTTATCTTTGACTGTCAACTTATTGAGGGCCCTGAAGTCGGGACACATCCGCCACTCCCCATCTTTCTTGAGCACCATGACCACTGGGGATGAATAAGGACTAATGTTGGGACGAATGACACCTGCTTCCAAAAGTTCCTTGATGATTTTTTCTATTTCATTCTTTTGGGTGAACGAATATCTGTATGGCCGCACATTTGGGGGTTGGGCCCCTGGAACCAAGGTGATGCTATGATCATGTTCCCCTCGCGAGGGTGGAAGCTCATGAGGCTTGTCAAAGACCGGCAGATGGTTATTTAAAATCTGTTGCATCTCAGGATGAATTGGCAGAGACTTGGTTTAAACGACCTGGATGGCATTAAATTGAGCTACCACTCCATGATTGCCCTTTTTTAACAACTTTTCCATCCGATGCGAGCTGATGATAGAGGGGGCTCCCGCCTGGAGTCCACGGAGGGTATGTGTGTAGTTGTTCTGCTTAAAACTCATATATAACTCCTGAAAATCCATTGTGATTGGCCCAAGAGTGCGGAGCCATTCAGCGCCGAGGACAATGTCGCAACCCCCCATGTGTATGGCAAACATGTGGGTTTTCAACTGATAATCCCCCATTTGAAGTTTTTCACAGCGGCCTTCACATTTCATTGTGCCCCCATCCGCAATTTGGACTTGGAAGTTAGAAACTGCTCATACAAAACAATGCACTGCTTCTGCGATTTTTTGATGGATGAAATTATGGGTACTTCCACTATCAATCAATACTACTACTGGGCGATGTTTAAGAAAACCCCTGATTTTGAGAGTTTGAGGGGAAGAAATCCCTGCCAACGCATGCAACGAAATAATTGGTTCGTCAGCCTCATGTTCCTCAAGTGGTGGATCTTCCTCTGTTGAGCTGTAGTCAGTGGCATCTATTTGAAAAAATTTGGGCTCCTTGCATTTATGACCTGGGGAGTATTTTTCATCACAGTAGTAACATAGTCCTTGCTTCCTTCTTTCGGCCATTTCCGCAGGTGACACCTTTTGGACCTTAAGTGTTTGAGTCGTGTTGTGAGCCTGTGGGGGACGACCTTTAGCGGGGAAATTTGGGCGACTGTATTGGGTTGCTAATGCACGTTCCACGTTACGGGCTACCTTGCAAGCCTCTGTCCAAGTGGGAGGGTGGTGCAGTAAGACTTGAACTTTGATGGCTTCTTTAAGACCACTGATAAAACATTCTGTGTAGAACACATTTGAGAGACCCCAAGTGCGGAAGGCTAAGGCTTCAAAAGCTGTAATATATTCATCCACTGTACTTGTCTGTCGGAGCTTAGTAAGACGACCCAAAAAAGAGTCCTCCTGTTCAAAGCGGTCTCGAAGAGCTTTGGTAAATTGGGTCCAAGTCTTAAAAGGTCCATGGCAACGTTGATGCCATTCCCACCATTGCCACCGCTCATTGTCCAAGTACATGCTCCCCAACATAAGCTTAGTCGCATCATCTAAGATATGATTCAGTTTGAAATACTGCTCCATTTGTGCTATCCATGCGGACGGGTGAGAACCGTCAAATTTATGCATATCCAACTTGGGAGGTCGCTGACTGGGTCGTGGGTGGGTGTGCCAGACGTGAGGAGAGTGGCTAGACTCACCCTCATTGTATTCATTGTCATTATACTCCTCCTCGTGGGCTTGCTCCTTGCCCTTCGGGAGTAATTGCTGGACCTGGAGACATAGTCCGGTAAGCTGCTTATTGATGGATTGGATGGTTTCTTCAAGTTTGTCCATTCTTTCATTGGCTGTCGCTTGAGCTCTAGTTTCTACCATACACCAACCTAATGAAAAATTGGGACCGCCTAAAAATTTTCACTAATAATTGAATGGTACCACCGTGCTCAGCTCATCATCCTGATTCTGATGGGCTAGATCACCAATAAGCGCCCTGGAAGATCTCAGACTTTTTTTTTTTTGAAAACTCCTAACGGAGTTTTACTCCTTCCTGATCAATACTGCAGTCGCCAAATCCTCAAAATGTCAATGCGGCCAAAAGTCCTGCGAAAATTATACCTCGGTATAGGAACCCTTCACAACAACTCCGATCTGGTGGATCTGAGAGATCTGAATGGCGGATCGGATAGCT
Source organism: Pinus tabuliformis (assembly GCA_031772625.1). Taxonomy (NCBI): domain Eukaryota; kingdom Viridiplantae; phylum Streptophyta; class Pinopsida; order Pinales; family Pinaceae; genus Pinus; species Pinus tabuliformis. The sequence continues at coordinate 1,102,992,821 of CM062819.1, forward strand.
CTGGGCGGCGGAACAGGTTGCTGCTGCGGATCGGCTGGCTCTAATAGATCGGAATGACTGATCTGCGAACTTGAGACTGCGGGACTGATGTCGGCTGCTGCTACACCCCGTTGCACCAGCGGATCTGGAATAGATGATGTGCGATCCCCCGATAGAAAAGGGAACTATGGTCTTGAGGAGTGTCAGGTGCTACATCGCAATATACATAAGGGTCTGGCAGTGGTACTCGGCCCAATGTTTCAGGGCTCTAACTAAGGAGGATCGACCGTACCCTTAGTCATACAACCCGACTACCCTATCGTACGGGGAAGTAATCTCTCTGAGTGCTGTTCTCGGTGTACTGTAGCCACAAGACGGCCGACGGTTTATCTATGGCGAGGTTTCAAGGGAGCCTAGGGGCTTCCGATATACCCAAAGGGTACGTGGAAGACAGTCCGTGCGCGGTTCTGTCTAATGCGCTACTACTCGAAGGGGTACCCACAGGGGTTACAAGGGAGTCCAACAGACGTGACCACCTCTTGTATTTCCTGCGTGCATGCCTCCCCAAATCCGCAGGTTTATGCGCTCAACGACAGATCTCGTGGTTTAAAGACGCCGGAACACGTCTCTAGCCAAAAAAAAAAAAAAAATTGCTAAGAATTGGAGATCCCACCGGCCCTGGAAAGTGCTCTGATACCACTTGTTATGCTCTTTAACCTGCAAAATGATACCCAATACAGAATATGCGAAGAAAAGATACCCAGAACACAGAATAGCAATGATTTTATTATTCAGAGAGTAATGTTCATTTGCCTCTTCGAGGGGGCAACCTCCAATAGAGCAGAGCTCGATTACAAAATAAGACACGATACTCCTCGCAGGGAGTGTCTATCCTTTATATATGACTCATACATGCAATACCACGGGCCAATACCGTGGGTTTTATTAATACCATCTATCTAATACTACGACCCATTTGCAACTAACTGTGGTCCCGTCATTAATTGCGGGTTAACCACTTACAAATATTAATATGGGCTTTATTGGCTCTTGACTATGACGTGATCCCATGACATAAATAAGGGGGTTAGGGTGGGACCCTAACAAGGGTTTATGATAAAACCCTAGCAAGATGTTGAAGTCTAGTATATAAAAGATGTGACCCTTGCTAATTATGAACCTAACTAGGTTTGAGTATTTGATGTCTAAAGCTTGAATGTTTTGATGCTTCCACTATAATAACATGATTTTGATATAGTTGACTTCATGCTTCTGTATATTTGTATTTGGTTGTACTTGCAATTAAAGATTTGTAGGTACATAATCTTCAAAATGTTGAAGATGTTCATAATTGAAGATGACTCGATAATAATGATGAGCATGATGAATAAAGGAAGCTATAAGAATGATGACGACTAAGATGACCTTGTTTCCATGACATTCCCAAAGAAATAAAGCCTTGAAAGATTGTAGCTTCTCCAATGTTATAAAAGAAGAAAGTTGTTGAGTTGAGAGGGAACTTGGATAGAAGAAAGGGTATATCTCCCCAGTTAAGAGGGAGGGCATATTATGACAGTCATAATGAATACCTTGAAGAAAGAATGAAACTGAAGAATGAATGAAAGTACTACAGATGGATGTTCGTGATTCATGAAGTTACAAACATAAGACTTGAAGGTTGTTTTTGGTGTTGCTGAAGAAATGAAAGAAGAAAGCTTCCGACAAGTTGTATTTGGATAACTGGATGATGATATAAGTAGCATTAAAATGATTGGAGACCCTGAAGGTTTGTGTTTACTTGTATACATATTTAAAAGGTTTATTATTGATCGGGGTTGTGATTGTGCAGGATCTCTCCGTAAAAAGGTTGAACGTTTGAAGCATGCTTGGATTGGTGGATATATCTGATTAGGAGAGATAAAGCATCTTGGGGTGACAAGATGCTTGGGAGGACATCTGGCCAACCTATGTGTTGATGTCTAGATCTCGAAGTAGGGTGGGTGGTGTTGGTCTTGGAGCTCTGACCTTGGATATGCACCTAGATCCTGGGTTGGTGTTAGAGCTTAAAACCCTGATGGCAACTAGAGTGGCTACAGCTTGGGTAAACCTTAGTCCCACCCCATTAGAGTACCCTGGTTCGGTATCTAATCTGTAGCACTGCATGTGTTGTGACTCTTCATAGAGCATATCATTATGAGATCTTCCATGTACCTCTATATATATGTAATTATGAATACCTCCCTAGTTAAGAGAGAGCGTTGAAAAATGTAACTAGTGTCGGTTTTCATAATTGTATTTGAGTCATGATATAATGTATTTATCAAATGAAAGAAAAAGAATTATTATTATGAAAGAAAAATTATTTATTAAGCATGGGTTTCATGCTTTATGATTTTATTTTAGGTCAAAGCATCCATTGTAGGATTCTAGGGTTTGTGTCAAGAGTCCTTGTCATTATGTAAAAGACCCTTCTTAGGCTTTACCTATCAAAGAAGAAATTTATTTTGATAAAATTAGGTCATTTAGGCCTCCTCCACCAAGTTGGCCTCAAGGAAGGACAACTTGGCCTCATTAAGGGAATTCGACCTCACAGATTCACTATATATTGACAACTATTTGACCTCATTTGAAGCATCAACCAAGAAGTTCGATCTGCAGTTGTTGGAGAAGGAAAGAGGGTGCAAAATTCAAGGAAGAAGGAGAAAAACCCTAGCAAAGAAGTTTGGAGACTGTTTTCTCTCTCTTGTGATCCACTCGTGAGAAATTTTTGAGTTGCAGGAGGATCAAACTTGCAAACCTGAAGTTGGCTCGAAATTTTGAAGCAGTAGAGGCCGAAATTCTGTCTTTGATGCAGTGTTGTTGTACTTCATCTTTGAAGTCTGGAAGGACAGTTTGAGGGCTGACTTGGTGGAGGAGGAAGGTCTTTGGGTTTGGTCTAAGGTCTTGGATTGTCTCAAGTTTTATTTGAATCTGATAGTGGAAGAGTTTGACTAGGTTTTCCCATATGGAGGGGTTTTAACCCAGGCTAAGTGCCTATATCTGGTGTCGTTAATCTTCATGTTTTGATTTGATGTTTGCTTGATGAAAAGAAGATAAAAGAAGAACATAAAGAAAGTTAATAAGACTACACAAATATCACAAGTAATTATCAATATAAGAGAATCTTTCTACCTTTCTAATTTTCTAATAGTTCGCATGGCTAACATATGGCAGTTTAAAGTTTTTGGGACAAAGCACAAATGCTGGGAAAAGGTGAGTCGTGACACGTGGCAGTATGGCAGCTTGACACGTGGCACTTCAAGTGTTGATGTCGCAACATGATAAAGCAACACATGGCACAATGTGGTGTTGAGTGGCAGCTGACATGGCACTGGTTAGTGATTGGGGGCAGGAGGTACGGCTGACTAGACCAAAGATTGGGTGTTGAATTGGTCGGGTTGATCGTTGATTGGTTGTTGATATGGACGATTTATAGGGCACCATGTGGCGTTGTAGAAATCCGACACGTGCCTGGGTTCATTGGTCAAAATTTTGCAAAGGCATGAAGGCCTCGATGAGATTTGAACCTACAACCTACTTCCCACAAAATTCGTTCTTTACCATTTCACCACAACCGTAGGTCTTGTTAATACATCGTGGTTGCTCATATTTATTATTTGATTGTTTATATGTTGGCAATAGGGGGTTGGCGAAGTCTGCCAAATCTGGTGGCTCCACCAGACTTAATCATCGAATATTGCTCCACCAAATGTATATACAGTTGGAACCACTGCCAAATATATATTAAATGGGTTTTCCATCTGAACTGCAACTAAATAAAATCTATCATTGGACTGACATATCCAAACGATGTAATAGCGCCATATATAATGGTGGCAATATAATAGTTCAACCAGCGTTATGGTTACAAAAAACACATCCACGGGAGCCACGACGGATACCACCAATGCTACAGTATAGGCTGCAGTTATACGTGTGCCAAATATAAACGACGCCAATCCATACAACGATGACGTGCCATATAATAATTTGACCACCACAAGAAATGTTGTAATGGAGAGCCAGCCATATAGAACTATGCAACAATTTATATCTCAGGGGGTCGAGTATAGTTGGACCGGGAGATTAATTGCTCTGGTTGTTGTAACAAATCGGCCACGGACTATGGATCAATTTGGCCACAAGATTATCACGGCTCCACCCTCGTTCCCATCATTGGACCGAGTTGCCACTATGTCATTCAACCGTGGGTCGTTGTATACAAAGTTTTATATGCAGAGCGCCATTGTGTTATATGGCTTTTGTTTATTTAACCGCGAATCAAAATATACCATGTGGGCGCAACACATTTGATCGAGACCTAAATTAAACTCAATGGACGGAGTTATGTAGTGGTTTGAATTTGTATTATAAATACCACTAGCACACCCATTTGGAGAAGAGAGACTATTTAAGTCTAAAGTTATATTTTTATGCCCACTTGTATTATGGTGTGGAGAGTTTCTTTTATGCCCCTTTGTGGAGAGTCGTATAGCGTTTATGCCCACCTTTGATTAGTGAGTGGAGAAGATTTATATAGCCCAATCTTATAATGTTTATATAGTGTGGAGATATTTTTGTCATAAAGATATTGTAGCCCACTTTTTATATTATTTTTGAGTGGAGAGATTTTATGTGCCCTTTATGTTAGTTAAGAGGAGAAGTGTTTTCGCTTCATTGTGCCCACTCTTAGCTTTTGAGTAGAGAATTGCTACTTTTCCCCTTTGTGGAAAGATCAACCCACTATTGTGGAGAATGGTTTCAAGCCCATTCTTTGTTGTTGAGTGGAGATTGTTGCCCTTCATGGAGAATTTGTTCGCTCTCATCAGTTGTTTGACTGGAGAATCTTGAGCCCCGTTTGGAAGGGAGAGTGGTCCTCACGCCTTGCTAATTGACGGCGTTGTCAAAGATTGTAACGAGTTAGCATTAATAAAGAAAGGCCACTCCATTTGGAGAGGACCCGGAGACATAGCAAAGGAGGTTTTGGTGAACTCCGTTATCAACCTTATTGTCTCTATTGCATTCTCTTATGTGATATTCTTTTACACGCTTTTTTCAAGAATTTTTAATTTGCACTTCTAATTAACCTTCATCGTCAGCAAGATCTTTACTGGGCTTGGATCAAATTTTGGTGTCAGAGCAAACTGACATTGCAGGTTGAGTGCAAGAATGGAAAGGAATATTGAGAGCGAAAGAATTCAGGAGTTGGAGGCCATGAATCAATTCCTACAAGAGGAGGTCATTAAACTGCGAAGGCAACTTGAGATTGTTGAGGAAGATAAGCGAAAGTTACGCTGCCTTCTTGAACAGACCATACAGGAGCGATTTGGTGAAGCCTCCACTATAGAGAAGGCAAGAAGCCTTGCAAGGCAAAATCAAGATGTTGGTATAGTCCAGCCTTGTGTGCATGACAATTGGGAAGCATCGCTAAAGCCTGATGTGCATGACAATTGGGAATCATCACCGAAGAGCAGAAAACCTGTAAAATCTTCCTTGGGCTTATCCCATTCTCCCTGTTCTCCTCGTGCAGATGACTCTTTTGGTGCTTTTGAAAAGCATACCAAAGGTATTGGGTGGAAGTTGCTGATGAAGATGGGATACTCAGACAAATGTCTTGGTGTAAATGGCCAAGGCATTACAAGACCTATCGAGATGGTAGAAATACCTCGATATGACGGTTTGGGTTTCGACAAAGGTTGTTCTAGTATGATGGAAGTGAAAAATTCTTCAACTAACGAACCCCAGTCGATGTCGACAGATCCTCCACATGATGTGTACACATCACGTCCGAGTAGTGACAGTGGAGGTGAATCCAGTTCTTCTGAGCAATCCTGTAGCAAAGACAACAGTAAAGGGTATGAATCTAAATCTTCCTTTGATGAACATTGTATTCAACATTTATGGAGCAAACACCCTTGCACATTTTGTCAGTCACCTAATCATTGTGTGGCAAGATGTAGAAAGAGAAAATCTTTGTACAGGAAGGCAATGGCAACCAGGAAACTAGAAAAACCAGAAGAGCACCACAATATCTACCTGGTTTAAAGGTGTTCAATCCCAAGAACAAGTGCAGGAACTACTGCACGCATTGTCACATCATGGCGCACTAGAATGATAAATGTTGGAAACTCCATCCAGAGCTCCACCAAAGCTCCAACAAGAAAATGAAGTAGGCATCGATCCAACATAAGGATGTGGAAAAGGAGGACCTTATAGCAATTCCTATGGCAGAGTGTACACCTAGTCAACATGAGGAAGCAGAAAGGAAAGGGAAAGCTATCATAATTGCAAACTCTGGTCCCAAAAATGTACTAGCACTAATCCAAATGGGATGTTGCGGTAGAAAAGGAGGTATCTATGGCCACTGTTCTAGAACCAACCCTCGAAGAAGTGCAGCGAAGAGAGGAGAGCCCACTAGCTCAATTCAGCAAACGATGGTCAGCCTATGTGCATGGTCAGAGGCAAAAAGTTATGTTTGGCATACGTTGTAAAGACCATAGTGTCCTATTTTAAGCTTATGAAATAATGAATATTGTTTGTAAGCTTTTGGAGACCAAAATCCCTTTTTGTAGGATGATCTAATCCAGGAGGATCTCAAAGAAGCTCAAAATTTAAAGTTGTCACAATGTCTTGGAACTGGCGCCAATGCGTAAAGCTCGGCGAATTGAATCCAAGGAAATTTGAACAGCCTCAAACAGAGTTCGTATGGGTGAGATATGGCAGTTTAAAATTTTCGAGAAAAAGCATAAATTGGGCAGAGGGACACGTGGCAGCATGGCAGCTTGACACGTGGCACTGTAGGTGCTGACATGGCAGAATGAAAAAGCGACATGTGGCATGTGTGGTGTTGAGTGGCAGTTGACATGGCACTAGATGGTGATTGGGCTTCCACATGGGCAGGTGGTACCACTGATTGGACTAATGACTGGGCGTTGAATTGGCAAGGTTGATTGTTGATTGGCTATTGACGTGGACGAGTAATAGAGTGCCACATGGCACTGTTGAAATCTGACACGTGGCCTAGGTTCATTGGTCAAAATTTTGGAAAGGCACAAAGGCCTCGGTGAGATTCGAACCTCCAACCTACTTCCACAAAGTCTGCACTTTACCATTTCACCACAACCACAGGTCTTGTTAATAAATCGTGGCCGCTCATATTTATTATTTGATTGTTTATATGTTGGCAAAAGGGGGTTGACGAAGTCCACCAAATCTGGCAGTTCCGCCAGACTTAATCATCGACAATTGCTCCACCAAACGTATATACAATTGGAACTACATCTGGACCACCGCCAAATAAAAGCTATCATTGGACTGACGTATTCAAACCATGTAACAATGCCATATATAATGGTGGCAATATAATAGTTCGATCAACATTATGTTACAACAAACACATCCACAGGAGCTACAATGGATACCACCAACGTTATGGTATAGGTTGTGGTTATAAGTGTACCAAATATAAACGATGCCAATCCATACAATGACAACGTGCCATATAATAATTTGATCACCGGAAGGAATGTTGTAACAAAGCACTAGCCATATAGAACTATGCACCAATTTATATGCCAGGGGATCAAGTATAGTTGGACGGGGGTATTAATTTCTTTGGTTGTTGTAACGAATCGGCCACAGACTATGGATCGATTTGACTGCAAGATTATCACGATTCCACCCTCGTTCCCATTATTGGACCGAGCTACCACTATGTCATTCGACCACATGCCATTGTATACAAAGTTTTATACGCAAAGCACCAGTATGTTATATGGCTTTCGTTCATTTGATGGCGGATCAAAATATACTATGTGGGTGCAACACATTCGACCGAGCCCTGAATTAAACTCATTGGACCGAGTTATATAGTGGTTTGACTTTGTATTATATATACCACCAGCAGGCCCATTTGGAGATGAGAGACTATTGAAGTCTAAAGTTATATTTTTACGCCCACTTGTATTATGGTGTGGATAGTTTCTTTTATGCCCCTTTGTGGAGAGTCATATAGCGTTTATGCCCACCGTTGATTAGTGAGTGGAGAAGATTTATATAGCCCACTCTTATAATGTTTATATAGTGAGGAGAGATTTTTGTCATAAAAATATTGTAGCCCACTTTTTATATTTGTTTTGAGTGGAGAGGTTTTATGTGCCTACTTTATATTAGTTAAGTGAAGAAGTTTTGGATTTATTGTGACCACTCTTAGCTTTTGAGTGGAGAACTTCTACTTTGCCCCTTTGTGGAGAGATCAACCCATTGTTGTGGAGAATAGTTTCAAGCCCACTCTTTGTTGTTGAGTGGAGATTGTTGCCCTTCATGGAGAATTTTCCTGCTCTCGTCAGTTGTTTGAGTGGATAATCATGTGCCCCTCTTGGAAGGGAGAGTGGTCCTCATGCCTTGCTAATCGACGATGTTGTCAAAGATTGTAATGAGTTGGCATTAATAAAAAAAGGCCATTCCATTTGAAGAGGACCCAGAGCCGTCGCCAAGGAGGTTCTAGTGAACTTCATTATCAACCTTGTTGTCTTTGTTGCATTCTCTTCTGTGATATTCTTTTGCATGCTTTTTTTCAAGAATTTTTTATTTATACTTTATTTAACCTTCATCGTCAGCAAGATCTTTACTATGTTTCAATCATCTCCCCAGTAAAGATAGTATCAGCGCCACTAGGCTCATAATCCCAAAGGTCATTGACAAATCTCGACCATGGGCCTTCTTTAATGGAGCCTCATTGGGTGAGGACAACAGATGTGGAGGGGGTGTGGTTCTTCATTTATTGGAGACACATACTTTCTCTATAAAAATGGGTTTGGGGAGTGGTACAAATAATTTTGCTAAACTAATGGCTTTGAAGCTCCTTCCACTGTTTGTTAAAGAAGAAGGATGTAGCACTTTACAAATCTTTGGTGACTCCATGATAATAATAAATTGGGTAAATGGGATTCAAAGATGCCACAATGAACAATTGTTACCTTTGTTAGGCGAAGTGCTTCTTATCAAAGAATCAAGATAGTTTTGACACTATAAATTGTTGCCATGTCTATAGGGAACGAAACATGACAGCAGATGCAATGTCTAAAGCAGGTATACACATGGAATATGGGAGATGGAAGATAAATGAACAGATGGATTCAAAACATTTTGAATACTTCCACCGACCATTCATAGAAGAAAACTTACCAACACCACATCATTTCTGAAAATGTTCACCTAGGAGACAAAGAAAAAGTAATTTGAAAATATTGTGATATTCATCTTTCTTTTCATTTGTATTTTCAGCAATGAATTGTAATAGATACTTGTTAACTTATATGTTTTCACTGTTCAAAAAAAACAGACCTGTGGAACTCTTTCAGTAGTTGGCCAACAGTTTTTTGCTAAAAACATAGTAATTGCTCCCACATGAATGCAAATAATTGTATGCATCTGCAAAATGTAATTATGTCTCTATTTTGAAATAAAATGATGATTTTTTTTCCATGATAACAAAAATAAATAATAATAATAATAATAAAAGCAAGAACAAAGACTTTTTTCAAGTGGACATTAACCCCTCCCCCCACCTCCCCCATTGTCTCAACCTTCAAACAACAAAAAAGAGCATACATAACAAAAACCTGCAAAACATGGGAATCAAAATTGTATAGTTATTATCCCCCATTACTAAAACATACTATGCAGTTTTTTGGCATGCACTTCATAGATAATATTTGTCATGATCTGAATGTCGAACTAGTAATTGAATATCTTTTTGGAAGGCTTAGTGCCACATCAACACTAGTTTCGACAAGGGATGTCCAAGCATCCTAAAAATTATCAAAGCAATGTCTCCCAAAGTCCCCATTTTCAAGGAGGGACATGCAAGAGATGTGAGGGATGTTGCCACCTTAATCCACACCTGGGATTGTTGTGGAGAAAGTCCTTAACTCCACTTGGTGTGGCCTTGGGGGAAAGTTTCGAGTTGAGTTTGTCACTCAATTCTCAACTCCTCTGTATATGCATACTCCTAGCGAAGCCAAGGGCGTTGGACCCCAAATATGTCTAAGGTTCAGCTAGCTCAAAGCTTGCAAGTTAGTTTTCTAGAGTTAACACTTCAAATATATAATATCAATTACAATTACAGGGTCAGTGACTACATGCAACCACACATAGCAAGCCAAGACCAGTGCCCAAATATAACTACTTGTTAAGGATATTCCAAGTGAAAATATAACTTTGCAAAACAACTTGGAAAGAAAACAAAATACCACAAGATAGATGTAAAAGTAATGCTGGCAATTTGCAACTTTAGCAAGTGCAATAAATGAGACAAGTGTTTGACAATGGAATAAATGGTCGTCAACTTGGAAAAATGCTCAAGTGATAAATGTGATACTTGTGAGCAAATAAAATCTACTTAAGATGAAAGACTCATTCCAAATGTGAACACATGAAACACAAACTTTAAATGATGATGTTGCTTTGTAGTGTACCTGCTTTGTAATGTGATGAGATTATCTTGGTTAATTTTAAGTAGCCTAAGCAAGTTTCAAAGAACTTCGTTTCCTTAGACCTCACCCTCGCCTGGGCCCTAATCTCATAGTGAGGAGTCAATATGGGATGGAGGGTATCTATCATCTACTTCAACCAACTTATGTTGGAAGTTGATTTGTTAGTGCTAGATTGCTATGAAGGAGAAGCTTAATTAAAAATAAATGACAATTGATAATAAAACCAACTAAGGAAATTGTAGAAATTAAACTAAATGAGATTGCAAGAATGATGTAAAAGTGAGTTAGTCTACTAACTGAAAGAAGAAAGCAATTGCAATAGAGAGATGAATGAAACAAAAGGATTTATCAAATGAGGTTAGGCAAAATCATTCAACATGTTAAATTTGCATATGTGAATTGAGATGAAAAGTTGGAAAAACTTAAGATGCATGAAAATCAAAGAACAAAATAAACACTCAAGCAACCATACAAAGGACACCTTACCCAATTGGGGAAAAGGGAAGCCAAAGGGAAAAATCACCAAGCTCCCAAAAGAATGTTCAATCTTTTATTAAGGTTTGATCCCTCTTGTTGGATGAGGGATAGAGAGGGTCCTTTGGAAGACAGTTTACAAGAATCTCCCTCAAATGGGAAAGATGCCCTTTCCAATCAAGTTACCAGAAAAATGAACACCCAAACCCAAACGTTACAATGAGTTTGAGTAGATGATTAGAAGAAAGTCAAGGCTCCCTTATAACAAATAAGAGCCTATTACGAAAGGGGTTTCCTTTTTTACAAACCAAGAGACCTCCTTGAATGATTTCACATGAATAGATAAACCTTGAAAGATGACAATATCACAATGATGAGGGGATGAAGGCTCCTTTTTAGGCTACTTGTCAAAGGTATGTGCAAATAGGTCTGCAAACTGCCTCCTTTTCTTTAAAAGAAATACCAAACAACACTGCTTAAAAGGCAGAGAATGTCTGTCCAAAAAAAGGATTTGAATTTCTGCCTTAAGGGGAAATCAAAGTCTGCTCGAAATAGCCCCAAAACTTTGTCCAGAACACACTTGAAATCTGCTCAAGAAGGTATGCAAACAATCTGTCCTAGGGCCTGTCAAAGATCTCCTTTTTCTGCCCAAGTGGTCTGCCTTTGGAGAGGTTTAAAGTCTGCCCAAAGTTCTGCAAATATCAGCCTTTGAAAAAAATCAGTGGGCAGCCTTCGATTTCTGCCACAAGACAGCAGAATGTCAGTCTATTTGTTAGCCAATAAACACTACAAAGTCTAATATGAAATAAGAGCACCAAACCAAAAGATAGCAAGCAGACTTAGGTAGATTAAAAGTTACTTCAAATTATTGCTCAAAGGGAACAAACAAACTTGTTCCTCTTAGAGCAAGTCTGACCACTGTTGGGACAGTGGTCTAGTGTTACACCTAATGCTTTGATATTCAATGATAAACCTAAAAAGTAACCAAGAAATGATTTGAGATTTATGTGATGGAGAGAAGCAAATCTTGAGGGGCTCAAAGACCTCTTTTTGTTGATCTTCTGGAAAACTTGGATGGCATTTATCAGCTTTGAATCGAGGATCCTTAGCCTTCTTGGAGATGGATGGTTTAGCCAAAAACTTCACCACCTTCAAGTATGCAAGGCAACCTATAACACTTAAACCACAACACTTGCAAAACAATTGATTAGTGAACCCTTGAAACTTCACTCATATGATGGCAAGGATTGGCTTATTGTTCAACCAAGAACACATAAGCCTAAGCCAAGCCTAGGATATGAGCAAGTGTCAAAGAGGATATCCAAATAATTGGATTCCTCTCCCCTAGGCAACAGTGCCCCTATGGGCTAGGCTACCAAAAAAAGAACTTGCAAGGAAACAAATAAATCATGAACACAAAGACATATGAACCATTGAAAACAATACAAATGTTACCTCCCAAAGCTAAGCACAAGTCCACAACCCAAGTGAATAAACTTCAAAAGCCTTTATATTATTGATCAAACAATGAGGATACAAATGAGCAGAGTTTTTCCAAGCACTATGCATCCAACCATGAGAATGAGAGAGCCCAATGAGCTTATGCAAATTCAAGAGCAAATCCCAATGCAAATGAGCAATGCCAAGTGGAGAAGGATGAAGATCCCAATGACCAAGTTGAGTTGCTAAGTGGAAAATCAAATTGTTGTGTATTTGTCTTTGCTGGCCAGCGTATGGGTGACTGAAAGAGGCAGCGTACTAGCCTTCATCTTGTGCGATTTTTTTGAGTGTTACATGTGTGAAGAGGAATGAAGATAAGCAGGAACATATCCCTTAACTTAATGGTGTCAATTTCCATGAAAACTGCCACCTAACTTATGTGTATTAACTGTTATAGGATGCCACTGATTTTGGGACTGTGTGTGCACTGAGTGAAGGCTGCGTGAGGACTCCAAGAGACTGTCAGCGTGTGGGCAGTTAACTACTGATAATTCCAAGGTGAATCCATGTAGATCTAAGTGGAGACACACCTCACTTAAGAACTGAACTAAACTGTCCCTAAAATCCGTGATCTCTCCAAGAGATATTTGACCATGAACTGATCTCCAAATCTGCATGTATCTTCTCAGGCTGCCTGCATATGCAACTGTAGTGGACAAGTGATATTCACATTGGCTAGTACTGGGGGACAAGGTCTGTCCTATGTGGCAGTGATGTACTCCCTTGACTAATTTTTTTAATCCGTGGTGGTAAAGGACTCTCAGCCTGCCTAAGTGGGAAACATGGACCCCCTTTTTGACTGCCCGTTGACTTGGCCCACTATACCTTATGGTCATGAAGTGGCTACCATGTCACTTATTTTGTCCCCCACTCAATTGTTTTTCTTTCTTTTTTTGTCTTTTCCTCCACTAAGCCAAATCACCCTGCTTGCCTTTTTTGACTTTGGAAAACACAATAAATATTTTCCAAATATTATTTTTTTCAATTTCTTTGCCACTTTTGCCACTTATATTAGGAAAAGTGGGTTTTGAGGGGGTAATATTCGTTTTCCAACCCCAAAAGTGGGTGTTAGGATAATGTCATGGCTCTGAGGATAAATTTCAAGTACTCACATGCCCCTGGCATTTCCTAGGACGGCTTATTTACAACTTATATAAGGAATTACTCCAAGAGAAGATGAAGTGTTAAGTGTAATAGTCAAAAGATGATCCACAAAATGAGTCCCTCCTTTTATATTTTCTCTCCATCCTTCTAGACTCCTTTTAATATTATTTTATTGGTGGGGGCCATTTTCCACTTAGTTACTTTTTCCACCATTTTAATAAAATAATAATTTGCCGCCAATCTGCAATAAAATAATACTTGCCACCTTTCTCCAAAATACTAGTTGCCCCTTTTAATTAATATTACCAAAATTGGGCAAAATTCCCATGCTCACAAAATTGGGGATATTACAGTCCTCCCCACCAAAAATTGCTTGTCCTCAAGCAATGCCTGAACAAGCACTCTCTCTATCAACTGACCCAAATGGCTACTATAAACGATATCAAGGTCCCAAATGTGCCACTGAATCATTGTTATCCCCAACACTATTCTGTCACAAAGGAGTCCCTTGATACCAGGGTCCCAAGCCATCCTGATCAACGTGAAGCACCCCTTGCTCCACTCACTGTCCAACCTGGTACAGGCACCTGAAGCCCTCTGCATACTGTCAGTAAGTAGAGCATCATGATAATATAAAGTCTTGATCAACTCGTCGTGCAGCTGCTCTACTGAATCATCCATCTCATCTACTCCAAGGGTGGACTCCTAAAGATACAATCCAACCACGATGGAGATGAATCCTCGCCCACATGAGCTTCCCCTAATCTCCTCCTACTGATCATCCCTCCATGCTGGTGAAATCCCCCACGCCAACAACGAATCACTAAAATCCAATGGAAGATCGGAATGATCTCCCCCTATCGAAACCAGCTCATTCCTAAGGGTAACTGAACTGTCAAATATTGTGATGCCAAGGTCCCATGCCCATTGCGGGAAGAAATTGTCAACTGACCCTGCGACACTTTGGTCATGATTGACTACCCAACATGCTCGTACTAGAGCCTCCTGTCTTGTAACTCTCAGCCATAATATATGTGATGATTGAGGTTAAGCACAACCTGCCCAAGCGACTCAACAATGCCAGAGCCTATCACTCCCTAGTTGGCCCCAATCCTGAGCAACAACCTGCCTCGCCATATGATGAAGACCTCAATGATCCCTCGTGTGTCAACTTGAGAATGAACCAGATCACCTGCTATCCATCAATCAACTAGATCCCATAGCCATACTAGAGGCCCACAACTACTAATCCTCACTGCCTACTGCAATGACATACAACTAGCTATTGGGACTCCTTTGTGTCTTGTCTCTCACCCCTGTATGTATCTAATAGATGGGCACCAAGCATCAATAAATTGTCCCATGTATGACAAACTACTCTACTCCTGCCAGACCACACAGCGAAATCTACTATCAAAGCTCCTGATGATGTACCTGGATACTGCCTTGAGCCCTTGGCATCCTCCTACCAATGAGGAATACCATCCCCTGTACCTCGTGCTCACATAACACCTCAGGTTGTCCTGCCGATAGTGCACGCTGCAGCTCACTCACGGTCAAAAGATGATCCAAAAAATGAGTCCCTCCTTTTATATTTTCTCTCCATCCTTCTAGACTCCTTTTAATATTATTTTATTGGGGGGCACCATTTTCCACTTAGTTACTTTTTCCACCTTTTTAATAAAATAATAATTTGCCACCAATCTGCAATAAAATAATATTTGCCACCTTTCTCCAAATTACTAGTTGCCCCTTTCAATTAATATTACCAAAATTGGGAAAAATTTCCATGCTCAAAAAATTGGGAATATTACACAATCATCAAAGCCGCACTCCAGCTTTGGAGGTATGTGAGTGAAAAAACTCAGCTAGTTATTTACCATTGAAAAGCGAGAATAATTAGCAAAGTGAAAAAACACTCTAGAGTGGACTCACTTGATAACCGGGTCCCAAGTCACCTAAGCTTGTTACAACAATTCATCATACTAGCGACATTTCATACAATTCCCTGTAGGGCTTAATGAATTTGAGAGAGAGAGAAAGTAAAGAGAGGAGAGAAAGGGTCACAGGTGCCCTATTGACTTCTAGACTTCTCAAAATTTTGATGAGTGCCCTGTACATTGGGCCATGGAGTCTTTAGATTCTGCTACAACTTAGCAGATAGCATTTGGCTCCACATGGGGACGTGCGCTTGATCTTCACGAAAGTATACGAGAACTCGAAATCTGCAATCAAGACATCTCGCAACAAAGCAAATTAGTGGTACATGCACCAGATATGTCAAAATAATCCAAAAGTCAGTTGAGCAAGGAAGAAATATACTGAAAGGAAATGCATAAGTAAGATGTTGAAATCAACAGCAAGAAATGAAATGCAAGCAAGGTTAGAGATACATTACAAAATGCCCCTTTGGCATCAGATTCTTTCAGTAAAGTCCATCTTGAGAACTTTCCTGCTCATAGGTAGATCCATAAGTTCCTTTTCGATGTCCCTTGTCCGATCCTGGCCATTTTGGGACTTTGACTTGTCCCAGTGCTGACTTGCTTATGGCCATCAGATTTATTTTGTCTTTTCCTCCTCCTTTTATGAATGCCAATTCGTTGATGATTAACTCTTTTCAATACTAGAGACTAGCAACAACTTTTTCTTTTTTATTTTCTCTCTTCCTGTCTTATTTTGTGTAAGTTGATGTGATGCCGCAACCCTTTTCAACCCATCTGCCTTGCCTTCCATATTGTTTAATGCCTTTGATGCTAATGAAAAACTTGATGTGTCAAAGTATTCTGCATAATGCCCAACTTCTTCAACCTTAATCTGATCTATCATAGATGCTGGAAAATTTGTCAAAATTGCATAACTTCCTAGCTTGTATGAACCACAGATTATCTCGTTGTTTGATTCTCTTAGGTTTTCAACATGATATCTTCACTCTAACTCCCGATCAAGCCTAAAAAAAGTGTTATCTGGCGTGGGGATGGTGGCATAGGATAGGTCCATTTGAAGGCTACCATCCAAATCAGCTGCCCATTTCCTTGATAAGAGCATGCCCCATGCGTCAAGTACATCTATCACAACAACATCTGTAGTAATCATTATGTCTGGGTATGCCGCTAGGTGAACTTGTAAATCCTTGATTAACCCACACACTTCAACCTTTTTTAGTCCATGGCACATATGTTGTGATAGGGCCTATTGCACCTATTTGGTCACATATCTAAGGAAGCAGTTGTGTAAAAATTTTCAAAGTTCAGAATCATCAACCAGGAAATTATTGTGTCATTGTAAACCCAATTTTGCAAGTTGTAATGTAAATGATGCTAGTACGATTGTTTTATTATGTAACAACCTAGGTAAGCCTTTGATTTTGGCAACGAATTTCATCCTAGGAGGTTTTTTTGTCCCACTGCATTATGTGTGCTTGAAAACACGGATTATCAGCAGAGTTTTACCCTCCAGCGTAAACCCCAAAGCTAGGTGGAATTCATTAACAAGGCCTTAGGTGAGTCTTAGCATTATATCGAGTTTTGTAAAAGTGGTTTAGGAATAATTTAAGCTATTTGGCTAAATTATTTTATTACAGACCACTTGGTCTACTAGATCGTATTGTGTCGCAGAATTGGGTAATTATTTGAGGGTTTATAACAAATAGGTATTCCCCCCCTTTGGGGGTTGAATTTGTAATTATCTGATGTAAAAAAATATTTTAGTGCATGATCCCTTGCAACCAGACACCATGGCTAAAGTATTTGAGGGTTGAAAATAATTAATCCCTTCTTGTGTCAATTAATTAATTTTTCTGGCGAAATAAAATTAAATCCTAAGCCAAAAAATTAACTAATTTAGAGTCAAAAAATTAATTTTAGAGAAATTAATTTCTCCAATTTGAAAATGACCAAAAATTCGTGCATCAAAAAGAAGTTGATTTTTGGAAGTCCCCCACCAAGGCAAAAATGGATATTTTAAGAAAAATTAAGCCCTTGGACCTTGGTGGTTAAGTCAAAGTCAAATTTTTGAGGAAATTAATCCAAAATATTTATTTTTGGATTAAGAAAAAATGGTTTTTAAGAGAGATTCAAAAATTCCTCAAAGATAAATATTTTCGATGACAGATATTAAAAGATGATCAAATATTTATCAACGGTCGAGATTATTTTGACGGGGATAAAGTCAGCTAGCCGTTATTTTCCACTTAGAGGATTTATCTATAAATTAGAAGCCATTTTGTTTCTCAAGTCATGATGAATATTCTGACTCTGGTCTATGTAATTTTGTAATGTTGGTGTTGTTCCATTGATCTACTGGGAATGTTTGAATTATCATAATAAGAAGACTTTGGGGTTCAGTTCATGGTGTTCTTTGTCCAATGATCTGTGGTATGTGTTGGTTATGTGCTTTCCTATATTGTGCTTAAATTTTTTATAAACTTGTTTATTCATTTGTCGGTGATAAGAACATTCTATTGGTAGATTTTGGGTCTATCTTAGGTGATCTGATTCACCATATGTCTAACAAGTTTGCTTGAAGAAATATATAGAGTTTGCAGGTAGACTAGCCCTTGGGCTCCAAGTTCACAAACTTTGGAAAAGAACCGACCTTGTTTGGGCTCCGAGAATTTTTGTTTGATTTTCTTACTTCGCTAAGGTTGTGGGCAATACCATAACTTTCGAAACACATTTGATCTATTGTCATTATTCATCATTTAAAAAATTATTTTCTCAAAAATATTTTATTTTCACAAGCATTGTACATTTGTATATATCTTGTAAATATTTTGTAAAATAAATTTTCTAACCCTTGTTTTGCAGAAATTGGGGTTTGGGGTTTTATTTTAAATTTTTGTATATATTGGGGTTTTGGGTATTTTTATTTTAATTTGTGCAAGTGCGATTCAGCCTACTCCAAAGGATTTGATGGGGTTTTGAGCTAGATTTAGGCCCTTGAGGGTAAGATCTAGTGTCTATTCTATTTGCAGGGTCAGCATCGAATATTTTGCAATGAAATTGAGCAAATTTGAAAATCTAAAGCAAATCAAAAAAAAATTGACAAGGGTTTGTTAAATTTTGGGCCTTCTAGGCCCAGCATTGCCTTCAAGCCCTAGTCATTGCCCTGGTTTTCCTTTATTCCCTAGGTCGCAGGCCTATTTCAGCCTATAAAACCTTAGCGTGGCCCCTTACTCCTCCTAGCCGCGGGCCTCTTAAGGCCTTTCTCTCCCCCTCTGTGCCTTCTTCTGCCCTCTGCTTCCTCATTCTCCTCTATCGCTACCTTTATCCTCCTCCATCAGCCCTTATTCCTCCATCGTTGCTCCTTAGTAGTCTGCCCCAAACCCTTCAGGGTTGTTTCTCACTTGTCATGGCCTTAACTAAGCCTCTAGCCCCCTATCGCAAGCCTTAATGGGCTTGTCCCTGCGTCGGTAACCCTCTTTGCTTTGGTCGCAGTGTTGAAGAATCTAGGGCAAATGAAGTTAATGAGATTCTTCTAGACATGATAACTATTTGTGAGGTGTTTTTAATTTTTCTTAATAACACACTCTTTGCTTGTTAATGTTAGAGTGTGCCTTCTTAGTTCATAAAGAAGTTACCAAAACAAAGAGACAAGAACACAAGATGTTGGCTTTCTGCCAAGGCCAAAACCTCTCACTCTTTGAGAGGAAAACCCGCACAAAATTCTTCTTATAGAGATTCTAATTGACGAATACCAAGACCATGACCCTTGACCTATGATGCCACTTCTAGACCAAGACACAATCATCCTTCTTCCTTGATTCTTTAATTTCTTCATATTGTCACTAGATCCGAGATGCATCATGTAGCTCCCAGTTGTATCATATAGCACCTCCCATCATTGATCATTATAGCACTACTGACCACAGCACCTTGAAATCATTGAGATCCTACAGCACTGAGACCTTATTCAAACTGTCTCTTCAACTAGCACAGCACCTTCATATTATTGAGACCTTTATTCAAACTATACTATAGTGATATGTTCATCCATATTATAGTGAGTATGTGCCAAGACTGTGAGGAAGACATCATTGCAATGTCACTAGTCTGCATTGTGATCACTGTGGTAGCCAAGATCCTTACTATCTCAAACATCTGAAAGCTTTAGAGAGATCAGAATCTTAATCTTTGTCACCCATCCGAAATCTCAGACTTTCTCTGTTGTACCCATCTGAAGTGTAGCGGAGATTGTACCCATCCGAAATTGCAGAGACTATATCCACCCAAAATTGCAAAGACTGTATCCATCTGGAATTGCAAAGACTGTATCCATCTGGAATTGCAAAGATTGTATGTGAAGATCTCACTGTATAAATGCGAGGGTACAGGCTCCTTTTTATAGTTGTTGGGTCATACATTTAAGCCAACCTGTCTTTATGAACCGACGTGTCTTTTATGTTGAGCCAACATGTCATTTATATATATATATATATAACATTCTCCAAAGGTTGTGTTTCCATTTATTGAAGTCGACATGAAGTGTGAGCATATAGATATTGGTGTCGTTAGGATGATTGTGCTTGTCTATTCTGGAGGACTCTTACAAGTATAACAACACTTCATAGACTCTAAATTATATATTTATGACAAAATGACAAATCCTAAAGACATCAAGAAGAAGTCTTTGACCTATGAAAAACACTTCTTGCTCATGAAACCCATGATGCAAGGAATACAATAAATACATTTGTTTCTTCTTTACATAAAATCATAATTACAAGTTGTTATGAAGACCGAACCTAGTTACACTTTCTTCAACACTTCCTCTTAACTAGGGAGGTATTCATAGTGGTACTTGGTCATTCTCAATCTAAAGAATTTCTCATAAGAAGAATCGGATTGGTAACCCATTTGTATAGCATCATAGTAACCAACATTGTTTCCATAGCAAGGCTTTGAGTGACAGCTCTATCTCTCATCAAATCAAAGCACAAAGTTGGCGAGACCAATGACTCTAGACACCTTCATCACTGTCTCTCAAGGTACATACCCACCCAGGTGTTCACAGAGAATGACCTTCTAGGGCTATTCTTATCTTGGGCTCCCAACCCTCAAAGAATATCGGTCCTCTTGCCTACTCTTATCTTGGATGCCCTACACATCCTCAAAGAGCATCGGATGCTAAATTATTACCCAATACTTCCATTCTTTCTTCCCAGGTGAAGACAAGAATGTTGTGTCTATCTCTCCCTCTCAACTAGGGAAGATATGCCCATTCCTGTAAAGGAATGTACCCAAGTTCCCTCTGACCAAGAACTTGCCCAAGCTCCCTCTCAATTAGGGGCTTGTCAGAGCTCCTTCTTAACTGGGGACTCTCCTTTTTCATCAACAATTTCTTCTTCGTGGATCCTCTTGCCTACTCTTATCTTGGATGCCCTACACATCCTCAAAGAGCATCGAATGCCAGATGATTACCCAATCCTTCCATTCTTTCTTCCCAGGTGAAGACAAGAATGTTGTGTCTATCTCTCCCTCTCAACTAGGGAAGATATGCCCATTCCTGTAAAGGAATGTACCCAAGTTCCCTCTAACCAGGAACTTGCCCAAGCTCCCTCTCAATTAGGGACTTGTCAGAGCTCCCTTTTAACTAGGGACTCTCCTTTTTCGTCAACAATTTCTTCTTCGTGGGTCCTTCCGTTGCTTGATCACTTTCTTTCCTTGATGTCGTGAAATTCGGTCGAGCTTCTTCCTTGTAGGGCATTAGCCATCGATCACTTTCCTTCTTAGTTCGTCATGTCATTCCTTTCTTCATGGAAAGTGGCCTTCTTGATACATATTTGGAACCTTCATCATATGGCTACTTCTTCCTCATCTTTGTTTCTTTCAGGAATTTCCATCCACCACATGAATGCTAGTTGTACTTGTACTTACAACTCTTGTTCCAGTAGCCCTGCATGAACTCATCCAAATGCATTTCAACAGTCATATGTACTTCACAATTGGCATCCTAAGTGCTCTAAGCTAAATTTACTCGTTGTCATAAAGTTTACTTGTCACTCATTTAATGTCATTAGAACATAAGCGACATAAAATTTTACGCTTGATTATGCTTTGTTTATGATAATTGCTCGCTTAATGTGCTATTGTGAACAAGATTGCTAGCATCTAACGTTGTTTTGTTTTGTTTTGTTAGTCCATAATCCTAATTGTGCACTTAAGCTTACTCATATAAGCACTTCAATCTTGTCTCTTGTTGAATGGTTTCTATTGCTTAAGTTGGTGTTAACTAAAGAAATCATGTCTTGGACTTGAACATAGTCACTTGTTCTTGTATAATTAGCATTGAAGATCTAATTGTTCAAATTGGTATTGTGGTAATCCATTTGTATCTTGTGAAATTGCTAATTGTGCAAGGAGCATCAATCATCAAATTGTCTTGAGCAAACAATAACCTTGTTTAGTTGTTCTAAGTAATATATTGGTAATAAGTGCTCTTTTCCTTGTCATTCTTACTCTTTAATGGTTAATATCTATTGTAGATCTTAGGCATATTGGTGATCTATTCTTAAGAGAATCTATCTTGTTCTTTAATACTTGAGCAATTATATCTTGGATATCTCTTGTATCTACTGAGCACTATTGCAATTTGGCACTTAACATGTGTTTGAGATTGTCGCTTATTCATTGTTAAGTACTCTTGTCATAATATAATCATCAATAAATACTTAAAAATTATAAACAATCTTTACTCAATATCACTCAAGCATCTCGCATTGCATTCTAGGCCTAGATTTGCATTAATCAATTTACCTCCAAGCTTAAGCTTGGTTAATAGAAAGATAGGGCCACTCTTCATCTTGTGGCTTGAGAAAGATAGACCCTCTCTAGTAGTTAAAACGATGACCCTACAGTCGTCAAAGCCACAGTCTCTGCAGCGTCGGAGGCACCAAGTACTTTATATTTCAAGGAGAGGTATCATTAATCAAGCCTTTGCTTGCTTCACCTTGCCTTCTCTCTGCCACTTACTTTCGAGACTAGCCTCAAAACAACTAGGGACTAAGGGATTTACTTAGCTAAGCATTTAATTAAAATAAACCAAGATCCTGGATTTCACCGAGTTTGTAAGATTTGCATAGCATATAAGATAGTTGAGCATTTAAGTTGTGGTTGTTCATCCGATCACCTGGTTCATAATTGATCTAAAGCAAGTCGATGACTCCATTAGGCACTGGTCTCGTATATAAATCTAATCAAATCTTTAAAACTTGCTAAAATCAACCAAGTGGCTAGGCCATTCAATCGTGAACTTGTTGGTTGCCAGCGAGTCTTGCATTTTCGCATTCCATAGGGACTACCCCCCATAGTCTATTGTTGGGAGACAGCTAGAACAGAGAGGTCGGGGATCAGAGTGACAACACCCGACCTGAGTTATTGTTGCAGTGCCTGTACAATTTGAGCGAAAACATTTTTTTGGCACCGTTGTCGGAGACAGATTTTTTTGTTCCTGGTTCTCATGACATCCTTTTCTATCATCGTATCATTTTCTCATCAATTCATTAGCCTGTCAACACCACATTTCTAGCGTCATTTTTTCAATCCTTCATCTTTCATCTTATATGGTGACTCCATTTACCTACACTTTAGCACCTGGACATTTGAGTTAGTTTCTTGTTTGAGTGGTGACACCATTAATTCATCCGTTTACAAGAGCTTATACTAGAAGAAATCCTGGTAGCTTGCTTGACCCTGCTCTCAAAGCTCGGTTAAACAAATTACATTCTAGTAAGCATTCATTTTTCTCAAACAGGAAGCCCTCCCTGATATCCACTTGCTTTTCCCTGGCCCAGGGATAGAATTTTTTTTGGCCCTCATTCTTAACTAACTTTCAGTTTTGCCTTTTGGATTTTAGAATTAGATTCATGTTCAAGTGGCAACTCCACTTCTTTCATTTTTTGCAAGAATTTCTGCTAGAGGCTCGCTTCTTGTAGACTTCTTGCTTTTCTTGGACAAGGATCTCTCTCTGGCATCCATTAGCTCCTTTTTCCCCTCTAGCAAGTCATCATGAATGACTTGTTTGCCCCTAGTTGTTTTACTAACGTTCGAGGCTATCCTCATGATATTCCAGATTTGGCCATTGATAATTTGTCTTCTTTCATGGGTAATAATGCAATCACTACTCAAGATCATCTTGCAAAATTCACTCATTCTATGCTAAAGTTCAGTGGCTATGCATATGATAAGCATGCAGATGTCAAGATGCGACTTTTTGTCCATTCCTTGCAAGGTGATGCTAGGAACTGGTTTTGTGATTTCCCTGACAATTCTTTGCGAGCCATCGTCAATGTTTTAAAGATAAATATGAAGATCAAAAGGATTCATCTTATGCTAATTACAATATAAAGAAAGATGATCCTATAAGGGACTTAACTAACATAGAAAGGGTTCAAGAAAATGTGCCACGTCAATCCTTGCCATATTGCAGACCTTGTGAAAATTTTCATCATGAATCTGCTTGTGCCATTGCAAGAAGAATCTACGATAGTGGAAATGTTAATTTATGGTATGTTCTATGCTTATAACAGTTTACTTCTTTTTCTTATTATATTCCACAGATTAGCAATCACATGTACATAAAGTAAAGTGCAGATAGAACATTAAACGATCGACAGAAAACAAGCCAAGACAAGAGACACAAGATGTGGCGGCTAGCCAGGGACAAACCCCACAATGTGTGGGGAAACCCTTTCATCAAATCTTCTTTTATCTTCAATAATTCAGCAGAGAGAAATAGTACAATAAATCTTATTTGTATCAGCAGTAGCAAACCGTAGATCAGCAACATCAGCATTAGCGACTTCATCATCAAACTAAGGCAGACGATATCTCACAAACCGACCGTCAGATCGGCTTGATTCCACCACCAAAAGTTGTGGCTTCCAGAGGAGGTTCAGATGAACCTACAGCGCAGTTCAGCTGAGGAGATCTTCTAGTCCACACAGGTCAAACTTTACTTCTGTAGTTGCAACTTCAGATTCAGCAACGTCCTTCAAACTAGGGCAGTCGATATCTTGCAAACTGTCCGTCAGATTGACTTGATTCCACCACCAAAAGTTGCGGCTTTCAAAGGAGGTTCATATGAACCTACAACGCAATTCAGATGAGGAGATCTTCTAGTCCACGCAGGTCAAACTTTACTTCTGCAGTTGCAGCTTCAGTTTCAGCAACTTCCGACTTCACATGTGTGAGGGAGAGACCCTTTTCTGCGCAGTAGAGAAAAGACTCTTTTTTGCGCAGTAGAGAGAGAGAGATGTGATGAGATGAGTGAGTGCAAATGAGGAAAAGTCATCTTGTATTTATACACAAATGATGATGTTTGAATAGATGCCATTGTTGGGCTTTTGAGCCTACATGAGTTGTAGGTCGGCTTGATGATAATTCCATAATCAAAATAAATTCATATCTCCATGAATACTTATTGAATCGGATGATCTTTATATCAATCTTACACCTCTCGACGAGAGGAATATAATAAAAATATTATCAACCATGAATAAGATGACCCACATGAAGTTTGGCCCTAGTTGCCAATTTTAACACTCCCTCTCAACTAGGGAGAACTTCATCTGCAATATGTCTATCGGTTGTTACTATTCATCCATCAAATGCACTGCCCTGTACAGCCTGACCCTTGCCCTGCTTTGCTCTATTCTGTCTGTTCTGCTTTGTCTTGTTCTGCCCTGTACTGATCTGTATAGTTCTGCTCTGTTCTGATCTGCTCTTGCATTGTTCTGTTCTACTCTGCCTTTGTCCGAATTATGAAGAAGAAGAAATGATCGAGGATGTATCATACTGACTCAAAGTCAGTGTCAGAGTATGTACTACTGGTCCCAGACCAGTCTCAACCAACCCGAAGTCAGCGTCATAGTGAGTACAACTCCATTGGTCCCAGACCAGTATCATCCTCCACTGACTCAAAGTCAGTCTCAAAGTGCGTACCACTAGTCCCATACCAGTCTCAACCGACCCGAAGTCAGCTTCATAGTAAGTACCACTCCTACCTCTGGTCCCAAACCAGTATTGCAGTCTCAGAGAGTGTACCACTAGTCCCATACCAGTCTCAACCGACCCGAAGTCAGCGTCATAGTATGTACCACTCTCACTGGTCCGAGACCAGTACTGCACTGACACGAAGTTAGCCTCAGAGTATGTACCATTGGTCCCAGACCAGTCTCAACCGACCCGAAGTCAATGTCATAGTATGGTACAACTCCTACCACTGGTCCCAGACCAGTATCATTGATCCCAGATCAATGGAGGTCATCCTAGCGTAGGGAGTACGGTAGATACAACGATGCGTCCATCGGTACTACTATGGTCCCTAACATCATTTCCCTACTCATTGATCAGATGAGAGGTACTCCCCATGAGTCCCAGACTACATGGGTAGGATGCCTCGACAGGAGAACTAATCAATCCTATCCTCACAGGAGAACACATCAATCCTGCTACAATCGCCATGGAGAACACATCAATCCAAGCCACCATGGAGAACACATCAATCCAGGCCTCACAGGAGAACACATCAATTCTACTATAATCGCCATGGAGAACACATCAATCCAGGCCTCACAGGAGAACACATCAATCCTACTACAATCGCCATGGAGAACACATCAATCCAGGCCTCACGGGAGAACTAATCATCCTGCTACACAGGAGAGCAAATCATCCTGTTCCACAAGAGAGCGAATCATCTTGTCCCACAAGAAAGCGAATCATCTTGTTCCAGTGTGCACCACTAGGAGAGGGTGAGTCACCCTGTGGTCATATGTTGCTCCAGTAAGAACCGCAAGCCCTCAAAGCTCCCAGAGCTCAATGTATGCAACATGCAGGACCCTTGTAAAAGGGTTTCTTGACGACTCCAAGTCATTTGGGAAAATCACAGATTAGATCTTTCCTCGGGGCTTTGACAAGATGTATCAACCTGTACATCATCTTAATGCGATGGAGCCTCCTTGCTCATCTTCTTACCATATCCCAGATGACGTCTATCTACTGGAGCAATCGACAAATACGAGATTCCTCAATAATCAAATCTCAGCTCTGGTTGTTACAGAGAATCACAGTGGTATGTGTTCAAATAGCTCACTAAAGAGCTTCCCCAACCAAGCAGCTTCATACGAGATCATACTCGTAGATATGTATCCGGTCTCGGCGGTGCTTATGGCAACCGACTTCTGCTTCCTGCTCATCCATTATATTGAAGCAAAATCCAAAGAGAAACAACACTAAAAGTGATCTAGTGATCCTCCACACTACCTGCCTAATCAGCATTCAAATAATCATGCAGTTTCATATTTCCAGCAGTGTGTCTCAATCCATGAGAGATTGTGTCCTGAAGACATCTCAGAAGATTCTTAACACCAATCTAGTGAGGCTCAACCAAATATGAGCTCACAATGCTAACTGCAAAACATATGTTCGGACGAAGGTTCACCAAGAACATCAACGCGAATGAGTTTTTGAAACTTAGAGGCATTTCCCAAATCTGGTCTGACATCACTACCATATAACTTCTGAAAGTTAAGATCCTCGAGGTAGTCATAGGCTTGCAGACCACCATACCAAATCTTTCCAGAATCTTCACCACATATTTTCCTTGAGATAGGAAAATTTCCTTTAGCTTCTGCCACACTTCAAGTCCTTGGTCCTTCATTTCAAATTCAGAAGCCAACTCCCTCTTACATTTGTGAATGAGAGGGTATGCACCTGTTAGAAAGAGGTCATCCACATACAACACCAGTATGAGAGGCTTGTCATCTTCAACCTTAAAGTAAAGGTTAGGATCGGCTTCACTCCTAGTGAATCCCAACTTCATCAAGTAGTTATCGATCCTCTCATACCATGCTCGGGGTGCTTGCTTCAACCCATATAGAGCCTTCTTCAACCTGCATACATGAGATTTTCAATCATAAATCTCAAATTCTTCGGGTTGCTCCACATAGACCTCTTCTTAGATCGAACCGTGCAAGAACGCGGTCTTGACATCCATCTGATGTAGGTTCCATCCTTGTGAAGCCACAAGGGCTATGATCAAGCGGATGGTCATATATCTGGCAACAGGTGCAAATATCACATCATAGTCTATACCTTCCTTCTAGGAGAAACCACGAGCAACAAAACGAGCCTTATACTATTCCGTACTTCCATCTGCTGCAGATTTATCTTGTAAAGCCATTTTGAAGTAACAATTGTCTTGTCCTGGGGTCTGGGAACTACTTCCCATACATCATTCTTCATAATAGACTCATATTCTTCGGTCATAGCATCCTTCCATACTTGATGCTTGACGGCAGCTGAGAATGATGAAGGCTCATTTTGTATAATCGTGCTCATGATGGTCAGGTATCCCTGATACCTATTAGGTTTCTTACTTTCACGGAAGGTTCCTCGGGGTGCAGCATGTCCTTCAGCATCATGAAGTATCCCCCTAAGCCATGAAGGCCTCTTCCTAAAAGAGGGAGGCTCAGGTGGATAAATAGGATCCATGGGTTCCTCCACATCAGGCATTGTTACATCATCTACCCATAGAGACAGCTTCCACAATCATACCGTTCTTCCTTTCCGCCGCACCGTTCTACTTAGGAGTATGTGGTGTAGTAGTCTCCCTCTTAATGCCAGCCTCAGATATGCCTGAGTGAACCAACTGTAATATATCGGAGGTCTTGCTTTGGCTTGAGGGGAATGGTCCCCTTTTGAGCTTTCCTTCGGCACATCTTGGACATACACCTTCTTTCTCTACTCGGAATTCGGCATCCCTGTCACCATTTGTCTTACACCGAGTAGAGCTTTATAATGAAGGTGGGCAAACCTCTGATGCCAAAGTTCGGACTAAAGAGATGTGTCATAAGACATGACACCTAGCGGACTTCCATCGACCTAATATAATGAATCAACACGAAACCCAAGAGTAAAGGCATCTTTAACATTATTTTTCGATACACGTACCTTGCCATCGTTGAAGGTTACCTTGTAGCCTTTGTCTTCCATTGCCGAGATGGACACCAGGTTCTTTCGGAAGTCAGGAGCATTTAATACATCCTGGAATTTCTAGCCTTCTTGAATGCTTGTCCTCTTCCTTGATTCCCAGCTCTCCTCTTACCTTTGCAATCAGACGGATTTTGATCATCGTCCCGGTGTGAGTCCTTTTTATCAGGGCACTCCCTTGCATAGTGACCTGCTTTATCGCAGATGTAACATCGTCCTTTTCTTCCACCCTTAGGTCCAGCCTTTCCTTTTGATTTAGTCCCGGAATTATTTCTTTTCTTAGCATGAGAAGAAAAAGCAGCAAGAGGACCTTTAGGCATGGGCATTTCTTGCTCTTCTACCCTTGTTTCTTCTTGAATGCATCTAGCCATTAATTCCTTGAAACCAGGAATTACATGATTGTTCAGAAGAGTAGTCATGAACACGTACCATTCGGATGGTAATCCTCCAAGAGTCGTAAGTGCCATTTCCCTATCAGCAATAGTCTCCCCAATAGATAGGAGATCGTTCTTGATCTCGGTGATTCTTAAGAAGTATGCTTGCATACTCTCATTTTTACCCTTCTTGATTTCCCTCAGCTTATTTCTAAGAAACAAAACTTGATTTGCATCATTAAATTTAAATAAACTCACCAGTCTATCGTAGATTTCCTTAGAGGTGTCCAGTTCAGAGATGTAGGCCATCAAGTGCTTGTCGAGAGAGTCCCGGATGATCTTCTTTGTTTTGACTTCCCCGTTTTTCCATTTGTTCCAGGTAGCAGTGGATGCATTTGATGGAGGCTCAACAATATTGCCTCTTACATGGTCCAGCACTCCTTGATCTTCTAGGGTTCGATCGATAGACATCTTCCATCTATGATAGTCAGCTTTCTCACAGAGGTTGTCTTCGGCAGAAAAGAGTGTTGAGGACCCCATAGTTCTTTTAAGATAGCCTTGCCAATATTCTCTTCGGTGATTGCTCTTGCTCTTACTAGGGCTTTGTCTTCACCTCAGCTCGATACCATGTTAAGTTATGGTATGTTCTATGCTTATAACAGTTTACTTCTTTTTCTTATTATATTCCATAGATCAGCAAATCACATGTACATAAAGTAAAGTGCAGATAGAACATTAAACGATCGACACAAAACAAGCCAAGACAAGAGGCACAAGATGTGGCGGCTAGCTAAGAACAAACCCCACAATGTGTGGGGAAACCCTTTGATCAAATCTTCTTTTATCCTCAATAATTCGGCAGCGAGAAATAGTACAATAAATCTTATTTGTATCAACAGTAGCAAACCCTAGATCAGCAGCATCAACATTAGCGGCTTCATCATCAAACTAGGGCAGACGATATCTCACAAACCGACCGTCGGATCGGCTTGATTCCACAACCAAAAGTTGCGGCTTCCAAAGGAGGTTCAGATGAACCTACAGCGCAGTTCAGATGAGGAGATCTTCTAGTCCACGCAGGTCAAACTTTACTTCTGCAGTTGCAGCTTTAGTTTCAGCAGCTTCCTTCAAACTAGGGCAGTCGATATCTTGCAAACCATCTGTCAGATTGACTTGATTCCACCACCAAAAGTTGCAGCTTTCAGAGGAGGTTCATATGAACCTACAACACAGTTCAGATGAGGAGATCTTCTAGTCCACGCAGGTCAAACTTTACTTCTGCAGTTGCAGCTTCAGTTTTAGCAGCTTCCTTCAAACTAGGGCAGTTGATATCTTGCAAACCGTCCGTCGGATTGACTTGATTCCACCACCAAAAGTTGCAGCTTTCAGAGGAGGTTCATATGAACCTACAACGCAGTTCAGATGAGGAGATCTTCTAGTCCACGCAGGTCAAACTTTACTTCTGCAGTTGCAGCTTCAATTTCAGCAGCTTCCGGCTTCACATGTGTGAGGGAGAGACCCTTTTCTACGCAGTAGAGAAGAGACTCTTTTCTGCGCAGTAGAGAGAGAGAGATGTGATGAGATGAGTGAGTGTAAATGAGGAAAAGTCCTCTTGTATTTATACACAAATGATGATGTTTGAATAGATGCCACTGTTGGGCTTCTGAGCCTACATGAGTTGTAAGTCGGCTTGATAATAATTCCATAATCAAAATAAATTCATATCTCCATGAATACTTATCGGAATCAGATGATCTTTATATCAATCTTTCACCTCTCGACGAGAGGAATCTAATAAAAATATTATCAGCCATGAATAAGATGACCCACATGAAGTTTGGCCCTAGTTGCCAATTTTAACAGGAAATGCAAGGACAAGTGATCAAATTGGTATCGACAACGAAAAAGGAAAAAATCAGCAACTCATCAATGAGTTAACTCAAATGATTAAAGGCATGCAATTCGGTGAAGCGTAGTTGATAAAATCCATGGAACTCAATCAAGAGAATCACTCTAAGGAAATGAGATCCATGCACACCAAGTTGATAGCCATAGAAGAAAAGCATGTTGAATAATTAAGCATCATAAAAATGAATCATGAGAAAATAATAAAATATATGAAAGTTGGTCAGATATGTCTTCAGAATAAGTTGTTGACCATGGGGGAAAATCATGCCAAAGAAATCAGTGTTATAAAGGTTGAACATTCCAATCAAATGAATGCCATGGAGGATAGGCTGCAGAATTTGATTAAGACCATGGAGGTTGATTGCATACAGCGAATGAAAATTATGGAATCAAAACATGAAGAAGAAATAAGTGCCATGAGAAAGGAAAATATCACTCTTCAGAGTAAGCTACAAAAGAGGGAAAGGTCACAAGAGCAAAAATTTCAGCATAGATCAGATAAGGAAAGAAACAAAGGACTTTCGACAAATCACAAGCCTCCCAGCTCACTGAAGCATTTCCCATCTCATTGCGAAGAGGTCACTTGCCCCATTGGAGACAGGTTAGCTTGAAGTGCCATGGTTGAAAAAGAAATTGAGGAAGATCAGGCTCATTTGTCACATTTGACAGAGTATATTCAGAATAAGATTGGGCATACTTCATATTCTTCAGATCTTTCGTCCTAACATTTTCAAGATGAACACTGAAAATTACATTAGTCCCATTATTAGCATCACAGCCTGTCGGAAACAAAAATAAAAAGCAGAGAAGAAGGAAGAGGTTTGATGTATAAGACAGAGTCCTACAATATGCAAGGTTGGGCATGGCACATCAAAGAAACAACCCTTGGACCTGCCAAAAAGTCGGCAGATGCTTAGTGTGCACTATGTTGAAGACATTTGATGCCATGGGGCATCCTTTGTATCTCTAACCCTACTCCCTTTCATTTATGTCATTAATTGGTTTTCTTTTATGCACTTATATTATATGTCTTTACATTTCAATTTGTTAGAGTAGATTTTTCTATTCCAGTAGATATTCTATATATGCATGATTATTTTGATTATGAGAGGATATCTATTTGATGAACTTTTGTTTTCTTAGATATAGGATTATGGATTCTCATGTCACTTCGATGAAGCAACGTGTCCCCATATGAAGCTAGATGTTGCACCTATTTTGTCACAAGTCCAAGGAAGCAGTTGTGAAAAAAATTTCAAAGTTCATAATCATCAGCCAACAAATTATTGTGTCATTGTAAACCCAAATTTTGCAAGTTGTAATGTAAATGATGCTAGTACCACTGTTTTATTATGTAACAACCTACGTAAGCCTTTGATTTTGGCAACAAATTTCATCCTAGGAGGTTTTTCGTCTCACTGCATTATGTGTGTTTCTAAACACGGATAATAGAGAGAGTTTTTCCCTCCAGCTTAAACCCCAAATCTAGGGTGGAATTCATTGACAAGGCCTTAGGTGAGTCCTAGTGTTATATCGAGTCTTTGTAAAAGTGGTTTGGGAATAATTTAAGTTATTTGGCTAAATTATTTTATTACAAATCACTTGGTCTACTAGATCATATTGTGTCATAGAAATAGGTAATTATTTGAGGGTCTATAATGAATGGGTATTCCCCCTTTGAGGGTTGAATTTGTAATTATCTGATGTAGAAAAATATTTTAGTGCATGGTCCCTCACAATCAGACGCCATGGCTAAAGTACTTGAGAGTGGAAAACTAATTAATCCCCTCTTGTGTCAATTAATTAATTTTTCTAGCAAAAATAAATTAAATCCTAAGCCAGAAAATTAATTAATTTAGAGTCAAAAAAATAATTTTAGAGAAATTAATTTCTCCAAGTGGAAAATGACCAAAAAATTCGTCGGTCAAAAATAAGTTAATTTTGGAAGTCCCCCACCAAGGCAAAAATGGATATTTTAAGAAAAATTAAGCCCTTAGACCTTGGTGGTTAAAAAGTCAAATTTTTGATGAAATTAATCCAAAATATTTAATTTTGGATTAATAAAAAATGGTTTTTAAGAAAAATTATAAAATTCCTCAAAAATTAATATTTTCGACAGTAGAGATTAAAAGATAATCAAATATTTATCAATGGTCGAGATTATTTTGATGGGGATCAAGCCAACTAGCCGTTATTTTTCACTTGGAGGATTTATCTATAAATTAGAAGCCACTTGCATCTCAAGTCATGATAAAAATTCTGACTCTGGTCTATGTAATTTTGTAACATTGATGTTGTTCCATTGATCTTGTTATCACTGAAAATTTTGTTGCCAAAATTGCTCAGACTAGCTTAAGGACAAAGTGTTTTCGCAGCGCATAAATCCTTTAGCAGTTTCGCAGCGCAACCTGTTTTAGTGATTTTGTAGCGTGCTATGAAATTGGGGATTTGTTCAAACAATAAATCAGGTCATTACTTTGGGTCGTTTGTGAGGTATTTTTCTAATTTACTTCCACCTGATGATAAGGTTTCTGCCCGAATGGTGCTTACTACTATTGACACTGCAGTGTTTAGAGCCACACCAGAGCCTTTTTGGTCCATCACAAACAGTTGTTCAGTTGCAGCCCATTAAGATTAATCTTCAAGAGGAATCATGTTTAAGAATTACTTCTTTTGTGGCTGATGGCATTGTGGTAAATCCTGGTGATGTTTTGCCTAATACTTCGTTGAACGCCCTTTACTTCAGTCTCAAGGAGATTGACCTTACAATTCCGGTAGATGCAGCAAAGCTAGATCAAGACATTTGCAAAATTGTTGATAACTGCTTCACAGGGGCAAGACTTCATGTTGAAAGATTGATTTTTATACAGTCACCATATTTGTCATTTGAACTTCTCAATCTTGAAAAAGATCCAGCTTGTTTTTCTTTATGGAAGGGCCAGCCTATTGATTCCAGTCAAAGAAAATGGTTTTTGCGGGCAACACACTTGAGTTTATCTCTAGAGACGGGAAGCTTTGATGATTTAGCTCAGAGTAAAAGCCCTCATGATTGGACGTCAGGCTTGTGGAATTGTGTTGAATTGCATGAACCTGGCATAGAAGGAGCAATGGTGACGGCGGATGGTAGTCTATTGGTTACAGGACCACCTCCAGGTGGTGTGGTCAGGATGGGTGTAGCATGTAAAAAGTTCAAACACTTCTGTAGAGCAACTATTATTCGTCTTGAAATTATATGCATATATGGGGAAGGTGGGTGAGGAAATATCAAGAAAGATGAGTGGACGTGTTGTTTCCTGGATAAATGGTCTTTTCGTGGACCCACCACAAAGAACGCCATTTGGTTACTCACCAGCAGATCCTCGAACCCCTTCTAATTCTAAGTTGGTGTGGGAGGAGCTTTTGAGGTGTCCCGCTCTGGAGGACGGGATCGACAGAGAGGGGGCCAGTCCAGAGTTATACTTGCAAAAACAGCTCTAATGGATCTTCTTCAAAGTAACTTGTATCTTTTTCCAGTATGTATAGACCAGTGCTACTCATCGGATTCATCAATTGCAGATGGGTACTTTACTGTCCTGGCAGAGGTGTACATGCGGCAAGAACTTCCAAAATGTGAAACACAGAGGTTGCTAAGCCTTATACTTTACAAAGTAGTTGATCCCTCAAGACAAATAAGAGATGATGCATTGCAAATGCTTGAGACCCTGTCTATTAGAGAGTGGGCAGAAGAAGGTGAAGGCGCAGGTCGATATCGGGCAGCAGTTGTTGGCAGTCTTCCAGATTCTTATCAACAGTTCCAATATCAACTCTCTGCAAAGCTAGCAAAGGGGCATCCGGAGCTGAGTGAACTCCTGTGTGAGGAAATCATGCTAAGACAACTAGATGCTGTTGATATCATTGCTCAACATCAAGTATTGACATGCATGGCCCCTTGGATTGAAAATTTGAATTTTGTTACGCTTCTAGAATCGGGATGGAGTGAGAGATTGTTGAAGAGCCTTCACTATGTAATGTCATGTCATGGCGACCAGTTTCTAGATGAAATAGAGAAACTCTGGAGTACAATAGCAAGTAAATCAAAAAACATTATTCCTGTGCTTGATTTTCTGATAACGAAAGGTATCGAGGACTGTGACTCAAATGTCTCCGGTGTACAGTTTGCAATGTCAGCTTCCAATACGGGCGGTGCTTGAGACAATGCCAAGAAATACGCCAAGAAATACATAGAGGCAGGGGCATAAAAAGCTGCGAGGGATCTTGGACCTAAAG
This sequence comes from Pinus tabuliformis, assembly GCA_031772625.1. Classification (NCBI taxonomy): domain Eukaryota; kingdom Viridiplantae; phylum Streptophyta; class Pinopsida; order Pinales; family Pinaceae; genus Pinus; species Pinus tabuliformis. The sequence goes on from CM062819.1 coordinate 1,103,027,951, forward strand.
GAGGTCATGTCATGGAGGTAACTGGAGATGGAACAAATGATGCACCTGCACTTCATGAGGCGGGCATTGGTCTATCCATGGGTATCCAAGGAACAGAAGTTGTCAAAGAAAGTTCAGATATCATCATTTTAGATGATAATTTTGCATCAGTTGTGAAGGTAGTTCGGTGGAGTCGTTCAGTTTATGCAAACATTCAGAAATTCATTCAGTTTCAACTCACTGTAAATGATAAGACAGCCCGTGCAACCAAAGTGAGAAACACTGTAATTTTTAATGCCTTTGTCTTTTGCCAAATATTCAATGAATTCAATTCAAGGAAACCGGATCAGATAAATATCTTTCGAAGATGTGCATGATTCTTTCATCTCAGATACAGAGCGCAGGCACAAAGGGAAATCAAGTCATACAAGTGGAAGAAATAAAAATGACAAGAAACATCATTCCAAGCGAAGCTACAATAACGATAGTGATCATTCAAGATTGTGGTTTTCATCATATAAGAATAGAATGTTGGTAGATGTTTGAGCTTCAAGGAACTCTATGTTAGTGCTTGATAAAACTATTGGTTGGGAAGCTCCTATGTTCAATATGAGGATGATGTTCTGCTCAATATGCCTGCCAAGCATTCCTTTGGGAAAGGGCACAGTGATTTTTTAATGAGAGAGTCGTCAGATACAGAATTTCTATCTCAAGGTTTCAAATGTGCCGGTATCTTTGGGCACGCTCTCCAGAATAAACACATTACATATGCTGAAGCTGTTTGAAAAGCATTCGGATAAGGATGCAGAGAGAATTTCTGAGAATTTTATTCAAGTGGAACAAAAGGACTTGTCAGTCAATGGTGAAAGTAGACCAGAAGTCCATGCATTTAAGGATGAGAATGGTGATGTAGCTAGTGAGGTAGACAATTATATGGATGCTCTTACTACCATGGAATCAGAAATGGAAACAGATTCGGATGGCAGAGCCAAACATGAGTTTGTTTCAGATTTCAATTCAACACATAAGGAAGCAGGTATTGAAACAACAGGACAGTTACATGAGAAGGATGGTCAGTGTTCGGACCTTGCTGATGCTGAAGCTACACACTGGCAATCATTTAGCCATGAAAGGAAGACTGTGTTTTTTCAATTAAACAGCAGTTTCGTAGCGCGCTACGAAACTGCTGTAGGTGTTGTTTTTAGCGCAGAACAAACAGTTTGATGAAGTGACCGGAAATTTTTAAGGGAAAAACCCAAGGGACATATAGGAAACCAAATGAAGCTAGCATGGCCATTCAAATGATGACAGGTGTACCTTATGTAAAAGTAAAATGTTTTGACTCAAGTTAAAGCTTTGATAAAGGTACTTTATTACCGGTTGTTAGGGTTTTGGAAGGAGATGCATACGAAGAATTTTGGCTTATACACCTGTTCAATCAACAAAGCTTCCAGCACATTTGGGAATATGGTGATGCTCGTTATTTTTGGGGTATTAAAGAGCTGGGAACATGCTGCTTAATTTTTGAAGAATGGTGGGAGACAAGGACCGGAAAAACAGGGGTTTTATCCTTATGATTAATGAACCATCAGCGCATTCAGTATCCAAAGCTAGCTTGTTCATTGCATCCTTCTCTCAGCTATCTCGGCCAAACTGAAAGGAGACAGGTGTCAAGGATCAAGAAAGAATCATGCTACGAGGAGAATAAAATCAGAGTTTTAGTTTAGTTAGGACTCTTTGTAATTACAGCTCAGCACTCAATGTATTTAATGAGTTAGTTAAATGGTAGATTGGGGTCATTAGTGACAGTCATCGAGCTCCCCTCATGTTGGAGGAGGAAGCTCTAAGTAGTTAGAAGTATGTGTCTATATATAGCTGAATGATCTATGTAATTGGGGTTGGATGTTTTGGAGAAAACAGAGTTTATTTTGGCTTGTGTAAAAACTTATTTCAGTAATACAAATGACTGCTTTTTCTTCTCAGGATTCACACAGTGTTTCAAATGCTCAAGATATATGTGGTTTTGTTTTATCTTTTATGTTTTACAGCTGTATAAATACACAATCACTCAGAATTCACATTGTTGCTCTGACTTCCTGTGTGTATTTGTAAGTTGAGGTTTCTATGAGAGGTGTTTTGAGTATTTAAACATTACATGCCCTGGCTTCTATGAATGGGTAGTTTTATAGTTTGCTGAAATGATGATTAACTCCATGAGCCCAATGGAAATCTTTGTAAGGTCTGTCCAGCCAATTTATATGTTAAATTTACTTTGCAAGAGTTAGCCATCTCATCAATATTTAAGATCAATAACCCTTTGAGAGAGCCCTCTCAGGCTAAGGAGGCTAAGCCTTAGTCAAAAGTCTGGTTTGAAATAGTTACACAGAGTCTGACTGATTAGCAGCCTTCAGTGCTTGATTTTGTGATAACAGATCTGCTGGGAATGTTTGAAATATCATAATAAAAAGACATTGGGGCTCGATTCAAGGTGTTCTTTATCCGATGATCTGTGGTATGTGTTGGTTATGTGCTTTCCTATATTGTGCTTAAATTTTTATAAACTTGTTTAATCATTTGTCGGTGATAAGAACATTCTATTGGTAGATTTTGGGTCTATCTTAGGTGATTTGTTTCACCATATGTCTAACGAGTTTGCTTGAAGAAATATATAGAGTTTGCAGGTACAGTGGCCCTTGGGCTCCAAGTTCATAGTCTTTGGAGAAGAGCTTACCTTGTTTGGGCTATGAGAATTTTTGTTTGAATTTCTTACTTCACTGAGGTTGTGGGTAATACCATAATTTTCGAAACACATTTAATCTATTATCATTATTCATCATTTAAAAAAATATTTTATCAAAAATATTTTATTTTCACAAGTATTGTACATTTGTATATATCTTGTAAATATTTTGTAAAATAAATTTTCTAACCCTTGTTTTTTAGAAATTGGGGTTTAGGGTTTTATTTTAAATTTTTGTATATATTGGGGATTTGGGTATTTTTATTTTCATTTGTGCATGTGAGATTCAAGCCAATCCAAATGATTCTATTTGCAGTGCTAGCATCAAATATTTTGTAGTGAAATTGAACAAACTTGAAAATCTGAAGCAAATCAAAAAAAATTGACAGGGGTTTGATAAATTTTGGGCCTTTTAGGCCTAGCGTTGTCTTCAATCCCTAGCCGTTGTCCTAGTATTCCTTTATTCCCTAGGTCACAGGCCTATTTCAACCTCCAAAACCCTAGCGTGGCCCCTTCCTCCTCCTAGTTGCAGGCCTCTTAAGGCTTTTTTCTCCCTCTCTATGGCTTCTTCTGCCCTTTGCTCCCTCATTTTCCTTTGTCGTTGCCTTTCTCCTCCCTCCACCAGCACTTATTCCTCCTTTCCTGCCCCTTGGCAATCTGCCGCAAGCCCTTCAAGGTTGTTTCTCCCTTGTCATGGCCTTAACTAGGCCTCTAGCCCCTTGTCGCAAGTCTGAAGGGGCTTGTCCATGCCTCGACAACTCTTTTTGCTTTGGTCGTACAACCTTAGGGTCTCTTTCTAGCCCGACCGCAAGCCTTAGGGCCTTCCTCTAGCCCTTGGCAGCCCCCTTGCCCTAGCCGCTAGCCTTGTTGGGTTGGGCATTGCCTTATCTTACCCTCTTAGCCTCATTTTGCCTTACTGTTGGGTGATCATTTGATTTATGAAGATAACACTTGGTGTTTTGCAGCGAACTTGATAAAATTTTGTGTTTGCATGTAATATTCCTTTGGAAATATTAAGTGATAACAACTATAAAATGCTCACATCCAACCAAAAATCAAAAACACCACAGAAATATTAGCACACCAACAATTTACTCTAAAGTAGCTGAGCCATTTTATTATATGATATGGTAGGAATACAATGAGAGTGAACAAGTGCACCGGGGCTTGCCACAAGCGCTAGACAAATTCCCAGGTGAGAAACCAAGGTGCCCAAATGCTAGAAAGTGACTCCTCCTCTATGCTTAGTGTTGCCCTGGAAATCTGCACTACTTCTTGGAAAGAGACCCTTGTTTGGGCCCTCTAGACAGGTCAAAAAATTCCCCCAAATTAATCTTGCCCTCTCCTCAACAAACCCATAAAGGGATGGGCCTAGTTCCAACCTTCCAAATTTACCACCAATTAGAGTGAGCTCCCCCACCAGCTAGGAAATTCATACCCACCCAGAAATCTGCTACAAATGCCCTCCAAAAATTCTGCAAAATTACGAGCGCGCTCCTTAAGGCTAGTCCAGCGAAACCCAAGAAGGGTTTGGGCTAATTCCGACCTCTCGAAATTACGCAAATTCGGTGCTACGCCCTCCTTGACAGATTTTGCATCCCCACAATCTACAATTGTTGAACTTGTCACAATCCCTCCTCAATTAGTTGTAGAATGGCCCTGCAAAATTCCTTCGGAAAAGTAAGTGGATTTCCTTCCCAAAAACCTGCACAAGCATGAAGTATTCAGCCCCACGAATTTTACCCAGTGTCACTACTACGCAAGCCCTAGAGTGGCATATTTGGCTCTCACAAAAGTTGCAACTTCCAGCCCCGAAAATCTCCTCAAATGCTAGTCTGAATGGAGGGAAATCTATGCTAAATTCTCAGGCCAAAATACCCCTTTTCTCTGCCCCAACTCAGTGGTATGATTTTGATCCCTGCGTCCTCCCTGGAAATCGAACTGGCTGAGAAATGGGTTGAAAGGTACCACAATCTCTAGCAAATTTACCTCCCATTGAGTTCAAAAATTCCTCCTTAGGGTGGCACTCGCAGCCTACCGAAAGAGAGGCTGGAATTCCCTCTTGGGAATTCCTTGTGCTAAACAACATTGGTTTACTTGGCTAAACAGCTCAAGAAAACTTGTGTTCAAAGTTAGGTTGTCAAAAGATACCAAATAGAGGCCTCCTTGCCTTATTTATAGAAGTTGGTCCTCTCTCTCTTGGTGGACCCCATATTCCACTAACTCGCACCCCCTTTCATCTCTCTTCCTTCACAAGTGCGAATTATCCCCAAGGGTCGAATTGTGTCCTTTTCATGGCCCCCACATTCCACCAAGGCTGAAATTTGGATTCTCCTATGTCCTCATGCCTCCAATATCAAAATTGCCTACCATACCTGAATTTCAAAATTGTGCTATGCTTAACACCATCCCAAGGATCTCTGTTGACCTCACATGAAAAATAGAAATTGGGGATATTACAGTCCTCCCCACCAAAAATTTCTTGTCCTCTAGCATTGCTCGAACAAGCATTCCCTTTATTTGCTGACCCAAATTATCACTACAAGCAATACCGGGGTCCCATTTGTGCCACTGGACCACTCCTCATCCATGCCCTGTCCTATCATAAAGGAGTCCCAAAGGCAGATCTAGTTGACCTCCCCCTGTGAGAACCCACTCTCCCCAATCTGTAACCCAACTGCTCAACCCTGTAGCTCCTTGATCCCAAACTAATCTCAAAGTGAGTCCACCAAGTGGATGTTGCACCAGTCTGGTCATAACTGTGACCCTCTCATGTTCCTGCAGAGTCATCCACTCTGGTAAACCTCTGCCACAAATCCATAAGGGGCAACTCCACTGCGCGTAGGTCTATCCAACTAGGGCACCCCCCAAATTCGAGATCTAGACATCATCACAAGCCGACCAAATGTCCTCCCAAGCATCTTGTAGCCCCAAGATGCTTCATCTCTCCTTATCTACTAAATATGTGATGTCTACTAGTCCAAGCATGCTTCTGAAATATTCGAACTTCTTATTTGGAAGAGATTTCGCCATTACATCAGCTACTTGCTCATCAGTCAGAACATACTATAGCTTCACAACCCCATCCTGCACCAAACTTCTAATATAGTGGTATTCTTTATTGATATGCTTGGGGTCTTCAGACATCTTGATGCTGCTTTGATTATCAAAATTTATAATTGTAGGATCTAATGGCCCTCCAAACAAATCTGATAGAAGCTTTCTTAACCAAACTGCTTCTTTTCCTACTTCACATGCAGCAATATATTCGGCTTCAACACTACTCAAAGCAATTGTATCTTGTTTTCTACTCATCCAAGAAATCATTATGGATCCCAAACTGAAACAACCACTGGTAGTGCTTCTTCCATCTATCACACTGCCACCCCAATCAGAATCGGTAAAACCTATCAATTGAATCTCCTTCCCATCATATTTTAGGCAGTGATGAATAGTTCCACGTAGGTATCTCAAAATGTGCTTTGCAGCTATCCAATGATCATGACGAGGTTCCATCTGAAATTGACTTAGAACATTTACAGCAAAGCATATATCAGGTCTAGTGTTCACCAAGTACATCAAGGAGCCAACCAGCTTTCGGTAACTTGTGGGATCAACAGGACTAGAATCAGAACTTCTTAACCTTTTGAGATTTGTGATCATGGGAGTTGTCATAGGCTTGGAATCCATCATACCGAACTTTTGTAACATCTTGATTATGTACTTTCCTTGACCAAGATATATCTCACTGGGTTTTTTCCGAACTTTCAAGCCCAAGTATTAATGCACAAGTCCTAGACCTTTCATTTCAAATTCAGCTGCCAGCATCTTCTTACATTCTAGAATTTTGTGTTCCACACCTGTAACAAATAAATCATCCACATATAGAAGTATGATGACTGGTTCATTCTTCACTATCTTGATGTAGAGGTTTGCATCTGCAGAATTTTTGACAAAGCCAATTCTTAGAAGATAGACATTGATTCTTATGTACCAAGCTTACTTCAAGCCATATAGAGCTTTCTTTAATCTGCAAACATGAGTTTCTCTGCTATTTAACTCAAAGCCTTCTAGTTGTTCAATATATACTTCTTCATCTATGGTTCCATTTAGGAAGATTGTTTTGACATCCATTTGATGGATATTCCATCCCATAGCAGCTGCTAAAGAAACCAAAGATCTAATAGTAGTGTACATGGAAGTAGGAGCAAACATTTCTTCATAGTCTATTCCTTTTGAGAGAAACCCCTTGCAACAAATATTGCTTTGTATTTGTCTATGTTTCCATCAATGGCATGTTTGATCTTGTAAATCCATTTGGAAGTGACAACAAATTTGTCACTAGGTCTAGGAACGATTTCCCAAACCCCATTCTTCATGATAGATTGATATTCTTCCTGCATTGCTTTCTTCCATTCTTCTTAATGAGCAGCTTCTTCAAAAGTAGTTGGTTCTTTTTCAATTAACTTCGTCATATATGTTGCATATCCTGAGTATTTTTTAGGCCTCTTGCTTTCTCTGAATGTGTCCTTTGTTGTTTTGTGTCCTGCTTCAAGTGTAGCTCTCAACCAGGCCGGTCTCTTCTTTGCTTCGGGAATGGTAGTAGGTTGAATAGGTTCACTTGGTCCTTCTTCTTGATTTGTAAGTAACTTGTCATGTTGCTCTTCTTCTTCAAATAGTGGCTCATCTTCTTCATCGGATTCAATAGGTATATCCTTGGATCTTTTGTAGGCATGATTTTCGTCAAATATGACATCCCTACTAACGTCAATTCGCCTTTCTTCTTTGACGTAGATTTTATAAGCCTTTGATGAAAGGCTATAACCAACGAAGATAGTTTTTATACTTGTAGAATCTAACTTTTTTCACTTGTCTTTTGGAACATGAATGTATGCAGGGCACCCAAAGATTTAGAGATCATATACACATGGTTTTTTCCCTGAGAATGCTTCTTCTAGTGTCATATTATCAAGAATGTCTGCTTCTTTGCAATAAGCTATTAGTTCTTTAGAAGTATATTCACCCCCATTGTCGGATCTAAGAGTTTTTATCTTTCTTTCGGTCAAGGTCTCAACTTCGGATCTAAATTCCTTGAATTTTTCGAATACTTCATCTTTTGTCTTGAGAAGATAAATCCATGTCTTTCTAGAGTGATCATCAATGAAGGTCACGGAGTATAGATGGCTTCCAAGAGATTTATTAGACATGGACCCACATAAATCAGAATGAATGAGGTCAAGTATTTCTTTAGACCTTGTATCACTACTTGTAAAGGGTTTCCTAGTATTCTTTCCCAAGGCACATCCCTTGCATACTCCATGGTATTCCTTAATGTTGGGGATGCCTTTCACCATTTGACTTAGAGAGGGTATTATCTTGTATTGAATGTGCCCATATCTTCTATGCCAAAGTTTGATGGGACTAATTTCCATGTAAACAAGGGCTTGAGGAGATGGTGTTATGACTCTATATAATCTTCCTTCATGAATCCCAATAATCCTTGCCTTATCAAAACTAAAATCTTTTCCCCAAACCAAAACTTTACCATCCACAAAAGCAACCCTGTCTCCTTTATCTTCTAAACAAGAAATGGAAAGTAAATTCTTTTTCAAACCTGGGACATAGAGAATGTTGTTGAGATGTAGCTTTCCTCCACCTTCTAGCTCCAAAGATGTAGATCCAAGGCCTTTGACTTCATAGCTATTGTTGTCTCCAAGCTCCACTGAATGGGATGATGATCCTCTTGATAATGTATGTAGTTGTCCACTTTCTCCTATCATGTGTCTTGAGACTCCACTATCAATAATCCACGCATTGTCATCATCAAGTGTACATGTAAGTGCAGCCAAGAATCCTCCACTCTTGACTCTCCTAAATAGATTGTAGATGATCTTTCCAACAAAGCTTCCTGCAATTTTCAAGAGATTGAGTCCCATCTTCAAATAGCTTGCCATTGAGAGAGTGATATTTTCTTCCTTCAAATGACAGCCAACAAAGTGATCCTCAAATAGTCCTTCCTTCACCTTAGCTCTGAAACTAAGTTGCAAGAAACGTGCCCTAGGGGTCCGTTTCCGGCCGGAAACGAAACGGAAACGCGTTTCCGCGTACCGTACGGCCTGGAAACGCGTTTCCGGCCGTACAGGCACGTTTCCCGAAATGGAAACTTGCCCGTACGGCCGGAAACGCGTTTCCAGGCCATACGGGCCCCGTTTCCCCAAAAAAATGACTTGTTTTTTAAATTTTTTTTTTCTAATTAGTTTTTAAATTTTTTTAGGGTTTCTAAGCTGTTCTAGAAGCTGTTTCTAGGGTTTCTAAGCTGTTCTAGAATTTTTTTTAGGGTTTCTAAGCTGTTCTAGAAGCTGTTTTAGGGTTTCTAAGCTGTGACTTGTCTCTATATATATATATATTATTATATATATTCGCGTTTCCCCGTTTCCAAAATTTGGGGAGGTCGCGTTTCGTTTCGCTTCCCCGTTTCATTTCGCTTCCGCGTTTCCCCGTTTCGTGCAACTTAGCTCTGAAACCATGTTGAGAAATCAATGCATGTAGATATTAGGGTTTGATTCCTCCTTTCTTGATAATTACTTGTGATGTGTGTTGACTTCTTTTACTACTTAATTATAATATTTTTCATCAAGCAATTACCAAATCAAAAGTGCACGGAGACAGGAACAAGGAAAACAAGATATAGGCACTTAGCTAGGGCAAAACACCTCTTCTAGGGGAAAACCCAATCAAACTCTCCCACTAGTAGATTCAAATCAAAATTAGACAATCCAAAACCGTTTTGAACTAGACAAAGACCTCCTCCAATCACCAAGTCAACCCTTCCTTCAAGTAGATGAACTCTACCAAAGTCTCCAAGTGTCAGCTTCGCAAATGCAGCTTCAATCTAGAATTTTGGCCCCTCAACTACAGAATTTCAGACCTACAGCTACTTATGAAATTTTGGCCCCTACAGCATGCCCAAAAACCCTACAAAACTTTGCATGTGTGAGAGAGAGAGATCCCCAAGAACTTCGATTTGGTCTTCCTCAGCTACTATCCTCCTTCTCCTTGACTTCACTCTCTTTTTCTTGCTCTTGAATTGTAGATCGAACTTGTGAATGAGATGATGCCAAATAGGTCGAGCTCCACTTCTATTTATACTGCTTTTGCTAGGTCGAATAGCCCTAATCTGGGCCGACTTCATCAAGATAGGGCTTGTTACCACTCAAACTATCAGGGGTCCTAAGAGGTGTTCCTATAGAGCAACTACTAGGTCAAGTGGCAACAATGGAGCAATAGCACGTTGTCACCTCAACTAAAGCTCCCTGCATTTTATGGACTTTCACCAGTGGGAGGAGTCCCACTATGAGAAGAATCACTAGGAGAGATAGATCAATGATAGGGTGTAAAGTGATTCCAAAGGCCTATTCACAAGAGAGGCTCAAATGACAAGCTTACTTGCTTTAGAAGCAAGATGTATGGCTCTCTAAGAAGGGCTAAGGGGATTCCTTGATCTAGGGTTGAGAGGTATTTCTTGATATGAAGTGACCTAAACCATAAAATCTTGGAAAGATTGTGTTTCTAAGCAATCCTTGTGAAATTGGAGTTACAAGGTTGTGGGACCACAAAGAATCCCTAGTGGCCCAAATGACATCAAGGTTTTGGGGTTGAACAATAAACTAATGGACTTGACCGAGTTGGGGAGGAAAAGAAGATCAAAGAAATTAGATTTTTCTTGAGATTTGAATGCAATGACCCCAATGAAGGAACTAACCCAAGGAACCCTAGGGAGAAAAATGGTCTTTGAGCTAGGGCTTGCAATATCTTGAGATTCCACCATCAGATTGATCCCAAATTTAGAGGACCTCTCAAGAAGACCCTAGCGCAATTCTTGACCAATTTTCAAGTATTTTGGATGGCTAGAAAGAATTTCGTGTGATGCCCTAGGAGGCCTACTAGGGTTAGGCCTTAGAAAAGGAGAAGAGGTGAAAAATAATTTTCTTTCGATGATCACCTAGGACTAGACCAATGCCTAGCCTATTGGGAGAATGGAGTCTAATGAAATCAATGTTTAGAGATGCTTATTCCCAACCAAGGAGTTCCCCAGCAACTTCATATGGCCTTTAGCAACAACTAGGTTACTTAAGGAAATTTATACTTCTTTATGCTGCAAATTGATGACTTATCAAGGCAAATCATGAAAAATCATGTACCCCTAGGACAATAATTCACCATACTTCACAATAATCATATGAAAAATCCCTCACAAAGACAAGATTAGCAACTTCGCATTAGCATTAGCGCAGCTACACCTACTTCATGAACGAAAATATTTCATAGACCATTAAATGAGACAAAGTACGAGATAAACATGAAAAAGAGTATTCACAAGTATAGCGAAATTATTCCAATCATAAAAGTACAAGAAAATCGAAGATCCAACACAAGAATTAAGCTCTTCCAAAAATCGAAATGCATTAAGAAACCAATTTGTCCATCAAAAGGCCATAGCGAAATTCCTAGAAGAAACAAATGATCCAAATCCAAGTGATGATCAAATGAAATGATCATCACATCAATATTATCCTCCCTAAGGGATTCGATTTGCCTAACAATAATGCCCCTACTAATAAAATAATGAGCAAAAATAACATCCCTTGATGACAAGCCCACCAAATAGCTCCATAGTACAACAATAAGCCTCCCAAGAGGGAAAAATAATAGATACAATAGGTCAAAGGGCCATTTAAGAGTCCTAATGGAGTCCAATGTGTGCCAAGATGAATAAATGAGCTCCAAACATAAATATGAAGGAGTTGGCCCCTTGATATCCAAGCAAACCTATGGTGTCCCCAAGTGGCTATGGAGGCACAAAACATCCTCATGGGTCTCCAAATGGATCGAACAAGCATATATCCCATCTGTAACGGCTAGAAGAATGGTGTAGGCCCTCCCATTGTCTCCTGCAATGAGACACATGCTCATCTGGGCCATGGATCAGCTGCCAAGTGTGTGATGCAAGAGCGAAGTCGGTTGGGCAAGGTGGTCCAGGTGCATCAACATCATCCAAAAGGTGGAACACGAGCAAGCAATAGGTGGAACAAAAGGACCCCATGAAGTGGAAATCTGCTCTAAGATATGGTGGAGACCCATGGCTCTCAACGCTCACCCTACAAACGCCAATATGATCCTTTGGAGGGCTTGGATCCCGTATAGGGAGACCAAGCCCAAGATGAAGACCCACCTGCAATCATGTATAAGATCCAATGTGTCCCCTCACCTTCCAATACAACATATCATTAGTGCAATTGAGTAAATAGGCTTACAAATTATGGAACCAATTGGACACTTCATGGTGGCATGCCCTTCCATATTGGGTTGTAGAACGTACAAATGCCTACAAGTTCAAGAAGAAGGTTAATCAAGGACCCTATTAGATGGTTTCAGCCTCCAAGGGGGTGACATGTCCTTGGTACATCCATCAAACAACAGGTGGTATGTGATATAATGGTGGAATAGAATGGGGCATAAGGGGAAGGCTCCAAGCCACATGCCACAGTACAAGGGTAGCCATAATAAGAGAAACCCGCACTTGGGTGTATGAATGGAGGGAGCAATGTGGTACATGAGTTACCTCGACCTTTGTTTTTCCACCCTTCTTCATATGCCTTTTGCCTTTTATTGCTTTTTCTTTTATAACTTCTCAGGGCTCTAGGGAATGAGAGCATGATGTGTAGGATATAGCAGTGAATACCCCATTTAAGATGGGGCAATTCATCGCCCACACGGGATTGGGACAATCATGGATTCCTAAATAAAGTAAGGGGCCAATGTGAGGGGCCCTAGGAACCAGGGTGGTGGTCGTGATGAAAGGGGCAGAACTCATGTTTGGGTTTTTCCCACGTGCTAAATTTGTATGTCTCAGCCATCTTTTGCATTTTATGGTACATTTCCTGTTGAGAGTGGACAAATTATGCTTTTTTCTTTTATTTTAGTTGCATCAACCTTGGGGTCATCGTTCCAAGCCCAACCCAAAGTGTGGACAAGCGGAAGGGGAGGCTAACTCCTTGTGGACCCAATGGACAAATGTGGACCCGAATGGAAAATATGGTGAATGGGTTTATAATGAGCGAAGGGGAGTGATGTATATAGTGTTGAGAAGTGGAACCACGCAACCAAAGTTGGGTTTCCCATGTACTGCCACCCCCTAAAGCTAATAGCCAATAAAGGAGATTCGAACTAGGATACAAGGCTAACCATCAAATTGGACAGAGGAGACGAGTACAAGCCAAGCCCACTCTTTCCGCCGAATCCCCCCACCAATCCATGCCCAAAAGTGTGCATGATAAGTAAACAAAAATACCCAACTACACAACGAAAAGTCATACCTTCGAAGTTGGAAGATCCACCTTCAAACATACGATCATAACAGATGGGCGAGGGAGCATATGGCTAGTTTAGGTGGCAGAGATAGTGGCACATCGCGTTACCTAGTGGCTGCAAGGGGCTACTAGCTACCGACTAGGACCATATAGGAGAAAAAATTACTCCTATGGATACCACCCATAGATGGTGGGTAACATCTGGCTCCAACTAGGACGTGATCTCTCAGAAGAGTGCACGAACATACTCGAACAGGGAGGTCATGAGAACACCAACAATCTCTTGGGACCGCAGACCTGTTACCTGCACATATCAAAGACCAGGCACACTGGGCAGCATGTTTTTGTGGTGTCTTATGATCACCCATGCTTAATATTAGGCCATAAAATTAACAAGGAATAAAATTTACTCTAAATGCAACTAATCTAACATGATAATATCATATTATGTTAGTTCCAATGAGAAAACCAGCATGCAATGCATCCTACCCTAACATGTGTGATTACATTGTGCAAATGTTAAGTGTAATCATAAAGCCAATGCAACCAACATATCATCCAGTGAATGTGAGAATAATTTCCCTTAGAATCAGCCTTGTGATGACAAAAATAAGAAGGGATATAGCAATGAGGGTGGTAGGCAGGTGAACAAAACGATAAGGATCTTAGATGAGGAGGGAAAAGAGGAATGGAGTGTGCACCTTTCTTGCAACCAGAAGTTGGATATATCAACAATCAAGCTCATAAACCTTTGATGAATGGCAACTTCAAGCTTATCATTTTCATGATCCCTCTTCATGGTTGTTTTAAGGTTATGATGGGAAGGAAAAAGCAGTAGGATGGATTAGACTCAATGACGTGATTTCTCAAACAATCAGGGTCAGAAGGGAAGGAAGGATCAATATCACCGATGGTTGCATGACAAAGAGTGATAGGAGGATCAGTTGATGAGTCAGACATCCCCCAAGGGTCATAGGGAAAAATAGGGGCGTTAGTGGTATCATTAACATCATAGACAAGGTTGTTATCGCAAGAATGATCCCTCATCTCCCACATTTTCCTTTTAATAGAGGAATAGTCATAGATATCCAAAGGGGCAATGTTGGATCCATCTCAAGGGCTTTATTATATGCCCTAGTTTTAAAAACCAGTCTGGTCGAACCGAAAATTGGTCAAACCGGTCGGTTAGCTTCCTGAGATATCAAACTGTCCCAACAAATTCGATTGGTTGGTTGGTCAGGACCAGTTGAGTACCAAATCGACCGGTTTTGGTACCAAACCGGCTGGTTTGGCCGATTTGGTACCTGACCGGCCAAATTTTGTAAAAAATTGGTCAGTTAGGAAGCCACATGGTTGGGCATGTTGATGGGAATTCTAGCTAGTTTTTAGCAGAGCATGGAAGGTTCCCTTCTAAAACTAGCCCCCTAAGTTTATAAAAGGATGCGTAAGCTCCCATTTTCCTCGCACGTTTGATTTCTGGTGTTTGTGTGCATATGAGAGCTTGGACAGTTCTACAACAACATTGAGTTTTGGAGCAACAACAACAGGTTTAGAGGTTCTTTGTCATCTTAGTGCTAATTTGGAGTTGCCTAGTGGAGTTGGGGGTGTTGATCCGAATGTAGATCTGGTTGTTGAACCAAGAGCTAAAGGAAGTGAACCAACAAGACCAAACATGGCACATGGTGACTCGTTAGTGAAGCAATAGTCATGCAACTTGGCGAACTAGTGCTTCTAGTTCTGTTAGGCCTAGTGTTGTTGCTCATGGTACTACTAGTACTGCTATTGAGGATGGAGAGGAGTTTGAGGAGTCCTCAAACTCTGAGATAAATGATGTTTATGTAGCTCTTGGTGATGATCCCAAGTGTAGAAATGGTGATGAGTTTGATAAGTGATCATGTCGCTTAGTGATTTGTAGTAGGCTAGTGGCTTAGTAGCTTGAGTTGTAGCATTGTTTTTGGACTTGAGATGCGATTTGGAGCCTCATTGTAGCAGTGCTTTTGGACTCTATAAGCCATTTAGAGCCTCATTGGTTATGTATTTTGTCAGTGATATCATTGATATGTATTGCACTCAGTGCCATTTTGATATATGCACCCTTACATGGCATACAAATGAGAAGACTTTCCATATTTTGTCTCTAATGGTTTGGAATCATGGTTTGTAATCATAAAAATATTTTTTTTCATTAAAATTAATTATTTTATGTATTTTTTCCAATTTCGGTTTATTGAATCTGGTTCGATCTGATTTGATCTGTTTTTGGTTCGAATCACGATTAGATAGGCAACTAATTCGAAACACAGTTCCTGTTTTTAAAACTATGTTATATTCAATGAGAGTGGGGCAATCCTAAGGAATCAAGAGGATACTAGTAACTTGTTCTTTTAAGGTGAATTCCTCATTGATATTGTTATCAAGATCCCTTTAACAATTACTTGATTATTGTCGATTATTTGGAACGGGATCCACTTGACTCTCTTGTCCTTTATTTACATCATCCATGGATTCATCAAGGCAATAATGAGCTTGGATTTCTTTGCTCTCCTGAGCACTACTAAGTTCGCCTTGATTAGTCCATCTCTTTATAAAGACATCCTCGAATTGATCAAAATATTCAATACTTCTTGGAGGGAGGTTGGCAAACCAGTTCCCAACCTCATCCTCAAGTGACAATGCAAAGAGCATCATAAAGAGATCATCATCATCTAAATTAGGCATCCAAAGATTAACTTCCCATATAAAGTCAATCATATGCCTTTTGGCATCACCATTGCTTCCATCAAACTTGGGCAAACACTCATGATGTTTAGCAAGTGACAACTAAGGAACAATGGGGAAAGACCCTAAGTTCAGTGATGAAAATGAATTTAGGCTTTGGATGCCATCTTTTACCACTTGCAGTTTAATCTCCTCATGTGCTTGGAAATGGTCAACTAAAGCACATAAAGAAGAGATACTTTTAGGCTCACATGATTCAAGTAAACCCCTAGATTTGGTCTTAACAAAGGCGAGGAATATGTGAATAAGAACATCTTCATGAACCACGTTGACCTTTGAGATATATTCGTTGAAATTAATCACATGGTTAACTGTTGTAGATGGGTCACCATCGAAGTATGGTAAGGGTTCCCTACGATTATAATCAATGGCATTTGGGTATCCCGGAATCCATTTAATATCCAATGTTGGATGCTTTGCTGCCCAATCCCACATGTTGTTCAGTATTCTATGGAGATCATGTTCAGTGTTCTATGGAGATCATATGTGGAGTCGCCAGGTTGATTGAAATTGCCTTTACAAATGCTTGCTTCACCCTACAAGCATTGACCTTGAAGTTCAATGAGGAACTAGGGCTTTGTTCCTCCAATGGAGTTGCCAAGAAATTATGTGTCAATAATGTCATATGGGGAACAAGACACACGTCTCGTGTCCTTGGCAACAGCGCCAAAATATTACTAATCAAACTAGCAAGGGTCCTAGGAGGGGTTCCTATTGAGTAACTACTGGATCAAATGGCAACAATGGAGCAATAGTCCATTGTCACCTCAACTAAAGCTCCCTGCTTTTTACAAACTTTCACCAATAGGAGTCCCAGTATGAGAAAAATCACTAGGAGAGATAGATCAATGATAGGATGTAAAGTGATTACAAATTCCTATTCACAGCAGAGGCTCAAATGACAAGCTTACTTGCTTTAGAAGCAAGATGTATGGCTCTCTAAGAAGGGGTAAATCTAGGGTTGAGAGGTATTTCTTGATATGAAGTGCCCTGAACCAAAGAATCTTGGAAAGATAGGGTTTCTAAGCAATCCTTGTGAAATTGGAGTTACAAGGTTGCGGGACCACAAAGAAGCCCTAGTGGGCCCAAATGAGGTTAAGGTTTTGGGGTTGAACAACAAACTAATGGACTTGACCGAGTTGGGGTGGAGAATAGGATGAAAGAAATTAGATTTTTCTTGATATTTGAATGCAATGACCCCAATGAAGGAACTAACCCAAGGAACCCTAGGGAGAAAAACAGTCTTTGAGCTAGGACTTGCAATATCTTGAGATTCCACCGTCAGATTGGTCTCAAATTTGGAGGACCTCTCAAGAAGACCCCAGTGCAGTTCTTTACCAATTTTCAAGTATTTTGGATGGCTAGAATGAATTTTGTGTGATGCCCTACGAGGCCTACTAGGGTTTGTCCTTAGAAAAGGAGAGGAGGTGAAAAATAATTTTCTTTTGATGATCACCTAGGACTAGACCAGTGCCTAGCCTATTGGGAGAATGGAGTCTAATGGAATCAATGTTTAGAGATGCTTATTCCCAACCAAGGAGTTCCCCAGCGACTTCGTATGGCCTTTAACAGTAACTAGGTTACTTGAGGAAATTTATACTTTTTATGTTGCAAATTGATGACTTATCAAGGCAAATCATGAACAATCATGTACCCCTAGGAGAATAATTCACCATACTTCACAATAATTATATCAAAAATTCCTCACAAAGTCAAGATTAGCAACTTTGCATTAGCATTAGGGTAGCTACACCAGCTTCATGAACAAAAATATTTCATAGATCATTAAATGAGTCAAAGTATAGGATAAACATGAAAAAGAGTACTCACAAGTATAGCGAAATTATTCCAATCATCAAAGTACAAGAAATCAAAGCTCCTAAACAAGAACTAAGCTCTTCCAAACATCGAAATGCATTAAAAAACCAATTCGCCCATCAAAAGCCTATAGTGAAATTCCCAGAAGAAACAATTGATTGAAATCCAAGTGATGATCAAATGAAATGATCATCAGATCAATATATATCCTCCCTAAGGGATTTGATTTGCCTAATAAGGCCTAATAATGCCCCTACTAATAAAATAATGAGCAAAAATAGCATCCCTTGGTGATAAGCCCACCATGATAGCTCCATAATACAACAATAAGCCTCCCAAGAGGGCAAAACAATAGATCCAATAGGTCGAAGGGCTATTGAAAAGGCCTAATCAAAGTTACATGGGAGCGGGAGTGGAAGCGGGGAGCAGGAGCAGAAGAGGTAGCGGGAAGTAACATTTTCAAAAGCTCCCGGTTTGGGAGCGAATCGGGAGCGAATTTTTATATAGTATATATTTTAATATATTTTGATGCATATATGTCAACAAAAGCATGTAGAATGATGAAATAGTTAACAAAAAAAAACATGGATTGAACCATATAACATTAATCATCTAGAAGTTATCATCCTCATCAACCATGTCCACAAGTTAGTAACATACAACATATCGAGTCTCATGATTCATCAATCTTAAAGTTTCGAGCTCTCAAAATTCGATATATAACATTTCTCATCAGTGATCACTAAAGTTGTAACTTGTACTTGTAACCATTACCATTACCAATAACAAAACGATAACAAAGAATATCTAACATGAAAAGAAATGTTTCAACGTTCACGAAGCATCAAATTCATAATTCATTAACAATGAGTTATAATTGCCAACCTCAAACTTCAAACTTAAATTGTCATATATTGTTTACAAAAAATATCATAATAAATATGAAAGAGTCAACAGTTATAAAAACTACTAGAAACTAGAAAAGACAAGTAAATCCATTATCTATTGATAATACTTGGGCCTCTTGTCGCCACAAGAAATGTCTAATTTCTGAGAAAGCATGTAGAATGATGAATTAGTTATAACAAGCATAAAAACATGGATTAAACCATATAACATCAATCATCTAGTAGTTTACAATCTTCATCAACCACAGGTCCACAAGTTACAAGTTTTGATTTATATAGCATGTAGGTGTGTACATAACCAAAATAGCATCAAGTGCAATCAATCTCTCACCCGAAAATACATCAACAAACAGCTCTAGATGGCCTCTGTCATCCAAAAAAAATCATGCTACAACAAATACCTACTTATCATCAAAATCATTGTCTATCTTAGGATCTTTGTCACTAATATCGTCATCTAGGCATTAACATAAGATACAAAAACATAGCATGTCAAGTCAAGATTGTATTTGAGTGATGGGTACATTTTTAGTAGGGTCATGATAGAGGAGTTCGACAGCCAATGTCACTAACATCAAGGTACACAGAGGGATTGTTGCTCTTGACAAGTTCCATACCCTAGTACATGATAAAATCCAATGGAAACATTGCAATCCCGCTAATCCTGAAATCTTGAAAAACAGATAAGTCTGTTGGATTTTGAGTGAGATCTAAAGTTCTACTTTCTCCATATGAAATCTAATGAGGTCGGAACCACTCTCAAACATCCTGAGTCATTTCATGGTAATGTTAAAATTTAAGTAAAAGTGGCATTCTCTTTTATCTTTCATAAAAGAGAATGAAAATGATGAAAATGAAAGATAAAGGAGAATGTCACTTTTACTTTAAGAATTTAACATTACCATGAATTGCATATCAATGGGGGGGACGCTCCCTCGCAACCCTGGACGTAATGGAGTCCAATGTGTGCCAAGATGAATAAATGAGTTCCAAACATAGTGATTAAGAGGTTGGGCCCTTGATATCCAAGCAAGCAACATGTGGTGTCCCCAAGTGGCTATGGGGGAACAAAACATCCTCATGGGTCTCCAAATGGATCGACGAAGCATATATCCCATCTGTAAGGGCTAGAAGAATGGTGCAAGCCCTCCCACTATATCTCCCGGTGAGACACATCCTCATCTGGGCCCTAGATCAACTACCAAGTGTGTGGTGCAAGAGCAGAGTCAGTTAGGCAAGGTGCTCTAAGTGCATCATTTCGTACAAAAGGTGGAACACGAGCAAGCAATAGGTGGAACTGAAGGATCCCATGAAGTGGAAATGTGCTCTAAGATATGGTGGAGACCTGTGGCTCTCAACACTCACCATACAAACACTAATATGACCCTTTGGAGGGCTTCGACCCTGTATAGGGAGACCAAGCCCAAGATGAGGACTCACCTACAATCCTGTATAAGATCAAATGTATCCCCTTACCTTCCAATACAACAAATCATTAGTGCAATTGAGTAAATAAGCTTACAAATCATGGAACCAAGTGGACACTTCATGGTGGCATGCCCTTCCATAGTGGGCTTTAGAACGTACAAGTGTACCCAAGTTCAAGAAGAAGGTTAACCAAGGACCCTATTCAATGATTTCAACCTCCAAGGGGGTGACATGTCCATGTTACATCCATAAAATGGCAAGTGGCATGTGATATAATGGTGGAATAGAATGGGGCATCAAGGGAAGGCTCCAAGCCACATGCCACAGTACAAGGGTAGCCATAATAAGGGAAACCCACACTTGGGTGTATGAATGTAAGAGGGAGCAATCGTGGTACATGAGTTACCTAAGTCTTTATTTTTCCACCCTTCTTCATATGCCTTTTTACCTTTTATTGCTTTTTCTTTTGTAACTGCTCGGGCTCCAGGGGATGAGAGCATGATGTGTAGGATATAGCAGTGAATACCCCCTTTAAGGTGGGGCAATTCATCGCCCACTAGGGGTTGGGACAATCATGGGTTCCTAAATGATGTGAGGGGCCAATGTGAGGGGCCCTAGGAACCAGGGTGATGGCCATGATGAAAGGGGTAGAGCTCATGTTTGGCTTTTTCCCACAATTTGTATGTCTCGACCACCTTTTGCATTTTATGGTACATTTCTTGTTGAGAGTGACCAAATTATTCTTTTTCTTTTCTTTTAGCTGCATCAACCTCTGAGGCATCATTCCAAGCCCGACCCAAAGTGTGGACAAGGGGAAGGGGAGGCTAACTCCTTGTGGACCCAATGGACAAATGTGGACCCGAATGGGAAATATGGTGAATGGGGTTATAATGAGCGGAGGGGAGTGATGTATATGGTGTCGGGAAGTGGGACCACACAACCAAAATTGGGGTTTCCCATGTAGTGCCACCCCTAAAGCTAATAGCCAATAAAGGAGATCCCATGGGACTAGGATACAAGGCTAACCATCAAATTGGACAGAGGAGACAAGAGTACAAACCAAGCCCACTCTTTCCGCCAAATCCCCCCACCAATCCATTCCCAAAACTCTCTATGATAAGTAAACAAAAATACCCATCTACACAATGAAAAGCCATACCTTCAAGTTTGGAAGGCCCGCTTTCAAATATAGGATCATAATAGATGGGCAAGGGAGCATATGACTAGTTCAGGTGGCGAAGATAGTGGCACATCGTGCTATCTAGTGGTTGCAAGGGGCTGTTGGCTACCGATTGAGGACCATATAGGAGAAAAAAAATCTCCTATGGATACCACCCATGCATGGTGGGTAACATGGCCGACTTGGTGAGGAGGTGACAAATGACATTTTTTACTCAAAAATAATTTTCTTTACATGATACAAAAGCCCAAGAAGAGTCTAATAAATGTGAAATGACACTTATGACTCAAGACAAAACCTAGAAGCCTTCAATGGAGGTTATGACCTAGAAAATAAATAAAGGAGCATGAAGCCCATGCTTCAAAATAATTTTTCTTTTACAATATAATTTTCTTTTTGCATCATGACTCAAATACACTTATGAAGACCGACACTAGATACATTCTTCAATAGCCTAGACCCTGATCTAAGAGTGAGGAGTCAATAGGGGATGGAGGGTCCCTATCATCTACTTCAACCAACTTATGTTAAAGGTTTATTTGTTAGTGTCAAATTGCTACGAAGGAGAAGCTTAATTAAAAATAAATGACAATTGGCAATAAAACCAACTAATGAAATCGTAGCAATTAAACTAAACAATATTGCAAGAATGGTGTAAAAGCGAGTTAATCTACTAACTAAAAGAAGAAAGCAATTGCATTAGAGAGATGAATGAAACAAATGGATTTATCAAGTGAGGTTAGGTAAGATTATTCAACACATTAAATTTGCATAATATGTAAATTGAGATGAAAAGTTGGAAAACTTAAGATGCGTGAAAATCAAACAACAAAATATCCACTCAAACAACCACACAAAGGACACCTTCCTCAATTGCGGAAAAAGGATGCCAAGGGGAAAAATCCCCAAGTTCCCAAAAGAATGTTTTATATTTTATTAAGGTTAGATCCCTCTTGTTGGATGAGAGATAGAGAGGGTCCTTTAGAAAAGGGTTTATAAGAATTTCCCTCAATGGGAAAAGATACCCTTTCCAATCAAGTTACAAGAAAAATGAAACAAGAAAAATGAACACCCAAACCCAAAAGTTACAATGAGTTTGAGTAGAAGATTAAAAGAAAGTCAAGGCTCCCTTATAACCAATAAGAGCCTATTACAAAAGGGGTTTCCTTTTTAACAAAAAAAGAGACCTCCTTGAATGATTTCACATGAATAGATAAATCTTGAAAGATGCCAATATCACAATGATGAGGGGATGAAGGCCCATTTTAAGCTACTTGTCAAAGGTATGTGCAAATAGGTCTGCAAACCGCCTCCTTTATTTAAAAAGAAATACCAAACAACTCTGCTTAAAAGGCAGAGAAAGTTTGTCCCAAGAAAGAATTCGAATTTCTGCCTTAAGGGGAAATCAAAGTCTGCTTGAAACAGCCCCAAAACTATGTCCAGAAGACACTTGAAATCTGCTCAAGCAGGCACGCAAACAATCAGTCCTAGGGACTGTCAAATATCTTTTGCTGCCCAAGTGGTCAGCCTTTGGAGTAGTTTAAAGTCTGCCCAATGTTCTGCAAATATCAGCCTTTGAAAAAATCAGTGGGCAGCCTTCTATTTCTGCCACGAGACAGCACAATGTCAGTCTATTTGTTAGCCAATAAACACTCCAAAGTCTAGCATGAAATAAGAGCATCAAACCAAAAGATAGCAAGCAGACTTAGGTAGATTAAAAGCTATTTCAAATTATTGCTCAAAGGGAACAAGCAAGCTTGTTCCTCTTAGAGCAAGGCTGACCACTGTTGAGACAATGGTCTAGTGTTAAGCCTAATGCTTTGATATTCAATGATAAACCCAAAAAGTAACCAAGAAATGGTTTGAGATTTATGTGATGGAGAGAAGAAAATCTTGAGGGGCTCAAAGCCCTCTTTTGCTTGATTTTCTGGAAAACTTGGATGATCTTTATCAACTTTGGATTGAGGCTCCTTAGCCTTCTTGGAGATGGATGGCTTAGCCGAAAACTTCAACACCTTCAAGTATGCAAGGAAACCTGTAACACTTAAACCACGACACTTGCAAAACAAATGATTAGTGAACCCTTGAGACTTCGCTCATATGATGGCAAGGATTGGCTTATTGTTCAACCAAGAACACATAAGCTTAAGCATAAGCAAAGCCTAGGATATAAGCAAATGTCAAAGAGAATATCCAAATAATTGGATTCCTCTTCCCTAGGCAATAGTGCCACTGTGGGCTAGGCTACCAAAACAAATAACTTGCAAGCAAGCGAATAAATCATGAACACAAAGGCATATGAACCATTGGAAACAATACAAATGTTACCTCCCAAAGCTAAGCACAAGTCCACAACCCAAGTGAATAGACCTCCAAAGCCTTTATATTATTGATCAAATAATGAAGACACAAATGAGTAGAGTTTTTCCAAGCACTATGCTTCCAACCACGAGAATGACAGAGCCCAATGGGCCTACTTATACAAATTCGGGAGCAAATCCCAATGCAAATGAGCGATGCCAAGTGGAGAAGGGTGAAGATCCCAATGACCAAGTCAAGCTGCTAAGTGGAAAATCGAACTGTTATGTATTTGTCCTTGCTGGCCAGCGTATGGGTGACTGAAAGAGGCAGCGTACTAGTCTTCATCTTGTGTGCTTTTGTTCAGTGTTACATGTGTGAAGAGGAGTGAAGATAATTGGGAACATATCCCTTAACTTACTGTTGCCAATTTCCATAAAAACGGCCACCTAACTGATGTGTGTTAACTGTTGTAGGATGCCACTGATTTTGGGCCTGTGTGTGCACTAAGTGAAGGCTGCATGAGGACTCTAAGAGACTGCCAGCGTGTGGGCAGTTAACTGCTGATAATACCAAGGTGAATCCATGTAGGCCTAAGAGGAGACACACTCCACTTAAGAACTGAACTGAACTGTACCTCAAATCCATGATCTCTCCAAGAGATATTTGACCATGAACTGATCTTGAAATCTGTGTGTATCTTCTCAGGCTGCCTGCGTGTGCAACTGTAGTCGACAAGTGATATTCCCATTGGCTGGTAGTGGATGACAAGGTATGTCCTATGTGGCAGTGATGTCCCCCCTTAACTGATTTTTTAATCTGTGGTGGTAAAGGACTCTCGGCCTGCCTCAGTGGGAAACTCGAGCCCCCATTTTGACTGCCTGTTGACTTGGCCCACTATAACTTATGGCGATGAAGTGGCTGCCATGTCACTTATCGTGTCCCCCACTCAATAATTTTTTATTGATTTCTTCTTTTTTTTTGTATTTTCCTCCACTAAGCCAAGTCACCCTGCTTGCCTTTGTTGCCTTTGGAAAACATAATAAATATTTTCCAATTATTAAAAAAAAGAACTTTGCGACTTTTGCCACTTATGTAAGGAAAAGAGGGTTTTGAAGGGATAACATTTGTTTTCCAACCCCGAAAGTGGGTCTTGGGATAATTTCAAGGCTCTGAGGATGAATTTCAAATACTCGCATGCCCCAGTCATTTCCTAGGACCACTTATTTACAATTTACATAAGGAATTGATTAAAAATCCTGTCCCGCGGGAAATTTTAATTAATTAAAAAATCCTATGAAGACCTAGTCAAATTTTGGGACAATTTAGATATGTCCTAGCATGGTTTAAAATACATCGACCCTAGGCACTAGGACGGACCCAAAGCCCAGTCATCAAGCCGCACTCCATCTTTGAAGGTATATGAGTGAAAAAACTCAACTAGTTATTCATCGTTGAAAAGCGAGAATAATTAGCTAAGTTAAAAAACACTCTAGAGTGGACTCACATGATGATCAAGTCCCATGTTGCCTAAGTTTGTTACAACAATTCATCATACTAGCGAGATTTCATACAATTCCCCACAAGGCTTGCGAAATTTAGGAGAGAGAGAAAGTAGAGAGAGGAGAGAGAAAGGGTCATAGGTGCCCTATTGACATCTACACTTCAGAAATTTTTTATTAATGCCGTATAAATTGGGCCATGGGGTCTTCAGATTCTTCGAAGTACAACTTAGCAGATAACATGGGACATCCACCCGCAATCACAAAAATTCCTGTAAAACGGAATCACAAGAGACAAGCCCCCAAAGTGGGGTATGGGTTAGGGGAAATTTTATGGGCTATTTTTCCATGTTCTTCTCCAAAAAAAGATTTTGCCAAATTTCATTTTTTCCCTGAAACTATTCACCCAAATTCTATAGGATAAAAGTATTTTACTCTAAAATCACCCTAATCTTTTAGACAGTAAATAAAATCCTTGGAAATTTGAATGCTTTTACAAAAATATCGCCAAACATTTATGGTTGCCATTTTAAGAATTAGTAAGATTCACTTGTTGAGATTGGTAGCTTGGGAGGTACTCCAAACCCTAGGGTTTAGGGTTGCAGAGAAATTGGCACCACAAAAGTGCTTTGTGGGCTAAGTAACCAAGATGTGGGCTTTGCACCCAAGCTTGTGGGTGTGAAACCAAGGAGGATTTTGGACACTTGGCACTTGGAGATGGAAGAGCACCCTTAGAGGAACAAGGGGTTGCTTCAAGCACCAAGAGAGGCCTTGCAAAAATGAAAATATGGATTTTTATGTGTTAAAGAATGGGATTGTGACAAAAGTATCAAGTCAGATTTGACTTAGAGGTGCCCTATTAAGGGTTGTTCGTGTTGAGAAATCTAGGGCATCAATAGATAGATGATTTCTCTATTATGATAATTGCTTGTGAGTGTCTTTTTACTTCTTGATTATGATCTTCTCTTCTTGTGTTATTGTTGTGTTCTTTTCATCAAGACAATTACCAACTTTTGAACAATACAAAAACAAGAGATAGTGTATAGTCTGTCAACTAGGGCCAAAACCTCTCACTCTTTGAGAGGAAAACCAACACAAATTCTTCTTATAGAACCTTCAATTGACGAATACCAAGACCATGACAAAGACCCTTGATACTAGATCCCTTCCAAGACCAAGTCACAAGCCTCCTCTTGACCCTTAGATCAACGCTAATTTCTTCTCGCTCTTCTTGGCTTCCTTCAGAATCTCGGCCTATTCTTGTAAGTCTGCAACTCTTTTCTTTACAACAAAACCCCTAGATCAACCTTTTGATCCTTGAATTGTCTCCTATAGAAGAGAGACTCCTTTCTCTTCTACTCAGCTTCCTTCAGCGAAGTCTTTACTCAAACTTGATCACCCTTGTATGACTGCAACTTTTCACCTCCTTCATATCTGTAATCTTCGCACGTATGAGGGTAGAATAGCCCAAAAATAGCCCACTAATAATGTCACTTCCTTCGCTTTTCATCCTTCGTTCTTTGCTAATGTTAAGGGCTCCTTATAGTAGGATTTTCAAACTTGTTATTAGAGACTTGCTTCACTGAATTGATGTCCTCCAAATGAGGCCGAGCACTGCTATATATAGTGGTTGGGCCATCACTATTAGGCCGACATGATCACTGGAGTAGGCCGACATGATCACTAGAGTAGGCCGACTTCACCTTTCTAGAATTATTCTTTCATTATAGGCCGACTTGAGTGAGGGCTAGTGACAAGGTCTTGGAGGGTGAATTACAAAAACAAATTTGACTTTTTACAAGGTGTAACATGCCTTCAGTACATGACAATGACTCTTTAGACTTTTATGACTAGATGACAAAATCCCTAAAGTCTCACAATGGAAGCCTTAACTAAAAATAAAATCACTTTCTCATGAAACCCGTGATGCAAGCATTACAATAATTTTATTTTTCTTCTTTACATCTTTTACATAAAATCACAATTACATGTCATTATGAAGATCGAACCTAGTTACACTTTTCAACAGTTCGTTGCACCCATAGAAACATATAAATAGAAGGAGGAGCAACCTCATTTTGGCATCAAGCCAAGTGCAATTCGTCTTAGTGGGAGAGCATCTGAAGGAGCTGCAGATGCAAAGCAGCCAGCGAAGAAGGAAGAAGTTTGTTTGAGTATATTTATGTGATTAGTCTTCAGGCCGAGTTTGGAAGTAGGAAAATCGAACCTTAAGAGAGAGTTATGGGTAGTCTTGGTGTGAGTTTAGTGGTGGAACAGACCTCATAAATAAGGCCGAGTCTCTGTGTATTCTTACAGAAGGGTTGAGGGTCCTATAGCTCTCATTTGGAGGCGCTGAAAGGCTTGAAACAGTGCCATATCAGTCCTCAAGAGGCGGCAAAGGGAGGAGGCTTTAAGGAGGATCTACACCACAGCTAGAGAAGGAGTTTTGGAGCTATTTAGTAGGGTTAACATAACCTTGACAATGCCAAAATTCTACAGTAGTAGGTATAGGCCTAGAACAGTGTGAAATGTATGTAAATGTTCTCCCTAAGTTGATGATTGCTAGGTGGTTGAGTGTCCTAGTTTAGGACAGTTTGTGTTGGACATCTTGAGGTTGTTGGAGGGCAGCAAGTAGGTATCCACGGAGGCCCTAAGTGTAGACCAAAGAGGGACTTCAGATCTGCTAGGAGAGGCAGGAAGTGAAGCTTCAGGGACTGATCTTTGAAGTGAAGAAAGAAGGCAACCAAGTGAAGCAGTTTGACAAGCCCAAGTTTGTTGAAGAGAAGGACATCTTGCAGTGATAGAGGGCAACCCTCCATGCCCCAAGTTTGCCCCATTGGAGCAGCACAAGAAGGCAAAAGAGGGAAGAAGTCCCTAAGAGTTGAGGAGCAGCATTGGGCAATCAAGGAGTTGTTCACAAAAAGAGTTGTGAACAACTCGCAAGAAGACCCTATGTGTTGATTCGTTGATGGACTAATGATCAGCTAGAGGGGAGATTGGAGTCATGTTCAGTGATCTAAAGGAGTAGGACCATTGATAGAGGCAAAGTTGTATATTGGGAGCAAAAGGACCAGCGAATGTGTTCAGGGCACGACTAAGAGGAGTTATGATTGTGCGCTACATCACCTAGACGATCAGTTGTATCTTGATCAGGGTAGATTGGTTGTCATAGTTGTTGACACCAAACCCTAGTTGTATATTCTTGTATCAATAATTGTATGAGGGCCATGATCTCTGGTACGGGAGCCCTAAACTGTTGTATTATAGGTTGATAATATAACGAAGTTGGGTTGTTGAAAAAAAAAGTTGTCTATTTTGTGCACATGTTGATTTACTATTGTTTATATTTCCTTGTGTAAAGTAGTTTGTTGTGGTATTTGAGTTGGTAGTGTCAGAGATTCTAAGACGCTAACCTAGATTCTCAAGTGCCATGGAAAAACAATGTTATAAATAAAATATAAATATAAATAATGTAAATATAAATAATAATAACACATCATAAATAATGATTAATTAAGTAATGAAGAGGTATGTCCCTAAGGACATGACCGTTGGTGAAGAGGCACATGCCTAGGGTATATAAGCAAGCCCTCACCCTCATTGTAATCATCTCATCAATTCTTTTATAATATTCCATGTACAATTACTTGTCCTATAATGGATGTCTTTGTCTTTGAAGTATTCTGAAGATTATTGTTGCGTATATGAACTTTGTTCGTTACATTGGTATCAAAGTTGTTTGATCCTTTGGTCACTCAACCATTGCACAAACCAGTCTGATCCGGCCTTTGGCCATCAAATTTTCGTCAACCTTGTTGCCACTATAGTTGAAGTGTTTCGCTACACAAGTTGGAGTTTCTCCATCTTCGCCAATTGGCCCTTGGCCATAAAAGAAAAATAAATAAATATTAGAAAATAAAAAATCAAATATATTAAATATATATATATATATATATATATATATATTTTAAAAAAAATCAATATAAAAAGGAAAAAAATTAAATTAATAAAAAAATAGTCAAAAACAATTTTTAAACAATTATATATAAGAAAAACAAACAATTATAGTTAAAGAAGAAAAACAAAAAAGGCAGCCATGACCACCTGACAATACTTACCGCCGACAGGCCGCCATTACAGTCACTGCCCATCGGCCATCTACGGCTACCACCAACAATAGACAAGGAGCTGCCGACAAAGTCGCTACAACCACCGCGAACCTTCTCCACTAGCCAACATACGCAACCATAAAACGCAGTGCCGACAGGGCACCGTCGATGACACATCCCTGGTTCAACCTCGAGTCGCCACTGAATCACAACCGAACATCATCTGTCTTCTCCAACAACCCGTGTGTCGCAGCCACCCTAATTGCCACACCTGATAGTGCATCCACCAAAATAGTATCTCCAAACAAGTTGCCAACAAATTCGTCCGCCGTCGTAGCCTGAAAATCGAACATACGTTGTCGTGTAAGTCCATACAAATTCATGTCTGCCGCATTCATTTCAGTTGCAGTAAGTTCCCCCGTCCAACCACATTTTCCACCACCGCCATACAATCCTATGCAACCACATAACAATATGGATTCCTTAGTCCATACAACAAATCACAATTGAATTTTATTGATTCGCATAGCCATTATTTCAAAGTGAATCGTTGTCTTTGTCCATATGGTCACTTATCCATACATTTTTTATTTTATTTTTTTTCAGAAAAGGGTTAAGAGAATTATAACAAGGTCGTTTGGGAAAAGTAAATAAGAATAAATCACTATATTAATAGAGCTCATAAAAATAAATAAATAAAAAATATTGGAAAAAAAAGGTACGTGAAGAAGTAAAAGTTACAAAACATTATAATTCCAAGCTCATATAAAAACGGTTTTTCAATAAGGAATACATAAACCTATTCCACAAAAAAAATTAGAAAAAATTAAAATATTGAACCAAATCATTCAAGGATTCAATACTTAGAAGGAAGGTAAAGTTTCGAAGATTTATAAAATAATAATAAGAATAAAAGGGTTACCTTTTAAACCCTAAGTTCATCTTGACACAACAAAAAATGGAGTCTAATTCGAAAATGATAAAGGAAGGGAGATTCTCCTATAAAGGTATTCCAATTGTAGATTTTAGATTATTTACATTAAATGGGTATATCCAAGGGAAAGAGATTAGTATTGTTACTAATAAAAACACTGAGAATAATTACATCAATATTAATTTGGCAAATCAACTACTCGTTATAGAGCCAAATATAGGCGAAAGAAAAGGCATTTTTGGCGAGAAAGAGTATGAAATTAATGGTTTACAAGTGACAGTTGATCATTATGAGTACATATCTCAAGTATGTGTCGTAACTATGCTTGACAAAGAGGTTGACGTAATTCTCGGTCAACATTGGTTCAAGGAATTAGGTACGTTCATATTAAACACAAAAAAAATTCTTGATGTTCCCTTACAAGAAGAAAATGGTCACATTCCAGGACATAACAACGAAATCAGAACTGATAATGCCTTCATCAAAAGGCCTCAAGGATATTTCGAAACTAATGTTTCAAGAGATCCAAAAATAGTATCAAAGAAGCAGAAAGAGCTTGAAGAATTCATATCCAACAAAAACAAGGAAAATTCATGTTTGAAGGAACATAATCAGAAACTATTTGCACAAGTCAAAAATTCAAAGCTAAGAAGCACCAGTTAGATCAAGAAAAGGAAATTTATGAAAGGAACTCAACAAAAGTTTATCAAAAAAAAAGAGGAAAAATTATGCTTAAAGTACCTTAATCAAAAATTATTAGAACAAATCAAGTGTTTAAAAGACGAGAAGCTCGAATGCCAAAATAAAGTTGACTCAGAAAATGAGGAACTCTTACAGCTCAAAAATCATAATCAGAGTCTACTCACTCAAATTAAGAAACTTAAAAATGATAAGAAATCATTGAACAACAAATTAGAAGAATTTATCACAAAAGAAGTGTCGAAGTCTTCAGTCCAAGTTGAAGAAAAAGATACGAACACCGATCCAATCAATATCACAACTCAAGAAAATAACAAACCAGTTGAAGGAAAAACATATTCAGATGTTGCAATTCAAACAATGGAAATTCCAAGTGAAGATTCGGTAACCAACTCAACATCAACACCTAGAGTAAATCAAGAAATTGCCAAACACATGATAATATAAAATCAAATCACCAGTACTCCTTATCGACATCTGAATCACAAGAGCAGACATTCCAATCAATCTGTGTATATGTATCACTCAAAACAGAAACAACAAACTCATGTTCTGAAGAATAATGATGTCGACACAGTGCAGAAGGATCCATAACAAATTGTCCCAGCTATCAAGTAATTGCCAAGTTTCACAGAAGATTAATTTAGGATGCTCTGATCCCTTCTCAATTCGACAATTTTATATATCACTGAAAGGGGTCATATCGTCTTGCATCAACGAAGATGACAACTCGAAGAATACCGAAATATGCAAATAGTTTACAAGACAAAGAAATAAATGACACGCCTTGTCAGCAATAAGCTTTGAGGGCAAAGCTTTTTGAAGAGGAAGGCAATGTTATGAATAAAATATAGATATAAATAATAATAACACATCATAAATAATGATTAATTAGTTAACGAAGAGGTATGTCCCTAAGGACATGACCATTGGTGAAGAGGCACATGCCTAGGGCATATAAGTAGGCCCTCACCCTCATTGTAATCATCTCATCAATTCTTTTATAATATTCCATATACAATTACTTGTCCTATAATGGATGTCTTTGTCTTCGAAGTATTTTGAAGATTATTGTTGCGTATGCGAACTTTGTTCGTTACATTGGTATCAGAGCATTCCTCTGAGCATACAAACCTTGTTCGTTATAAACAACATCACCAAGGTTTCCACACCCTATGATAAGTATGGATCCTTAAAATCTCTCTGGTCTTGGTCCTACAATGATAGTTACACAATAAAATTAGGAATTACATGGGTATCTATACTTAATACTACTACCCTATTTTAAAGGCCTATCAAGTTAGCATATAGCTATGATACAGCCTCTAATGGGGCCTTGTTGACTGGAAGCCATTTTAACTAGAACGCTTAACAGGGCCCCACTTATGTGTCCATATGATCAACACCATCTTGTCCTCATGTTGTATCATCTTAACCTTCATTCACCATAGTTCATTTTATCCCAACGATGCTTCATCATATTTCAAGAATATATAGCTATGAGCCAATACTTGCATGTACCCATGAGTAGTGGAATCCATATGTAGCTATACATCTCTACATGCAATAAATGTTAATTCTTTTATAGCAAATCTAATTTATTTTACTTTCAACAACTTATTAAAAACTCAGAAAATCTTTATCTCAAATATTTATGAAATTGTTGATAAAATAAACACACTGATATACTAACTTAGAAAATAAAATGCAGTTGAAATAGGAAATCAATCACACTACACCAACAAATTTGTGCCCAACACAATCTTCCTTCATATTAAATTTTTCAGGAAAATTTGGGCCTAAACCCACAAAGAATACACAAAAAAATGCAATTGTTGAGACCTTGGAACTCGGCACCACTGGGAAAAATCAGCCTCAAGGAAATTGGCCCCTGGAAATTAGCACTACTAAAGAAACTCGACTTTTAAAAAATTTAGCCTACCTCACCAACAATTTGGCCCCTCTTTTCCCTCGTATAGCCCTTACGCACTTGAGAAATGCAGCCTTTGGATATTTTGGCCCTCCTCCACTATTTTGGCCTCTTCTTTGGCTAACTTGACCTCTCTCTCTCCTAACTTCAACTTCCCGTAAATTTTCTACCGAAAATTCCCTGCTGTAATTCTTCTCACTACTCTTCAGTCTAATCGAGCCTCTCGCTCTTCAGAAAATCACTTCCTTGACATAACGAGCCTTCACCTCTCCCTTAGGCTTATTTTATAATTTCATTAAGCCAAAATCCCTAACCCTGATTTCCTAAGTGATTAATGGTTAGGATTAAATCCTAAGCCTTACTTGAGATCAACAGTTGAGATTAAATCTAAGCACTTAAATAATTTTATTATTTATCCTTAGAACTTTGGCCTAATAGTCTACAATAATTAATTATATGAAATTATTGTACTTTTCCTAAGTTAACCTTAGGAAAGAAATCATAAAATCACTTACTCCAGCAAGCAAGCACCTAAATAGGCAATCAAATATCTTCTACATGCTAAGACACCTAGCCAATGTAGAAGACCTTCTGAGGCTAAAAAGTAAACAATAACAAGGCAACTTGCTAGGTACTCATGAATGGAACAACTAATAGATGAATATTACGAGCACCAAAACAACTAGAGAAAAGGTTTTAAAAAATTCAGCATAGATTAACATAGGGATGTTCACCCCACAGGACATAGAGTAACCACTTATAGGTTCTTCTGTTAAGGCACCCTGTGGTGAAAAGATCACTAGTTTGAAACTTTGTGGGCACAAATCCAGCCATGAGTAAAGGTTGGTGTGGCCCAGGACAGGTGCAATCCCCAAGTGGTTTTGATGGCTTAGATGCCCCTGGGTTGTGGTTTCAAGCCACAAGTTAGTCTCACCAGTTTATGGACAAGCTAACAAAAAGGAAAAAAAGACATAGTGATGGTCAAACATGGATGACTTAAGAACAAAATAATTATTACAAAATGGTTTGCAAAAGCATGATTTCGACAATAAGTATAACACAAGTGCAATAGCAAATGCAACATTTAACAAAATTGAGTAAGAAGCACAACCATGCGCAAGAAAGAACATGGAGAAGTAACTCAAATAGAAAATAGTTGGAAATTTATAAATGTTTTACTTCAATCAGTATCATCTTCCACCATAATATGGAAGATATGAAAATCAAGAAACATTATAGGGTATAAACTATGTTCAATCTTTGTAATAATATAAAAGCTTCAAAACTCACCAAATTGCTCGAAAATTGTCAAACCAGGGAATAATGAAAAAAAATCCAAATGGGATGAGACATACCTCAACTTAGTCAAACTCCAATAGATGAATATTACAAGCATGGAAACTAGAGAAAAGGTTTCAAAAAAATCAGCATAGTAACATAAAGATGTTTAGCTTACAGGACATAGAGTAGTCAGCGATAGGGTGTTCTGTTAAGGCATTTTGTGGTGAAATTTGAAAAGGTCACTAGTTCAGAACCCTATGGGCACAAATCCAGCCATGAGTACGAGTTGATGTGGCCTAGGCCGAGTACAATCCCCAGGTGATTTTGATGGCTTAAATGCCCATGGGTCATGGTTTCTCAAACCACAAGTTAGACCCGCTTGTTTGAAGACAAGCTAACAAAAAAAAAACATAAGGATTTTCAAAAATGGATGATGTTAATTTTAGTTAACAATGGTATGTTTTATGCTTAGTACAATTACTTCAATGTTCTTTAGCAACCCAATGACAATTTCCAATTTAGTATTCCAATAGCAATCACATTAACCATAAATCACGTTGACAGTAACTATAGATAAAACATGAATAACAAATAATACAAAAGACAAGCCAAGACAAGAGGACATCGGATTTGGCAGATGCCAAGGAAAAACCCCAAGATGGGGAAAACCCTTTGATCAATTCTTCTTATTATTATATCAAATGTTCAGCAGAGAGAGAGTAAAAAAAAATTCAAAGTTGACTTGCCAAACCAAAGTCAAATGAAGTGGAAACTTCTTGATAAACAGAATTATTTGTATAAATATTTTATTAAAAAGATGAATAGACAGATGATGATTGATTACAATGGGGTTCCTGGCTTATATACCGCCATGGACACCCTTTGGGAAAGGGCATGATCTTATGATCGTGCCCTTTCGTCTAATTAAAATTGAAATTAAATAATAACCTAAAGTTAACTAATTTTTTACATAACATCAAAACAACATTGTCAAATCTGCAGTCAAATTCAGCCTTGTCCAAAAAGTCAACGCTGGTCAAAGTAGCAGCAAAATGTCCTTAAAGAAGCTCAGTCATACCCAATCAAACTTGGTTTGAACAAGAGGTCAAAGTCAGCCCAAAACAGTCCCAAAGTCAGTGGTCAAACTTGGTCAAACTCTGTCCTGAAGTCTATGGTCAACCTGCAATTTATCTCTGCAGTCAAAGTGCTCAGAACACCTCAGTTTCTGTGCCAAAGAGTGTAGCCTGCCCAAACAGAAATTGCCCAAAAGATTGAACTCAAAATCTGCTTGGAAAGTCAAAGTCAACACTGCTAAAAGTTGGTCAAGCTGCAGGTAACACTGAAATTTTCGGCCCTGTAATTCTGTCTTAAAATTCGTCCTCCTTGCCACACATGTGAGAGAAAGAATATGCCCAATAGCTGTACAAACCAATGAGAGAAGGAGAGAGAAGAATGTGTGAGTGATGATGATGCCAAATGAAGTGAGAAGTCACTTATATTTATACAAGTCGTTGAGGGTGAAGTGACATGTCTCTTGGGCTTCATGAGCCTACATGATGATGTGGGTGACCTTGACAATTTACACATGTGGGCAAAAATTAAAAACACATTTCTGTTTGTCCGAATTTGATGATCTTTAGATCAATTTTGGTCCTCTCGAAAAGAGGAATTCAATGCAAACATCATCTCCGTCAAATGAGCCGTCTAAAGTCGAATTGGCCCTAGTTGCCAATTTTAACAGATGACTTGTAAACAAAATAATTATTACAAAATGGTTTGCAAAAGCATGTTTTATACAATAAGTAACACACAAGTGCAATAGCAAATGCAGCATTTAACAAAATTGAGTAAGAAGCACAACCATGTGGAAGCAAAAGAACATGTAGAAATAAATCAAATAGAAAATAGTTGGAAATTTATAAATGTTTTACTTCAACCAGAATCGTCTTCCACCATAAAATGGAAGATACAAAAATCAAGAAACATAATAGGGTGTACACTATGTTCAATCTTTGAAATAATATAAAAACTTCGAAACTTACCAAATTGCTCAAAAATTGTCAAACCAGGGAATAATGAAAAAAAAAACATCCAAACGGGATGAGACATACCTCAACTTAGTCAAACTCCACCACATGGAGTTATCATTGAATTGGTTTGAACATCAGTGACCAATGTGCCTTTAACACTAGGTAGCAACTTGTAAGAAGAATTAAAGTAACCTTGAAAGCCTGCATACAAGTACAATCCCTGAGTATCATTCACCAAAAACGACAATACTTACAAACTAATAGAACAGAGATTTAAAATTCATAATTACATCGCAGGAACAAAATACTGATGCAAGTGAATAACTATGGGAATGACCTAACTTTTTCTTCAACCTAATCAAGTGCTAAAGCCTGTCCACAAATCACTAAATATATAACATCTCTAGCACTATTTATACAACTCACTATTTCACTAAGCATAAAATTGCCTAAAGAGATGATGAAGGCTTGGCCAACTGAATAAGTCAATAACTATAATTACATAATAACACGATTCATAACAACTATGGTTCAAGTATTTCAGTTCTTCATCTTGTAACAGCTATGCCTTTAGCTCCGCATTAGAATTGATCTCTCCAAAATCAAGATAAATGAGATATAAACTACGAATCAAAGTTCGCAGAAAATGATTTCCCATAGTATTGAAATTTGAGTTGTTGATAGAAACATGTAAAGCAAAGAAAATGTAAATAGTTGATAGATTTCAGTAACCTTAATCAAATTCAGTTTCCAATCTCACAATCTGAATGCATAAGGCAATAACTCAAGTCCAATCACAGCAATTATTTTGGTTGACTTGATCTTCATCTAACAGTACTCCAAATAACATTTAAAATCATACAAGGGAGATTTCAAGTTCATAATTACAACAAGGGACAAAATATTAATGCAAGTGGATAACTATGGGGATGACCTAACTTTTGGCCCAACCTAATCAAGTGTTAAAGGCTCCACAAA
This sequence comes from Pinus tabuliformis, assembly GCA_031772625.1. Lineage (NCBI taxonomy): Eukaryota > Viridiplantae > Streptophyta > Pinopsida > Pinales > Pinaceae > Pinus > Pinus tabuliformis. Next base: position 1,103,064,913 of record CM062819.1, read on the forward strand.
TCACTAAATATATAACATCTGTAGCACTATTAGACAACTCACTATATCACCAAACATAAAATTGCTTAATGAGATTAGTAAGGCTTGGCCAACTGAATAAGTCATTAACTATAAATTAATTACATAACACCATAACTGTCATGGTTCAAGTATTTCAATTCTCCATTTAGTAACATATATGCTTTTAGCTATGCATTAGAATTGATCTCATCCAAAATCAATGAAAATGAAAATAACTATAAATCAAAGTTCACACAAAATGATTTCCCATAGGTTTGAAATTTGAGTCGTTGATATAAACATGTAAAGAAAAGAAAATGCTAGTTGACAGATTTCAGTAGGCCTAATCAAATTTAGTTTCCAATCTCACAACCTGAATGCACAAGGCAATAGCTCAAGCAATCATAACAATAATTTTGGTTGACTTGATCTAAAACTACTCCAAAGAACATTTAAAATTCATAGGAGTGACATGTAAAGTTCATAATTACAACATAAGAACGAAACACTAATGCAAGTGGATAGCTATGAAGATGGCCTAATTTTTGGCCTGTTACCACCTCAGTTCTAGGTGTAAGTATAGGATATTTTTATTCAATAATCCACATTACAAAAAATGGTCCCAATGATGACATTCAACATTCTCCACAGATAGCAGCCCACAAATGCCTTATATTATGCTCAGGTCACTTATTTGACGATATTGATGCCCAACACATATGAAATACATTTTGTCCATTGCTTCATATTAAGTGTTTATGTTCAATGTATTTGGCATGAAAGTAGGGATAATGGGTGGAATCAGATAATGAATCATGATGCTTGGAAGTTATACTCTTTGGCTTGTTTCACCTTGCTGGTCATCATAAATTTCCTAGTCAAGTGTTGCCGCTCTTGAGGAAAGGGGTACTACTAGGGGACCCTGATAAGGGTAACATGCCCATGTCTTTTCATACTTAACATACTCCATCTATTACCTTTCCATCATCCTTCTCTTTTGGGTTGGATGTTACATGTACACCAAAAAGGTTCATGCTTCATAATCACATGAGAAGAAGGGGCTTGGATTCCCAAGGTCGATGCAATTGCATTAGAAAAAAAGAGCATGATATGAACTTCAAAATGCAAAGCAATTAATGATAGATCAAAAGCCAAAGTAAGCTTAAGCTCTACTCCCTCACTATGAGGCCATTGGCGCTAGTCCTATGTAATGAACTGCATAACTAAAGAAGGACTAAGTTAAATTATCCTAACCACTTATGCAATGGAAAACATACACAAGAAAGGGGGGGCTTGTGAAACAAAATAAAAGAATATAAGAAAAAGGCAAGAAAGGGCTAGTAAGACATGGTGTTGAGGAAAGGGTAACTCAATGCATAAGCACTCCCTCTAGAGTCTATAAAGGCACTCATAAGGATGAATATCTTATGTAACCTTGCATGTCAATGACACCACTCCCATGAAGTAAACCCCAAACCATATCATTATCATTTACACTTACTCCTTTACGAGTTTCTCGGGAAATACTCCTCTTCTTGGATATTGATACACCTAATAGGGGTTAATGATGATCCTCTCATTCTTACACTTAGCAAATTGCATCAAGTCATAAGCTAGTGTGAAGTTTGAAGATGATACCTAATGCGATCTACCTAATGGCTTTTCCATGGGAAATGACTCATTTTCTAAGTTGCATTGACTCTTGTACGTACATCGAATGGTCACTTGGATCCCTTTCTTGATGATGTGTCTTACATGGACATGTTTCGTTGGAGGATATTGAGCTTTCTTCCACACTTAATTGAGAATGCTCCACATTCTTTGGAGATTGTTAGACCTTATGATGACTTGGCACCCTTGATGAGATGTCTTACCACACATTGGAGATGAGACGTTGCACTTTGAAGATGAGGCATTGCACTTCCCATTATGATTGGACACTTTGATGATAATGTCACCCCTTTTGGAGCTTGACATGATCTTTGTTGATGAAACATTGCAGCCCTAAGAGGCAACATTTTACTTTTAGAGCCTATTACCCACCACTTTGTGGGTGATACCCATAGGAGAATTTTTTCTCTACATGGTCCTCATCGGCGACCAGCAACCCCTTGCAGCCCCCAGATAGCTCGATGTGCCATTTTCTCCGCCACCTGAGCCAGTGATGTACTCCCTCGCCCATCTGTTATGATCATATGTTTGAATGTGGGCCTTCCAACCTCGACGGTATGGCTTTTCATTGTGTAGTTAGGTATTTTTGTTTACTTATCATGGACACTTTGGGTATGGATTAGTGGGGAGATTCGGTGGAAAGAGTGGATTCGGTTTGTACTCTTGTCTCCTTTGCACAATTTGACAATTAACTTTGTATCCTAGTCCCGTGGGATCTCCTTTATCGGCAACTAAGTTAAGTTTTACGGGTGGAACTACATGGGAAACCATGTTTTTGGTTGCATGATCCCACTTCCCAATACCAGATACATTGCTCACCTTCGCTCATTAAAACCCCATTCATCATTTTTCCCATCTGGTTCCACATTTGTCCACTTAGTCCACAAGGAGTTAGCATCCTCCTCCCCTTGTCCACACCTTGGGTCAGGACTAGAATGAGACCCTGGAGGTTGACGCAGCTAAAAGAAAAAGAAAAAGCATAATTTGGCCACACTCAATAGGAAATGTACCATAAAATGCAAAAGATGGTCGAGACATACAAATTTAGCACGTGGTCAAAAGTCAAACATGAGCCCTACCCTTTTATCTATGGCCATCATCCCGGTTCTTTGGGCCCTATATGAGCCCCCTCTATCATTAAGGAACCCATGATTGTCCCAACCACAGGTGGGCAATGAACTGGCCCACCTTAAGGGGGTATCCAATGTTATACCCTACACATCATGCTCTCATCCCCTGGAGCCCCAAGCAGTTACGAAAGAAAAACAATCAAAGACAAAAGGCATATGAAGAAGGGTGGAAAAACAAAGGTTAGGGTAACTCATGTACCACGATTACTCCCTCCAATACTCATATACCCAAGTGTGGGATTCCCCTATTGTAGCTACCCTTATACTGTGGCATGTGGCTTTACAGCCTTCCCCTAATCCCTACTCCATTCCATCATTATATCACATGCCACCTACCACTTAATGGATGTACCATGGACATGTCACCCCCCTTTAAAGGCTGAACCACCTAATAGAGTCCTTGGTTAAACCTTTTATTGAGCTTGGAGACACATGTACATGCCAAAGCCCCCACTATGGAAGGGCATGCCACTATGAAGTGTCCACTTGTTTTCTATGATTTGTAAGCTCTTTTACTTGATTAATCTAATGATTTGTTGAACTAGAAGGGGAGGAGATGCATTGGATCTTATGCAGGATTGCAAGTGGGTCTCCATTTGAGGTTTAGTCTCCCTATACGGGGTCCAAGCCCTCCAGAGGGTCACATTGCCACTTGTAGGGTGAGCGTTAAGAGCCATGGGCCTCCACTACAGCAGAGAGCAGTGTACCACTTCATGTATCCCTCAGAAACACTCATTGATTGCTCGTGTTCCACCTTTTGGATGGGGATGTGACACAGGAGGCTGATGAAATCAAGGTGGTAGCCTTAAAAATAAACTATTGGTTACTTTATAACCAATCAGATGCGTTATAGCGGATTCTATACGTGGCATACCTTACACTGGGGGTCCCACATTGACTTTTTCTTTGTAAAAAAGCGCTTCACTCTACGTCGTTGATCTCCTCTCTCCAGATCTAACGATCATCACTCACCCCGATCAAAAAATCAATCCGTTGATCCTCCACTGTTGATCAAAGCACACTGGATCTAAAGGTTCACAACGATATCGACCAGGGAACTTGCGCGACGCTTAACTGCCCTTACGGAGCCAATAAGGATTATAAATCCTTGATCTATAAAAGTTCGGGTCCGCCTTTGGAATTAAAATCCGAACACTTGGTGACCCGATATCCATTAGATAACAGAGGCCATCAAATCCTACAGTTGGCAGGTCTTCAACTAGCACACGGGTTAAAAACAGGCCTAGCCCCTGCCATTGACTGTGACCTAAAAGTTTGAAATTGAGATCGACAGCGAGGAATGAGTGCAGGTCTCCAACCACAATCAAGAATTTCCGCGCTTTCCTACCCCGCAGTTGATACTAAAAAACCGCGATTAACACATAAACACTGAGATTTACAATTAAAATGGGAAAACAGAGAAATACACGATTAAGTTTCAGAACGCAGATTCACAAAGGTAAACGAGAGTCTTCACCAGAATTAACACATTGTTGCACACTGAATCAATTTCTTCAATATAATAATAGTTACAAAGTCTTGGCCCTCTCGGCTCAATTACAGTAATTTATCAGACCTCTGTCTCAATCTCTAAATTCTATCTATCACTCAACTCTTGCCTCTCACTCAATTCTCAATCATCTCAGCTAAAAAATCCCTTTTCATTACAATTTCTTCTCTTTTATGAGTCAAATCCTATTCTAACCGTACTAACAACTCGATATCTATTCTAATCAATCTAACAATCAAATCTCTATTTTTAAGCTCTATTACACACCTATGCTAACAACTTATCCCTTAGTCTAAAATAAGACAATTTCCTAATTATTACAATAATGAAATAAAGATCATTTTCGAGAGATCCAACCCTCTCTACCAAAATTGACTTTTGATCACTCAGGTCAGTGAAATTCAATTCATTTAACCACAACATGTGAACAAACCATCACATTGTTGGCTAAGTCTAGATGCTCCTGCATCAAACTCCCCGGAAAGAAAAGAATCATCTGTCAAACTTTCAAGGTTTACTCCATACTTCTGCAACTCTATTGTTGTCAACCAACTAGCATCCTCCACTAGCTGTCCTTTCCATTTGACTAGATATTGAAAATAAACATGTCCTCTGGTTCTTTTGGATACTCTTTTCTCCAAAACAACTTCCACCTCTTTCTTAACTGTCTTTGGCATTTGTTCTTCCCAGTTCAAAGTTTGAACTTCATCTTCTGTAGTTTCCTCCTGTAGCTCTGTCTCTGTCTCTTTGTATGGATACAAATCTGCAACATTGAAGATAGGTGATATTCCAATCCCTTTTGGCAATTCAATTTCATAAGCATTAGTTGAAAACTTTCTTACAATTCTACATGGTCCTATCTTTTTCATTTTTAGTTTATTGTAAGTCTTAGCAGGAAATCTTTCTTTTCTCAAATACACCATCACTAAATCTCCCACTTGGAATTCTTTCTCTCTTCTTTTCATATCTACTCTCTGTTTATATTTGCTACTGATTTCCTACAATCTGCCTTTGACATCTTCTTGTAGTCTCTGCATCTGCTCTGCAAACTCTTCAGCTTTTGCACTTCTTATCTCCTGTTTACCCAAATTTCTGAGCTCATACACACCCCTTGGATTCATCCCAAAAACAATCTGAAATGGACTCATTCCAGTACTTCGGTTTGGAGTGTCATTATAAGCAAACTCAGCCTGAGCTAGTGCTAAATCCCACTGCTTAGGATTTTGATACACTAAACTTCTCAATATGTTCCCCAAGCTTCTGTTTACCACTTCGGTTTGTCCATCTGTTTGAGGATGGTATGTTGAACTGAAACTGAGGTTAGCACCTAGTTTCTTCCAAAGAGTTCTCTAAAAATGCCCTACAAACTTTGTATCTCTATCAAACACAATACTTACAAGGAATCCATGTAATCTTCCAATTTCTGAAAAAAATAGATTAGAAATATGTGTTGCATCACTAGTCTTCTTACATGCAATGAAATGTACCATTTTGGAAAATCTATCTACCACAACATAAATGGAATCATTCCCCCTTTGAGTTTTAGGTAACCCCAAAACAAAATCCATGCTAACTGCATCCCATGGTCGGTCTGGTATTGGCAATGGCTGGTACAATCCTGTATTCTGGCTTCTCCCTTTAGCATGCTGACATATCCTGCACTTCTCAACAAATCTCTTAACATCAGTCTGCATCTTTGGCCAATAGTAAAAAGTATTTACCTGAGCAAAGGTTTTGTCTTGTCCAAAGTGACCAGATAATCCTCCACTATGTTTCTCCTTTATTATGTTTTCCCTCATAGAACATTTGGGAATGCACAACTTGTTGCCTTTAAACAATAAACCTCCTTGGATAAGATAATCTAACCACTGACTTCTGTTATGAACTATTGGATTTTGTACTGTTGTATAAATATCTTTGAAATCTGCATCATCTTTATACATTTCAACCATTTCTTCAAATCCTACAACACCAACTTTTAATTCTTGCACAATGAAATTTACCCTGCTTAAAGCATCAGCAACTTTGTTCAACTTACCACTTGTGTGTTTTATCACAAAAGTAAAGCTCTGCAAAAACTCTACCCACTTGACATGTTTCTGGTTCAATTTTGGTTGATTGTTTATGAACTGTAATGCATGATTGTCAGAATACAATATAAACTCTTTTGGTAGCAAATAATGTCTCCATTTTTTTAAGGCTTGTACAATGGCATAAAATTCTTTATCATAAGAAGAATATTTCTTCTTAGCTTCATTTAATTTCTCACTGAAGTATGCTATTGATCTCTGTTCCTGACTCAAAACTGCTCCAATTGCAACTCCACTAGCATCTATTTCAACTTGAAATACTTTTTCAAAATCAGGTAAAGCTAAAACTAGTTTCTCTGTGATTTTCTTCTTCAGCAACTTAAAATTCATGTCTACTGCTTCTATCCACTTGAATGGTTGATTAGTCTCCTTGATTGTTTCAAGAATTGGTGCACAAATCTGACTAAAACCTCTGATAAATTTCCTATAAAAACTTGCAAGACCATGAAAACTTCTTACCTCAAATATATTCCTTAGAATAGGCCAGTTCCAAATTGCTTGGACTTTCTCCGAATCCATTTTCAACCCTTCTTTAGAAACTACAAATCCCAAGTAAATTAATTCTTCTTTCATGAAACTACATTTCTTCAGATTTATCAGTAGTTTCTCTTTCTGCAGAGTTCTTAAAACCAATTTAAGATGCTCTAGATGTTCTTCTTTACTTCTAAAAACTAGAATATCATCAAGATAAACAATAACAAACTTGCCTGCATATTCCTTCAAAACTTCATTCATCAATCTCAAGAACGTGCTAGGTGCATTAGTAAGTCCAAAAGGCATCACTAACCACTCATACAACCCACTGTTTGTTTTAAATGCAGTCTTCCATTCATCTCCTTCTCTAATTCTTATTTGATGATATCCACTCTTCAGATCTATTTTAGTAAAATACTTTGACCCACTCAAACAATCCATCAAATCATCCATGTGTGGTAAAGGAAATCTATACCTGATAGTGATCTTGTTTATGGCTCTGGAATCTATACACATACGCCATTCACCTCCTTTCTTTGGACTGAGTACTGTTGGTACAGCACATGGACTAAGACTCTCTCATATTAGTCCCTTATCCATCAGTCTTGCACTTGTTTTCCAACTTCTGCATTCCCTTGAGGAGTTAATCGGTATGCTACTTTGTTTGGAAAACTTGCTCCTAGTATTAGATCAATATGATGACTAATACTCCTGATTGGTGGCAATGCATTTGGCAACTCATCCACAATAATATCAGCAAAATCATTCAACAGAGTTTTGATTTCTTCAAGTAAATCATCTAAGTTTGTGGAAGTCAAAATTACCTTAGGTCTCCCTATGACAACAAAATGCATTTCTTCACCTTTTCCAACCTCTTGCAACAGCTCCTTTCCACTCATCAGCATAACACTGTTTCCAGGTGCTCCTTTGTCAGCTTCATCCTTCAATGGCAGCAATGTATGTTTATTTCCATCCTTCTCCAGAGTATAAGTATTTTTCCTCCCATCATGAATATCTTTCCGATCAAACTGCCAAGGTCTTCCCAGCAATACATGGCATACATCCATTGGCATTACATCACACAATATCACATCTTTATAAGTACCAATTTGTATCTCTACCTCGCATTGTTTTGTCACAGTAATATGATGTCCTTTCTGCAACCATGACACTTTGTAAGGAGTAGGGTGTACTGTCTTCACCAATCCTAGCTTGTCCACCATCTCTGTAGAAACAAGGTTATCAATGCTTCCACTGTCAATTATCACTTTACAACATTTACCTTTGGATTTGCATGTAGTTCTGAATAAACTCTTCCTCTGAGCTGGTTCTTCAGTCTCTTTCTCTGCCTTAAGCAAATGCCCTTTTCAACAAAAGGGATTCTCCTACTTCAGGGGATTCTTCCTTGTCTGTAATTTGAGATTTTTCTTCCTTTGCCTCAGCCACATTCACATTCCTTTGACTTGTTGTTTTATTACGAGGACAGTCCCATGATCCATGTACCCATTCTCCACATGTGTAACACCGAATATCTCTTCCTCGACCTCTTCCTCTGGGTGCAAATCTTCTTCTATTAAAATCTCCCCTCTGTGGTGGTCTGCTACTTGAACTTCCTGCTTCATTCTGATGTTTCTGAAACCTTGGTCTGGTAGTTCCTCTACCTCTTACTGAACTTTTCCCTCTATTCCTCTGATTTTGTTTTCTCAACATCTTCTCTTCTGCCTTCAAACCTGCTTGATAGGCATCTTCAATGGTCTTCAGACTCAGCAAGTTGATCTCATCCTGTATGTCATATCTTAAGCCATTGATATATCTGGCTACCTTCTCCATGTCATCCTCTGCATGTCCTGCTCTAATACTCAATCTATAAAACTCTTCTGTATATTCTTTAACAGACATTCCTTTTTGCCTTAAATTTTGTAACTGTTTGAAAAGATTTAACTGATAATCTTTTGGCATAAATTTAGCTTTCATTTTACTCACCATTTTGTCCCATTGCTTGATCTTGGACTTTCCTTTTCTTGTTCTGGATGTTTGTAGTTCATCCCACCAAATAGCTGCATGACCCTTCAATCTGGTAACTGCAAATTTCACCTTCTTTTTGTCATCAACCTCTTCATAGTCAAAATATTTGTCCAGTGAACTGATCCAATCCATTAGCTCTTCTGCATTGAGACTCCCTTCATACGCAAGAATTTCCACCTTTGGTTTTCCACCTTCTTTAGCCAACATCTTGATAACTTTGGTAGTTTCATTTTCCTCCTCCTCTTCTTCTTCCTCAGAAGATTCTTCTGCAGCAGTGGCAACCCCTTCATCAGGTGTTCTCCTCTAAGCAATCTCCATTGTGTCCATCCTTGTACGCAGACTCCAGATCTCCTCTAGCAAAACTGCATTTGTTTCAGGTCTTCCTCGACATATGCCAGCTCCTCTTCTCGACGGCATGTTTACTGCAATCAACTCAATCTCTGTGCTCTAATACCAAAAATGACGCAGGAGGCTAATGAAATCAAGGTGGTAGTCTTAAAAATAGACTATTGGTTACTTTATAACCAATCAGATGCGTTATAGCGGATTCTATACGTGGCTTACCTTACACTGAGGGTCCCACGTTGACTTTTCCTTTGTAAACAGGCACTTCACTCTACGTCGTTGATCTCCTCTCTCCAGATCTAACGGTCATCACTCACCCCGATCAACAAAACAATCTATTGATCCTCCACCGTTGATCAAAGTGCGCTGGATCCAATGGTTCACAACGATATCGGCCGGGGAACTTGTGTGACGCTTAACCGCCCTTACGGAGCCGATAAGGATTATAAATCCTTGATCTATAAAAGTTCGGGTCCGTCTTTGGAATTAAAATCCGAACACTTGGTGACCTGATATCCGTTGGATAACAGAGGCCATCAAATCCTACGGCTGGCGGGTCTTCAACTAGCACACGGGTTAAAAACAGGCCTAACCCCCGCCGTTGACTGTGACCTAAAAGTTTGAAATTGAGATCAACGGCCAAGAATGAGTGCGGGTCTCCAACCACGATCAAGAATTTCTGCGCTCTCCTACCCCGCAGTTGATACTAAATGACCGCGATTAACACATAAACATTGAGATTTACAATTAAAATGGGAAAACAGAGAAATACCCGATTAAGTTTCAGAACGCAAATTCACAGAGGTAAACGAGAGTCTTCACCAGAATTAACACACAGTCACACACTGAATCAATTTCTTCAATATAATAATAGTTACAGAGTCTTGGCCCTCTCAGCTCAATCACAGTAATTTATCAAACCTCTGTCTCAATCTCCAAGTCCTATCTATCACTCAACTCTCGCCTCTCACTCAATTCTCAATCATCTCAGCTAATCCCTTTCCATTACAATTTCTTCTCTTTTATGAGTCAAATCCTATTCTAACTGTACTAACAACTCGATCTCTATTTTAATCAATCTAACAATCAAATCTCTATTTTTAAGCTCTATTACACACCTATGCTAACAACTTATCCCTTAGTCTAAAATAAGACAATTTCCTAATTATTACAATAATGAAGTAAAGATCATTTTCGAGAGATCCAACCCTCTCTACCAAAACTGACTTTTGACCACTCAGGTCAGTGAAATTCAACTCATTTAGCCACAACATGTGAACAAACCATCACATTGCTGGCTAAGTCCAGATGCTCCTGCATCAGGATGATGCGCCTTGACCACCTTGCCCAGTTGGCTTCACATTGGTACCATATACTTGGCAGATGTTCCAGGGTCTGGATGAGACCATGTGAGGGCTTATGTCCTCATTCCAACCCTTACAGATGGTATACAAGCATTATCGATGCACTTGGAGACCCATGAGGCTGTCATTGTGCCCCACACCCATTGGGGGCACCACATTGGATTTGCTTGGATATCAAGGGGCCACCCCCTTGATCACTATGTTTGGAGCCTATTCTCTCACATTGGCACACTTTGGACTCCACTAGGCCTCCTCAATGGCCCAACGACTCATTATATCTACTATTTTGCCCTCTTGAGAGGCTTTATCTTTGTATTATTGAGCTATCTTGGTGGGCTTGTCACCAAGTCATGTCATTATTGTACATTATTTTATTATTTGGGGCATTATTAGGCTAATTAGGCTATTCAAACCCCCTTATGGATTGTATAAATAGATGAGAGGCTCATTCATTCCTCTCATCAGCACTTGGATTGGATTAGTATCTCTTGTGATTTTCGCACTAGCTTTCATGGACGAAATTTTTGGAGATTCTTGATGCACTATGATGTTTGGATTTTCACTATTGTCTTTGGAGCTTCTTTCTATGTAAAGTTGATGAATGGATATACTCTCTCTCTCTCTCTTGTATGTGAAATTTAATGTTATTTTTGTTATCTTACTTGTCTAATGCATGGTATTGTTGTCATTATTCTTGTATGGGCTATAAATGATGTGAAATTCTTCTTGAGACCTTGAATAAATGATTTGATGCATGTGTTGTTCTTAGAGGGAGTGGGTGAATGTTCCTAGAGGCACCTAATACGTGAAAAGCCTTGAAACTTCATCTCCTTTGCAAATTTGAAGTATAAATCCCTAATAACCTAGTTCTTGCACTTGGAAATGCTAGCGAAGGTCAATTAGGGCTCCTTAGCATAAGAAAAATCTTGATCTAAATGTATCTTGACTCCATTAAGCCCAAGAAGCAAGGCACTGATCCTCGCATCCCATTGGTGGTCAAAATAACACGTATTTTCCTCGCCTCTTCCAAATCAAGGCCTAACCTTAGAAGGTCCCCTAGGGCATCAAGCAAAATCTTTTGTAGCCATCAAAAAGCCTTGAAAATCGGTTTAGAACTGCGCTGGGGTTTTCTCAAAGGGTCCTCGAATTTTGAGCTCAATCCGACGATGGAATCCCGAGATATTACAAGCCCTGGATCAAGATCATTCTTCTCCCTAGGTTTCCTTGGGTTAGTATCCTCACTTGGGTCATTGCCCTTAAATTCCAAGAAAAACTCACTCCTTTGATCCTATTCTCCCCCCTAGGTTGGTCAAGTCCCCCTAGTGTTGATCAACTCCACACCCTTGACCTACTCTGGGTCTACTTGGGTTCTTTGTGGTCCCACAACTTTGTGACTCAAATTCCACAAGGATTCACTAAAAACCTTTCTCTTTAAGAATTATTAGCTCTAGGATACCTCTTGTCAAGAGATATTCTCCATAGCTAGGTCTAAGCAATGTTGCACGAAGCGGGGACGTTTTTTGGAAGGAGCGACGAAACGGGGACGTTTTTTGGAAGCAGGGACGCGAAGGCGTCATTTTCCAAAAATCTAGGAAGCGAAGCGTCTCGGAAGCGTCTAGTATTTATCTAAGTCACTGGACACAGGGATTCGGGATTCGACAGATACGGGGATTCGGGATTCGACAAATACGAGGATTCGAGTGTCGGATACAGACACGTTGACCCCCTGGAATAGGACACATTCGGATACGTTATATATTATTTTATTATATATATATATATATATTAAAAATTAGATATTTCTTACACAAATTCTCATTCATGATACAAATTCATTGATTCAAACATAGATCTTCATCTAGATGTAAGTTTTACAAAGTAACATTATGCATACAAAATTACAAATACAATTGTGACATAAATGATAAATGATAAATTATAAATTTATAATACATATTCAATTCATCAATGATCCAATAGGAGAAAGACAAGATAGTAAGATAAAGATATTGTAGTTTTCTCATTAAGTCATCAAAATCAAAATGTGTTACTATTTACATAGGTAGTGCAATGCCAATGGCAAATAGAAATAGCAAATACAAAACAACTACAACTACAAGTATACAAGCCTTAAGGAAGTAGGTAGCTCATGACTCATGAGTCATCAATCCTCATAGTCATCATCAAAATCAACATCACTGTCATCATCATGGTCACCACTGCTCTCCTCTACTGCATCCTCCTCCTTTGTATCCAAAGTCATCTCTGCATCTGTTGGTGTGGAGGATGATCCCTCTATAGTATCACCATCATCAAATCTGACAGGCTCTAGCACTTACCTATTGCTTGAATCTCCTTGAAAATGCTCCCACGCCCTTTGTTCCTTGCTCCCAAACACCCATAGCAAATCCACAACAAACTAAACAAGTGAATGTGCAAATAGAAGTGTCCTGATCGGGACACGTTCCGTATTCAAAGTGTCTCGATCAGACACAACGTGTCTCGATTTTGCCTGAATTGTGTCTGATTCGCCGAATTCAGGACACGTAGGGCCTGGGGGACGAATCCGGTTTCATAGCTATATATATATATATATATATATATATATATATATATATATATTTGCGTTTATATTAAAAAAAACATCCAAAATACCAAATTAGTTGTAGAAGACATGAAAATATGCATATTTTTACATAAATCAAGATAGATATGGCATCCATTTTACATCAATGATTAATTATTCCAACATCAACCATCTACAATCTAGATTCCTCTTCTCTTGTCTATCCTTTGCCTCTACTTCAATTCTATAGGGATTTTAATCAACATTGCCTAATTTTGATCAAACAGCTTAATCCAAGCCTTATAATATGGTAGAGAAAGCTTAACATGCCTAATCAATGATTTTGACTTGAGTGAAGGGTACATAATTGCTAAGGCCATGACAAAGGAGTTCAACAATCAATAACACCAACATTGGGGTACATATAGGGCTTGTTGCTCTTGATTAAATGCCAATCACATACCCTCATACATGATATAATCCAATGAAACATCACAATCCCATTGATCCTAAAAACTGTTAAGTCTGCTGAATTTTGAATGGGATATGAAATTCTATTTTCCCCATATGAAGTCTGATGAGGTTGGAACCATTGTTTTAAGAAACGGCCATTTCGAAACCGAAACGGCCGGGTTGATCCGAGCCAATACCTTTTTCTATGACCCGGCCTTTGGAACGGTTCGACTGGCCGAGTCAGCCATGACTCGGCCGAGTCATTGAATGACTCGTCCGAGTCATTGAATGACTCGTCCGAGTCATTGAATGACTCGTCCGAGTCATTGAATGACTCGTCCGAGTCATTGAATGACTCGTCCGAGTCATGGCTGACTCGGCCAACTCGGCCGTTTCTGTTATGACTCGGCCGAGTCACAAAAAAACGCCCAGCATCATGTCAAACTGCGATTTAATAAAATTTTAATGGATTTTTAAATTGTTTTTTGGTTGGTTTGGACTCCAAGCAATTATAAATTTTCATGGTAATGTTAAATTCTTAAAGTAAAAGTGACATTCTCCTTAATCTTCATTTTCATCCTTTTACTTAAATTTTTAACATTACCATGAAATGACTCAGGATGTTTGAGAGTGGTTTCGGCCTCATTGGATTTCATATGGAGAAAGTAGAATTTTAGATTTCATTCAAAATCCAGCAGACTTATCAGTTTTTCAGGGTTTCAGGATTGGAGGATTGCAATGTTTCCATTGAATTTTGTCATGTATTAGGGTATGGATTCTGGAACTCGTATTTAATCAAGAACACCAATCCCTCTATGTACCTTGATGTTAGTGACATTGGTTGTTGAACTCCTCTGGGATTCGCTCCCAAACCAAGAGCTTCTCAAAATGTCGCTCCCGCTCCCGTTTTCGCTCTCGCTCCCCACTTTCGCTCCTGCTCCCAAGTAACACTGAGCCAGATGATGTTGGCAACTCTAGCAGTAGCCAGTAGTACTGGTCATAGAGTTTTGTTGTAGGGGCCATTTATAGCCTCCTTGGTTATGTGTTTTTGTTTTGATCTCTATATCATCATCGTGTATGTATTGGACAATGTACTGGGTGCCATTTTGATATAATGGATATATTCATGAGCCTACTTTGATCATATGTTGTCTTCTATCTATATTCTAATGCTGTGTGTTTGGAAACATGAATGAAAAACTTTAAAATTATGTGTTTTTATAAAAAATAAATATTTAATGTATTTTTTACAAGGACCGAGTCATTGAAATCGAGCCGGCTGAGTCGATACCGAGTCGGAGTCGGAGTCGGAGTCAACCCTCGGCCAAGTCGGAGTCAACCCTCGGCCGAGTCGGAGTCGGAGTCGGAGTTTTAAAACATTGGTTGGAACCACTCTCAAACATCCTAAGTCATTTCATGGTGATGTTAAAAATTTAAGTAAAAGGATGGAAATGAAAGATAAAGCAGAATGTCACTTTTACTTTAAGAATTTAACATTACCATTAGGGAGCATCTAGGGAGCATCAAGGGGCACCTTAGGAGTAAGGAGTATTCGGAAAGTGTAGTTCCTCACAGAATAATTTGGAATTTCCAAAAACAAAAAAAGCCCCACGGAACCGTCCACCTTCTCTTAGATCCAATCGCGATCCGTGGTGGATACACACCCAAACCTCCACAAATCCGCACCCGATCCTTTCCGGATCCACTGATAGGGAAATAGGAACCGCAAATCGGGCAGTAGGAGCCACGGATTAGGCCCCCACAAATCCAATTTTGCAGGAACCGCCAAAAAAATGAGGAACCGCGGATCCAATTTTCCGATCCGCGGTTCCAACGAAGGATCAATGGCGGATCCGTACGAGACGCAGATCTGCCTTTGGATCCTTGGGGGGGGGACGGTTCCTGCGACACTAGGTCTAAGTGTCCCCTCAACCCTTCTAAGAGAGCCCATGGGCCATCCCCTTGCTTCAAAAGCAAGTAAGCCATTTCTTTGAGCCTCTCTTGTGAATAGGCTTTAGGGATCACTCCTCATCCCATCATTGTGTTAGAAAATCAGAGAGGCAGAAAGCTTTTCTTATTCTTGATAATTATTTGTGATGTTTCTTATTATTACAATTCTTCATATCTTCTTTCTTTTAGTTCATCAAGCAATTACCAAAGCAGCAGCACATAAAACAATAGACACAGATGTAGGCATTATGCCAGGGCAAAACTCCCTTCGAGGGGAAAACCTAGCCAACAAATTCTTCGTTTCAATAGTATTCTTTGAGACTCTTCACCCTAGACCAAGAACAAACCTTCCCTCCACACCAAGTCAGCCTTCCAGAATTTTGACCCCTTTCCAGCGTCTTCGACTAGGCAGCAGCTTCCAGCAACAGTGAAACTTGGAAGACTTCGATCTCCCAATCCAGAGCACAAAACAGAGAGAGACAGGCACCAAAATTTCGATTTTTCTTTTCTCGTTAGACTTCCCCAAACTCGCATTCACTTCAACTTCCCGACAACAAACTTCGCACTTTTCCCAACTACAAGAGATATCGAACTTCTTGTGAGTGAGTGATGCTCCAAATGAATTCGATGTGCTTGTATTTATAGGCTCCATGTGAGGTCGAATAGGGTCCTTAGGCCGACTTGATCTTCTTCTAGGCCGACATGGTGTGGAGGATACATATATCATATTTAACTCAATACTTGACCATTTTACGTGATTCAAAAGCCCAAGAAGGGTCTCTTTAAAAGTACAATGACTCTATTGACTTAGAATAAATCCTAGAAGTCCTCAATGGGGACTTTGACCTAAAACATGGTGACCCAAGCACGAAACCCATTCTATAATAAGTCACAATAATAATAATAAAATTATTTTCTTTATTCTTTTGACAAGTACATGACATGATAACTCAAATACATTAAATGAAGACCGAACCTAGTTACATTTTCCAACACTCCCTCTTAACTATGGAGGTATTCAAATACAATGGAAAATCTCAAACTATATGAACCATGAAGAACTTTAGGCACCGCAATGCCATGGACTAGATTCTTGACCAGGGCAATCTATCCAAGTGGTCTTTCAACAATTTAGGCACCGCAATGCCACAGACTAGGATCCCGACTAGGGTAATCTATCCATGTGGTCTCTCAACAATTTAGGCACCGCAATGCCACGGACTAGATTCCTGACCAAGGCAATCTATCCATTTGGGAATAATATGGACTCAAGCTTTCAGCCCCTCTAAGTACCATCAGGCTTACTTGCTAACCACCAACCCAAAGATCCAGGTGTGTATCCAAAACAGAGCTCTATAATCAACATTACCTTTTCCAACTTCGGGACCTAAACATCAACACAATGTGCTGATCAGATGTCCTCCCAAGCAATGCTCCACTCACAAAGCCTCAACACTCCTAGATCCAGTAGATCAAGGATAACCAATCTCTCCCAATCAAATTGATTGGTAACCAGCATGCTATCAACATTTTCGAGAGATTCACCTGTACAATCACAACCCCAAATCAATAATATACTTTCATATGTACATAATCAAATACAAACCTTCGGGGTCGTTCTAGATGTTGTTCCTCAACTCAGTAGGATTATCAACCGAATATTTGACATAAGATTCCTCAATCATATGCTTTCCTACTTCTCACGCAGCAACATATCCTCCAAAATTCATTCTTCAATCAAGAACTTACTCATTCTCTTGATCTCTCACTGTAATTTGTATCTTTGCTGAACAATTAACATCTAATAGAAGAAGAATCTGGTTGGGTTTTCCCCTTTTGGATTTTACCCTGGTCATTGGACCTAAATTCTTTATGTCTTATCTTGTTCTTGGTTGTCTTCAATTGAGCATTTGGTTTATGTTCTATCTACAATTGCTTAACTAATATTGCAGCGAAAAGGAGTTTTGGAATAAGTAATTGTGACAACATAGAACATCACAATTTTAACAAAAGCTACCAAAGTTTCTTTGGGGAGAAGTTGTTAACACTATTGTCTATGTCCAAGATAGATCTCCACAACGAGCCTTAAACAATAAGACTCTTGAAGAAGTCTTCACTGGTGAAAAGCCTGAAGTTGGGCACTTGAGGATCTTTGGCTACCTTGTCTACTTTCATGTGCCAAAGGAAAAGAGGACCAAGCTAGAAGCTTCAGGCAAGAAAAGTATGTTTGTTGGTTATTGTGATAATCCTAAAGCTTACAAAATATACGTGTATGGTCAAAGAACTATACAATTTAGAAGAGATGTAACATTTGATGAAGATGTAGCTCTTGGAAAGGCAATAGACACTCCTCCTCCTCTTGTTAATGTTGAAAGTCAAGATGATGCCTTGGATGCTCAAGAAGATCTTGAGCCTAAGCCTGATCTTGCTGATGAACCCATGGAGCCCATGGATCGCTTGGATCCTCCTCCAAGTAATCCTCCTGCTAGAAAGAGGCCATTATGGCTTCATAACACTCTACAAAATGTTGATAGACATGTTGCCCCCAGATGAACTTTCAAAGAAAGCAAGAAACCTTGTCATTTCCAGGGATACCTTTTGCCATGAGCAACATTATTCTAGCCAAACCATGCACTTTTGAAGAAGCAGTGAAAGATCAAGTATGGAAAGATGTAATGGCTAAAGAATATGAGTCCATCATATATAATGATGTATGGAAGTAGTTCCAAGACCCAAAGGTAAGTCTGTTGTGACTTCCAAATGGTTGTATAAAATCAAACATGGTGCAGATGGTAATATTGAAAAATATAAAGCTAGATTTGTGGCTAGAGGCTTCTCTCAAAAAGAGGGAGAAGATTATGATAAGATTTTTTCCCCTGTTGCTCAATATACTGTCGTCCTTTCCGCATGGCTTCCTCAAGGAAGAAGTATTTGTGGAGCAACCACAAGGCTTTGAAGTGCATGACAAGAAAACTCATGTGTGTAGACTGAAGAAAGCTCTCTATGGATTGAAGCAAGCCCCAAGAGCTTGGTATGCCCACATTGATAGCTTCTTGATGAAGCTTGGTTTTACCAAAAGCAATGTTGATCCAAATCTCTACTTCAAGATGGTCCAAGGTATGCCTTTGATTTTGGTATTATATGTTGATGACTTATTCTTGACTAGTGGAGAACCTCTTATCCTCCAGTGTAAGAGGGAGTTAGCTTCTGAATTTGAAATGAAAGATCTTCATTTGATGCACTACTTTTTGGGCCTAGAGGTATGGCAGAGACCTGGTGAGATTTTCCTTTCTCAAGGAAAATATGTTGTCAAGCTTCTAGAAAGATTTGGTATGACAAAATGTAAGTCCATGAACACACCAATGGAAATGAATTTCAAAAAGTTATGTGGTGAAGCTGCAGGACCTAATTTGGCTAATTCTTCGAGTATCGACAACTAATTGGAGAACTGATGTTCTTAGTGAACACTAGACTAGACATATGTTTTGTAGTCAATACTCTAATACAATATATGATTAAGCCATCACATGCACACTTGATTGTTGCGAAGCATGTGCTAAGATAGTTGCATGGGACCATCAATCTTGGATTGAGATATATTGTCAGAAATGTGAGACTACATGGGTACTCTGATGTTGATTAGGCTAGTAACTTTGCTGGCAAAAAGAGCACATTTGGATGCTTCTTTAGCTTGGGATCTGTCATGATATCTCAAATGAGCAGAAAACAGAAGTTTGTAGCCATTAGCACGGTTGAAGCCGAGTACATTACTGCTAGCATGGCTAGTTGTGAGGCAGTATGGTTGAGGAAGCTCTTTGGAGAGTTATTTGAGCATGTGCTAGATACAACAATAATATACTGTGACAATAAGAGTGGGATTCGTCTTGCAGAAAATCTTGTGTTCCATGACAAGTCCAAGCACATTGAGATCAAATATCACTATATCCGGGATATGGTGTAGAGAGGAGCAGTAAGACTCCATCATATTGCAACTGATGATTAGATAGTTGACATACTTACCAAGCCTTTATCGAAAGGGAAGTTCTTGGTATTCAGAGAGCAGCTTGGACTAACGGATGTGACCCTTCCTAGTGGGGGCGGTCATGGATGATCGAGAACACTGAGCTATGCTCTTCCCTCTTGTTTGAGCTCCCAAGTTGGGAATGGAACTAGAAGAGCTCTTGGGTTGAGGGAACTCTTGATTGTAGGTTGTGAGCGATCCTTGTCTTGCGTTGACAAGCGATAATCCCCCCTACCATCAAGTCTGGGACTTACCAAGAGTATACCCCAATATGCATCCTACCCACAAGTTGGGCTTGTTGGCGTACCACCAATCTAGCCAATGGGTGTGGTGAAGCTTGGTGTGCGCGATCCTTGACAAGTGGTAATCCCCCCAAGCAAAGGTGAGACTTGGGTGTGCGCGATCCTAGTCAAGTGGTAATCACCCCAAGCAGAGATGGGACTTAGTTGTGCGCAATCCTTGTCATATGTTGACAAGTGGTAACCCCCCCAAAGTCTATGGCTGCAAGTGTTCTACCACTTAACTCTTATGGTAAAGCTTGGTTGAGCATGATCCTTGTCATGTGTTGACAAGTGGTAATCCCCCAAGCAGAGGTGAGACTTGGTTGTGCGCGATCCTTGTCATGTGTTGACAAGTGGTAATCCCCCCAAGTCTATGTCAAGATGGGAAGATCAGTGGATATAGGGCGATAGATGAATCTCCCCTATGATGATTCTTCTTCATTAAATTGTGACACCATTGTTCCAAAGCAGAGATGAGCAAAGAAAGCGGAGATCTTTGTTACAAAAAGAAATTCCTCCCTAACTGAGAGGGAGTGTTGAAAATTGATAGCTCAAGGATGAATTTCCCTAAATAAAATTTCATTTCTGACAATTTTGGAGTGACTTCCTAAAATTAGAAAGTCACGTCTCACATCTCAAGCATGACTTTTCAAAAATTATAAATCACCTTGCATCAATTGGTAATCAAGTATAGATGTTGGAAAATCACTTAACTTATCATTAATCAATCTTAATAGTTCAATTTTTGATTAATCATCAATATTATCATTACCTTTATTATTATCCTTATGATATTATGACATTATTATTATTATAAGGAACTTCAAGTCACCTTACTTTTATCACTTAATCACTTTGTACCTCTATGTCTCATATAGCACATCGTAACTCTCTATCTCTCTCTTAATGGATACGTTTCAGTTTCACTCTCATTACAGTCTTGTCACAAAAGATTCTCTTACGCTTTCATTAATGCAAACGTTACTCTCCCTCTTACGCACTCATTAAGACATTGCATATTCCTCTTATAATAAAAGCATGTCATAAAAGATTCCTCTTTCACCTCCTTAATAGCATGAGTTACAAAGGCATGTGTACCTCCCTAAATGGCATATGTAACTTCTCAAGGTATGCATATTGCTCCTTTTTTATGACCAGAATCTGTTGCTCCTCCCATATATGTATCTCATATCATCTCATTCTCACTACTTGTGCATCGTGAAAGAAGGATTCAAACTTGAGAGATAGAGTTGGAGAGACTTGAAGAAGATTGTGATAGAGAGAGACTTGGAGAGTAAGAGCAAAACTTGAAGATTGATTCAGTGTTTGCATCAGTTGTTGCTACCAGTGATCTTCATGTTATAGTTTTTTCGGATTTGGATGAACTTACTCATTCTCTTGATCTCTCAATGTACTTTGTATCTCTATTGAATAATTGATATATAATAGAAAAAGAATCTGGTTGGGTTTTTCCCTAGTCATTGGACCTAAATTCTATGTGTCTTATCTTGTTCTTGGTTGTCTTCAATTGTGCATTTGGTTTATGTTCTATCTACAATTGCTTAACTAATATTGCAGCAAACATAAGTTTTGGGATAAATAATTGTTATAGCATAGAACATCAAAATTTTAACACCACACCACCACCACCACCACAAGGTCCCCAACAATTGACCCAACATACTAAGAATGGTATCAAGGCAAGGAGGATTATTCTAGAAGGGGTCAGAGATCATATAGTTCCTCATATCCATGAGAAGAAGACAACTTATGAGATGTTCAAAACTATTTTAGAACTATATCAGAGTACTAGTGATACCAGGAAGCTTGCTCTTAAGGAGAAGTTGAGGAGTATCCAGATGAGCAAGGATGAGCCCATCATCACATATTTGTCAAGGTTCACTCAAGTACAAGATGAGTTGGGTGGTGTGGCATGATTGTATCTGATCATGACCTTGTGAGTTTGGCCTTACTAGGACTTCACAAGTCTTGGTATGGTTTCCAAGATGTTGTCAGTGGTAGAGAGAATTTTCCCAATTGGGAAAGGTTTTGGATTGACTGCGTTCAGGAAGAGATCTGGAGAGGGACCAAAGATGGTAGATCGATGAAGACAAAGGACGAGGAGAACATTGCCCTAGAAGGCAAGAGCAGTAAGGCCAAGGGCAAAGAGGGCCAAGGAGTGGCCAAGTCCAATCAGAAGGGCAAGAAGAAGGATCTAAACAAGATCAAGTGCTTCCATTGCCATGAGTTTGGACATTATGCCACTAAGTGTCCTAAGCAGGAGGAGGAGTCCAATAAGGATCATGTAGCTGCATCAGCGAAAGTAGATGCATTTTTTGCCCAATTCGAGAAAGATTTTTCATTGATTGCTTGCATGGCAAGCTCAGCAGATAACAATATATGGTATATTGATTCAGGAGCATCCTTCCACATGACCAAGAACAAGAAGAGTTTCAACCACCTGAAGGAGAAGGGCATGCAGTTTCAGATTGACCTAGGAGATGATGGTCGGTATGCAACTAGAGGAGTTGGTACTGTCAATTTTCAGAGGGAGTTAGGTAATCCTCTTCATCTCAAAGATGTTCTCTATGTTCTAGGATTGAGGCAAAATCTTGTTTCGATAGCTACCCTTGAGGACAAGGGATATGATATCATCTTCAGCAGAGGTAAGGCGTACCTCCAACACTTAGCTTTTGGATGTAAGAAGCAAATAGGTGTGAGGGTGAAGAATCTCTACAAGTTGCAAGTAGAGAAAGATGTAGCCTTGAGCAGCAAGGCAGGGAGAGCTCAAAGTAGAGAAGTGGTGGTTGAGCGAGAGCAAGATAGAGCTCTCAAGATGGAGCCTTAGCCAGTATCTCAGTTTGAGTCTAAGCTAGTTGGCAGTTGGGCTAACCAGCAGGATGATGAGGAGCATAGCCCAAGGTGAGTGGAGGCAGCCACTCAGTCAGAGACTCCCAGTATAGGGAGAGTTTGAGCCAAGTGGGTAGAGGATTTGGTTAAGGGAGATCAGAAGAGAGTTGAATCTTCCAGTATCACTTCCAGCTAGAGGAAGCAGCCACAAAGGTACACAGGGTACATGGCACTTATGACTGAAGTGATGGACTCGCAGAACATGGTGGGAAAGAACAGGTCTTCAGATCAAGTTTCGCAGAGGAAAGCAAGGAAGTCTTCTAGTTCAGAGGGAGCAATTGCAGCAACAAAGAACATGGTAGTGTTGGAGACAGATCCAGGTGGACGAGGTTCTTCCAGAAGCACCTTCCTTGCTAAGAGGGAGTGTTGAAAATAATAGCGAGAAAGGTCCTTCTTTGACTTGTTCCTTAGTCAAAGAGACCAAGAAGCAGTTTTCCTTAGCATGCGCAAGTTCTTAAAAGTTAGGATGAGTTCCTAAAATTTATGACGAATTCTTATAAGTTAGGACAGTGCATGAAGCAGTTTGTCTAATGCGCAAAAGTGGAAGGCGCAATTGTTGTCTTCTAATGCGTGTTAGATTTAGGAAAGGATGAGTGATTGAGTCTCAGTTCGAAATTGAGACTAGACGAATTACAAGAGCCAATTTGACTCAGTTAACTCATCAATCACAAGTCGACTTCCTAAAATACAACTTGTCAAATTTAGCCTATGTGAATTGCTTAAAAGGAGGACGGAGGCACCATTGTACATCATTGTTTTGTTATGAAACCAACGCAAAAAAAGATAGAAAAGATAGTTGAATGCCTTAGAATTCAGCCTCTTCGAGGGGGCAACCTCCTTTACATTACACAAAAGAACAATTCTTGGATGATTCAAATGACAAAACCTCCTTTCTATATATAGGAGTCTAAGGGGTCACAATATAACCAAGTCGACCTAACAATAATAATATAAAGGCACAAAAATAACAATAGAGGGATTCTATGGGGCACAATAATAACAATATGGGGACAATAGGGGCACAACAATATTAATAAGGGATACAACTACAATATTAATGGGGGCATCACTAGTATTATAGGGACCTAACATGCCCCTCTCCTTCAAAAAAGTGTTGTCCTCAACGCTTGAGTAGTTCTGGATGCTTCTGTATAAAATTCTCATCCTCCCATGTGGAATCTTCAGCAGATAAGTTCTTCCACTTGATGAGATACTCTGAAATGGATCGATTTCGTAGTTGTCAAGTTCTTGTTTCTATGACTGCTTCCGGTTCCAATATAATTTTTCCTTCCTCGTCAAGTTCTGGCAATATTGTTTGAACTGGGAGCTTGTCGCCTATAACCTTCTTTAAACATGAAACATGGAAAACTGGGTGCACTCAAGAAGCTGCAGGAAGCTCCAATTTGTATGCCATAGTACCAATCTTTTGCAACACCTTGTACGGACCATAATACTTTGGTGACAATTTGTTATCCTTCTTAGCTTGCTTGAGGGACATTTGTTTATATGGTTGTAGTCGTAGGAATACCCAATCACCTACATCAAAACTTCTTTCACTGCGATGTTGATCTGCCTGTTGTTTCATTCTATTCTACGCCAACACGAGGTTATCCTTTAAGAGTTGGAGAACTTGTTGTTGATGCTCGATGTGATGTTCCACTGCTTGAACCTTAGAATTTTCTCTTAAATATGATGTGATGGATGGTGGCTGATATCCATAAAGTGCCATAAATGGGGTCATTTTTGTTGCAGTATGGAAGGAAGTGTTATACCACCTTTCAGCCAGAGGCAACAATTTAACCCATTGTGTCTGTTTATCAGATACAAAGCAACGAAGATATCCTTCCAAACGTTTGTTTACTATCTTCGTTTGCCCATCAGATTAAGGATGATAAGCTGAGCTATGAGCTAACTGAGTACCAAGACAAGAAAATAATTATGTCCAAAAATTTCCTGTAAAAATGACATCTTTGTCACTTACAATAATCTTTGGGTTTCCATATAGCTTTTGAATTGTTTCCATAAATGTCGTAGAAACTGTACTGGCTTTAAATGGATGTGATAATGCACAAAAGTGTTCATACTTGGTAAGTCTGTCAACTACCACCATGATGACACTCTTTCCCTCAGACTTGGGTAAACTTGTGATAAAATCCATTGAAACCTCCTCTCGACGTTGGCTTGGAATGGATAAAGGTTGTAATAAACCTGGTGTCTTAATTGTTTCAGCTTTATTTTGTTGGCATACCAAACATTCCGCCACAAACTTTTGAATATCCAATTTAAGGCCATCCCAAAAAAATTCCTTCTTAACTCTGTGGTAAGTTTTTAAAAATCCTGAGTGCCCTCCTAAGGGAGAAGCGTGCAATTCCAGAAGAATATTTTGTTTGAGTTGGGAATTCTTATAGAGGTATAAGCGATCTTTGTACCATAACGAATCATTTTTCCAGCTAAATGTATCAGATGTACTGGAATCTTGTTGTAACTTTCGAATAAGTTCCCACACTTCTTCGTCATTCTTCCATGCCTCGCTTGCTTCATTTATCCAATCTAGTTGGATAATAGAAATGGCGCACAACAATGCTTCCACATCCTCATCCTTTCTTGAGAGTGCATCTGCCACAACATTTTACTTCCCTTTTTGTATATGATTTCAAAGTCATAACCCAACATCTTTGTAACCCATTTTTGTTATTCTTCAGAGGATAATCTTTGTTCTAAAAAGTATTTAAGGCTATCATGATCCATTTTCACCTTGAAGTGTCTTCCCATTAAGTAGGGTCGCCATTTTTTAAGTGCATGTAGTATTGCCAACATTTCCTTCTCATAAATAGCTTTGTGTAAATATTTTCCCTTGATTGGATGACTTTCAAAAGCAATGGGTCTTTCATCTTGCATTAAAACAGCACCAATTCCATTTCCGGAAGCATCACATTCCACAATAAAGGTTTTTGTGAAGTCTGGTGTAGCTAAGACCAGTGCTTGGCACATTGCCTCTTTAAGATATTCGAAGGCCTTTGTTGCTTCTGGAGTCCATGAAAATGCATATTTCTTCAACAATGTTGTTAGAGGTGCTACTATTTTCCCATAATTCTTAACAAACTTGCGATAGTACCTTGTCAACCCGAGAAATCCTCGCAAATGCTTTATGGATGTGGGGATTTCCCATTCCTTAATGGCTTTAATTTTGTTAGGGTCTACCTTAACTCCTTCATGAGATACAATATGACCCAGATATTCCACCTCTTGTACTCCAAAGAAACATTTGGATCTTCTTGCATATAATTGTTTCTCCTCCAATAATTGTAGCACCCTGTCAACGTGTTCAATATGATCCTTCCAAGACTTGTTGTAGATTAGTATATCATCAAAAAATACTAACACAAATTTTCTAAGAAAGGGTTTGAAAATGGAATTCATCAAACCTTGAAATGTAGAAGGTGCATTGGTAAGGCCAAAAGGCATGACCAAAAACTCATAGTGACCCTCATGAGTTCTAAATGTTGTTTTCGGAATGTCTTGAGTCTTCATTCTGATTTGATGATATCCTGAACGAAGATCTAACTTGGTGAAGTAAATTGATCCATGCAATTCATCCAATAATTCATCAATGACAGGAATGGGAAACTTATCTTTAATAGTGAGCTTGTTGAGCTCCCTATAATCCGGACACATGCGCCATGATCCATCCTTCTTGTGCACCAATACTACTGGAGCAGAGAAAGAACTTTGGCTAGGTTGAATTATACCAGCCTCAAGCATTTCTGCAACCATACATTCAATTTCACTCTTTTGGGCATAGGGATATCTGTACGGCCTGATGTTTGGAGGAACACTTCCTAGAATCAAATGAATAGCATGATCATGATCACGAACAGGTGGGAGACCTTTGGAATTTTCAAACATCTTGGAATGATTGTCCAAGACTTTTTGGAGATCTGGAGAAATAGATGATTTCGATGTGGAAACATCTAGCGCACATAATTGTGCAATTACACATCGTTGTTCCTTTTTTAGAAACTTTGTCATACCGTTAGAGCTTATTATCTTTCCCGATTTCCCTACAATACCCCTTAATTCAACTTCCTTTCCTTCCGCATAAAATTTCATGAAAAGTTCTTGAAAGTTAAAAGCTATTGTACCCAAGGATTGTAGTCATTGGACTCCTAGTACAACATCAGCACCTCCCATTGGGATGGAAAGCATTAGGCTTTTCAGTACATATTCTCCCATGGATAGCTTGATATTATGGCACTTTCCAAAGCAATTTATCGTTCCTCCATTTGCAACCATCACTTGACACTCTGGTGCTGGATATAGGAAGAAATTCAATTCTTTTGCTATCTTACAATGAATAAAATTGTGGGTACTTCCTGAATCAATCAACATTATTACTTTTTTCTTCTTGATTTGTCCTTCTATCTTGATGGTTTGAGGAGTGGTAATTCCAGCCAATGCATTACAAGATATGGTCGAATTCATTTCTTCTTTATCTAAGCTTTGTTCCTGGAGTATATCCTCTTCTTTTGACCTTTCTTGCTCTTTTTCTTCTTCCTCTTCACAATCTATGTAGAATAATTTCTTCTCAGCACACTTATGACCTTTAGTGTATTTGTTATCACAACTGTAACAAAGCCCTTTTGCTCTTTTTTTCTTCCAATTGTCGTGGTGTCAACCTTATAGGTTGTGGAAGGCTAAGGGCAACAACACTTCCATCTTTATAGTTGTGAGTGGTATGCTTCCTGGTTGCCATAATTTTGTTTTCCATTTTTTTTTGCTAACCTGAATGCCTTCTCTAATGAATCAGGTTCCCAAAGGCGAACATCATGTTGGATATTATCCTTTAAAGTCCCTATGAACACATCAATCCTATGCTCCTCTGGAATATTTTTTACTCTTATGTTCAATTTTTGGAACTCCTCAATGTGCTCCATTATTGAACCCTTTTGTTTGAGACTTATCAATTGGCTAAAAAAAGTGTTGCTTTCTGTATTCTCATAATGTGCGATCAATTCTTCCGTAAAAATTGCCCAAGTGATAATTTGTTTACGAGGGCAAAGACATTGATACCACACAAACTGACTTGGTTCCAAATATAAAGTTGCAATACATACATTTTGTGTGTTTTGCACATTATTGAGATCGAAAAATTGCTCCATCTGTAATATCCATGTTGCGGGATCCTTGCCATCAAACTTCCTCATATCGATTTTTGGAATATGGTGGGTCTTCGATCCAACATTAGAGTCTATGGAATCATGATTAGCATTTCTTTTGTTCTCATCATGAGTTTCCTTTACTACCCTTTCACCATTAGTGACCATTTCTTGTAGCAACTTATTCAAATGTATCTTCAATTCTTCCATTTTATCATCCATGCCATCCATTTTAGCATCTATGCCATTCATCTTAGCGTCCATGCCATTCATCTTAGCTTCCATGCCATCCATTTTAGCTTCTGTTACTTTTTGTGCAAGTGACACTTGTGGCACTTGGTCTCGTAATTTTGATATATCATGTTGCATTTCTTCTTCTTCTTCATGAGTCATGCTAGAGCTTTCAAGTTGCTTACTGGGTGTTTGCATTTTCTTTCCTCGGGGCATCAATTACCAATAATAATGCTTTACAATGCCCTTTAAATTCCTTCAAACTAATTTTTCAAACCAAGCTTATGCAAAAATTTAAAAAAAACTACACCTTTTTTCACTTTGTAGGAGCTTGATATTGAATCTGATGTGTTTTTGTAATTTCGGATCATCCAGTTCTGAATTTGCGACCTGTAGTAGCCCTTTGCGTCTTCTTTCCAATGCCACCAGTCTGATCCAAATTGGATTCTCCAAGGAAGAGTTATGCACAATCTCCCAAGATAACCTGATTATAGACCTTTCCAGAAGAATGAACTTGTATGAAGTGCCACGTGTCACTGTTTCGGCCTTTGGCTCTGAAAAATATATACAAGAAACTACAGTTCGTCCTCTTTCTGTACCTTCTTACAAAATTTCAATTCGATGCTCAGAGAGAAAGTTATGACAATTTTCCCCAGGTCACCTGTTTAGAATGTAATTCAGAACTCTGCAAAAAGACCAACTTCCTCAAATCATATCTCCGCAAATATAGCGCGAAAAGCTCTGAAATTTAGACCCGAGGTTCAGTGCGATTTCGTCTCAAATGGGTTTTTTTTTGCTTCTGAAACGTCGCAGAAAAAAATTATAGCGAAAATGCCACGATGACCTATTTGGAGCAGCGAAACCCTAGAATCCAAAGCTTTGATACCAAATGTTATGAAACCAGCTCACAAAAAAATAGAAAAGATAGTTGAATGCCTTAGAATTCAGCCTCTTCGAGGGGGAAACCTCCTTCACATTACACAAAAGAACAATTCTTGGATGATTCAAATGACAAAACCTCCTTTCTATATAAAGAGTCTAAAGGGTCACAATATAACCAAGCCGACCTAACAATAATAATATAAAAGCACAAAAATAACAATAAAGGGATTCTATGGGGCACAGTAATAACAATATGGGGACAATAGGGGCACAACAACATTAATAAGGGATACAACTACAATATTAATGGGGGCATCACTAGTATTATAGGGACCTAACATGTTTTGTGAACACGAGTTAGTGAGACAAAGCAATAGAGAGCACAGGTTTGTGTGAGCTTGTGAGAGGAAGAGGGTGCAAGAGAAGCTTGTGTGAAGATTTGCGGAGGAATTTCCCTTGGGATTTGAACAAGGATTTAGGGAGGATCCCCTAAGTAATAGGAGCAGCCTATGCGCATAGAAATAGGGAGGCAGGATCAAGCTACTTGCAGATGTTTCAAGCCTAGTTCAAGCAAGGAGAACCATTATGTTTTATGTTGGGACAATATTGTATTGTAAGAGATCTATTGCTTATTTTTCTATCAATAAAATTCTCAAACAAGAAAAGGCTTTTCCTAGTTAGGTTCCCTAGAAATCTTGTGCCTTGATTATTAAATGACTGTGTTTATTTTTGTTCCTATTCCACTACAAATAAGTAAAGAAGATTTGTGTCCTAATGAAAAGAAACTAGCTTTCAAATTATTCATTAGAGCAATTACAGCTTTTCATGGATTTTCTACAAAAATTGTTGGGCTAGAACAAAAGAAAAGACAAGAAATATAAAAGAAATTTATCAACTAGGGTGAAATCTTTCACCACCGAAATTGATAGGAGAAAGGGGTCTTAAAACCCTCAAAGCCTCAAGCTCAAAGACAAACAAAGATAAAGGGTCCAATTCAATGATGATCCAAAATGAATTCAACCCTCTTTTATTTACAAATTTCCTTTATTTTATTTTATTTATAGATTGTCTTTTATTTAGAGCAGTTGCATATTTTCGTGGATTTTTTACAAAAATTGTTGGGCCAGAACAAAAGAAAGTACAAGAAAGATAAAAGAATTTTATCAACTAAGGTGAAATATTTCACCAAAATTGATAGGAGAAAGGGGTCTAAAAACCCTCAAAGCCTCAAGCTCAAAGACAAACAGAGATAAATGATCCAATTCAATGATGCTCCAAAATGAATTCAACCCTCTTTTATTTATAGATTTCCTTGAGGGGATTCTCTTCTTAATTAATTGAGTAAAATTCACACCAAACCTCAGACTATAGCCTATGGGGATTGATAGGCTACTTCATCTCTTGAGCAATTAATTTATCGGGAATATTACATCCCCATGGAACACTGATGATCTTTTTTCATCGAATATGTTGATGAATGTCAAATGGCATTGACCATACACGATTTTTGTTGCATGGGAGGTGTTGTGTTGGATACGCTTTATCCTATCGCTCGAGGCTCCCATTTTAAGAATACATTAGCAATTTCCCTTGAAATCTGAGTAGTTTGCATTGCATATAACTTGCTTATTTCTACATCAATATAAAGTTGCTGCTGTAGGGTAAAGGGGCACTGATTCATAGCAGTAAGACAACACGGAACAAAGTTAAAATTAAGGTGAACCTCAAAAATGTTCCCAAAGGCAACCACTATAAACAGCTATCAATGGTTGCTTGTAGTTAGCACAAGTGCCTGTCTTGCTTGATGACCGTTGCATTGCCTTGATGATATATCTCCTCCTCAATGCCTGCTTGTTAATGTATGGCAACAGGGAAATGAAATCTTTCACCACATGTTGCGAGTTGGGAATCAGTTATGTTCTAAAGCTCACTATGTGATTATCAAAGCTTCTTTTCAAATAATTGACAACGGGTTGTTAGGTTTGATTTCGTTAAATGCCTTGTTTGAGGTGCTACATTTTTAAGAGAAAAGATCATCAGCTTGCTACGTGGATGGCAACAGTGTCAATTGTTAGTCTTGTTGCCTCTCTTGAAGAAACGAGGAGCTTTTACAGAAAAAGAGTGCATGTGGTGTTACAGCCCAATTCCTAAACCAAAAAGGCCACTCTACAAGGATTGAATTAAATCCCACGGCCTCATTGAGATGTAAGCAGTTTGAGTTTTTTGTTTATCTCTGGCCTCCTCCGTGGAATCTGAAATGGAGATGCTGACATTTATGCAACCTGTGTGGAAACCGTCGTGTCAACTATTCCTTTTGATTTAGCATTGTGTTTAACAGTTCCAATTCACCATTTCTTGGACCAAAACATGCAATTTGATAAATTTCTGCCCTTCTTTCTATGGGCGGCTCCATAAGGGCAGATTAATTGCGATAAAGGCCACAGTGAAAAGGTGCATTAATTATCCGTACATATGTTTTACAGTGTGACCAATTTTATATCTATAACTGGTCATTGTGAAAATTTCGAACTCAAGCACAATCAAAAAGAGACCGGGGTAAGAGAGTACCATGAGAAAGCGCTTTACTGCTCCGGGTGCTGACACCGAGATGAGTTACGAGCTTGGCGGATGCAACCACATTGTGTAATGGAATCATTGACTCTGCGCATCGCCTTCGAGAGCTCGCACTGTTATGTTCGAAGACAGTTCTGCGAGAGGATGCAGGGGGTCTGGCGGCTGATGATGATGCTCTGAATCGGTTCGACGTTGAATAAAACGCAGACCTTGCAAACGTTCCATAACGAGCCGCCATTAAGCGAGCTTGACGATGAAATGCGGTCAGAGAAACAATCTGAGAATGGCGCTGACGGTGATGTTCAAAACTGTATTTCAGTGGCAAGCTGAGATGATTTCGTATTAGGGTTTTAAGGGTTTATGAGGACTTCCAAACATACAATTGCCATGTCCTGTTATATGGTATTGGTTGATAATGTGTGTTCATCATTATTTTCATGGTTAATAGTAATGGTTTTTAGTTGAAGTAGTTGGGATTGTGGTTTGCTAATTTATTCGTTCATGTTCAAGCGATGTGACATGGTTGCGTTAAACAATGATCAGGTTGGGTTTGAATTTCAAATTAGGTTAGTTATTAGGTTTGTATATATAATTAATTATAAGTTAAAATAATACGAAATTAAGATTAATATTTTGAATATGGAAACTGTAGGGATAAATTACAAGTTTGAGTTGTGATGTGAGATTATGAGTTTTGATTTATGGACTTGGTCAATGGCTATGAGGTTCACAGAATCTCAAAAAAAATAAGGTTTGCCAAAATTCGAACCTCGAAGTTAAAGTTCGATGAATCTTGTGACATAGTGTTCAAGTCTCCAGAGGCATGTTATCGCGTGTATTGATTAGGCTCAAGGAGTAAGCGGCCCCAAGGAGTTTTCACTTCATTTGTGGTCAATACGGGATGTCTTGGCTCTTGCTTAGTTATTGGGTTTTTCCTGTTTAAAAATAATAATAATAATAATAATTAATATAAGAATAACAGGGCCGCACAGCTAGCATTCCCTCTTGTTTAGTTTAATTATTGAACTTTGAAAGGTATGAACTAGCTCCCACATTTTACCAAGGGAATTTGTGCGGCTATCAGCAATATTCAAATGTACACAAATGTCATGATAAAATCTTGCTTTGTCACTCATCACTGGACTTAATGATTGCGCTAAATTTATCTTCAATGTTACACTGTGAGAAAGCTCATCCAAGTTTAGAATACGAAAGTATAACTAGCATTCCCTGTCACTTAGTTTAATTATTGAACTTTGAAAGGTAAGAACTAGCTCCCATATTTGACCAAGGGAATTTATGTGGCAATCAGCCATATTCAAATGTACACAAACGTCATGATAAAACCTTGCTTTGTCACTCATGATTGGACTAAATGATTGCACCAGATTTTTCTTCAATGTTATATTGTGAGAAAGTTCATCTAAGTTTAAAATATGAAAGTATAAACTGGATACGTCAAAATGGGTGCATGGAAGTGGCACTTTATTTGATAAACTTCCAAGAATGATGTTAACAAAATTCAGCCAGTTGATGGCAACTAAGTCCAGTTATGTATTAAGTCGTCTTCATTATGTGATTATGTAGTTGTTAGAGTGGATTAATAAATCTTTCACAATATATATGTGTGTGTGTGTGTGTGTGCGCGCGTGTATGGTATATTTTCTCACATATTTTGTTGAAAAAATTAACAATTAAAATTATATATGGATGGTAGATTTTCTCACATATTTTGTTGAAAATAGTGTAGAAAATTTTAACAATTAAAAGTTTAAGACATTATATATGGATGCTATATTTTCTCACATATTTTGTTGAAAATATTGTAGAAAATTTTAACAATTAAAAGTTTAAGATATTTAATATTTAAAATTTCTATGTTATAAAAAAATTTAGCAGTGTAAATTTTTTTATTCATTCACAAACACACATTTTAAATAACATAGAACCTCAAACCATTATTCATTCACGATGTTCTCAAAACACTCCCATTATGTGTAGCGATCACAGTAAATAGATAACCATAGGAAGTTTGACATGTCATTTTTAGCTATTCTTATTAATAAGTTCATCGTGTCATTAGAATTTACATTCATAACCTAGTGTCATTAGAATTTACATTCATAACATATGACTACTTATTTTGTTGTTTTACACAACCAAAAGGAAAGGCAAATATGATAAAGAAAAATGCATTATAATGATTACAAGATTCTAAAACATTAAATATGAAACTTAAATAAGATGTCAATTATCATGTCACCGAGGATTGAAAGTTTTCATCACTCATGAATTCAAATGGGTATTTAGAAAGACATGGTGGGCCCTTTTTAGGAAGTTTTCATTAAATACACTTAAAATGTTGCATATTGATTAGAAACATTTGAATAAGATATTAATTATCATATCGACCAAGATTAACATTTATCCTCACACATAAATTCAAGTAAGGATTTACAAAGGTATAGCATCAAAGTTTCGTGAGGAAACTCTCATAAATAGTACTTATAATGATACATATGTTAAGTCAATAATTATATTATGTAAAAATAAACTACAAAATAAATTCAACATTTAGAAACACATGTATTATATAATAATAATAATAATAATAATAATATCATTTTATGCTTTAAATATCCAGGAAAAATATTAGGTATTAAATCAAACAATGGAATGTATTTACATTAGAAGTTGTTAAAATAATCAAATTTTTAATGTGCAGTACTTACCCTATTCAATACGCTATTAGTACTTACTATCATTGATTAATGTGTAGTACTTACGATATTAAATAATCTTGTGTTGCGCCTAGATACACTTCGAATTGCAGTGCAGATGTTATGAACAACATCGAGAAAAGAAGATTGTTAGATTATAAATAGATATTTTCCTAAGAAAAAAAATAATAAACTTGATATCACTTCAAAGGTTCACAAATGTCGAAAACACCCCCTGAAACTAAACACAACTACAAACGTACGATCAATGGCAGAAATCATCATTGTTAAATAAGAATCAAGCTCTCTACACCAATCAAAACATAAATAAATAAAAATTTTAAACTTAACAACAAAAAATTGTTTTGTTTTGTAATGTGGACTTTTATATATTGTATGTTTAATTTTTAATCAACCCTAGATTAATTCAAGGGTCAATGCATCACTGAATGTGTTATACCCTGTCGTGACATGGATAATAATATAATAATTATTGATTGATAGTGTTGAACTTCATCATTATTGATACCATGAACAAGTGTTATAGGGCAGTTTAGTCCTTACTACTTGAGTTAGAAATTATGTTCTGGGAAAATTGCATAAAAAATTATAACCTATGTTGGTCAATGCTAAATTAACAAATGTTGTAGGGCATCTTAGTCAATTATGTTATGTCAGGCAAACCGGGGAGTTTACACTTCGTCCATGGTCAATATAGGATGTCTTGGCTCTTTCTTAATAATTCAGTCATTACTGTTAAAAAAATGCATAAAAAATAAGTAAACATGTGCTTACCTCGAGTGCTAGGGATGGCAGTTTGTCATCTAATCCACTCGGGTTCATGTCCTCAGAGACATGGCCCGTCATAGTAAGGCTGGAAGGATAAGCATTGTGTTGAAGTTTAGGATCCCAACTGTAGTTCTGGTGGTCTCTGGACGTCTCGGTCCTAGGACGAACTATGAGTTCTTGTTATATGTGGCTTGCTGGTTGTTGCATATATCTAGCGAGTTTGCTAGTTCCCTATCAAAAAAATTATGCTTAAAAAAAATTGCATAAAAAAATGGCAATGGTTCTTAGCTCGAGTGGTTGAGATAGTGTTTTTCCATTCCATCCACCCTGGTTAAAGTCTCTAGCAACATGGCCCATCATAGTCACGCTGAAAGGATAGACATCATGTTGGAGTTTGGGATTTTGACTCCAGCTTTTGGTGGTCTCTAGACGTCTTGGTCCTAGGCTGAACTATGTGTTTATGATATATGGGGCTTGGGAGTTGTTGCATATACCTTGGAGGTTGCTAGTTCCCCATCTAAAAAAAAGTTGAATAAAAAATTATAACCTACATTAGTCAAGGTTAGCTAACTTAATAGTGTTTAATAAGCAAATGGAATCCTATAGTCTTTCTTTTGGAGGAAGTAATAAATTGAGATGTGAAGTGGATAAATTAATTGCTTGCACTGGCATAAATTTTGGTGGGTAGTAACCACTAGTAAATCTACACATTTACAGAGTTTTACTCCTGCATAAGTGCTAAGGAAAATATATTTATTCACATCCTCGTAAATATATTTATTTACATTTTATTTGTATCCCATTATAGTGGGAAGTAACTAATGGTAAATATGTTATTTACTTCCTTCAAAGCTTAAGAATAAAAATTCACTACACAAATATCTAAAAATAATGCATGAATATTGCAACCATATCCATAAATTATGGCATAAAATATGTGAGGGAGTTAGTCACATGGCATTGTCTTGTGCAACTATCACCATAAGGCCATGGTCTAATCAAATGTTTGAAAAATATTTCTTTAATATTATTGAAAAATAAATATCTATTTTTCAATGTTAAACATTATAAGTTGCATTGGTCAATGTTAAACTAATAATGGTCGACAAGCAAATCCATAGCTAGACCCTTGTCTTGGCAAGGACTAAACAAGAAAATTGTTTGCTAGAGTCATGCCTTGGCAAGGACTAATAATGGTCAATAGGTAAATTGAATCCTATAGTGTTGCTTTGTCTTGGCAGGGACTAAACAAGCAAATTGTTTGCTAGAGTCTTGCCTTGGCAAGGACTAATAATGGTTAATAGGCAAATCCAATCCTATAGTGTTTCTTTACCAAGAACTAATAAATTGAGATGTGAAGTAGATAAATTAATTACTTGCTTTACCAAGAACTAATTAAATTGAAATGTGAAGTAGATAAATTAATTACTTGCTTTATTAAGAATTAATAAATTGAGATGTGAAGTGGATAAACTAGCATTTGCACCAAATGTTGCAAAGGAAACGTCGTAAGGCATAAAGTGAGGAAGAATAGCGACACGTGAATGGACATTGTTGAAAGCAAGGGTGAAGGATAATGAGTTACAGTTGCACTATATCTTTGAGTTACTTGTGAGTATTGCGAATATGGATATTTTGTAAATAATAATAGTGTCATGTAGAGGTTATCCATTATCCATGTAGTTGCTATTATTTATGTGAACATGTTATGGTATATTATTTTAAGGTTTATTGTTTTTAATTTTGACCAATTTGGAGGGACATAAGATTGCATAACATATGATATTTTTCTTCATTTATGTTATTTTTCCATATGCTACCTATTTATGGCGTTGCTTTTTGACATATGTGGCAATTGAGGATTAATCGTGACATGGTAAAGGTTATTGAAAATAATAATTAATAAACAAGATTGCATGTAAAGGTGGAAGATAAAGCTAAATGATTTACATCACGTGAAATTTACAGATAGTATAATGTTTGTAACAAAGATTGCCTCTTGATATTCGTTGATGCTTTTTTAAGTTTCAGTAAAAAAATACTAGTAGATTGTAATGGAAGAGGTGAAAAAAGAAATATAACATTGTGAACAACATCATGGTTGTCATTCCATATTTGAAAATGCATCAAAACTTGTTGCAAACATCGAAAACTTGAAGAAGCAATAATGAACCTGCAAAATGTATATTTCATTAAAATGGTGTAGAAGTATTATTAATATTTGAAATATGTAAATTAATTGTGGAAATTCATTAGTAATAGTTTGTATGTGAGTTGTGTTAAAATGAAATTGGAATGAATGGAAATGAATTTACCTTTGACATGGGAATTTAAATACTTTTAGTTGAAAATGCATTGATGTGTCCTTTTCAAGTGATGCATTTTATCATGCTTAGAAATATATGCAGACTTACCTGCACAATAACATTTACTGTGTGCATTATGTCAATGAACTAAATATCAACATATCTATTCACTTTTTGTAAATGTTGTAAACAACCAAAATTATGGAAATATTTGTAAATGTGTACAAATATTTATAGGCACACTCCCTATACCTCAAGCTTTTTGGTTTCAGCTTCAGCTTTGGAAGTCTGCAGATTTATCCAAGCTTCAATTCTTGCTTCTTCTCGTTGATATCTGAAATTTACAGACAACATGAATGCTCAGACATTTTGTTGTGAAAATTATAGATAAGAAATGCTAGCAATCTCTTAAAGGGCTATTTTATACTATTGTAAGCTAATTTTGTTCATGATTTTGTGGCAAAATAAACTAAAGTAATATCTAGAAGAAAGTTGTGTACTTCAAATTTCCTTGTTTTGGTTTCTATTTTTGCAAGCAAACAGGTGGCAGATAGCAAAATAAATGGCAAACTTATGCATTAGTTTCATTTCAAACTTTGAAACTTTGAATAAAATTAATTTTCGAAATGTGAAGTTACCCCAACCTTCTCTTC
Organism: Pinus tabuliformis; assembly: GCA_031772625.1. Lineage (NCBI taxonomy): Eukaryota > Viridiplantae > Streptophyta > Pinopsida > Pinales > Pinaceae > Pinus > Pinus tabuliformis. The sequence goes on from CM062819.1 coordinate 1,103,103,014, forward strand.
CTTTCAGACTTTGGATAAAACTGTGGAGAAAAAGAACTTTAGAAATGCCAAGTTACCCCACCCTTCCCTTCCTTTCAAACTTTCGATAAAAACTTTGGATATCTTGCCTCATTTGAAGTTTCCAATAAACTTTTAGATATCTTGCCTTGGAAGAAGTGAAGTTTCAAATAAGAAGTCAAACCTGAAACTTTTGTTAAAATTTCAAATAAACGAAATTCAGTCCTTAAAACTTTCTTTAAATTTTGAGCACTAATGATTGGGCAATAATAACAATGAGGTCAAATGCAATTATCACACCTTTGTTATTGCAGTCATTGTAGGCCATAATACTCATATTAATCCCTTAGTGGAATTTTTTGTTGGATTGTACTTGTCCATTTAAGTTTAGTACTTTTTAGCATATTTATTTTGATGTTAAATTTTGGAAACATTTTAGAATTTAATAACTTTAGTTATGTGACACTTGATAAATCTATAGTCTAGTTAAGTTTAACTTTTGAGGTAGGTGAAACTTGATTAAACATAACTCGAGGCATTTGAAACTTGATAAATCTATAATCTAGTGAAGTTTAACTCTTGAGTACGTGAAACTTGATAAATCAATCTAGTTAGGCTGAACATCTCCACCTCCAGCAACGTAAAACTTCCATAAGGAGATGTTGCATAGAGCTAGAGATGATGATAGTTTCCTGGCAGATATTGAAGGACCTATCAAAGGTAGCATTATTGTGTCCAAGACATCAAAGGAATTCAAGCTACTATGGCACCTGAGGCAGAATTGCAAATATCTACCCCCTGTCACCTACACCTATGTCACTGGATTAGATCTCACTGGATTAGAGTTGGCACTAAGGGAAATGAGAAATCATCACTATCCCATGGGCCCACAGTGGAGGCATATTTCCAACTACACCACCTTAGAAAAGTACCTGTCATCTAGTCAGCAGTAGGTCCACCTAGCTGAATGGACCCAGACTCTCTCAACAACCTGCCCAACCTGCTCAACCCTCTCAACAGTCACAACTTGCACCACAATTGTTACAACAACTATATCCACAGCAACAAGCATAGCTTGAGCAACAATTTCAAATACAACCAAGACCTCAGCAGCCTACTGCAAGGCAACAAGGATCTCAAAGAGACAATAGACAATATAAAATACATCAGCAAAGGCAGCATGGAAGATAAAAGACAAATGATTCACTAAAGGACACACCACAAAAATTGAAATAGGGAAACAATATTTGTTTGTCTATCTATAAATATAAAATAGCATAAGAAGAAAGGATAATTGAGTAAGAAACTTTAAATGTAGCCTCCAATAATATCCATGTTGTCCAAAATGCACAGAGCATGCTTGTTGTAGCTATAGAAAACACTTTTGCTTAAAAGTTGTTGAAGAAAATGTGAAGAAATGAAGTGTGGAACAATGTTGTTGCTTAGAATTGTCTTCTAGTTGTGACTACAAAACCAAATCACAATGCTTCACACACAACAAAAGTGCTTCTTGTTTGTGTAGGAGATACCTTTGCTCAAACAATCTGGAAGATAGTGTGAGGAAAGAATAAGTGGTAAATTGTGTTTAGAACAAAGATAGGGTGTAAGGGTTTTCTACAAGCTTATTCAATGTGAAATTAGTGTCAAAATTTATGTCAATGCCAATTTAAAGCACTTGGGTAGGTTCCTATGGTCAATTTCCCTGTCAAAACACATTTTGCCTTGAAATGCCACTTGTCAATTTAGATGGAATTTCCGAATTGTGAAACACTATTTTAAATGTTTTATGGCATTTCAGAGGCATTACTTCTTGAGATTTGTGCTAACCACTGAAAAAGGTTACATTCATCCTTATATCTAGGGAATTCCTTAAAAAACTCCAATCATATATTAATATCAAATTACCATTGTATTCCTCGGGCATGGAGCACTTTACATCTTATTGACTCTTTGACCTTCAAGAATATGATAGTTGCCTTGTATCCCTTAAATCTTGGGTATTCTTCTTCATTTTTACTAATTCATCATAAAAAGGATCTCAAGTGCAAGCTATAGCTTCCTCAAAATGTGGCCACCTCCAGGCTCCAAAAGAGGTGAATTAAAGTAGTGATTGATGTGCAGGGGATGGAGTGCTCCTCTATTGTGGTCCTTCAGGCTTTTTAACCAACCAAACTTCAAAAATAAGAAACTTTCAAAAATGAGTTATGCCTTTGAAACCTGATGAAAATGCTATTTTCAAATCTGGGTATAGAAATCAGATATGAACCAGTGTTCTGATATAAATGTTGGTTGAAAACAATATCTCTACAATATCATCATATCGAGGCAATGAGGAAAGAATAAGTGGTAAATTGTGTTTAGAACAAAGATAGGGTGTAAGGGTTTTCTAGAAGCTTATTCAATGTGATATTAGTGTCAAAATTTATGTCAATGCCAATTTAAAGCACTTGGGCAGGTACATATGGTCAATTTCCCTGTCAAAACACAGTTAAACCATATTAAGACGTTCCCATTTTACCTTAGAATGCCCCTTGCCATTTTAGGCGGCATTTCAGAATTGTGAAACGCTATTTGAAATGTTTTCTGGCATTTCAAAGGCATAACTTCTAGAGATTTGTGCTAACAACTGAAAAAGGTTACATTAATCCTTATATCTAGGGAATTCCTTAAAAATCGCCAATCATATATTGATATTAAATTACCCTTGTATCCCTCATGCATGGAGCACTTTACTTCTTATTGACTCTTTGACCTTGGAGAATATGCTAGTTGCCTTGTATTTCTTAGAGCTTTGGTATTCTTCTTCATGTTAACTAATTCATCATAAAAGGATCTCAAGTGCAAGCTACAACTTCCTCAAAATGTGGCCACTTCTAGGCTCCAAAAGAGGTGCATTAAAGTAGTGATCCATGTGCAGGGGATGGAGTGATCCTCTAATGTGGTCCTTCAGGCTTTTTAACCAACCAACCTTCAAAAACAAGAAACTTTCAAAAATGAGTTATGCCTTTGAAACATGATGAAAATGTTATTTTCAAATCTGGGTATAGAAATCAGATCTGAACCAGTGTTCTAATATAACTATTGGCTGAAACAATATCTCTGCAATATCATCATATCGAGGCAATGATAAGGTTTGCTTAACACCTCTACATATTGTCACCAATATCCGAAGAAGGTAACTGCTTTAACTTTGTAAGTCATTTTTGTAGGTTGTAAAGCACCCCAAAATCATGATTATAGACTTGACAGGGGTCACAACCCTTCTAAAGAACATGCAGTGCAGAGCCTAAAATGTCCCATATGAAGCCAACAACATATTGGTGATGGTTTATGCTAGTTGGCTTATCAGAGTTTGAGTTATGCCAGTAATCACAATTGTTGCAATTATAATCACTATTGAATTCAAAGTGGAAGCATTCAACTTCTTTCCTATAAAATAAGCAAATAGTGCAGTAAAATAGGGTTAATTGTCCTATTTTGGTCACATGTTGAGACTAAGCAACTGATCCAAGATCAAAATGGAAGTGATTTCTCAACATTTTCCAAATTGTTGATAAGAAGAAGAGGTTATGAAAACATCAGTTTTAAAAGGAAGATAAAAACAAAAAAAATCTTAACCCAAAATGGCCAAAGGAAAGACCTAATTATTGCTAGGTGGGCACCTTGCTTCCTCACTTCAATTTTAGACCAACAAGGTTATTGCTCAAAGGATGTTAATTAACAAAGTGCAAACAAAAAGACAAGAGGTGATCTGAATGTTGGGCAAACTTGTTAATGCTATGCAAGCTCCCTCATCAGTATTAAAAATATGTGTTTAGGATTGTCTCAAATTAACCAAAATGTGAGGAATTGTGTATCAAGTGTTGAGTGTCTTTTATGAACAATTTATGAGGTATTAGTTGTTTAAAACACATATAAAACAAGTAAATTGCAAAGAAATAAAACACATCAAACTCATAACACAAAGTTGACAAAGGATTTCACCCCTCCTGGGCTACATCTCCTTGGACCCGCTTCAATGGCTAGGCCCTCTTCGGATTAATGGTTAATTCTTTGATTACATACACCTACAGTGCTCCAATGGCTTTGCAACATACTCCATTGGATTCAAAATACCCAAAAACTCCAAAAATGATTATCCAAACTCTGCAATTGGACTTCAGCTGATCTAGGCTTGACCTCCTCTCTTGGTGGCCCTAGGCTTCCTTAACCTTCAATGTAGAAAAATCACGTATAGAAGTGCCTTTTTTCCTCTGCAACATGTTCCATTATGTTCATAGCATCCAAATCATTTAGGAATGACTCTTTTTGAGCCAAAATTGGTCGAAATATGCCAAAGTTATGGCCTCTTTAGTTTTCCCTAGGAAATCTCCAAAAAAACTGGAGAAACTATAGTTAACTTCGCCAAAAATGGAGCAAATCTAGATTTAGCGGACCCGTCAAATCTACCTCTAACCTAATCCACACTTAAGTAGTGGTAAGAATGTTTAATTAATGTTAAACCCATTTAATTTGGCGCGATTAGAAATAAGCCCAGCCTTTGGTTTTGGTGTATTAGTCATATGGGAAGGGAGCTCGCCCGTGGGGTTGGCTCCTTATCTCCCAATCCGCCACATTTAACATTTAAATACAAACCGTGCCCTCCATATATGAAGTGATATGGTGGTGGTATATTGGTAAGGCTCGGCGCTTGTGTGGGCGAGGTCACGGGTTCGACTCCCCACCCTGCAAATAAACATTTATATGACCTTTGAGAGGGAACGTGGCGGCTATTACACAACATTTTGTCACTGTCCCTCTACTCCCAGTTCCTTGATCTTGGAGGACCTCTACAATGAACCCTGCATGCTTTTCCTTCACGAAGAAACTCCCATTATGTCCCTCTTCATGAGCAGATCATTTCCCTTTTGCACCATTTCCCCTGAAAACCTCTGTTTTTCCCAGTTTACAAGACGGGCGCTAATGACCTTTGTCTCCCCTACGTCGATGTGCAGAGATGAGCACTATTCCCCACGCTGATCGGTGCGACTAAGATGTGTTCTAGTCGCGCCGGTCATGTTATGGAATTTTTTTTAAATTAGAGCCGAAGCTTCCAGCTCTAGAAGCTTCATAACAGAAGTCTGGTAAATGGTTTGGCCAGATGGGGTCGAGGATGACAGTTTGGGCTCCTTTCCCCTATAATGATGGAACTAACTCAAGGGATAAGTCCTTCTCCCATGAGAAGAGGATCCATCTCCCATCCATTTTTCCTATATATACCTCCCTTCTTCCCAAGCACAAGCTAGTTAGAGTGTTGGTTGAGTGTGAGTATACTATTTTGATTAGACAAGCAAGCTATTACTAGTTGTAGCCATCTAGTTGTGTGAGGGAGAAGTTTGTTTAGTTTGGAGTGAATTCTAAAGGGAAGAGCCTTTAAACTATTGTTGTTTGAAGCCATCATGGAATGCTAGCAGAAATGTGTGGGAACCTGGTCTTGTTAGAAGAAGACTGTGACGTCAACACGAATGGCTGTATTCTCTCTTTGATATTAATATATGCAACTATCGATTGATTTCCTACAGGTTTTGTAATATTACATATTCGCGTCTTAATGCTTCTTGACTCATTAAGTAGGTTTAATTGCAATTTGTCTATTATTATGTTTGTGTGCTGTTGTTGTTTACTTGTTTCATGAACTTCAAGAAGGAAGCTAGAGATTGTTGGAGCGAGCAAGAGAGGACATCATCAAGCAAGATAAGTGACCAAGAGGTAGGCCCTCTTGATCAATTATAACCTAAGGAAATCTTCCATAGAATGTATCTGTTGTGGCTAGACCCATTATCGGGCTAGAGGAATTCGTTCGTGTACGCACTTATAATTTTACTTCACCACAAATTGGTGACCCTGCTGGGGAGATCCCATCTTTTGTTTGTTTTGGATTTCATGATTTCATGATAACTTTGCTAGTTTCACGTTTTCCCTTGGTTATGTTTCTTTTCTCCTACTTAGAAGCCTAAGTCTAAAATTCATAGTAGCAGATCTGGTCCCTGTTTTGAATTTTATTTTATTTTTCCTCAGTTCCCTCGGACAGCGCGTTTAATCGGCTGATAGTCGCGCCGACCAGCCTCTGGTGCTTGTTGCCAGTTAGGCAGTCGTTTCGATCCCTGTAAGTGAAGATTAGGGCTAGACCCCAATCTTGGCCAGTGTGTTCTGCTCTTGTGTTTTTGACCTCGTGAACCCTTTTGATTGTTTTCTCCCTGATTAGGAAGCTACTTTTCATTTGGTTTTGCTTGCTTGTTGGCTTGTCATCTTGCTGTTTGATTGATCGAGTCATTGAATGGCTAGCGACACTAGGACATCTAGCTAGTCGTCCATTCAATAGCTTGTGGACTCATCAAGTCCGGTTGTGGGTGTGTTTGCTCCTTGCATTTGTTTTGGTCCCTCTTACAACTTTGACCTCTTTTTGCACAAGTTTGAAAAGGTTTTGTTTACTAGTTTGAACGTCTTTTCCCGACATAGATTACATTGTCGGTCTTGTGTTTGGTAAATTCGGTGTTTCATTGATTTGAATGAACTTCTCTTTTCATGTTTGCATCTGCTTGAAGAGCTCATAGTCTCGAATTCTTTTTCATTGAAAGATTGTATGCGAAAAGTTTGTTTTGTTGTTTCATGAGAAAATATGAAATTCTAGCTTGTTGCATCATTATGATTTGCATCTCTTAAAAACTAGAATTGCATCAGCATTTGGAAAAGGAAGATAATTTTTTTCATTTCAAAAGGACTAATAGATAAGTGCTTGTCAGGAAATTAGGAATTGGAATGCATTTTTCATTAGTTTATTTTTTGAAAAAGTGAAGTAGTGAAAGATCATTTCGTTTTCAGTTGCTTGATTGTTTGCATTTGATTGAGTAGTTTCTACCCTCTCTAGTGTAGGCATTTCATCGAATTGAAAGGGTCTTGTCCCATTTAGTTGCATTTTAGGTTTTTCAAGTAGCATCGCTAAGACCTGAAAATTGAAACTTAACTCAAGATCAACTCTAAAATGAATTCAATTAACCTAAGGCACATTTGACATTAACGATCATATCTAGAAGGTCTAGGCTAGAGACATGTTCCGGCGTCTGTAAACCTAGCAGCTGTCGTTAGCTTTGGCATTAGACAGTGCTAGCACGGATTTGTGCTCCCCGTACCATCGAGTATATAATGGGAGACCCCACTAGGCTGCAATCCTTTTATCCTTAGGAAGCCGAGTCAGCCGCCTTGCGAACGTGATACATCGAACACAACATTCGGGGAGATTGTCTACTCGTACTTCTTGGTTCACCAGGAGGTATTCTACAGTTCTTGGTTGCCTGGTAATCCTGTTTACCTAGATCATCCGGAGTAGTCATTTGATCTTTTTTACTCATTAAACTTAAAAGATCATTCGAGCACTTGTCCTTTCGAGCTCGTTTCCAATCGAAAGTGATAGAGTCATCTTTGTTTCTTTCTCAACTCTTTAAAAATGAAAGAACATCAGTCTTTTATGCATCTTAATAATTGATTGCCCACGATCCAAAACATCTTGTTAGTTTTTTTTACCAAATTGTGAGTTCCCTTAAAAGGGCATTTTAAAGCCTCGAAGTTACTTGTTCTGTCGACTAAAGACAAGGTCATTGTGGTTGAACCATCTGGTTCATCCAATTCCTCTTCCTCTCCTCCGTCTGAAAGATTGTTTGAGGAGTCGTTTCCTGAGTTATTAGAGTCACTTGAGGACCAAAATGTTGAACTCGCAATTGTTTTGAGTGTTCAACCATTGTCATCTTGTCCTCCGCCTACTTTCGATTTAGGGTCATCTGCTGATCTTGGCCTAGAATCTCCGGATAATCCCGTTCGAACTCCAGAGAACTCGCCAACCACTGATGGTCAGCTTGGACTGGTTATCTATCCTCCAAACCCTCTGTTTGACGTTGTTGAGATATCACCGCAGCGTCCTTACAGTCCGTACGACCAACCAGGTGTTCCTTTGGAATTATCCCCCAGTACACGTTCAGCCATTCATCGTCGTTTGTTTTCAGACATGGAACCCGAAGGTGATACTCCAGTCACTGCTCCAGATGAGTCTGAAGTTTCTACTCCACACACTATTGAGGGAAAAGAATTTCAACTGTAGTTTCCTCCGGAGGGATTCCCTTATTCGGAAGGTATTACTGTCAGTTTGCCACCCAGCTATGTGTCTTTGGGACACTTAGTTTCAGGCATACCTAGTGCCTCATCACTCTACCATGGCTATGTGTCTTTGGGACACTTAGTTTCAGGCATACCTAGTGCCTCATCACTCTACCATAATTCTGTTTGGGCGTCAGGTCTGTTCGTCACGAACACGACCTCCCAACCAGTTGTTACTTCAATCCCAGTGCAACCCACCATCCCGAATACTCTTGTATCATCAATCCCAGTTACACGTCAGTCACAACCGACGGTTTCAAAGATTGTTTCCGTCAGTTCTTTTGTCCCATTAGTCAGTGGCCAGGTTGTGCCACCGCCTGGGGGGCAGAACCTGAATGTCTCTATGGTGTTAGGTGCCACTAATGTGAGCGGCTCACAAGCTCACATGCTTGGTATAAACCAACCCTCTTCTGGTATTATTTATAACCCTGCTGACCCCACTGGATCAAGCAATGTCCAGTACCAACAGGTTTAGAATCCTGGTGGTCTGTTTGGATCGAGCAATGTTCAGTATCAGCAGCCCTATGGGGCTCAAGTCCAATACCAAAATCCTTACATTCCATATGGTTCTCAAGGATTGGTTAATCAAACTTACACCCTCCAATCTGGGCAGTACATCCAACCTGGCTACAGCCAGATTCAGTTCGGAAATTTCTCAGGAACTGTTCAAGTACCCTTGCAACAATAAGGGCAACCTTTGCACCAACCAGGGCAGCCTTTGTTACTGCAAGGGCAACCTTTGTTGCAGCAAGGGTTTTCCACGCAACAGTAAGGGTAGATTATCCCACAGCAAGGTCACCTGCAACAACTGCAAGGTTAGTCCTTTCAACAGTTGCAACAGGCCGCGCAACAGCAGATGCAATATGCTCTACATACCTCTCAACCCATACCCTTGCAAGGCCAACCTCTGCAGCCCCAGGGACAAATTTTTCAACCGCAAGGTCAACCCTTGCAACAACAAAACCAACCTGGGCAGCAGCAACCCTTGTATACATATCAACAAGGTCAACCCTTGCAGGGACAGGGTCAAGGTCAAATCTTGCAGCAACAGGTGCAGAATCCTCTTGTCCAGGGTCAACAGGTTCAGAATCCTGCCGGCCAAGGGCACTAGGTACAAAACCCCTACGTCCAAGGGCAACAAGTGTATCAACCTTATGCCCAAGGACTGCAGGTCCAGAACCCTCTTGTTCAGGGACAACAGGCCCAACAACCCTATGTTCCAGGACAACAGGTCCCATACCCATATGTCCAAGGTCAACAGGCTCAGTAGCCTTTTAACCCATACATTGCCTATCAGCAACCTGTGCATGGACAGTTTCAAGGTATTCAAGGTCTAAATCCTCCCTATGGTCAAGGTAATCCGCAATGGGGGTAGCCTCAGATGCCATATGGCCAAAATCCCCCACTGTGGGGTCAAAATCCTTACCAGCAGGGATGGGCTCCTCCTTATGGGCCCGCCTATCGACCTCCCATGCCTTTTAACACTCAATTACCTTTCTTGGCTACACTCGAGTTGCTGGATGTATCGCGTCTTACAAATGATCTAATTCTTCATTCGTCGTACTAGCCTCTGGTGCCGTCGAAGATACCAAGTGATTGCCCAAAGTTCGATGGAAAAGCTGAAGAAGATCCTCAAGCCCATGTGATGACATATCATCTCTGGTGCTCGTCGAACTCATACGTGGATGATTTCATTCGTCTTTGTCTTTTCCAATGAACCCTCACGGGTGGTGCAACGAAATGGTACATCGAGCTACCTCGAAGTACTTTCCATGACTTCAATTTGTTATCCATGGCTTTCCTCACGCATTTTCAGTTGTCGGTTCGTTATGAAACTGGCACCTATTTGCTCACATCGCTTAAGCAAGACATTGCGACGCACATCTCTGATCATATCCATGAATGGAGACATAGACGTCGCCTGATCAAGTTTGAGATAGCTGATCATTTGCTCACTGAATGGTTTATCAAATCATTCATAGCCCCAATTGCTCGCGATATAGATATGGGTGGATGCGTCACTGAAGAGCAAGCCATTTCCCGTGCCCAGTACTTGGATCTGGTTTACTCTTAGTTTGGCACCTTATACGAGTTGTTACCCAATGCTCCGCGACCATCATCCGATCCCACAACATCAAAGTCACCAGTTTTTCCTCCCGTTGATGGAGTTATTGGTTCAGTATCCCAGGTCCCTGCTAAAACTTCTTCCAAACAGAAGTCGGTCTCGAATGCTACTCCTAATAGTTCATCTCAAAATTCACCAGGCCCTGGCAAAACCTCAGAGGTCCATGCTGTCCAGTCTACTGCAGCAGAAATATCCTCGAAAGGGAAAAAGAAATGCAAAGGCAAAGCTAAAGCCGATGCCCCGAAACAGGGTCCTCCCAAATTGTCTGCTGGTGAATCTTCGCAATGGAAACCTAAGTATCCCTGCCTCATTTGCGAGGAGGATCACTATACTAAGGATTGTCCATGATGATCTGAAGTTAGTCGCCTGCTCAAAGGGACCCCTGTTGTCCTTAAAGATCCATTTCTGTCTCAGCAGACTCAGATGGTAGACCAACCCTGATCTGCTTCCTCTGGATCTCAAGTGTTCATGATGAGCATGCCCATTAATGTGGCTACCCGATCAAAAGATTATCAAACTCCAGCTTCGATAACTGGGAAAGAAAAAGAAGTTGCACCTTCTTCTTCTACCTCGAGTTCTGGCCCTCTGCAAATCGAGTGCCCTAACCCTGATTCTGCTATGCGGCCACCCTCTCGAGGTGTGCTGCGGAAATCCTCGTATAATCCCAACGCTCAAGCCGCTCAGCACTACAATATTGTTGAGGATTTGGCTTAGGCACTGTCAGCCATGTCGGCTCTCGAGGTACTCCAAAGCTACCCATCATAGCGGAAATCTTTGTTGTCGGCTATTGGGGGCATCGATCCCACCAATTCTAATTTGATCTGTTTCAATCTAGAGAACCATGTTCTGCGGCTCCCTCATCAAATTTCCTTTCTTATTCAGGTAATCATTAATGAGAAGACCATCCACCACACTATCATAGATGAAGGTGCTTCCACCTGCATCATGTCAACTACATGTTGGAAGGCTATTGGTTCCCCTGCATTGAACCAGTCTCCGAAAACTTTGGAAGCTTTCAATGGGCGAGATTCATGACCCTTCGGTGTCTTACCTAACCTTGCCATCACCCTGGAAGGCAAAATAGTGCAAGTCGAAGTAGAGAATGTTGAAGCTAATCTCAATTTCCACGTCGTTTTATACCCAACTATGTCGGGCTAGCTATAGGATTTACCTGGTTGCTCAAACAAGGAACACCCTTTGCATGGGACGAGGTGACCCAAAAATCCTTTGAAGATCTTAAGGTCATCCTCATAAATGCTCCTCTGTTGCATCCACCAGACTATTATCGAGATTACTTCCTTTACCTAGCCGCAGCCCCTTGCACCATTGCTATGGTATTTGTTCAAGACGACAATAAAGGCAGTGAACAGGTGATCTACTACCTTAGTTATAATCTCCTCGACATTGAAACGCGTTATGCACATGTTGAGAAGTTGGCTTTGGCTGCCGTTCAGGTTGTTCAATGTTTCAACACTATATTCTTTTACGTATGACTATAGTGATTTCTGAATGCAACCCTATGACCTATATCCTGACTCGTTAGTTGCTAGGGGCCAAGTATTCTAAGTGGATCATTATCCTGCAAGAATTCGATTTGGTCTTCACTACAGCCAAATATAAGAAGTCACTTGTTTTCGCTAAATTGATTTGTTCCCTTCCCTCCAAAGCTCTCCCTGCTGGTGGAGATGAAAAACTTTCAGATGAGACCCTTTTCCTGATTAGAACCCTTGATCCATGGTACGGTGATATCATCGTGTATCTCCAAACCTCCACATTCCGGTCCGTGTTGACCAAGGATGATCGTCGAAGGATTCGACATCATTCCCAACCCTACCGTATTATTGGCGATACTTTATATTGTATCGACGTCGATTATGTTCTTCGTCGATGCCTCACGATCAAGGAAGCTGAAAGAGCTCTCAATGATTGCCACTCTGAGGCATGTGGTGGTCATATGTCTAGTTACACTACAGCTTAGAAAATCCTTCGCGCTGGTTATTTTTGGCTATCTATCTTCAAAGACTGCATTCTTGTTGTTCGCAAGTGTCACGAATGCCAAATTTACCAACGCAAGATGCGCGCCCCACCCGCTCACCTACACCCCATCATTACCATTGGTCCCTTTGCCAAATGGGGCATCAATTATATGACATGTAACCCTCGTTCGGACGGGGGGCATGGCTATATTATCGTCGATGTGGATTATTTCACCAAATGGGCCAAAGCGATGCCTACATATTCGGCAGATGGTAAGACGACAACTCAATTCCTTTTTAACCATGTTATTTCCAGGTTTGGCGTACCCCAAGCCATTGTCACAGACCATGGCTCCCATTTTAGCGATTACATGATGGCATAATTGACATCAGCATTGGCCTTGCACCACGATGGCTCGACCCCATATTACCCTTAAGCCAATGGCCAAGTTGAAGCCGTGAACAAGGTTTTGGTCACCATGCTTCAGTGTACTATTGGGATGCACAAGTCAAATTGGCATCTCATGCTTTTTCAGCTCTGTGGGCCTACCGAACTTCAACCAAAGATGCAACTGGTTTCACACCATTCCAACTGGTCTATGGTCTGGAAGCAACATTGCCGATCAAATGTGAGATTCCTTCGCTCAAGTTAGTTGTTGAACTCCTCCCCGAAACATCACCTCAAGAGGAACGCCTCTTATATTTAGAACGACTGGACGAGACTTGCTGTCTCACTGCCTTGGTCATCGAAGCACAAAAGAAACAGGTCAAATCCCATTTCGATCAGTCGGTCTCCCCTCACGCTTTCTTTGAGGGTGATTTGGTCCTGCTATACGACCAAGCTAATGATAAGCTGGGGGCAGGCAAGTTCGAACCTATGTGGCATGGGCCCTATATTGTAAAACGTGTTTTGCAGAAAGGAGCCTATGAGCTTATTGATTATGAAGGAAATCCTCTCGATAAGCCCCGAAACAGGATTTACCTCAAAAAGTACTATGCTTAGGTCATCTTGCATGGTTACTTATGTACATTAGTGTGTGATTCATTTTTGTACAACGTGGTTTTGTGTGATAGTTTTCAAACAGATTTCATGTTTACTATGTTTTTCTTGCTTTGCAGATGTCTGCAGCTCCTCACATTGGTTTCATCGATGGTGCTTGCTGAAGTACCCGGAACCTATCATCTACGGCATGGGCTATCTACAACCCTAACGGTGAGTTGATTGACCTTCAAGGTATCTGCCTAGGTCGTACAACCAACAACATTGCTGAATATAGTGCGGTCATCGAACTGTTATCAGAAGCCATCACCCTGGGCATCAGGGAATTGGTTGTCAACCTGGATTCACAGCTTGTTGTCCTTCAACTCAACAGGCAATATTTCGTCAGGAACCCTCAAATATTATGAATGTATCTCCATATCTATCTATTGGAAAGATATTTTGATTATATTACATATCATCATATTCCTAGACGCATGAATACATTAACAGATGCATTAGCTAATTACGTGTTGGATAGACATTTACGAAACATGTAAAAGATAAGACAAACCATTTGTACCATAATAGACAGGAAAATACAACATATATATATATATATATGTGTGTGTGTGTGAGAATGTTTGATACATCAGAACCCAAAAAATAATATGTGTGTCTATAATAACATTGGCGGCTCGCAGGCCTCGTACATCTGTGGCACGCAGGCCTCAAAAAATATGTAAGTACTAGGACCTAGGAACTACTCAGCATGGTGGTCATGATAGCACGAGACAGCTAGTGCGACACGACTCAGTAGTTGGCAGATTCGATCTGAGACTCCCATTATGTGCCTCTGGTACTGCTGAGTTATGTCTCCTATCTGAGCAAACTTTAGGATATTGTGAGTCAACCCCTTGAGGTTCCTCGTAATCTCCTCCTCGTTATCACTCCCTTCCTGATAAGGGGCGACAACATCAATAGGACGGGGGACGGACCTGGTTATTGGGGAAATCTTGGTTGGCCACTCTGATCCAACATTTGCATAGACAAAAGAAATGTTATAATCATCCATATATCAAAACAATTTAAAAAACATCAAAATCAAAAATTTGATTTGATTTTTTACCTTTGTCATCGAAGTCCTCTCCATTTGGTAAAGGCATATCTGGGTCTCCATGGAAATCAGTGCAATGTACGGCCAATCCTCCACGACGATCTTCTATCATCGTAGCCATGAGAAGAATGCCGGTCGGTATGACATATGTTGACCCCCAGTGATCCTGGGCATCAGATGACTCTAGCGGGCCATCCACGAATCGCGTGGCGCAGGAGGATCGACCTCAGTCAACTGATACTGGAACAGTGGCACTCATTCCAGGAAAAAGGTCACAAGTACTGATCCAAAGCCAAATTGCTTCAGATTCCCCGCCTTGGCCTTGGACAACTAGTGCTTGATGTTCATCTTCATGGCCTCTGCCCAATTGAAGATCGTAGGAGCTGTGTAGTCAATAGCATAAAGGAACTTCGACTTGTTAGTCTCATGTTCCGCTTGGGACCCCACCACTCTATTGATAGTCAACAGAAGCACCCTCAGTGTCAAATCCCGCACACTGGAAATCTCTATCTTCCCACTCTTGGATTTCAAGGCCTCAGGACAATGTTCAGCAAGCAGGGAAGATATGCTTGCCCCGATTGGACGTGACCCATACAAGTTCACTAGCTCCCCTCTACGAGACAGTCTAGTGATGAAGTAGATATCTGAAGTTGTCAACTCCAGCTCCTGGTCCCCAATGACAAAAATCTAATGATTGATGTCCCAAAGGCTTATCAAGTATCGAAGCAGCTCGGGCTGGGCTCGCATCCCTGGTGTAAGGAAGAATTTGAGGAGCCCGCAAGCCCTCAAAGCCTCCAGGCAATTTGGATCATTCAATGCTTGGGTGTCAACCTCTTCGTGTTTCTTTCCTTCCGATCCACCATTTTCAACAATTCCTCTCCTGTAAAAGCCATTTATTTGAGTCAATGAACAATTTTGACACATTAAATTCAATTTTTAACGGTCAGTTCTTGAGAAAAAATGTTTTCCCCCTATCCACGGTGTTGGAATGCCTATTTTAGAAACAGTCGCATCAGTCGGCGTGGATGGTCATGCAAATAACCCTCGTCCGGCGCGGATGGTCATGCAAATAACCCTCGTCCGACGCGGATGGTCATGCAAATAACCCTCGGCCAACGTGATCCCGTGCCCAGAAATCGCGCCGACCGAGGGCAAATTTTTTTCTCAAAAAATTCCCTAAAAATCATAAAAAATGGCTAAAAACAGAAATGAATAGCATGGAAATGGAGCTAAGGGCTTCGGTTGTTACCTGGAAATGACAACTTGTTGATTGACCTCCTGGATCTCTCGTAATCTGCTCCAAAAAAACTAGGGCAAAAGTGGGTAAAAAGTCTTCACTGCAAAGGTAAAATGGTAAATGGTAAAAATATATTTACTTTTCCCCTTTTTATTCATTTTTTCATGAAAATATCAGGTTTTGTAAATATTTTTTACCTTTTTTGCCTCAAGGACTTGATAATACACTTTACCTTGCTTGTGCAGCGATAGGTGATGGATGTTCAACGACAACGATGAGTCACATTTCAACTCTTTTCTCGACTTGTTAAACTCATATGAAAAGATTGCCGAGTATTGTTTTCCATTTTTGACTCATTAAAGAGATTAAAAATGGGGGGTTTACTTTCAGCAATTTTCCGACCCTTTAAAAGCGAAAAGATGGCCGAGCCCTTGTCATTTCGAACTCGTTAATGGATGCGAAACGTCATGCACCCAGTATAAGTTTACCTCTTTTTCGGGCTGGGAGGCACTATTTACGAAAAGGTACTCCTTCACTGAAATGGTCAAGCAGTTCTCTCAAGTATTATTTTCTACCTTTTTGGGCTCAAGAGACACAAATGTGCGAAAAGGGACCATGTGGAGTTTTCTTTTACGTGTCTTTTTCAAATTCTCTAAACATGAAAAATATATCGAGTTACACCTTTGTCGGACTTGTTAAACTATTAAACAACATCAGATTCATTGCCATGATGAACACGAGCTTCTCCTTCCTAGGGCTCGTTAAACTTACTAGGTCGGACTCATCTGAAGGATGAACTTACAGTGCAATCATATGCTATCCCCTTCAAGCTTGCAATTAAAAAATAATTGGGGTACCTGCCAGAAATGGTGGGGGAAAATTTGGAAATATATCGAGTCGTGTTGGCAGCTTACTCTTGAACATGACACTCTTGGCTTCGTGTCGAGTTGGGACATCCTCCTCTGTATCGTTGACCTTCCTGGGTTTGCGTTGTTCGTTTTGCCTTCCATTTGATCTTTGCCACGTCTTCATGACCACCGATCCCATGGATCCAAAAGCTGCCAAACTTCCAGTTGTGTCGCCAATATGTTCAAGAGTTGCCCTTCTACAGTTACACTTACCTTTGTTTCTCTGTATCATCCAAAAATCTTTTTGCATTCTCTCGTCTCGTGTCGATGATGTGGGATTCATTATGGCCCTCCTTTGACACAGTCGCTTTTCATCGACATCAACTCATTAGCTGGGAAGTTGATCGAGAGACTCCCTTCCAGTACCTTAGAGCTTGCATGCCTCAATGGCAAGTTCTTCACACTCGATGACAATTTCACATCATTGGCTTTCGATCGAGTGATTTCACTGGTCTTCGACTTCATTTCCTGTATTCACATTCCGTGAATTGTGCTAATAGTACCTTGAGGGCCATTGTCATTATTGGTGGTTTCTCTCGCGCTTGTTAACAGTTTACATAATTGACTGTTAATTAAGCGATTTTCTAACATGTTCGACGTCAACACATCTATTTGCATGCTAGAATCTATATTTTGATCAGTTCATGTTGGAGCGTAAGACCCTGGACTCAAATCACAAAAGTCTAGGTTGCGAAGTGATGTGACATGGTTATGATGATATGTATGTCTCTTTCAGATAGCTAGCTGTGAGCAGACCATGAGTTATCATATGTGATCCTTCTCATTATTGGATGGCTGTGACCATACCTTGGTTTCATTATGATCCTCTTTGATGGATGGTTGCGCCCATACCTGGATCCATTTACATGATCATTCTCTGGACGGTTGCGCCCATGCCATGATTCATGTATCATTTGACAGAGATCTCAGTTTATGTATATGTATCTGTACTTGCTTGCCGGTTTTCCGACCGGTTCCCCGCATTGATTTATAAAGCATTTCATCCCTCACTCCGGCTCGACCTTCACGCTTTAGGGGGCATCTGTTACACAACATTTTGTCACTGTCTCTTTACTCCGCCCGGTTCCTTGATCCTAGAGGACCTCTACAGTGAACCCCGCAAGATTTTCCTTCATGAAGAAACTCCCATTATGTCCCTCTTCATGAGAAGATCATTTCCCTTTTGTACCATTTCCCTTGAAACTTCTATTTTTCCCAGTTTACAAGACCGACGCTAATGACCTTTGTCTCCCCCACACCGATGTGTAGAGATTAACACTATTCCCCGCACCAATCAGTGCGACTAAGATGTGTTCCAGTTGTGCTGGTCCTATTATGGAAAGTTTTTTAAATTTAGAGCTGAAGCTTCCAGCTCTGGAAGCTTTGTAACAAAAGTCTGGTGAATGGTTTGGCCGAATGGGGTCGAGGATGACAGTTTGGGCTCCTTTCCCCTATAATGATGGAACTACCTCACGGGATAAGTCCTTCTCCCATGAGAAGAGGATCCATCTCCCATCCATTTTTCCTATATAAACCTCCCTTCTTCCCAAGCACAAGCTAGTTAGAGTGTTCGCTGAGTGTGAGTATACTATTTTGATTAGACAAGCAAGCTATTACTAGTTGTAGCCATCTAGTTGTGTGAGGTAGAAGTGTGTTTGGTTTGGAGTGAAGTCTAAAGGGAAGAACCTTTAAACTATTGTTGTTTGAAGCCATCATGGAATGCTAGCAGAAATGTGTGGGAACTTGGTTTTGTCAGAGGAAGACTGCGACGTCATGACGAATGGTTGGAATCTCTCTTTGATATTAATATATGCAACTATCGATTGATTTCCTACATGTTTTGTAATATTACATATTCATGTCTTGATTCTTCTTGACTCATTAAGTAGGTTTAATTACAATTTGTCTATTATTATGTTTGTGTGTTGTTGTTGTTTACTTGTTTCAGGAACTTGAAGAAGGAGGCGAGAGATTGTTGGAGCGAGTAAGCGAGGATATCATCAAGCAGGATAAGCGACTAAGAGGTAGGCCCTCTTGATTGATTCTAACCTAAGGAAATCTTCCATAGAATGTATATGTTGTGGCTAGACCCATTATCGGGCTAGAGGAATTCGTTTGTGTCCGCACTTATAATTTTACTTCACCACAGCGGCCTTCGGGCTTGCCACGTGTCAGCCTCAAATTGGTCCACCAAAACTGCCATAGACCAATATCATACAGATACTTGTCACAACCAGATTGAGCCACATGTCGAAATATTTTGGGAATATTCCAAGGAATATTCCTCTTTTTTGACTAGGATGTATGAATGTCTAGTCAGCATCCGAGTGACAAAATTTTGCATGTGTGACAAAATGGACAACAGGCTCTAACTTTCTCATACGAACTTCGTTTTGAGTGAAACGAGTTGCGTTGGGATCCTATCACCGAGACGGACGCGATCGTTCAAGTTTTGAGTGATTCCAAGCACTTTGAGTTTTGAGCAAATTTTTGCCCCTAATCCAGATTACGATCACTCCTTCCCACTGACAAGCATTTGGACCCACAAAAGCTGGTTATATGATGAGAGTTGAATACTCTTCTCATTCCCAAGTTATATCAATTGATTATACTTCGAAAAATCTCCATAACAACCACTTGGGTTCATTAACATGCCTTGCCTTGCAAATGGCTTGGCACTTCAACCAATGTTCTCCTTTTGTTGTTGACCCAATCCAACACTTGTTGGTTGCTTGTTGATTAAATACCATGTTGTACCAAAGTGATCCCTCGGTGCTTGGAAAGCTGACTGATGGCCTTCCCACTAAGAATCATGTTCCTCCTTTGCAACACATGCATTCGATGCAAGCTTCTCCTTGGAAACCACTTTTCCAAGTTAAGCCCATCTGAGTGAACTACAACAATGAGTTCCAATATCAATAATAACAAGAAAAGAAATGACCATTCTTTTACCTCCACGGTTCCAAATTCCACATCTGGAAGAATGCATTTTCCATCTCTTTCACTTCTTGGCGTCAACACATCAAATTGCATTGTAGACCTTTCGATATTTTACAAGGGCTGCAATTTTTTTTGGCATTTTTGTCCACTTTCGCTTCTTGATTCCATCATCCTCTAGTACTAACATGTTGCTCATGTCATGATTTGAGAATGAAGGCTAATCATGAGCCTCTTGCTCAAGTGTGGACCTTCCAAAATCCTACGACGTCTTGTCGCAAGAAACACCATTAACCTTGAAAAACACTCATGCAAGAATATAACTTAACGACCTCTTCTTTTTTATTCTTCAAAGCAATAAATGTCACATCATGTGAACATCACCATGTACTCTTACATCTTGGTGTATAAACCATCGACTAAACACAGGTTGACAAAACATGCTTCTTCAAACAACTGACTTTCAAGTCAAGCAAAATCATGTACAACAACTTGACGATTTACAACAAGAATTCCACATTCTCATGAAAAAATTCGTCACATTTCCCTCTCATCTTTAGAGACAAAATTAAATCTTCCAAGTCGATATAACATACATGTAACAATCAATCGTCCACACAAGCCGACACTCATGTATGTGCAAATGATCAACATTCTCAAGTTGACAACAAACATGTTAACAAAGCAATCAACCAACACAAGTCAATCACTCATGCATGTTCAAGCACAATGAAACTATTAAAAATTCCATTTTTCACACACACAAACTCTCATTCATGTATAACAATTCTCAACTCTCTCACAAGTACAAGAATCCCATTGGTATGTACGAGTACTTAAAGAGCTAAAATAACCAAATTTGTTGCAATAAAGTGAGTCAACATACTCCACTTTCGAACACCTTCCTGGCGTAAGCATGCAAGTTCAAGAATGCAACATGCATGCAAATTTGTAGTTGCAAATTTCCATCTTTGTTGCATCTAAGTGAGTCAACATAGCTCTACTTTTCCAACATCTTGCTTCATGCAATATGCAACATACTTTTAGGAGAAAAGAAATGCATCCAAATAGCAAGGAAATGCATCAATAAGGCAAGATTTGCATCAATTATCAAAATAAATGCAAGGTCTTAATTGGTTCATAAATCTAACCATCTTTTTCCAAACCATTTCAATGGCGCTTCTTTCAGCTGCACTTCATCATGTGTATCATCCTGACCCACATCAATTATGGAATCCTCTTTTCTATTCTTTCCAAAATCTCTCACCACCTTTTCCAAATGTCATGGATGACTTGTTGGATGCAAAGTCCAATGCTTGTCTACAAGATGACCCTACTTATGGCAATCAGTGCAAAATAATTGCATCTTCTTTTCAACATGGTTTATATTATCCAATGGACCTTTGGCTTTTTGTCCCTTTTGTTTTGAAAGTTTCCTTTGTATGGCTATCCTCTTCCAACACCTCGAAACGATATGGTTATTCAAACCACAAAAGGAACATGTAACTCTTCTCCAAATCTTATGTGAAGATTTACCATGTTTATCATAATCAAAAGAAACTTGATTAAAGACAGATTTATACCTTGCACATTCACCTTTGTCGCCTTATTGAGGAGGTGAATTTGATGAGGTGGTGGCTCTCTTCAGAATACCAAAAATGGTTTCAATGACCTTAGATCTTTCAAAATCCTCTTGTTTTCCATTTACACTAGTTGCATGCTTATGAGCATCTTCTTGCAAAGTGGGTATAAAACTTTTGCATTCCTCATGAACACAAACTTCACAAGCTTGAGGTAATCAACATGTAATGAAAGTCCTTCTTCGAACATCTTCATGTGCCTCCTTGGCTTTGGAGCATTCTCCATCATGTTGTCCATAACCAAGACCCAAATACCTAGGCCTTTCCTCAACAACAATTGGCTCAACTATGCCTTGTGCATGTTTGCCAAACCCTTTACCTTCATAACCCACCTTCATCAATAATTTGGACCCTATTCCTCTAGTGTGTCTTTCAAAAGCACCAAAGCATTCATTTTGAGAGGAAATTGAATAAAATTGAATTTCGTACCTCATTTTCATGCACATACTTGGCTAGGGTTTCCTTGGCATCATGGAGTTGAATATCCATCTCATGCATCTTTTCAAGAAACTCTTGCTTCTCCTCCTTCATGGCCATCAACTCCTCTTGAAGTATATTGTTCTCCTTCCTATCTTCATTCATCTCTTGCACCATATCTCTCATGATGATACGATCTTGCAACATCTCTAAATCAAAGAGTCTTGCTAAGGAAGATGGATTAGAAACAACACTTGTTGAAGATGCCATCACATAAACTTGCACACAGTTAAATTCTCCTTGCACAAATACAAAACCAATTGCTAATTTTCTAGCTAAGCTTGGCAAACCATCTCAAGGTTAAAATGAGCTAACAAGTGCTCCGATACCAACTTGATCTAAATTTTGGGCAAACTTGTTAATGCTATGCAAGCTCCCTCATCAATATTAAAAATATGTGTTTAGGATCATCTCAAATTAACCAAAATGTGAGGAATCATTTGTCAAGTGTTGAGTGTCTTCTACGAACAATTTATGAGGTTAATTAGCTATTTAAAACACATATACAACAAGTAAATTGCAGAGAAATAAAACAAAGAAAACTCATAAAGGAGTTCACCCCTCTTGGGCTACATCTCCTTGGACCTGCTTCAATGGCTAGGCCCTCTTCGGATTAATGGTCAATTCTTTGATTACATGCACCTACAGTGCTCCAATGGCTTTGAAACTTGCTCCATTGGATTCATAAGACCTAAAAACCCCAAAATGACTATCCAAGCTCTGCAATTGGACTTCAACTGATCTAGGCTTGATCTCCTCTCCTGGTGGCCCTAGGATTCCTTAAACTTCAACATAGAAACATTACGTACATAAGTGAATTTTTGCCTCTGAAACTTGTTCCATTATGTTCATAGCATCCAAATCATCCAGGAATGACTCTTTCTGAGCCAAAATTTGTTGAAATATGCCCCAAAGTTATGGCCTCTTCAGTTTTCCCTAGGAAATCTCCACCAAAACTAGAGAAACTCCAGTTAACTCCGCAAAAAATGGAGTAAGTATGGATTTAGCGGACTTGCCAAATCTATCGCAAACCTAATCCGCACTTAATTAGCAATAAGCATGGTCAATTAACATTAAACCCGTTTAATTTGGCGCGGTTAGTAATAAGCCCAGCCTTTGGTTTCGATGTATTGGTCATATGGGAAGGGGGTTGGGTCCTTACCTCCCAATCCACCACATTTAAAATTTAATTATAAATTGCGCCCTCCATATATTAAGTGATATGGTGGTGGTATAGTGGTAAGGCTTGATGCTTATGTGGGCAAGGTCATGAGTTTGACTCCCTGGCCTGCAAATAAACTTTTATATGACCTTTGAGAGGGCATGTGGCAGCGTCCGGGCTTGCCATGTGTCAACCTCTCATTGGTCCATCAAAACTGCTATAGATCAATATCATACAGAAACTTGTCACAACAGGATTGAGCCACATGTCAAAATATTCCAAGAAATATTCTCTGGAATATTCTTTTTGCTGACTGGATTGTACGGATGCCTAGTCAGCATCCCAGTCACAAAATTTTGCTTGTTTGACAAAACAGACAACAGGCTCTAACGTTCTCATACGAACTCCATTTTGAGTGAAACGAGTTGCATTGGGATCGTATCACCGAGACAGACTCGGTCGTTCAAGTTTTGAGTGATTCCGAGCACTTTAATGTTTGAGAAAAATTTTGCCCCTAATCCAGATTCTGATCAAGAGGTCATTTCCCACATGAATGCTTGCAAGAATGATTTCATGTGGCTTATAAACTCCTTGGGATGGACCCCCAATGAACTGACCTATATTCATGATTTTGGCTAAGTATGAAATTCTTACTAAGGTGAATGCATGAACATCCCAAATGTGCATATTCACTAAAGAAAGGCATGAACCATCCGATAAATATTGCAAACCCATTTTTGAAACCATTGACCGTAGAATTACATAATTACATGCCTAAACATAATATAATTTGAGTCCAAGCTCTTCCACCAAGCAAATTCATAAGTGTACTTATGAAAATGAATATGTAAACTCATTGCTATAGAACTCCATAATAGTAATCACTCATAAACAAATTCTAAGCCTATGAAATCCTTTATATTGACACAAGCATGTATATGTAAGCAAAGTATGAAGATATCAAAGGAATTCAATCTACTATGGCACTTGAGGCAGAATTGAAAATATCTACCCCCTGTCACCTACACCTATGTCACTGGATTAGAGTTGGCACTAAGGGAAATGAGAAATCATCACTATCCCATGGGCCCACAGTGGAGGCATATTGCCAAGATGTGGTGTAGTGTATTTTAAAGATCGACAATTTTTTTTCTAAAAATTATAGTAACATTCTAAGAATAGGTATGGAATCTTCAAAATTTTAGTACAAATAGGAGTTAATGTATGAGTAATACTCAGTATTGTGTTTTTTTCCAATTTCTAGGAAAATGTTGAATATAAAACTCCATCTGGGTATACCCGAAACATGTGGGGAAATAATAAAAATTATGGATGGTGAACCAAGAAATTCATGAGGTCAAACCTATAGAGCATGGATACGAATTTAAAAATTCCCAACCTAGAGAGAAGACCCTATGTTTATTGCTAATGTCACTGGGAAGCAAAATTTTTAACTTTGTGCACCAAAAGAAAATTCCAGATATTGTACCTGTATGGTAAACATGAAAAAGAATAAGTTAAATGAAACAAGATTTTAAGAGTTTAATATTAAGTAAGAAACAATGAATCCTTAACAAATAAATTAGTTTCAGCATCTTTGCAATAAAACAAAATGAGTGTTCAAACCAAACCAAAACCATTAGAGTCACAATGATTCGAACCCCTATAACTCCCAACTAACACCTATATTCTCCCTACAATTCAGGTGAGAGATGAATAGGGAATAAAAGTTGGAATTCGTCGTTTCATTCTGGCATAGATGGGAGCTAGCTCCAAAATACAACTCGTGACCAAAATCATAGCTTGCACCACAATTGTTTCAACAACTATATCCACAGCAGCAAGCATAGCTTCAACAACCATTTCAGATACAACCAAGACCTCAGCAGCCTACTACAAGGCAGAAGGGATCTCAAAGAGACACTAGACAATATAAAAGACATCAGCAAAGGCAACATGGAAGATAAAAGACAAATGATTCACTAAAGGACAAAACAAAAAAATTGAAATAGGGAAACAATATATGTATGTCTATCTATAAATATAAAATAGCACAAGAAGAAAGGATAATTGAGTAAGAAAATTTAAATGTAGCCTCCAATAATATCCATGTTGTTCAAAAGGCACAAAGCATGCTTGTTGTAGCTATAGAAAACACTTTTTCTTAAAAGTTATTGAAGAAAATGTGAAGAAATTAAGTGTGGAACAATGTTGTTGTTCACAACTGTGTTTTGGTTGTGACTACAAAACCAAATCACAATGCTTCACACACAAAAGAAATGCTTCTTGTTTGTGTAGGAGATACCTTTTCTCAAACAGTCTGGAAGAAAGTGTGAGGAAAGAATAAGTGGTAAATTGTGTTAGAACAAAGACAAGGTGTAAGGGTTTTCTAGAAGCTTATTCAACGTGAAAGTTTTAGAAGGAAGATGGAAATAAAAAAAATCTTAACCCAAAATGGCGAAAGGAAAGATGTAAGGATTTTATCTGTTGTAATTTTCTTTTCTGCTGCTTGCCTGAGGAAACTGTTGTTGAATTTCATTGTCTTGGACAAATCCTTCCACTACCTTACATTTTATCAAGGCCACATCTTTTGCAGGGTGACTGAGCATAGGCCAAGAAGGCTTCCCACCTGATTATTTATATCCAGTGTTGTAGATATGGCATTGACTTACTACAATTGTCAATTATAGCTACACTTGCATTCTCAGGCTTTCCCTATGGATTCATGTGCTATGCGCCTATAAAGGGTTACTTCAACTGATTCTCATTACATACCTAATTGGGGAGGAACAAAGTCATAATTCTTGTCACTTGGACTTTGCATCATATGATGAATATCTCAAGAAAATTTTGAAGAAAGGTTCCTAAAAAAATGTTAAAAAACCACTACCAAAGGGAAGGGGAAGCAGTGGAATCTATAGCAAGTAGGAATCTTAAAAAAAAACTGAAACCTATAGAGAAGGAATTAAGAGGTGAATGGAATACTCAATAGGATTCTCATAGTTGCAGCAAGAGCATGGATGTGGTTTCGTTCACATTTTCATATCGTATGAGGTCTTTAGGTGGATCCCAAACAAGAATTCTTTAAATGGAGAAGAAGCAAGGTCAAGCAGTGGATGGTTGGAGAGAAAGGCAGACCACCTGTTGGAGAGATCCTTGCACATATAGTGAACGTGAGAAAATCATATCAGAAGTAACATGCTCATCTTATTCTTCTTTCAATCTTGCCATGTTAGGAGGAGATAGCTTAAATTCTCATTTGGAGCAAAAGTTGTGGAGTCAACCTGGGCGTCATAAATTCTTTCAAGGATTCCATTTCTAGTAAAACTATTACACCTATACTTCGAGACTTGATTATCACACTCAATACAGAAAGGCCAGTTGAGATGTACCAAAACTGTGACTAAATACTAATTTTCTATCTCTATACTAGAAGCTACTAAGACACCAAAGAGTAAAACAATAAAAAAAATGTATAGAAACAGTAGGTCCTTTAAGAATTTGTAGAATGATTGATCATGTTGGGAAAGAAGGGTTAACTAGGACCTTAGTTTGTTGACCTTTCATTAAATCTTAGATTAAATGTCTTTTCCTCTTTTATTTTTTCTTATAATCCCCTGATGTACTGACATATCATAAAATCTATTGTCAAAATGTGTGAGATGGAGAATATGGTTGTCTTCTTGGTCCAGTTGTGTTTGCTTCATTACATGATGATTAAATACAGTCCATCAATGCTTGTTGCTGCTGCTGTATACACTTCTCAATACACTTTAAAGAAGGATCCTTGTTGGAGTAGAACTCTTACCCTTCACACAATCTACTATGAAGCAGAACTCAAGTAAGTCTTCTAGTTTTCAAGGAGACATGCTTGTAATGAGTTATCCTATATATATCCTACTACTAGGCACTAGTCTGTCTAAGTTCTATTTTAATGTCAAAAAGTGTAGAATTTCCTGCAAATTCTCTACAAATCTACCTCTAAGACCATGTAGAAAATATGACTGTAGATTAACCCGATAATGCAATATACCAAAGAAAAATACTATAATATACTTCTACTATCAATTTGCGGAAGCTTAATATATTTGAGCAAAATCAAGCGGAAAACATATAACCAGAGAAGAATCAAAGCTTATGAAACACAAAAAATACTCATGGGAAAGCCTTAGCTAAAATCCCCACTATTTGTATTGTCATACAAGGTGGAAATACATCAGAATTATACAAAGCCTTAGCTCTCACAGCTAGCCAACTCTCAGTACAATCCTCCTGGATGCTCACAGGCAAACAAGGCTTCTCATAAACCTTCTCCTTTGCCCCCCAAGCCTCCTATTTCCTTGCACTATTTCTCTTGGGTGATCCAGCTGTTACCAAGTGTAACACTAATCATTCACACTGATCTTACACCCTGTAAAACTGTGCAATCCTCAAGGAACCTTGCCTTGACTGCATGCATGAGTTTCCTTTATAGGAAAACACATGCAACTGATAGTACACTGTCCTTGACATTTAGCTCAACTGGGTCTTTCTTAGAATAGACATGCATGAGTTTCTGATGAGGGAATCTTCAATTATCTGGAGTACACTGGTTGAGTGCATGCATGCATCAACTGATTAATAACTCACAATTAGTTCCTCAAACGGTTTGGAACTAATTTAATTGGACTTAACTCAGTAAACTGAGTTAACTAATTACAACTCAAATATAACTCAATCTTATCTCCTTAATTAAGGGATAATCTCCTTAATTTAAGGGATAACTCTTGCATGACTTCAGAAAGACTTCTAACTTGAATTTCTCCAACTAATTAATCCATAATGAATTAATTAATTATTTTCAAGCAGCTGGTGAGACTAAATTCGAATTTAATTCACAATTTTAATTCAAGGACAAATTAAAATTGGAATATTATGGATTCTATTTTTATCATTTCTTGTTGCTATTTTCAACACTCCCTCTCAACAAGAAAGGAATTCAACTCGATCCCGATCCTGAACCTTTGGAATGTTCTGCATGCAACACTTCTCTCTAGTGTTGTTGCTCCAGCAACTCCAGAAACAAAAAAACATCCAACCTGAATCAGTATGATGCATCTGTCATCAAAGTCTCTGACTGCTATTGCCTCTGTCAACTGAAAACTCTGCGCTTTTGCTGACTCAACCTTTATGCATTGTTGTTAGTCCTTCTCTGTGCTCTTCAGTATCTGAATGCTCTAGCCTCTATCACTTTGATCTCTGACTGCATCAATCTCACTGATTCCTCCCGCTGCTATGTACTTTGGGCTCCCGTAGCAAGGTACGATCTATGAGATAAAACCTCTCAATGGACCCTGCCCAATTTTAGTTTTCTTGGGACTATCACTCCACATCACCCCACCTCATACCTGGAGGTATGGCTGCATGTGATCCCTCTACCCACTTGGCTTGAAATTTCCCCCTACTGGAGGTCTCTGCATGAGTGGATGCCTCCACTCGGTCTCCTCTCAGCATCTCCAATTGTGGCTCCTCCACAATTGTCTGAGACTTCTTCTGGGGCTGTATGTTGAGAGGTAATTTACTCTCCCTCTCAACCACCAAGTCTCTAACATTTGCCTTGCTCCTCAAGGCTTTGCATGCATCTTGAACCTCAAAAGCATACAGGTTCTTGACTTGTGAACCAATTTGTTTCACCTGTCCTGTGGTGATGCGTCTAAGGAAAACTTTTCCCTTACTAAAAACAACATCGTAGCCTTTGTCCTCCAACATCATGATCGATACCAAATTCTTCTTCAGCCCAGGCACATACTTCACATTTGTCAAGGTGATGAGAGCTCCATGCCCCCTCTGAAAAGCAACCATGCCCACTCTTGAAACACTATACCTTTCATCGTCACTCATCTTTATGCGCATCTTGAGGTCTTTCTCATCCAAGGTACTGAATAAACTTTTATCGCCGGTCATGTGGAATGAGGCTCCACTGTCAATAAACCAGACACAACCCATCATCGATGACACCATGCATGCGATGAGGGTAAAGTCCATTTCGAACTAAGAGGCTAATGCCTCACCTTCTGATCTTTCGAGGATCCCTTCTTGGACTTCTTCGATGGGCAATTAGTCGCATAATGTCCCATCTCAATTGAAGTATGATATGAATTCGATTTGCACCTGCAACCCCGAACTTCAAACTTCAAATTCTCTTCTTCGTATACTGTTCACAGCTCCGATAAACTTTGCTCTGATACCATGTAAAAATTCTGCAAATTCTCTACAAATCTACCTCTAAGACCATGTAGAAAATCTGA
Source organism: Pinus tabuliformis (assembly GCA_031772625.1). Lineage (NCBI taxonomy): Eukaryota > Viridiplantae > Streptophyta > Pinopsida > Pinales > Pinaceae > Pinus > Pinus tabuliformis. Next base: position 1,103,132,043 of record CM062819.1, read on the forward strand.
CTGTAGATTAACCCGATAATGCAATATACCAAAGCAAAATACTATAATCTACTTCTACTATCAATTTGCGGAAGCTTAATAGATTTGAGCAAGATCAAGCAGAACACATATAACCAGAGAAGAATCAAAGCACATGAAACACATAAAATACTCAGGGGAAAGCCTCAGCTAAAAACCCCACTATCTGTATTATCATACAAGGTGGAAATACATCAAGATTATACAAAGCCTTAGCTCTCACAGCTAGTCAGCTCTCAGTACAATCCTCCTGGATGCTCACAGGAAAATAAGGCTTCTCACAAACCTTCTCCTCTGCCCTCCAAGCCTCCTATTTCCTTGCGTTATTTCTCCTGGGTGATCCAGCTGTTACCAAGTGTAACACTGATCACTCACACTAATCTTACACCCTGTAAAACTGCGCAATCCTCAAGGAACCTTGCCTTGACTGCATGCATGAGTTTCCTTTATAGGAAAACACATGCAACTAATAGTACACTGTCCTTGGCATTTAGCTCAACTGGGTCTTTCTTAGAATAGACATGCATGAGTTTCTGATGAGGGAATCTTCAGTTATCTGGAGTACACTAGTTGAGTGCATGCATGCATCAACTAACTAATAACTCACAATTAGTTCCTCAAATAGTTTGGAACTAATTTAATGGGACTTAACTCAATAAACTGAGTTAACTAATTACAATTCAAATATAACTCAATTTTATCTCCTTAATTAAGGGATAATCTCCTTAATTTAAGGGATAACTCTTGCATGACTTCAGAAAGACTTCTAACTTGAATTTCTCCAACTAATTAATCCATAATGAATTAATTGATTATTTTCAAGCAGCTGGTGAGACTAAATTCGAATTTAATTCACAATTTTAATTCAAGGACAAATTAAAATTGGAATATTCTAGATTCTATTTTTATCATTTCTTGTTGTTATTTTCAACAAAAAGGTCAAAGAGAAAAGGGTAGTTTTGTACATTGTGATGTAATAACATTCTTTTACTTGTTTCAAGGAATGTGCACACTTCATGGTTGATCAGTGAACCTAAGAAAATCATATTAGAAGTAACATGGTCATCTTCATCTTCTTTCAATCCTGCCATGTTAGGAGGAGATAGCTTAAATTAGCTTTTGGAGCAAATGTTGTGGAGTTGACCCAGGCACTAGAAATTCTTTCAAGGATTCCATTTCTAATAAAACTACTACACCTATACTTCAAGACTTTATTATCACACTCAATACAGAAATACCAGTTGAGATGAACTAAAATTGTGACTAAATACTAATTTTCTATCTCTGTTCTAGAAGCTACTTACACCAAAGAGCAAAACAATAATAAAAAAAATTGTACAGAAACAATAGGTCCTGTAAGTTTTTGTAGAAGGATTGATCATGTTAGGAGAGAAGGGTTAACCAGGACCTTAGTTTGTTGACATTCCATTCAATCTTAGATTAAATGTCTTTTCCTCTTTTACTTCTTCTTATAATCCCCTGTTGTACTGACATATCATAAAATCTATTGTCAAAGTGCCTCAGATGGAGAATATGACTTTATTCTTGTTTGAGTTGTGTTTGCTTCATTACATGCTGATTAAATACACTCCATCAATGCTTGTGGCTGCTGTTGTATACACTACTCAATACACTTTAAGGAAGGATCCTTGTTGGAGTATAACTCTTACCCTTCACACAATCTACTTTGAAGCAGGCCTCAAGTAAGTCTTCTAGTTTTCAAGGAGACATGTTTGTAATGAGTTTATCCTATATATATCCTACTACTAGGCATCTTAGATTTCTTCAGCAAGTAAAGGAATGCAATGTATAGATTATAATACCAAACACTGTGTATTTATCAACTATATGTTGGCACTAGTCTATCTGAGTTCTATTTTAATGTCAAAAAGGTCAAAGAGAAAAGGGTAGTTTTTGTTAGGATATTCTGGCACATAGGATATAGTTAAGTTCAACTTGGTCTAGTATAGAGTTAGGTTAGAGTTAGGTAAAGTGTGTTTCTTTACCGTTGTACATTTTGTAACTTACAATCCGACGGTCACGATATGTAGTGATCCGACGGTTCACTCTCACCTCGGTATTACCGACACTTGATCCGTGGCTTGACACCCGATTGGTCCATGAGTTCTATTTAAAGCGCATGGAGGGTCATTGTTCGGGTAATCCGTGCATGAGAGAAGCTTATGTAAATTTTCATTCTTTGATTAATAAATTGCCTGTAGTACCCACGTTGGGACAGGCCGTGGACTGTTTCCCTCCTTGCACTCTGAGGGTTTTAACCACGTCAAAAGTACTGGTGTATTGATTTGAGATCTGGTTGTGAGCGGTTTCCTTTTGGTATTCTTTCTTTGGAACTTACCCTGTAAATTCCTACATGGTATCAGAGCTATTTGAGGGCCGCGTCCGTTGGTGATCCAAATCTGAAGCCGGTAGAACTGCATGCGGCTGTCGTTTCCTAGATCTGCTGTTTCTGACTGCTTTCGGGCCGAGAGGACTGCTCTGTTGCGTTCGGAGCATCTGTTCCAGTGAGGAACCCCTTTCGTTTCACGCGAAAAGGTTTCCGGTAGCCCTAGCTGCGTCATTTTTCAGATCGGGAGGTATACATTGTTTTTTTTTGCAGTTTACTGTTATTTTCTCTCTGCTTATTTCGGTCTCAGTTTATTTAGCCTTTTTTTTAACCGGATCTATACCTTTCATTTCTGCGTATGCTCTTTGCCCTGCGACTCTGTGCGATCTGGGCAAATCAGAAACAGAAAGGAAGGATTTTTCTCATGCGTATGCTCTTTTCCCTGCACCTTAGTGTGATCTCGGAAAATCAGAAACATTGAGAAAAATATTTAGTTTTTCGGCTAAAGCTAACTTTGAGATTTTTTTTTAAAATTTCTAGTTTTTTGGCTAAAGCTAACTTCGAGCCACAAGGTTCGTTTTTCTTTGCATATTCGTGTTGGGTTTTGTGTTTTGTGTTTTGTAGGGAAAAAGAGCTTTCTCAAGGCAAGCACGCAAACCGAGGCCCCCCCCCTCTCTCTCTCTCTCTCTCTCTCTCTCAAATTTTTTGTATAGATCAATTGGTTCAAAGCTATTTTAAGAGAGTAGAGGTCTTGGGTTCAAGTCTCCATTTTGTGGGGGCGGATTTTTTTTCATTCCCGCACATTCGCGCACTTTGCCGGCAACTTCAACAATTATTTTTCAAAAAGCCATAACTTCTTCATCCGGAAGCCTTTTTCAGAGCCGTTTTTTTTAAAACCGCCTATTTTTTCGAGATCTATCCATTGGAACACCTACTTTCAGCATCTTCAGCTTCAGTTTTTTTTTAAAATGGAAAGCCCATGCCAAGTCATTCTTGACAGCACTAACTACTTCCAATGGGTAGCCTACATCGAAGATTTACTTAGAAGTAAAGGTCTCTTCAGAATATCCACAAACCAAGAGAAGAAACCAAAAGATGAAGACAAGGCGGCAAAATGGGAAAATAGACAAGATCAAGCACGTGGTTTGATAGGGATGTCTATTTCTCCCGATCTTAGATTCCACATTGCAGAACTTGAGACTCCTCATGAAGCATTAGAAAAAACTTGCTAAAGTTTTTGGGATTAAAAATGAAATTAGAGCCCATCAACTTGAAAATGAGCTGCTTACTTTGGATCCTAATAATTTTTCTTGCATTGAAGATTTCTTGTCCAAATTCAAGAACCTTAGATATCTCCTGGAAGGTGTTAAAGTTAAGAAAGACGATGGTAACCTTATTTATTCCATCCTTACTAAGTTGGGACCAGCCTACTCTGTATTTGTTTCCACTTTCCATTCTACAAGAGAAGCTTTCATTTGTCAAGGACAAGACTACAAGCCCCCTTCCTTTGACTCCTTTTGTGATTCCTTAATAAGAGAACAAGAAAAACTCTTACACCTTGGTCTTCTTAATCTTGGAAACTCTTCCACGAAAGCGTTAGCCGCCCAGCAGCAACCAAATTCAAAGAATCCTAAGAAGTCATATCCTCAAAAGAATGGTCCTAAACCATTTCAGCCTCAAAATGAAAGATCATTTCAGCAAAATGATAAGACCAATAAAAACAAATGGAAGAAGACTGATAGACATTGTAACTTTTGTAATCGAGATGGCCACTTAGAATCTAAATGCTTTAAGAAGATGGAAGCCTTGGAAGCCTCAATGAAGAAACATAACATCCATGTGGAGCCTACTTCAACTTCAACTTCCGGAATGGCACTTTCTGCATCTCATTGTCAATCATCTCAGTCTGGTTATGCATTAAATGTATCTTCTCCTTCTTCTCATTCTCATGAGTGGCTCATTGACTCTGGAGCCTCTTGTCACATGGCCAAAAACCAAGCCATGTTTTCTTCTTTAAATGATTGTAACACCAAAAATATATATATTGGTGATGATAGATCTCTTAATGTTGTAGGGACTGGAACTGTTCATCTAGACAATGGTCAGTTTAATGATGTATTATGTGTTCCAACCTTATCCTGCAACCTTCTATCTGTCTATCAGATAACTCATTCAGGTGAAGGTAAAATTGTTGAATTTTCACCTCATGATGTTGTAATCAAGGATCTAAAAGATCCTAAACAGATTCTAGCTACTGGTCTTGCTGATGATTCCAAAAGGTTGTATAAGTTTCACAACTTTGGGTCATCCAATCTTCCCTCAGTATTTGTTGCTCATAATGATGAAGTGAGCAAACTTTGGCATGAGCGATTTGGTCACTTAAACTATCGCTCCCTTCAACATCTATGTAAAGAAAATATGGTGACAGGTCTTCCTATGGTATCTTGCAGAGATGGTGTTTGTTCCGGATGTGTACTCGGAAAACATCATCGGGACAGTTTTGACAAACGTGCCTCTTGGCACGCCTCAACCCCTTTACAGCTTGTGCACAGTGATTTATGTGGTCCTCTTCCTGTTGCTTCATTCTCTGGCTGCAAGTACTTCTTAACTTTCATTGATGATTTCTCCAGACGCACTTGGGTATACTTCTTAAAACTCAAGAGCGAAGTATTTACCACTTTTTTGGCCTTCAAAGCATTTGTTGAAAAACAATCTGGACATCAAATTCTTAAGCTAAGAACTGATAATGGTGGAGAATATGTTAAAAACACATTCATCAACTTTTGCACCGAAAATGGAATTCAAATGCAACATACTGTTCCATACACTCCACAACAAAATGGTGTAGCTGAAAGGAAAAATCGCACCTTAAAGGAAATGGCTAATTGTATGCTGCAATCTAAAGGACTCAGTCTTAGTTTTTGGGCCGAAGCAATTAATTGTGCAAATTATATAATCAATCGCATTCCTACTAAGGTTCTAGAGAATATCACTCCAGAAGAAGCTTGGAGTTCCATTAAACCAGATGTAAGTCACTTTCGTGTGTTTGGAAGTGAAGCATGGGCCCATATTCCAGATGAAAAGCATAAAGCTTTAGAACCTAAGAGTGAGAAATGTACTTTTGTTGGATATTCTGAAGATGTAAAAGGTTATAGACTTATTCCATTTAAGTCCAAAAATGTTATCATTAGAAGAGATGTAAAATTTGATGAAAATAAATCGGCCTGCGAGCCTAGTCCGGCGGATGTGCCACCTCTTCCTATCTCTTCTATCTTTGAAAACATTTCTTCTTCAGATGATGAAAGCGAGGATGATAATCCTCCCACACCTTCTCAAGATCCTCAACTTCCAAGATGGGTCCGTGCTACTCGGGATGCAGCAGGTGATCTTGCCGGTGATCCTACAGATCAGCGACGTACACGTTCTCAGTTTGAAAGAGCCTCTTCTTTACTGGCTCAAGCTCCAGTAAATCATGATCCTGACACTTTTGCAGAAGCTTCAGGCCATCCACATTGGGAAGCAGCTATGAATGAAGAATATCATTCATTGATGACAAATGATACATGGGATCTTGTTCCTCTACCAAAGGGACGCAAACTTGTTAGATGTAAATGGGTTTACAGAACCAAGTATGGACCAGATGGGAAAGTTGATAAACATAAAGCTCGTCTCGTTGCTAAGGGCTTTTCACAGGTTGAAGGCATTGACTACACTGAAACCTTTTCCCCTGTTGCCAAAATGAACTCCATCCGCCTTGTTCTTTCCCTTGCTGCCTCTTTAAAATGGGAAGTCCATCAGATGGATGTTAAATCTGCCTTCTTGCATGGGGACTTGCAGGAAGAAATCTATATGGAACAACCCATTGGCTTCATACAAACAGACTCCAGCCTTGTTTGTCGACTTAAGAAATCCCTTTATGGCCTCAAGCAAGCTCCTCGGGCTTGGTATGCCAAAATGGATAGCTTTCTTTTAGAATCTGGCTTTTCTAGGTGTCATTCTGACAATACTGTCTACACCAAGAAAGTGGGCAACTCTCTTATCATCCTTGTTCTTTATGTTGATGATCTTATTCTTACTGGTAGTGATCCCAACCTTATAAACCATGTGAAGTCCAGCCTTAAAAAGAAATTTGAAATGACAGACTTAGGACATTTACACTATTTTCTCGGTCTTCAAGTCTTGCAATCCCAAGAGGGTATTTTCCTTTCCCAGTCCAAGTATGCTTGTGATATTCTTCGTCATTTTCACATGGAAGACTGTAAGCCAGCCCCTTCTCCCTTTCAGTCTGGAGTCAAACTTTCAGTCTCTTGTACTTCTCCTGAAGTTGATGCTACCTTATACCGTCAACTTGTCGGAAAACTCCTGTATTTAACCCATACTCGTCCTGATCTTTCCTTTGCTGTTGGCCTTGTTGCTCGTTTTATGCAAAACCCCCGTGAAAGTCATTGGAAAGCAGCTAAAAGAATACTTCGTTATGTTCGAGGTACAATACAGTTTGGGATTCATTACAGTGCCAAAGCAGCTCCTCTGTTAGTTGGTTTCACTGATTCTGATTGGGCTGGTGACCCTGATGATCGGAAGTCTACTGCCGGTTATGTCTTCACTCTTGGTTCAGGACCTATTACATGGGCTTGTAAGAAACAGGCTGCCATTTCTCTTTCGTCAGCAGAAGCAGAGTATCGTGGTGCCGTGGAAGCTAGTAAGGAAGCCTTGTGGCTTCGTCAGATCCTATCAGAGTTTGGCTTTGAGCAGCAGCATTCAACCACACTTTGGTGTGATAATCAAAGTGCCATTCAGCTATGCAAAGATCCAGTCCAGCATCAGCGCAGCAAACACATTGAACTACACATGCACTTCATCAGAAAGCTCATTCATGACCATGTTCTTGAAGTGAAATATTGTCCAACAGATGATCAGGTTGCAGACATCTTCACAAAGGCTCTCACAGAGGCGAAGTTCACTAAACTTCGATATATGCTTGGAGTTCAGGAAGTTGTCACTAAGGGGGGATAGGCTCTAGTGCCTCCTTCCTTCTCCTATTGTGTCATATTTGTAAATCCTTCAATCCTATCCCAAGTTGTTCTTAAGGGGGGATGTTAGGATATTCCGACACATAGGATATAGTTAAGTTCAACTTGGTCTAGTATAGAGTTAGGTTAGAGTTAGGTTACAATTTTATACATTGTGATTTAATAACATTCTTTTACTTGTTTCAGGGAATGTGCACACTTCATGGTTTACTATCATAGGAATGCAGGAGGAAATAAGCTGAGGGTTGTCCACAGGAAGTATTCAATACCATTTTTTGGTTGTGTTTCTCTTTTAGCCACTGCCAACTTACCTGGTGATGACAGTTACAGCTCTGGAAACTGATGAATAATTCACACAGTGTTTGCAATTGTCGCAAGCAGAAAGTTTTGGGTTTTGTTCATGAAAATAACCCTTAACAAGGTATATGCAAATTTCTAGTTGAATTTTCTCATACACTGAGAACACCCTGAATATTGAAAAAATAACTATTTTTCATTAACTGGATGGATTAGAGTTTTAAACATCCGCACACTTGTGAATTTCCTGGCAATAAGGCTTTTTTTATCAAGATATACTGGGATTTTCTCTATGGGAGAACATAAAACTTCTTGTAATAAGATCTCTACACATTATTTATTGTGATGAGATTTATTTGTCTCAAATTATTTTGGTTCATAACATCTATGTATAGTAGTAGAGAAACCAATTGACTAGTATCAGTAGTTTAAGTGTAAGTTTTTTTCTTTTGCAAACAACATTTGTGACTTAGGGAATAAATAACAGAGTGCAAACAAAAAGACAAGACCCAAGAAAGAGAGCAAGCTCTTCCAACAAGCAGATTTTTAAGTGTACTTAGGAAAATGAAGATGTAAACTCATTGCTACCCTAGAGCATGGATACGAATTTAAAAATTCCCAACCTGGAGAGAAGACCCTTTGTTTAGTGCTTAAGTCACTAGGAAGCAGAAATTTTAACTTTGTGCACCAAAAGAAAATTCCAGATATTGTACCTGTATGGTAAACATGAAAAAGAATAAGTTAAATGAAACAAGATTTTAAGAGTAGAATATTAAGTAAGAAACAATGAATCATGTAGAGACCAAGATCATCAGCATAACATGTTGCACCCCCACCAAGAACAACAACAAACAACAGCAGTTGCAACAACAAACACTAGGCAGAACAATACTATTGTGAAGACAAAGAGAAATGTTTGTCCAATTTGATTATTGGATAAGTGACAAAGGAATAGTTGTTAACAAATTCAAGAGACCCGGTTTCACAATGTCCAGTTCTCCAAAGCTCTCTTTTGTTGTCAGTATAGACCCAGATCATCAACATAATATGTTGCACCCCCACCAGGAACAAGAACAAACAATAACAACTGCAACAACAAACATTGGGCAGAACAATACTACTGTGAAGAGAAAGAGAAATCTTCCAGGAACGCCAGGCAAGCAAAACATGTAGACATGGATAGATGTTTCATAATTGAGATATATTAAAAAAACCCATCTGTCTGTCGATACTAAACTCATTGGTGATGATACACAAAATAGGTCTTATTGCATCAGAGAGCGCAATAAAAAGATAGCCACAGATAAAAACTGTAGGAGGCAGCAACAACTAAATTCGTTGTTGGGCATTTGAGAGGCAATATTTTAATACAAAGATAGCCTTCATAGCTAATTCAAACTATTGGAGGACGCAGTCTACCCTTCAGACATATTCCAAGGGTTATGACACCAACAATTTTAGAAGGAAGAAAAATATATTAGCGTGAACAACAACATATATTGAAAGATCTATTTGCTTTTGCAAACAACATCTGTGACTTAGGGAATAAATAACATAGTGCAAACAAAAAGACAAGACCCAAGAAAGAGAGTGCAATAAAAATATAGCCATAGATAAAAGTTGTAGGAGGCAACAACAACTAAATTCGTTGTTGGGAGTTTCAGAGGCAATATTATAATACAGAGATAACCTTCATTATCTCTGAAGACTCATTGGTCTTAAATCATGGCTTGTAAATATAAAAGACATCTAAATTGAACTTGGTGTGACTAGCCCCTCCCTACCTCAACAATATTCTTGCCTGACTCACAATTTGGTCTTGCAGGAATCACCCCAAAATTCTATAGAAATTCTAATTGAAATCAAATGAAACTTTGTTAGAAAACCCAAGAAAGAGAGCGCAATAAAAAAGATAGCTAGAGATAAAAAAATGTAGGAGGCATCAACAACTAAATTCATTGTTGGGAGTTTGAGAGGCAATATTATAATACATAGATAACATTCATAGCTAATTCAAAAAACATGATTTAAATAAACCCCTAACTCGAAGAGTAACTAACCTGATAACTTGAGAGGTGAAAGGTTGTATGTGAACCTCACAGAAAAGTTGAAGGCTACGAATCTCAGAGACTGGTATGAGATGGGAGCTACATTCAATGAGTGATAAGCAGCAAGCCAAAACCTAAAATCTATATAATACCTAATAACTAATAACTACCAGGCCATAATTGGACCATAACCAGTTATGATGCAGAGGCCGCCAGATTAGGATGCAGGGGAAAGATGGGAACTAAGTAGTCCTCCTTTTGGCCCTCTTCCTGTACCAAACATGCTATTCACGCACCTACCCCTTCTACTGTAGCAAACATGTTATTCGCACACCTACCACTCCTGCTGCAGCAAACGCGGCTATTCGGGCACGCAGGATGGGCTGGGTAAGGGGTAAGGTAGGTTTGTTTTTTTAATTAATTAATTATTAACGAAAAATCAATTAACTAATTAGATAATATTTAATTAAAGGGTTTTTAATGTTTTATAATTAATATTTTATTAAATTTGATGACGACCATTGTTTAATCGTCTAACAATGGATCTGACGGTCAAGATTGGGACAAAAAGGCAGCCAGGGGAGTTGATTTCAGAAGGGAATGCCTTACGACGTAGTTAATTACTTGATCAAGCACAAGGACTTGCATAAATTTTGGCGAGTAGTAATTACTAATAAGTCTACATGTTTAGATTTTTACTTCTACATAAGTGTTAAGGAAAACATATAACGCCTAGAAGTAACTCTTGGTAAGTATATTTATTTACATTTTATTCTTATTCATTTTTTATGAAAAGACATGCTTAAATTATGGTGGGAAGTAATTGATGGTAAATATGTTATTTACCTAAGTATGAGTTATCTTACAGGGTTTTGGATGGTTCTCCTACCAAGATTAAGAATAAAAAATCACTACACAAATGTATAACATCATGCACGAATATTGCAACCATACCCATAACTTATGGCATAAAATATGTAAGGGACTTACCCACATGGCATTATATTGTGTAAAGGCCACAATAAGTCCTTCAAGTTATGATCCAATCAAATGTTTGAAAAATAATAATTTTAATAATATTGAAAAATAAATATTTATTGTTCAAAGTTAAATATTATAAGTTGTATTGGTTGTCCACAAGGCAACTCCGTAGTGTAAAGGTCACCAATTCGAAACTCCGTGGACAAAAATCTAGTCATGCTAAGGGTTGGTGTGGCCTAGGATGGGTGCAATCCACGAGTGATTTTGACAGCTTAGATGCCCCTGGGTCATGGCTACTAAAGCCACAGGTTAGTCATGCAATCATCTCAAGACACATAAACTAGTAAAAAAAATAAAAATTGTATTGGCTAATGCTAAACTAATAGTGGTCAACAAAAAATTAATTGCTACAATCCTACCTTGGCATGGACTAATATTAATATGGCAATAACAAGGTGATCCATCCATATCACATGTTTTTAAACTTTGGAAGGAAAAAGAGAAATTACATTTTAATCACATGTTTTGTTAAGGTATTAGGAGATTCGGTGGACCTGCCATTTATTATTGAGGAGGCTTTGGATCAAGTTGGAGGGGTTTCTCCCATACTCTTGAGCCTAACGCAATTGCTCATAAATATGCTCGGTAGGTTAATAGAGCTTTGAATTATGGTGGGGTTTCAATATTGGTTATAAAATGCTTTTCTTTGCAGAATATCCATCGTTCAACCTGGCCTAATGGGCTCCTTTGATCATAAAGCTTAAATGATTTTGTGTTAGGGCTTTACGGGTTTGCGAGGAGTTCCAATCATAGAATTGCCTTGTCTTGTTATGCTCTAAAATGTTATGGTATTGGTTGATATTTTCAAATTTCATCACTATTGTCATCATTGATAATTAATATAGTAATGACAAGATGAGGCACCCTTATGTCACATGCTTTCTAAGTTTTTGAAGGAAAAAGAAAAATTACATCTTGATCAAATGTTTTGTTTGGGTATAAAGAGAATCAATAGAACTATCGCTCGTCACCGAGGAGGCACAGGGTCAAGTCGAAGGGACTACCCTTGTACTCCCACTACTACATATATGACTAAATTTCGACAACGACATAGTTCGATGGTATGGCCCATACTGTCGCAAAGGACATGAAAAAGTTTGTTTTTTGTTTTTTTTTTTTTTTAATTTTTAATTTTGTTTTGTTTTGTTTTTATTTTGTTTTGTTTTTATTTGTTTTATTTTTTTGTTTGCTTTTGTTTGTTTTTTTTTTTTTGCAAAGTCCCCATGTTCGTCATAACTATGACAACCTCTAGGGCATCAAAATTTCAACAACAAATGGAATTTTCCTTTCGACGACTATATGAATGTTATATATTGTGTCAGAATTCCAACGAAAAATCTATATGGACTCGACATTTTGAAAAAAACTTGATCGTTTGTTTAACTGATCATCTTTGACTTTGACTAGTCATCTAACTTCGAAATTTCGACGATTAATAAATATATAAATATCTTGCATGTAAAAGATGTTGTAACATCTTTACTATAAGTACAATAATTTTGAAAGGTTATAAAGTCTTTTTCATGAGCGAAAAAATAGATTTTGTTTTATATAATTTTTTTGTGCCTAGGAAGAATGTCAAAAAACATTAGATGGGGAACTAATTAGCTAGGGGTCAATGATGGGAAATGTTATTGCCCTTGCACTCTTTGTGGGTGCACACATCCACAAAGAATTTCATATGTTACAACTGATAGACATTGTAGGAAGAATGGACACATTGAAGGGGGGAAACGGATATCGTCCAATGCTAAGCTATTTATGAATCATTATATATATTTTATTTATATTAATCATATTTGTAAAAAATGCATTGTTATAATATTTGTTATGTAGACTAATTTAATGTGATTGTCTATAATTATTATAAATTCAAGGTGGCCCCCTAGGTATTGTGATCTGAATGTTCCAAGTAGTAGTATTAGAAATAACGTTCTATAAGTTGAGGAACATGGAGCGAATATTGAAGATCAAGATAATGGTCCTATGGATTAAGATGACAATAATAACATAGTTTAGGATGATGGGACAAAGGAATTGATCCAAGACTTGTTCAACAAACATATGAATGATGACGTTATCAATTATGATGATGAACTTGTGTTAGAGAAGGCAGGGATGCCAGTTTATGAAGGCTCAAAATCAAATATTTTCTCTTTTACATTATTTTTGGTGAACTTAAAGGTTTTGAGTGGTTTTACAAACACTTGTATGACACATTTTTTTTTTGAATGTGTAAAATAATAATGCAATATTTATGATTAATATTCTTTACACTAATTAGTGATTTTTTTTTATTTTGCACTAGATTGTTAGTCAGATTTTTGTTATCATCGTCAAATACATTACCTCATACATACCAATATTTATATGTCATTATGAAAGAAATTGGAATGGAGTATCAAGTTATAGATGCATGTCATAATGATCATATTATATATTTAGGACAACATGTATCGAAAAAAATTGTCTGAAATGTGACTGCAGTAGATATCGAACCAATCAAATAACAAGAAAGGTGCCTCAAAAGGTATTTCGTCATATTCCTATAATTCCAGTGATTGTTCAAGTGTGAATCCATAGCACAGTTTATGGATTACCATGCACATAATAGAAGTGGAGATAGTTTTCTTCAAATGCCCACATATGGTTGTGCATTTAGGGAAATTGAGGAAAAACGAACGCATTTTAAAGATGAACTTCGTAATATTAGGCTTTCATTAACAACTGGCTGTGTTAATCCATTTGTATAGCTCAGGTCTATTTAATCAATATGGCAAATTTTTGTTATCAATAATAACCTTTCTTCTTGGATGTCCATAAAGAGGGAGCACATTATGTTGACAATGATTGTTCTGGGTATTTGTTTACATTAAATTTTCAAATATTGCAACATTTTCATTTGTCTTGTTTGTTTCATAATATGTTAGCTTTATGTATTTACTTATTTGTACATATCATAGTAATAATTATGTATAATTTCAAAAATTAGGTAAGTACCAAGTTAAAGATATGAATTTATATATCGAGCCTCTTATTGACGAGTTAATGAAGTTATGAGCTGACATGACTATGTATGACATCTGTAAACTAATACGATAGAAGAAATTTCAATTCCATGGAATACTTGTATGGACAATTCATGATGCACCAAGACTAACACATTTTTGTGGTATTTAAAGTTCCATTGCACTTTAATAGTATATAATTATTTCAATTAGATCATATCATGCATGCTTTTTAAATAATACCTTCATTTATAATTGACATTAATCCATCTCTTGCAAGCCTTCAAACAAAGGGTAAATTTGCATGTCTAGTTTGTGGTCCTAAGATGAAATCTCGTTGTTCAATAAGTTTAGGAAAGGAGGTGTTTGATGAGTATAGGAAATTCCTCTCTAAGAAACATAGGTATCGTGCTACTGAAAAACATCTTTTCAATGGGAAAGAAGAGAATGGATTAAAACCACGAAGAATGACACCTCACCTATGGAAGTTGGAATATAACATAAATCGTCGTGATCAAGGACATGGGCTTCCATGAGGAATGAAAAGTTATCCTGCTCAATTCATGAGGTTTCCCTACTATGAGCACCTAAAAATAACTCATTTGTTTGATACAATGCATATCGAGAAGAATGTGATAGAAAATTTATGGCAGATCATAGATGGTAGGAGGGATAAAGAAAAAATCTTCAAAATTTATAATGACATTGTGGAAGCCAATCATGTAATGAAAAGTGAGATACGATCAAATAGTGATGGAGGTTGAAACAACCTTCCATGGTTATTAATAGAGAAGCAAAGCGATGATCTAAAAGATGTCATTCAAAGAATTAAATTTCCCACAAGATTTTCTTCAAACATAAATAATATCTTAACAAAGAAAGGTGAATTTGGTGGCATAAAAACACATGATTGGCATACTTTCATTAAGGTAGTTATTTTGGCATATATATATATACACATATTTATGGTTTTTTTTTGTTTACTTTGGATTAAACAAACAACTATTCATTTTTATTGTTACAGTATGTTCTACCTCTATCTCTCCCAGATGACTTCGACAACAATGTCAAACAAGTTATATATGATCTTGGAAAATACATGAGGTAAGTAGTGATTTATATGACCATGAGTGATTTTTCAATTAGTTGTTCAACTTAATGGCAGGTGCTTTACTTGTAATGTAAGATATTATGTTTTTTTAAACATGTTATTTGCTTGCATCTTTTGTAGATGGTTGTCATTGAAATAAATACATAACGGCGATATAAATTATTGGAAGAGAGAAATTCCTCAGCTAATGTGTGAAATGAAAAAAAGTATCTCCTCTAACATTTTTCAATGCACAAGAAGACTACCTCATACACCAAATTGAGGAGATTGAATTGTGTGGACATGTACACACAAGGTCAATGTGGATGGTGGAGGGGCACTTGAAATCATTGAAGGCAAAGAGCACGTACTTAGGGCTCTACAGTGGAGGGATACATGGCACATAAACCCATGGTGTATATTAGTCAATATCTTCTTATATCAGCAACAAATATGCATGTGGATTGCATTTGAAATGTGAACACCATCAAAAAGTTTGAAGGGGAGCACCTGCTGGGGAAAGGTATAATGACATAAGTGAGAGGTATATCTATATATATATATATATATATATATATATATTAATTTATTTTTTGTTCTTTCATCAATTATTAATATTGACCATGGTAACTAATATTTTTTGGTGAATTATGATTTTCTGATACATTTGCTTGAGAATGGGATGCACTACACTTATACATTGTAACCAATCTTAATGGGATGAGCCATGGATTGAAATATGTGAACAATGTTATGGTATTTTATCACGGGGAGGGGTGTCTGCATTGGTTAGAGAAGCTCATTGTGCCCAAGATGCCAATCTTATGCAGATGGAAATTGATTTAGCAATTAATGGTTTGAAAGATAAACATGCAACCATGTTGCATTTTCACCCTACAATATTTTATTAAGTTATTTTATAAATATATTATTAATGTACTGAATACATGTGTGTTTTTTTCCAGATAATTTCCAAGTTATATGAATATGTTTATTAATTGACAATGTATTTTTTTATGTGTTTGGCATGATGCAATGAAACCCCACAATGTTATGTGCTATAGTGGCCATAAATTTCGCATGAAAAAGCTGGATGAAAAAGGAAAACTTATGATTGTGGGATAATTGCAACCTTACAGGTCACTAATGTTTCCTCTAGAAGTGAGACACATCCACAAGTGTCTGAAAATCGATACTATGGTTATTGGGATGACATACTTGAGTGTGACTTTGATTCCTTCAAATTTTGTTCATTGTGAAATGGTATAGGCTACGAATGAATGAACATGATCCTGATAAAACTATTATTCAACATGATAGTGGATTTACCATGGTTAATACAAGGTCATTTGATCCAATATCGGATCACTATGTTCTTCCAAGCCAATGTGAATAGGTCTTTAACTCAGGGGTTCTAGGTAGAGTCAATTGGTCATATGTTGTTAGATATGATCCAAGAGGAAGGTCAATAGAGTATAATGTACCGAAAGAAGATGATAATGCTGAAGAGGATGATGATGTAGAGGAGCAATTAGTTGATAATCATGTGTTAGATCATGAAGATGTTGAATAAGTTTAAGGAGATATTCGAGACAATGTTCTCGATGAAGATGATATTGATGTTGTACTGTCATATGAAGAACTTGAAGAAGTTGAACCAAATGTAGCAGATGATGTTCGCCATGATGATATGATTATTGGAAATGATGATATTAATGGTGATGTTGAAAGTGCTGATTGTTTCAATGTCATTTTTGAACTCGATGACATAAATGTCAATCAATTGGATGAAGAAGAACATTAATGATATCGAAATGTTGTAATGTATGAGGTATGCATTTATATGTTTTTAGTTGCGTGTTGTTCTTTTTAATTTAACTTAATTTTTTTCTTTCTTAATAATTTCTATATATGGTTGATTCTTACTATGTTTCTTTCAAATAGTTTATAGTAGATAATTTGGGTATTGGGAATATTGAGAGTGATGTGGGGGAGGGGCGATATAATCTTCCACCTTCACGTGGTTAGCCTTGTTTAGTAGGGAATATTATATTATTCTTGAAACCAAGAGAAGCTCATTATTTGCACCGATTTCAAGCTTGTTGTCATGGTGAATACATGACATAACTTACTGTATCTCTCTTATGCTCCCGCTTCCAATCTCAAAGTATATGAGTCCCCATGAATGCAAAAATGATGGCCAGGAACTAATAATCTGCATCTGTCTCAAGCTTATTGTTACCAGTTGTCGCCCTACCCCTGCTAAGGACCAATCCATTGCTTAAAATTTACTAATAATTAGTGGTCGGAATGATGCTCTAGTTAATTGACCTTGCACATAGTGACTTATGAATGGGGCCATCATTATTTTTTTTTCAAGTTGTGCTGTTACACATTGAAATTTGACATGGCTATAGTAGCTACATTAATTTTCTACGGTGTGGGAGGGTTTTAAGACTCAAATACAAGTCACAGAAAATATTCGACAATTAAGCGAGATCAACTAGATTTCCCCATTGTGCTTCACTATGAACAAAAAGAAAGAGGTATTTTCAAAGATTTGTCAAAGTAGTTCCTTTTAACGATCTTTCAATCTAAGTGAGTCAAATGAAGCAATACTCAAGACACGTTGGTTGGTTAATGATGCATGCTAACATTTCCAAGTAGAAAGACACCCAAAATAATAAGGAGAGGTTGAAAAACCTCCAATTTTCATCTAAATCACTTAATCACACCTATTGGTGTAGAAAGAAGTGGTGAAATAGGATTGGCCATGGGTTGATGTGCGATAACTAGTGAATGAGGATAATGGTTATTCCATATATAAAGGAAATTCATAGTTGGCCATGATTGTATTTAGAAATATTCACAAGCATAGGAGAAAAGGAGAGAAAAAGATAAGCATGGTTTGGAATTGTATTGTAGAAAGATAATCAAGATGTCTCTTACCTAAGATCTGATCATATTTAATTCCCATCACATAAGAAGAGAAACAAACTATAACTAAGAACTCTCACTCAAGTTCTAACATCATAAGGTTGATTGATTGTAAACTCTTCTATGTTAGGTTTGTCTCGATTATTATATATCCATAAGGAGATAAAGATAGAGTTCATGGCATATGATCTAAGTCAACATAAGTTATGCACAAGTTTTTTTGCGTGTATGTGAGCTTTTGTCTAGGAAACTCGTGATGAGCTACACCTATTCTACAAGGAAGGAATGATTCTATTATAAAACACACACACACACACACATATAGATATATATAATTGTTTTCTTGTATATGAAAGCGTTGAGAGCTTATAAAATTATGTTCAATCTTGAAACTATAACTATTCCCTTCTTAGGATTTGTAACCCCTTGATACTTCTTATATAGGAGAGTCATGCCTCGTCATTTATTTTCGAAAAATACTTGAATTCAAAGAGAAAAATACTTGAATTCTATCATTATTTTCTATAGCCATAATGGAGATGGAGACACAAATCTAGTTTCTAACATCACTTGTATATGAATATTTCCCTTAAATAGAAAGATGTGGCCCTCCTATGATGATACATCATTCGAGAATGTGTCTATCACCATGGATTTTCTTCAAAATTAAAAGAGACATTTGTAGCATTATGGAAAATATAGGAGAAGCCAATATAATTTTTCTAAAGTATATAATTCTAGATATAGATAATTCCTAAAGGATATGGTGATATTAGTGATTTTCAATTAAATATATTGCCGATTTTTTCCATTTTTTTTAATTGAACAAAATTAACTATTTTTTCCCACACATCGTATCAATTTCAAATCCAAACACAAAATCGAACTTGGCAACTATGTTTATGATATGCTAAATTGACTTGCGCATGTTTAGGATATTTGGCCATGGTAATGACTCGACTTATAATGGTCACCTTGTTACAATATCTCCAAAGCCTAATATATCTTGAAATAGTGGAAAACTTGCTAGTAAATTATTGATATCCAAGCATTATAGATACAAATTTGGATTAATCTATGAGTTCAGATTCTTACTCGCTTATTAAATGTCTTCTTTCTCCTTGATGTGCTCATCATCGCCTTTCATAGTGGACAAGTTGGACAGGACATCACATGTTCCATTCATTTGGCCTAAGAAATCCTCCCATTTAAAGGATGGACACTATGCCTTGGAAACAACAGTTCTAGTGGTTGTTGTAGTTGATGTTACTCGAAAATGAGAACATGGTATTTCATGGAAAACTCTTTTGTATACATTTAGAAGTCAAGGATGGCAATGTTTAACCATATAAACCTCTTTTTGAATTGAGATGTGTGTGATGAATAACTTATTTGTTCTCAACCCACTCATCCATAGCCTTCATTGTGGACAAGTCAGACTCAACATCGTCACTTTTCATTCTCATGCAGGATTGAGAAATAATTCTCCCATTCAAAAGACAAGCACCAAGATGCCTTGGACGCAATAGCTTCCATGACCGTTATGATTGCCATTACTTAGAAATGAGGACATGGTTTTTATTGGAAAATTATTTTGTATACATTTACAAACAAATTTTGACAATGCTTAACTAGTGGATCCTTTTTAGTTTAGTTTTCCATGAACCCTCCAACATAGTTCTCTTATATTCAAACAATGTATTATCTCGATTCATTGTACTATTCAATTTATTAAATAGATAAGAGAACTATTCATGTGCATTTAAATTCAACCTGAACACTTGACATATGGTTGGGTGTCGTCATATTTATATTCTTAATTTTTAATTATGTTAATGAATGGATCGTTGCTTTCCACATTGTGTAGGCATGTTGAACTAGGGTTCCTTCATATGCTTAATCACAAGATACCATGGGATTTCATCACTGAACCATGTTAGCCAAGATGTGGCCAAGATTGGGTTTTTGGGGAAAACCATTTCACTTCTTTCACCATCTATATTATAGTTTGATTAGTATTTTTGTTTACCGATTAAAAAAAGTTAAATAACTTTAAAGAGAGAAAACATTGTATCTATGAAATATATGAACTTAAAAAAAAACAAATAATAATAATACAATTCACTATAATTAATAAAAATAAAAATAAAAAGATCTTTTGCTACATATACACTCTACATTTTACATTTGGTTTATACACCCTACACTTGATTCGGCGTTCCCTTCCCCACTTCAGGGTTTTGCAGCTAGTTATTGCCAGGACATTCAATCATTCATCAGAGGTAGAGTTCAACGTCTTATGGTATAGCAAGGAAGTTAGATTGTTTTGTGTCGGCGATATTGTCTTACGTGGGAGTAGAATCCTCAATGTGAGTGCGAAAGACTTCCAGAGAAAACCAGAATGTGTGTTTAAGGGTTCAAAATAATTAGGTCCATAACTCGCTCACAAGTCAGTGTAATGCTAAGTCTACATTTGTTGCCTTGAACACCTGCAAATCTAGGGTTTTCACATTCTTCACATTTTTTTTGGGCTCCCTTCTAGAGCCCACTTCAAGCATTTGATATAGAGAATTTATTGGTAACTACATTTTTTGGATCATGCTTTTCTTTCCCAACAATTTTTCTATATTTATCAACATACTTAAAGAAAATTTTCTAGTGGCATCATAAAGCCGACATTTTCTCTAGATTTATTAACATACCCGTGAATATTTGCTAGTGCAATCACAAAACTAACCAACAAGATGTCCTCTACAACTACCAAGCCAACCCTACGGAAGACAACAACTATCCATATGAACTCTACCACCAGTATGTCCATACAATTGTTCACAAGTTGCCACATATTTGACAATAGAACCATATATAAAGGGCCACTTGCCAATCCTCAATAGGAGTGAATTTCGGCCTGTTCATCTAACGTCAGACTTTGCATTATCAACAACGATATGTGCCTTAGATTGAACTTTCTTTTAACAAAAATTTGTAGCCTAAAAAAACTCCATATGGTTTCAATGTTCCACAGAGATCGTAGCCTTAGAAAACTCGCATGGTTCCACAAAATCTTCGCACTGTTCAATAGAACTTCGTATGCCACAAAACTTCACATTTTTTGAGCCACAGAGATAATTTTAGATGATTCAAAAATTTTGTCTTGGAGGAGAGCGAATAGGTTCTATTTATAGTTGTTCATTCATGCGAAAAGGTGTGTCCTTACTTGGAGCTAACTTGAACAAAAGGAGGGTTGACTTGACTAGAAAAATAAATTTTATTTCTTCTTTGATTTGCATGATGAAAATACCGACCATAACTACCATTTTAAACAGTTATCATGGGAGATATGGCATTCAAGGGGGGTTATATCTTCACTATATGACCACATTTACCATTAAATGGGGAAGTTATGATATAATGTTTTCTCTCTAAAGCCTCTTCTTTAGAATAAATGGGGATGTTATGAATAGGGCCAACCCTAGTTTGCATTGAATATCCATAAACCCACTGACTTTGTATATCCACCACAAACAACCCTATATTTGAGTGAGGTATCCACACACCCACTCTCAATTATATCTAATCAACACTCACTCCTGGTTGTATTCAAGTCAAGTATCTATGAAACCCACTCTTAAATTTAATCAAGCTCTCTTAGTTGTATTCAAGTTGAGTATCCATAAAACCCACTTTTAAACTATATTCAAGATCTATTAGGGATACTTGAGTTTGGTTCCCATAAACCAACTCTCATACTGCATTCAATCTTTTCTTAAATATATTCAATTTCTCTTAGTTGTATTTAATTTATGTTTTTCTATAAACCCAACCTCACACTATAACTGAGCTTTCTCCATTGTATTCAAGTTGTATATACATAAACCCACTCCCCTTTTTATGTTAATAAATGTCAACCATGTATTGATTTAGGTCTTTTAAACAAACTCTCTCATTTATATTTTATCATTCCTATGGCCTCTTGCTCAACTTAAGGGAGAGTATTGAAATGATGGCGCAATCTTGACATTTGAAAATCGTCGACCTCACTTTGTAATCATTATTATTGTGTATTAATATGTTTCTAAGGTTTCACTTAAAGCCTACCTAGTCAAGACTAATTTATTATATTCCTCGATGGTTAATACCAACATAGTTATTATGTAAGCCTACAACCCTCTGAGGGAATGCACCATACCTCCTAAGTTGTGAATAAATAAACACTAAAGATTCATTTGTAATATCATCTTATTATTGTTTTATCCAAGTTGCTTATCCTTTTATCTTATCAATAGAACATCTAGCATCACACTCTCTTTCACAACATGATCAATTGTTAAAGGGTTCTCTCTCAAATATTGTGCTTTAGTGTTGTTAGGTGATTTCTCTCTAAAGGTACACTTCTTAATTTCTTATACTAGACCTTAGTTCAAATTTATATTTTTTCACTAGAATAGGCTTATCTTCTCTTTGTGAAAATTTAGGGTTCATTGGTTGGTTACATTCAAAACTTTCTCTCTCTTATGAATCTCAACAATGACTAGAACCACACTTGGAAAATCTCTAATGAAGATTATAATATAATTGGATTGGACATTGTCCCCATTCTCCCTCTAGTGGGGAATGAAGTTGTGTTAAAGACTATCAATACTATGGGTATATCAAAAAGCATGTCTTTTGTGTGAAAGCGAGAATCCCCTAAAGAAATACTTTTCACTTAAATTTTCAAATTCGCACAAAGAATGTCGACAAGGATACATATATATGTCAAATGTGTCTAGCTTAGGTGGCTAGGTAGGGGAAATGATTTTGTGGACCAATTGTTGTTGGGGTTATTATGGTGGAATGATTAGTTACATGCAAAAAAAAAAAGGAAAAGAAAAGAGAAGAGAAGAGAGAGAGATAGAAATAAATGCAAATAAAAAACTCTAAATTTGACATTTACCATCATTTACTTTGCCTCTAAACACAACTCTAATTAAACTCTAAATTTGACATTTACCATCTATTGTACCTTAGGAGACAGTTCCTGGCTGTGGGGGAAACAGTGCTCGAGACGGTTTGAGATTAATTAAAAACAATTAAATTCAATCACTAGAAGTACAGGCCATGAGGGCTTGCAAGCAAAGCTTCTAATTCTGAAACCCTAACCTTCCAAAGCAGAATGGCTAGATAGGCTATGAGAGTTGTAGAGTGGAGGTGTAAAGCAAAAAATGGAGGAGACAAAATTTCGTCATACGCAATTAAGAATCTGTGCTTTAACTTTGTAGAAAGAATGATTTAAGACTAAGAAAATATGAATGAGGTTCCTGGATGTGAAGCACCCGTTAAGGGCTTCAGGATTAATTTTAATGAGTGCAATTACATAAATTCATCAAAAATAAACGTCGTCTACATCTTACACTATCCAAGAGAGGAAAATACATAAATATGAATTCTAAAACCCAAGAGAAGGAAAATCGCTGCAACTTCCCAATGCTGGAATCAAATTGCAATTTCATCTTCAGATTTCAGAGAGAATGTTTTGTTTACATTGTCAGTCATAGATGACTGTGGCTTTCCGAACCCTTTCACAATCTCCTTTTTGGGCTTTTATCTCTTTTCCTCAAACTGTCCTAGAATTGGTTTCAAACTAATTCTTAAATTAGTTAGATAATAAGTTTTATATAGTTATAAATTGTATCTTCCTTCTTTTTTATTTTTTTGAAATGTTTAAATTACAAAAAGGGAAATATTATATATATAATTTTTACTAAAAACCTTTTAAAACAAAACCTCAACCCCTTTTGATATGATACAAATACATATACATGCTTGGCTTTTAAAATTTATCACAACATTAATACTGGCCAAAACACTTGCTGAATATAAATATCGACGCGGGTCCCACTTCGTAATGATGCATACATTGACAAAATACATATGATTCCTGAAAACCAATTTCTACTTACGGGGCCACTTGTAGCGGTTTTTAGAAAAACGAGGTAGTGTTCCCGTAATGAATTTGATCCGTTGATCATTCGATGGGCAGTTTAGAAATACTGCTTTGCAGGACCACTGCTAATTTTATCCTTCATGCATTTTGTCCTCCCGGGACCCCGTTGGATCAATGCATGATCATGTATATCGTTGATTAGTTTGGCACCTGTTCTTCCAGCTATTCCAACCTGCTTACATGCATTTATAGTGAATGACACTGCTAGTAGGGCTGGTGTAAAAAATGGCATGTATCTCAACGTACTTGGTTGAACTCAATGAGTCCTTCCATTGGCCAGTGCTTGCTAGGAGAAGAACCTAGAAATGTGGTAGATAATCGACTTGCAAGCTCCTTGCATTTGAAAAAAGAGTTGTCTCATCAACTTCCTCATTCATATCTTCTTCCTGTTCCTCATTATCAACAACATTGAGGCGGTAATTACAAAGTTTCCAGAATTTCTTCAACATTCCCTCACTTGGAACGAACCCTAGGTTTTGCAGCTTGGTTAAGGATAACTTGGATTCACTGAACAAACTCCATACATCAGATAATATAATACATATCGTACAACAAAGCATAACTCTTGCAATTCCTTGTTCCCATCTTTCAAGAACACTATCTGCAAAATATTCTAGCTGATCCATTAAATTATCATGTTTTGATAATAATGATTTTGTAGCTGCTTCAGAAGGATTTTCGCTATCAATTGATCTTAAACTCCAAGCAATATGCAGATACATGTTCAAAAGAACAAGATGGATCACCTCATCATCCAAACTGTTGATTTTTTTTATATGACCAAGCATGTCTGAGAACAGAGATTCACTTGACACAAACTTTGATAATTGCAGTTGGTAAAACCTTCTAAGATTCACTATCAAGGAGTACTCATCTTCAGATACTCCGACTTGTTTTATGGTAGATCTAAGCTTGAGAACAATCTCATCTTCCAATTCCTTCGACTTTTTTGGGCAGAATCTTGCAAGTCTGTCTGGCTTTCACTAGTGTTATCACCAAAAATTGATCATTTAGCCTAATTTACTAGATGGATCGAAGTACACCATGTAAAGCCAATTTTACCATAGTAAAATTACTTTCACTGTGAGAAATTACCTAATAAACCACCTTTGTTAAGTAATTTATAGTTAAACACATGAAGAATAATTAAACAAATCACTATTTATTTGATTTTCTTCTAGGAATAATTAATTAAACCATTGTTTTATTATTATTCCTTGTCAAATTTGACCCAATCATGAAAAATAAACAGATAAATCATTATTTATCTTATTTTTCTCTAAGAATAATTAATTAATCACTAATTAATTATTATTCTTTGTTAAATTTGACTAAATCCCTTAGGAATAATTAAATAAATCCTTATTTGTTTATTATTCCTTAACTAATTCCTTGAGATGATAAATAAATCATTTATTTATTTATTATTTCTAAATAAAAGTTTAAATATTTTTTCCCTCCTAACCAAATATAATAAAATATTCCAAGTGGTTATTCCAAGAATGGAATCAACAATATTTTATTATTGCTTATTATTCGAGGATAACTCAATATTTTGTTATAAATAGGAGGGTTTTCCATTCATTATTCACTTTTGATTATTTTCATTGTTGCACTCACTGTTGTAACTCTGATTATTTTCATTGTCGCACACCATATTTTTGTTGGGTTTATGCATTATAGAGGAGAGAGACTCTACACAAGCTGAAGACGTTTGAGGATAGCCAAGAACCCATCCCATAGAGGGGGACTGGTAACATTTATCTGTTCTCTTCACAGGTGTTATTATAAAATTATTCTTTACATATCTGGTTTCCATTGGATGATTGGAGTTATTACTCTTTCTTTTGTTGTTTAACTATGATTGTGGCATAGATCATAATTTTGGCAGGTTTTGTTTCTATCAGTTGTTGCAGATCTACAATGTTTAGCAACCATTTATATTGTTGAGATTGTTTGTCATCCACAATCTTAAGTGGGTTCTTTTCGTACATCATTGAGAAGAAAACACTACAACAACTAGCACAACAACTCTTTGAACATCAAAGTCTCAGTCTGGAGATTTATTAATTAATTGCATAAGGATAATGAAAGAAAATGGTATTATGCTTCTTTCACCAAGAATTCACCGACACCATTTAGAAATAGTGATCTCTGAGTCTCTTGCGAAGAGCAAATTTTCAAAATACAAATAGAATTCCAGCATAATTGAGTCATTTGCAGGGTGTTTTTACAAACAATGGTGTTTGAAGGAACCCACAAAATCTCATAAAATACTCTCAGATTTGGAAATCGTTTGTGTAGAAGTCAATACATTCCTTTCTGTAAAAAACCAAATCGTGGATTTTTGAAACGTTGCTTTGTTGCCCACAATAAGCAGTCAAAATTCACCTCCTGGGGCCACTTGCGAAAATTAATTTGCACAGCTATTGATTTCTTCAGTTCACATTGCAATCAAAACCAGTTCATGTTGCGGGGAATGTGTCAATGGCTTGAAAGCAGGAAGCAAAGAAAGGTCAGTAAAACAAGGAGTCTTCAAATAATTCTTATGCATTTTACTCTGCAGCAAGAACTCCCAGGCTAAACTGATATTGACATCCTCTTGTTTTAAAAATGCAAAATTCACGTTTCTTATCCAACCCATGGTTAGACTGAAAAAGGTCTCTCATTCAACATCAAATTTGAAGTCTAAGCCAATATTGTTGTACAACACTCATGGGCTCTGGAGTGATTTTCGAAAATATTTAAACAACAAAGGGTTATGTCCTTCGGCCAGAGCATTTATATAATTTTATGTAATCATGGAAACTAGAGCAAAACCTTTACGCTGGGTCCCAACAACTTCACTCAACATAACCAATTCCTCATACAACATATTGTCGGCATTTTTGTCTTTCCCTGCTTTAAATTTTATATAGTCTCTCTTCGAAAAATAAAGAACACCAACATTGTTAAAGCTTTGCTCCTTATGATGAGCACTGTCAACAAAAATTCCAACCAATACGAGTTACTAATTTGCATAACTAGAATTTGCCTTTGTACAGAACCTGAGACTTCTGAAATACATTTCTAAAACTGAAAATTGGGCACTTGGTGTTGAGCATTCAAACATGTGGTGTAGAATATATAGGACTTGTAGATTTCATGTTAGGCACTCATCCATGCACACTTATGGGCTTCCCAACACATAGGCATTAACCATGACACCTACAACTCGCAATTTTTCATAGATGATGATGTGGGTTACAGTGAATCCCAATTAACCTTGGAGATAGGATCAATAACCAAAACCCCAAACTAATTTTGTTTTCACATCACTAAACAACATTTTTGGAAAATTCGCCCAGATTCATGCGAAATGACATTACTGGCCGGTCTAAATTTCTGAAAGAGTGACAAAGTTGTGCACAACGTTCTTGGTCTTGGAGTTGGACAAAAGGGAGTGATCAGAAGTGAAGAATGTCTGCCCCTCAACCACATCTATGCAGTATATTCTGTCAAATATATTTGGGCTACAAATGCCCTGAACAGTTGTATTGTTAGTGATATTGGTGGGGCAGATTTTGTACAACCTTTATACAAAAAAAAATCCACAAGGACCCATGGCACTCTGTAGCTTGGTCCTCCAACCTAATTCACCAATCACAGCTTCCAATGTTGACCTTCACAGAAATCACTTTGTATCATGCGAAGAAAATAAGGATACTGAAATGTGATGAGAGTTGGGTTTGTTTGTCCAAATGACAAAATTGGTATATGAAGTTCACTTGCTACATGAGAAACATCATGAACCAGCACAATGAACTGTGGCCCTACTATTGCCACA
Source organism: Pinus tabuliformis (assembly GCA_031772625.1). Classification (NCBI taxonomy): domain Eukaryota; kingdom Viridiplantae; phylum Streptophyta; class Pinopsida; order Pinales; family Pinaceae; genus Pinus; species Pinus tabuliformis. The sequence continues at coordinate 1,103,159,671 of CM062819.1, forward strand.
TCGCTCTCTTTCATTAACTCCAAAGTTGATATTCAATAGATCCCATAAAACTGTTCCCTTTTCCAAAAATTTGAAATGAAACTAGGATGCAATTTATCATTCTTATCCCTTTTCATAAAAACAAGTGTGTCTTCCCTTTGTAGAGCTGTTAGCACATGCTATCAGGTGCCATCAAATTTTGCAATTTTAACCTTGTGTTGGATTTTTTTTTTGAAGATTTTTGATATTCTAGTTGTTCCAAATTGGGCTACAACACCATCACTAACTTTTCCTCCTAAAGCATTGAAAAAATCATCAAGAACATTTTTGAATCGCTTAGCAATAATGGTTGAGGCCCCTCCTAGTAAGAGAGTGTCATCCACGAATTATGAAAAGAGTATCATATCTTTGACTCCTCTAATTATTTTGATTCCATGTAGGTTGTCTAAGACCCTTTTTGTTTCCAACTTTCTACTCAATGGTGCCACCATTATCAGGGGATTTTAACCTTGCTTGAACTTGAGAGCTGATAATACAATTTGAATTGAAGATAAACCTAGAATTGAGGAAAACAAAGATGAAACCCATAGAAAAGAACCTGGAGTTAGGGGCAAGCATGGTTCTCCTTTGCATCCCAACTAGAAGATATCAGTATATGATCATCTTTTGATCATCCTATCACTTCCAAAATGAGTACTCTGCCATGTTTCCTTGCATTCATGAGCAAAGAGTAACTAGAAGTCAAATTTTCTTCTCCAAAGTCTCTAGTCACTACTTGAACTCATGACCTGATTCTAGTCTTGCTTGCAAAGGTATGAGCCTACATGCATTCCTCTAGGGGTTCCAACTCAGTACATGCTTGAAGAAAATCGTTAAAAGTAAACTAGTTTGGCTTCACACCCACCTCATGCATTTGACAAAAGAGATCCAATGCTAGCTACACTATCAATTAGGTTTCTTCTTACCCTTTATTTCCAGAATCCTTCGTACGCATAAATAATTATAAGAAAATCTTGGATAAGCAAGAGCTCTTTACTCTAAAATGATGTATTAGTTCTGGAGAGCCATATGGCCCACATAGTTGTACATGGAATGGATCTATATGGCAAACAAATTTGTATGATGGAAATCCAAGAGAAATGGTTTAAGGCCACAATAGTGTTTCTTTTCTTGTAGATATTTTCCATATCCATTGTTTCCTTCAATTGGAAGCCTTTCTTTTCTCTTAGTGGAATTTCTTCTTGCTTTATTCACTTCATCTCAATGTTAAACAAGGACACATTGGATGGATTGCAGGTAAAACCAAACAAGTACCTGTCAGATTTGTCTTCGTCGAGTGAGGTAAGTTTAGGTAGAGTGGATGAAGGTTAAAGATCTAGTATGTCTAACAGACAAAGATCAACTAGGGGTGAAAAGATCAAAATAAAATTTCATAGATGCATAAACGACATCGAGGTGCTCTTAAATTACCAACATATAGTGAAAATATGGGTATCGAAGGACCTTCCTCATGTAAACATGATATTTTTCTCAACGAGAGGATATATCACATTGCTCCATCATCGCTACATGGTTTGGGGCTATTTTCCATGGACGACATAAAGGTTTCTTAGGTGGATTAACTGAATTGATGGAGTATGTTGGACCTTGTTACAATTACAGAGATTGGATGTAGTTGGTACGATATATGCAAGGTATGCAAAGATACATATTGGATACAAATTATATACAACTAAGAGACAATGATAAAAATAAAGGAGCATCTATATATATTGATGGAAGGCCAAAATCATTGGGGAATATTGCAGGGTTTATAAATAGTACACAACTCGGGACAACAAATAAGCAACCCAATTGCATATTTGAGGCACGTGAAGGAAACCATGTATTCATATGTGTAATAAGATCAATAACTGCAGGAGAAGAGTTGTTGATCAATTACAACTTGAATCAAATAGATATAGACATTTCCATTATGGGGGCAATACATAACCTCTCATTAATGATTCTTATATGCTATGTTTATCATTTAGAAATCAAGAACGTGTAATTTTATATATATGATTTCATTTAAAAATGAAAATTTGATCATAAATATGTGTAGTTTACTATGATTCTCATCCTCACAATGACCTTTACCCTTCTACTAATCACAACCCTCTTGTTAGATGATATGAGCCTTATATCTCAGTACAATCTTTGTTGATGAGCCGAGTTCTATCTTCAATGATGATTCAAGCCTTCTCCATGATGATGATCAAAGTTTTTATGTGGTGAATATTCTGAGTTTCTTTTATGATAAATTAAATCGAGCCCTTGAATCTAGTCCTAATGAAGTTGAGTGAAGTTTCTCATGATGGATGTTGGTAACAGTTGAAATTTGAGTGCAATCTAGACAATCAGTTGACTTCTGAAACTTGATAGTTACTTCTAATGATATAGATGTTTATTTATCACTTTTCCAATGTATCATTAACTAATTACACATTCAACAGTTCAACCATAAATGCAAGAAGCAGTGGATATGCACAAGTGAGACATGATGTTTAACCTGGGAAAATGTAGATTTTCTTGTAGATTCATAGCTCATGTAATGTATTAAAACACAAGACATGAATCTAATCTACTCTTTAAACAAAAAAAACCAATGATCAGTGAAAACAATAATCGATAAGAGGAAGATAATCAAAGACACATACACAATTGTTTCTCTCGGAAAAGCCACTACTCAAAACCCTGACTATCTATTGCATTAACCAGAAATTTGAGTGATAATACAATGCTTGTTCTCACAAGAACACTTCCTGCACATGTATGATCAACTCTCTACCTCACAAGCCTGCACTGACCAACACTTAGCCAATTTATGTTGCTTGCTAAGCCCCTATTTCCTTGCACAATTCCTTAGAGGAATAACCCATATTTAATTAGGAATTCCTTCTTCCATAATTGCGCAATCCAATACTAGGTCCTCTTCTGATTACATGCATGATATGTAAAACTCGGATAATTCTACAACTGATAGTACATTGTCCCTAAACTCTAGTCTCAACTGGGTCTTTCTCTGAACTGACATGCATGAGTTTATCATGAGGGAATCTTCAGTTAGCTAGAGTAGCACTGAGGATGCACCAGTGCACCAACTCACTATTAGACCTCTATTAGTTCCACAAACAGTTATAATTAGTTTAACTGTATATAACTCAATAAATTTGAGTTATCTAACTACAACTCAAATAAACTCAATCTGGACCAATAAATTTTAGGGAGAACATATACATGACTACAAAAATACTTCCAACTCGAAATTCCTAAGCTAATTAAGTTAATTACAATTAATTAACTATTTACAAGGTGCTATGAGAATAGAATTCGATTTAATTCAAGGACAAATTAAACTAGAATTTCTTGTTGAGGGATTATCAGCTACCTTGATCCTGTCTCTGTGAAACTTGAATTTACATCTTGACAATTCCTTTGTCAAAATGTCAGCATCTTGCTCCTTTGTGGGAATGTACTCCAACAACATAATCCGCCTCAATACACAATCTCGAAGATGATGATATCAGATATCAATATGCTTGGACTGATCATGAAAAATTGGATTTTCAGAGAGTTTGATACAACTATGATTATTGCAGTAAATCACAATTGGATCCATCTGCTGACCAAACAAACCAACCAGAATCTTCCTCATCCAGATGGCCTCACATGTTTCCTGACTTGTAGCCATGTACTCTGCCTTTGCCGAACTGAGTGCAACCAATCTCTGTTTCCTGCTGTATCGAGGAAGTGCCACTGACCCAACACTGAAGATCCCTCCTAATGTGCTCTTCCTGTTGGATGGACTCCTTGCCCAATCTACATCAGTGAAGCCTTGAAGCTTCACTCCCTTTGTCCATTTGTACCACAATCCATACTGAGTAGTGCCCTTGAGGTATCTCAACACATGCTTTGTCGCCTTCCAATACAACTTGGTAGGCCTAACCATCGCTTGACTAAGCTGGTTAACTACATAGCACATATCTGGTCATGTGTTCACCAAATACATGAGTGAACCCACAAGCTGCCTGTAAACAGTAGCTTCCACTACTTCCCCTGAAGTAGCATCCTCCTTCCTCCAGTTACCTACTAGAGGAGTCTCCATGGGTTTGCTGCTCTCCATGCGGAACCTTGTGAGTATCTTGTTGGCATACTTTCCCTGAGGCACAAATAATTCCCCATCACCTTGCCAGATTTCCATGCCGAAAGTAATGCATGGGTCCCCTGTCTTTCATCTCAAACTCTCTTGCAATGTCCTCCTTGCAAGACTTGATCAACTAATCATCACTTGTTAAAATCAAATCGTCGACATATAACACAATGATCAACAATTTACCTTCCACCACTATGTGGTATAGGTTCGCATACACTTCACTCTTGGTGAAGCCCAATGCGGTGAAGTAGCTATCGATCCTGGTGTACCAAGCATGGGGTGCTTACTTCAGCCCATACAACACCCTCTTGAGCCGACACACATGCGACTCACGGTCGAAGGTCTCAAAACCTTCAGGCTGCTCTATGTACACCTCTTCCTCAATCGTGCCATTAAGGAAGGTTGTCTTTACATCCATTTGATGTATCTTCCAACCCATCTGCACTGATAGTGCCAATATAGATCTGAACGATGACAACCTTGCAATAGGACCAAAGGTCTCATCATAGTCAATCCCCTTTACCTGTGAAAAGCCACGGGCCACAAACCTGGCCTTATTCTTCTCCACACTTCCATCTACAACTTGCTTTACCTTGTAAATCCATTGGGATCTCACCATTGACTTGTCCTCCATTCTCGGGACCACATCCCAAACACTATTATGAACTATGGAGTCATACTCCTCCACCATGGCATCAACCCAAACCGGCTGTTACATTGCCTCCTCAAAGGAAGATGGCTTTGTCTCAACACATCCACTCATAAGAGCCATGCATCTAGTGTACCTCTCAGGTGACCTCCTTTTCCTACAATGAGATGTGGGTGTTCCCACATTCTCAAGTGCATCATGCAATAACCTGTCAGCCTCTCTAGTGTGATTTCTCCCATCTCTGCAAGACTCTACCTGAGTGGATTTATCCACTCTCGAATCCTTTGCATGTGGTTCTCCACATCAATCTAAGGCTCCTTGACCTTAGGAGCTAAAAGCTCCTCAACCGCATGTAGCTCAAGCTCCCTCTCAAGGGAAACTCACATGGCCTTCTCCTCATCGAATTTGACATCCATGCAAACCGCTGTCATCCTGTTAGTCGGCAAGTACCTTGAATAGTTGTGAGGCACATAAATGTACCCCACAAATATCCCCAACTCTGTTATCGACTCAAGCTTATTCCATGCATCTTTGGTCACATGGCAATATAAAAATGACCCAAATATCCTGAAGTGACCAACATCTAGTCTCTTACCAGAATAAGCCTCCTATGGTGTCTTCATCCCAAGAATTTGACGCGGGCTACGGTTATGGAAATAAGCCGTTGTGTTGCATGCCTCGGCCCACAAGTGTAGTGGTAGGCCCTGATCATGCAGCATCACCGTGTTGCCCCTACAATTCTTCTGTTCTTCCTCTCGACGACCCCATTGTGTTGTGGGTTATGGTGTGCCGTCAACTCCCGTTTAATGCCTTCTGCTGCACATAAGTTCTTAAACTCATTTGAGACATACTCACCACCGTTATCACTCCTTACAACTTTAACCTTCTTGCCATACTTTTTCTCAACCAATGATTTAAATTCACAAAACTTTGTGAAACTTTGATCCTTCTTCTACATGAAAAATATCTAGCATTTAAGAGAAAAGTCATCAACAAATATAGCATAATACCCGTGTTTGGCCTTGGATGTTGTCGAGAATGGTCCACACACATCTGAATGGACTCGTTGTAGAATTACCTCTCGATTGTCTCTATCATGAAAGGAAGCCTTGGTGTATTTTCCCAAAGTACACCCGTGGCATGTATCAACTTACTCTAACGTACCTTTGGGAAGACCAATAGAGATCTGCTGCATGATTTTCAAAGCCCCATGATGCAAGTGACCCAATCACCTATGCCACAACTCGCCAACGTCTCGGCTCTACATCTTCTCTGCTTTCATGCTTAAAGAAGCACAATCCTCTAACTCCAACTTATAAAAATTCTTAACTCGAATCCCTATCTTCTTTACTTGACCCGTAGCTATGTGTCGAAGGAACACCTTTCCTTTCGATAAAATCACGTCATAGCCTTTATCCTCAAGCATGGCGACTGATACTAAGTTATTCTTCAACCTGGGCACATACATAGCATCCCTCAAGGTGAAAGGAGAACCCTTCTCCCTCTGAAAAGTAACCATGCCCAATCCAATAGCACTATACCTCTTGTCGTCACCCATCTTGACATGCATCTGGAGATCTTTCTCCTCTAGGTCACTAAACAACTCCTTGTCACCAGTCATGTAGAATTAAGCTCCACTGTCAAGGTACCATACACTAACATCATTGATGACACCATGCATGCAATGAGAGTAAAATCCAATTCGAATTGAGAGGCCAAAGCCTCACCCGCCGCTCCTCCTGAGGACTTTTTCTTGGACTTCTTGAGCAGACAATTTGTAGCAAAATGGCCTAGCTCATGACAATAAAAGCACTTAACTTTCATCATGTCTTTCTTCTTACCTCCATGGCAAGAATCCAATTTGGAATGGGACGCATTCCTTTTCCCTTTCCTTGCCTTACTCGCTAAGGCACGATTTTCCTCATCATGAGTCTTTGATGAGGAACCATCTCTAGTGTTCTTTCTAATCTCCTCCTACTTCAAATCCAACCACAATCGTTCCAAATCTGGAAACTTCTCCCTCCCATTGACAGACTCCTGATAGCTACTCCAACTCTTGGGAAGGCCTAGGAGAGCTAGGCTCACCATATCATCCTCGACAATGATTATTCCAACACTTTGAAGCTCATCATGACAGTGAGTGAACTTGGTCAAGTATTTTGGAATGGTCTCACCTTTCTCCATCTTGATTTTTCGAAGTTTGTCTTTCAATGCCAACTTCCTATGGTCACTGTTGTTTTGGAATAGGTCTGTCAATGCTTTCCACATAGCATACAAAGTTTCCTTCCCATGGAGACTTGAGACAATGTGGTCTTGAACTCCCTCAAGGATTATCTGCCTCGCCTTCGCCACACACTTCTTCCATTCGGCCAGATTCTGTGCATCCAATGCTGCTGGATTAGGAATGTTTTGATCAACGAATTCCTTGAGGCCATTATCCTCCAGCACAACCTCCATCCTATCCTTTCAGGCTATATAATTCGAGTTTCCTTCCAAGGCATACTCGAGCCTCAAACTGTAGAAAGCCATTTGCCGATCCTGAAGTATGTATTGCAAATTCGAATTTCACCTGTAACCCCAAACTCAAAACTTCAAAATCTCCTCTAGTATATTGTCTTCAACTCTGATACCATGTAGATTTTCCTGTAGATTCATTGCTCATGTTATGTACTAAAACACAAGACAAGAATCTACTGTACTCTTTAAACAACGGAAACCAATTATCGATGAAAACACTAATTGACGAGAGGAAGATAATCAAAGATACATAACACAATTATTTCTCTGGGGAAAGCCACTACTAAAAACCCTGACTATCTATTGCATTAATAAGAAATCTAAGTGATAATACAAAGCTTGTTCTCACAAGAACAATTCCTGCACAAGTAACTCTCTGCCTCACAAGCCTGCACTGACCAACACTTAGCCAATTTCTGCTGCCTGCTAAGCCCCTATTTCCTTGCGAAATTCCTAATAGGAATAGCCCATATTTAATTGGGAATTCATTCTTCCATAAGTGCACAATCCAAAACTAGGCCTTCTTTTGATTGCATGCATGATCTGTACAACTCAGATAATTCTACAATTGATAGTACACTGTCCCTGCACTCTTGTCTCAACTGGGTCTTTCTCTGAACTGACATGCATGAGTTTCTCATGAGGGAATCTTCAATTAGCTGGAGTAGCACTAAGGATGCACCAGTGCACCAACTCACTATTAGACCTCTACTAGTTCAACAAACAGTTAGAACTAGTTTAGAGCTATCTAATTACAACTAAAATAAACTCAATCTTGACCCCTAAAATTTAGGGAGAACATATACATGACTACAAAAAGACTTCCAACTCGAAATTCCTAAGCTAATTAAGTTAATTAAATATTTACAAGTTGTTATGAGACTATAATTCGATTTTAATTCACAGTTTAATTCAAGGACAAATTAAACTGGAATTTCTTGTTTCCATTTCTCAACAGAAAACCCACTAAGGGGAAAAACCTAGCAAAGGCACCTTACTCTTTCGAGTAACTGGTCCAAAACACTAAAAGGAACCTACTCTTTTGAGTGATCAACCCAAAACACTGAAGGGAACATTACTCTTTCGAATAATCAAGCCAAACTCTCTCTAGACGAAGATCCAAGTTAGATTGTACCAAACCATTTTCTCTTATTCTAGTCACAATACCTTGCCTCAAAGGGAATTCATGTTTATGATGCAATATTACTTATGCTTCCTATGACAACTTGTCCTTGAAGTACATGAACTTCATCCAAGATAGAGGCTTTGTTAAAGGCCTATCACAGTTGTAATACCCCCACTTGTTTTGATGATGAAAATACATGTATCTTTTATATTAGGTTAGTGAGCCAGAAGTATTTTATTGGCCTATGTGCCCATGTAGTTGCAAAGATACTGACATGTTTATTTTTGGCTAAGTGGCTAAAGGAGCCATGATGTGAATATTGTCAATGTACATATATTTAAATATTAAAAAAATAAGGCTACTTGTGGAGCCCACTACACAGAAATTAGTATGGGTGACATAACTCCAAGGAAAAAGGTAACAAATGCATATTTTGGTGAAAAGTGCACCTGGGGCCTATGAGGGTTCTAGAGGGTGCCACATGGGAAGTCAAGGCCATGAATATATAAATAATTTAGTTTGGGATTATCAACAGTTAATCCTGCAAGAGCTAAGGGGGATTAATTAGTGAGTACGGGGGAGGACTCTAACACTAACTGATGGCAAATGAGTCCTGGGGTTGGACTCTGGACTGGTCGAGGTGTGGTTATTACTTTAACTATTCTATATGGATGCATCTTGTTTATTATGTGAGCCCTAATTCTGGCTCCAAGAGCTTGGCGCTCTGAGGGTTCATTGACCCTATATATGGCTTGGAGGCCATGGAGTTTTGGTGGGAACTCGGTGTCGTTTTATGGCTTGGAGTGTGCCTAGAGCCTTGGTGAAACATGATTGTTGGGTTGACACCTTGGCAATTAGCCTAGAGGGTGCCTGGAGCCCTAGAGCATCGTGATTGTTGGGTTGGCCCCCATGGTCATGGAGGTATAAGTATTTTTTGGTTACCGTTTCCTTTGGAGTTGTCGTCCCAGCTCGAGGGTGACCTAGTGGTTGAAATTATGAACCACCAAGTCTATGACTGGGTGGAACGTGGAGAGCCCACAGCTAGTCGGCTCATTAATATAGATAAGTACCACGCTCCCTAATGTCTTTCTGTTTATTTTATTTATGTAGATTTATGCATTTTAGTTATAAACCCTAATTTGGGTAGTTGTTGTATCATATATCGTGTGTTGGTGTTATGCCCTATAATCTATGTATTATCAGACTGATTAATCTCAGCTAGGGTTTTACATAGGTACATGAACACTTCTGTTGTGGCACTTAACTACTATTAATTATGACGTAGAAAATATATGGGAGATTATACTGCACTGCATAATTAATTATAGTTGTTTAATACAGGATAATTATGGAAAAAACAAATTTCACTGTGTATATGTATATATATATATATATTTTTTTTTTTTTTTTTTTTCATTTAAACTTATTTATTATTGCACAGTACTGTTGTGTAGTTTCCCTAGCTGGGGTTAGGGACATTACAGATTTGTATCAGAGCCAAGTTTCAATATTGGGTCTGAAATGGGCCAATTTGGGGCAAATTGGAAAAAAATAGGTTTATTGGCATCTGTTTGACAAAAATCCCAATTGTCAAAATAAAGAAGTGTTCACCTTTGACTCAAGATATAGGTGTCAAGAAAGACTAGATTTCATTAATTGAGCTTAATTATAGGATTAGCTGCACAAAATTTGTTAAATTTGACTTTGAAGGGGTAAAATTCCCGCGTAAGGCATCACCACTATTAAATAGGAATTAAATGTTTGTTTAAATTATAATAAAGCCATGAAAGCCTGAGGTGAGCAGTTAATCATAGAGAATCATAACAACAGGAAGAGAGAGTTTGTATGCTGCAAAGTACAATTAGTTACCAAGTAGTACAAACTAGTCGAGGGCAAACATAATTTGAATTTTCAGGCATGAAGAAATTGGGAAAAAACAGTTAATCTTCCAAAGGCTATATACTATAGCTCGTAAATCAGATTTGGGCACATGACCAGTCGTTGGAAAGATAATTCCTGGAAGAAGATAACCATGCACTTATGAATTTTGTTTGCAGCCAAAAATTTGGGAAAATTTAAGGGAAAGCTACAAGAAATTTTCAAGGGACATAACAATAAAACGAGCTACAAACTTTCCAAGGGTATAATTTTCAGCTCAGGTATCAGAATGGTGCAAGTAGATAGTCAATGTAAATCTTTTGATGAGGGGAATGAATTGACCTATATTTTTGAATTTAGCAAGAACTTTGGGTGAAATTTGCAGGGAAAGATACAAGTGGAATTTCAGGAAAAACTGCCTAATGGCAGATAAGAGTCCAAAAGTTGCTCAAGGACCTTACAATGATGAGGAAGCACTCAGGGCTGCAAATATAAGCTTGAGTAATAATGAAACAAAATCTAATGATCATGGAATAGACCAACAGGAGGATGAAGGTTTGGAAGAAACCGTCAAAAGTCTCAAACTAGAAGTGTTGAGCTACAAAGCTAACAATGAAAAGTTGATGAAAGAACAACGTCAAATTAATAACCAAATTCAATAGAGTCTAAAGAAAATTCAAAGAGAGTTGGGCCAACCGACATAGTAAAGGTTAGAAAATGTGCACAATGAAAAAACTAGAGAGAGCGGCACTAGAAGTTCGAGACATTCCAAAAGTTGTGGCCATAAGCACCACCACACAGTAAGGAGAACTAGTAAAAGGGCCTATTCCACGTTGGAGTTCAGTGACAACCCTAGTGTGTCACTAGTAAGGAATTCAAACAACAAATTAAGTAGAGAGAATTTGTAAGGGGGGCTGAGGAAAATTAAGCCACCTAGTTTTAGTGGAGAAAACAAGGAAGGGGAAGAAGCAGAAATTTGGCTGTTGGACATGAGAAAATATCTTCAACTCTTCAATTATTCCTCAAATTTATAGGTTAGAGTGGCCAAATATCATTTGAAGGGTAAGGATAACCTCTAGTGGGAGAAACTCAAGGCTGTCAAACACTTGGATGAAAGGCAGATCACTTGGAGAAAATTTAAGGAATATTTTCAAAATAAATATTTAACAAAACGATGCTATGAGCGAAAAATGCAGGAGTTTTTCGAGTTACAACTCGGACACATGACCATGGAAGGGTATGGTTAGATATTTATTAAGTTATTGAGGTACGTCCATTTTATTAAATATGAAAAGGTTAAAATACAAAGGTACATTAGTGGATTGCCATCTTTTTATGCTGATAGGCTGAAATACGATGAACCCAAAACCTTGGAGGTAACCATGACAAAAGTAGAAAAACTATACGAGTAGAGTAAAAATAGATTCGTTTTACACAAGGCTTTGGGCAATAAAAAGAGGAATAATATGGAGCAAAGGAATAAGGGCTACAAAACCTTTCCATTTAGAATAAAATTACAGATGCACCAACAAATGACCTAAGCTTCTAACTAGCCATAAGGGGGCAATTCTTCAAGCAAAAGGATTTAGCCTGCACCTATTAAATAATGGGGTTGTAAAGGAGATCATTGATTCAAATATTGTCCTGATAAGGCAGAGAAGGTGAGGACTATGCACAACAAGCAAACGACAACTACTATGGATGATGTGGGCAAAAGTATGCTCAAAATTTATGCAACCCCTGATAATCGACAAGTGGATCACCAAGATCACATGATAGAGGTTGAAGGTAAACTAAATAATCAATCCATTTCTATTTTAATTGATTCTGGAGCCAACCATAGTTACATTAATATGAATTTGGTTGAAAAATTTAGTTTGAAGAAAGTTAAATATTCCAAACCTTGGTTAGTATAGCTAGCTATAGGTGTGAAGAGAAAGGTTATAAAATTAATTAGAGATTGCCCAATTGCAATGAATGGTCTGAAAACAACAGCTGACTTGAATGTAATTTTGTTGGGTGCCCATGATTGCTTGATTGACATGGATTGGTTGGAAAAGCACCATGCAATACTTGATTGCTCTAGTAAGTCTTTTAATTGTATTGATGACAAGGGACAACAGAAACAAGTCCAACCGTCCAAGGAATTCCTAGGCCGATATCCATTAGAGAGATATCAACCATGCAATTAAAAAGGAATTTTAAGAAAGGATGCCAGATGCTTGCAACTCATTTGGAGGAGACAAATATGAACCAAAAAATTAATATATAAAATTACCCAGTGATTAACTCCTTGGAATTGTAGGGGTATGGGCACTAGAGCGAAGGAAGAAGCAATGAAAAGTTTAGTAAGATTGGAAGCCCCGGATATCCTCCTCATCCGGGAGACCAAAATGGAGGACGCAACTTTCCTCCAAGAAAGTAAAAAATTTTGGAATAAAAGCGGAGCACAAGCAATTTTTGCCCGTGGAGCCTCGGGAGGGCTTGGGTCGCTCTGGAATCCTAATAAGTTCTCATTAATCTCTGAGACTCTGAATACCCATTGGATTTTCTTAAAAATGCAGCATTTAGAAACTAAGGAGTTCATTTGTCTATTCAATGTGTATGCTCCTAACAATGCAGGTGAGAAAAAAAACTGCTGGGATTCCATAAAAAGTCTGGCAGATCTACAGAACCTGGAAAATATCATCATAGCTAGAGATCTCAATCTCACCCTCCTCTCGATAGAAAAAAGAGGAGGCAACATTTTAAGGGATTCGACAAGAGAATGGGTGAAGGATCTGATGTAGGACTGGGACCTGCTAGACATCAAGCCGGTTACTGGTAAGTTTACTTGGTCAAATAAGAGAGTTGGTCTTGGACATATAGCGGAAAGACTTGATAGATTTTTTGTTCAAAGCTCCTTCCCACTTCTTGGGTTAGAGGCTAGAATGCACATCCTTCATAGGAGTGTATTGGATCACAAGCCCGTTATTCTTGAGCTGCTGGCTCCCAAGGAATTAGGGCCTATCCCTTTCAAGTTCAGTTCACTATGGACTAAAGAGGCATACTTCATGCAAAAGGTAAGAGATTGCTGGAAAGACCCAGTCAAGGGTTCCCCATTTTTTGTTTGGGAGGAAAAACTTAGAAGAGTAAAAGCAATGCTGAAAAACTGGGTTAAGACCTTGCCCAATCCTGCTACTGAAAGGAAAAAAATTCAAAACGCTCTAGAAATGCAACATCTCCATCTAGAAGTAGCTGAAATCACCAAAGAAGAGCTGGACAAGGAGTCGCAGCTACAACAGAAATTTCATAAGGCTTGTTTGGCTGAAGAAGAATTCTGGAGGCTCAAATCCAAGAGTCTATGGCTCAAAGCAGGTGATAGAAACTCCTCATTTTTTCATAAGCAAGCTCAAGCCAGGAAATGTTGTAACTCCATCTCTGAAATCAAAGAAGAAAACTGCACTTTAAAGGATTTTTCCAGCATAAAAAAGGCAGCTTCCGAACATTTTAAGAAGATGTATAGTGAAGACATGGAGGCTGGCCAAAGCTCTAATCTCTTGGACGTTGTTCCCTGCCTTATCACTTCTAGAATGAACCAGCTGCTTGAAAGAAAAATCAACAAAAATGAAGTCAGGGATGCCCTCTTTGCAATGGATCCCGACAAAGCCCCGGGACCGGACGGTTTTACAGCTAGATTTCTCCAGACCTGTTGGCAGATTATGGAGAAGGAGTTTTTTAAAATGATTCAAAAGTCCCAAGATTGTCAGAAAATTGGAGGTTGCACAAATTCAGCTTTTCTCGCCCTCATCCCCAAGGAAAAAGGAGCAAACTCATTCAATAGATTCCGCCCAATTTCCTTATGTAACATTGGATACAAAGTGATAACCAAGGTGATAGCGAACAGGTTGAGAAATATTCTCCCCAAAATCATCCCGGAGAATCAAGGAGGATTTATTCATGGCAGATAGCTTGTGGATAACTTCATCCTGGTCCAAGAGGTGATCCATTCCAGTCTTCATCGAAAAGAAAAAGGTATGGTCATTAAACTAGACCTAGCAAATGCATTTGATCGAGTAAGGCATAGCTTTTTGATAGATGTTCTGCACAAGTTGGGTTTTGGTCAAAATTTTATCAACTGGATCTGAGCTTGTATCTCGGAGCCCTGGATTGCTCCCTTGGTAAATGGTAGGGCTGCTGAATTCTTCAAAGCGTCTAGAGGGTTGAGGCAGGGGTGTCCCCTCTCACCCCTCCTCTTTATGCTGCAGGCTTCTGTCCTCAGCTTTTATTTAGATAAGAAACAACAAGATCAAGAAATAGTTGGCCTGTGCATAGCAAGAGGGGTAAAAAACATCAATCACACCCTTTTCGCTGATGATACCTTGCTGTTGGGAGCTGCAACTCCACTTTCAGCTGTCAGATTTAAAGAAGTGCTGGAAGATTACTGTGAAGTCTCGGGCAGTGAATTAAATAAGGGCAAATGTCATATCTACTGCTGGAATATCTCTTCCTCATCCACAAACTCCATTGCCAGATGTCTAGGTTTTGCAGCCTCTTCAAATTGGACCTCTTTTAAATACCTTGGCCTTCCCATCTTCCACAAGAGGGCCTTGAGCAAAGACTGGAATCCTCAGATAGAGAAATTCAAATAAAAAATGCAGGCCTAGGGATCCTCTTGGCTCAACATTGCTGGCAAAGCAGTGCTTATCAAAGCAGTACTCAGTAGCCTACCTTTATTCCAATTCTCTATTCTCTTGGCACATGTGGGAATCCTCAAGAAGATGGAGGAGCTAATCAGAAAATTTTCTGGAAAGGAGGCAAGCAAAATGAAAAGAATATCCCTCTAGTCAACTGGGGAATTGTCACCAAACCGCTTCAGGAGGGAGGGCTGAATTTCAAAGATCTCTGTGCTCAAAACTTAGCCATGGGAGCAAAGTTGATTTGGAAAATCATAGCTCCCAAACCAGGTTGGGTGCACTTAGCATTGTGGAAAAAATACTTCAGAGGACAGAGACTCTGATGCTTGGATCAGCCCAAATCCCATATTAGAACCCCATTCAACATGCTTTGCAACAAAGTTGCCCCTCTGATAAGTGCACACTCCTTTTGGATACCTAGGAATGGTAAATCTATCAACCTGTGGGACGAGAACATAATGAACAGGCCCTCGCTGGCAGAATCGATCTCCAAGACCGAGCTGAAGAATTGGATGAAGGATGCCAATATCAAAACGCTGTGGGATTTTTTGAATTGGAGCGGTGACTACTGGGCTGGTTGGAAGCAGCTCCTGGTTCCACCTGCACTGCAAATTGACTTCACTGCGTTCCTTAAAATTATGCATGGGCTGGCTCCTTCCCACACTCGGAGGAAAGACGTGCGAGGCTGGGGTCCACATCGGATGGTTTCATGGTTTCTCTGGGCTATGTCAAGTGCGTGGAACGACCTCACATCCCTCCTAACCCTGCACCTTGGTTTGGCATCTGGAATTTTCCCTCTATTCCAAAAATCGACCATTTTTGCTGGCTGCTCTGCCACCAAAAAATCCTTACAGATGACAGGTTACAGAAAAGGGGCTTTTTCGGTCCTTCAAGATGCACGTTATGCAAGGAAAGCCCGGAATCCGCCCTTCATCTCACACTAGAGTGAAAATTCGCAGGCCTTATCTGGCAAGAGCTTCTTGGAACCTGGAATTTTAAGTTCACCTTCCCCTGTTCCGTCCCAGACCTGTTTGCTGGATGGCTGGCCAGATACCCAGGCCCAAATCCAAAAAACAAAATCATCATAGCAGCTTGGACTGCTCTTCCTAAATTCATCAGCTGTCAAATCTGGTTAGAGAGGAATAGAAGGATATTCATAAATAAAGAACATGACTTCAAACTTGTTGCAAATACAGTGAAATGCTAGTTAATTGATTGGCTGAGAGACAAAAGGGATGATACAAATCTATGTCAGCAAGATATTGAGTTTGGAGCTGCACTCAATCTCCAATTCCAAAAATCGACCACCATACCTATCTTTCTCAAATATTGGCAAATCAGAAAAAATGAAGAAGAATTTCAGTCCTGGATTTCCAAGCAAACACTTCCTTCTCTCTTCTTTGATGGGGCAGCCAAGGGAATCCCAAGAACTGCTGGCGCAGGAGGGCTCATAATAAACTCAGAAGAAACTTCTATCCACAAATATGCTTGGGGACTGGGTCACTCCTCAACCATGCAAGCTGAAGCAACGACCCTTCTTCAAGGGATCAAACTACTCAAAGAGTTGGGCCACAAGGATGCAAATGTCTTTGGTGATTCACAGGTCATCATCAAAGCAATAGTGACCAACACTAATCCAGCAGATCTGCATCTTGCAAGGATGATTACAAGGATCAAAGACATGACAAAGCCCCTGAATTTGAAATTCTTCCATGTACTGAGAGCAAACAACAAAGAGGCAGACATAGAGGCAAACAAGGCAGTCCAGCTATCTGCTGGGACTATTCTCAGAGACAAAGAAACCTCATGGGATCCAATCCCCTAATCTTCCATGTTTTACTGCATTTTATTGAAACAGTTTGTATGCATTCATAATCTCAGGAAAGCAACAACAATAGATCACATTATAAAATGTAAAAAGAGGCGACTCATAAGCATATGTACTATGTCCCTCTTGTTGGAGAGGCACTCAGAAATCAGCTTCATTATCTGTAACCTAAATTGTTGCTTTTTGCCAAAAATCTAATGAAATCCCATAACCATTTCTGTGAAAAAAAACAACTAGGTATTGCGGGCCATTTGAGATTCTAGAGAGGATCATCCCCATTGCATATATGTTTGCATTGCCTGCATCTCTGCAATTCATGATGTATTTCATGTTTCATTTCTTAAGAAATATCTACCAGGTATTGATCATGTTGTTCATTGGAAAATGATTTAGGTGGAACCCGAGAGATTTCCAGGTTCAAACGGTGTAGATTTTAGACACGAAGGTCAAGGTTCTTCGGAATCGAGCCATATGCATGGTAAAGGTACAATGGACCATGCTCGGTCTCGAGGATGCAACCCGAGACCAAGAAGAGGTCATGAGGGCAGGATACCCTCACCTTTTTTATTGATACATTGCATATGTTGTATATTTGTATATACGATGCATTGAGGATGGTGCATATAATAGGGGGGAGGGGAATGTAAACCCCACCTGTTTTGATGATGTAAATACATGTACCTTTTATATTAGGTTTGTGAGTCAAAAGTAATTTATTTGCACGCGTTCCCATGTAGTTGCAAAGATACTGATATGCCAATTTTTGGCTAAGTGGCTAGAGGAGCCGCAATGTGAATATTGTAAATGTACATATCCTTAAATATTAATAAAATAAGGCTAGCTGCGTAGCCCACTCCATGGAAAGAGTATGGGGGGTGCAACTCTAAGAAAAAGGCAATGGTTGGATATTTTGGTGAAAGTGCACTTGGGGCCCACGAGGGTTCTAGAGGGTGCCACATGGCAAGTTAGGGCCATGCATATATAAAGAAGTGTAGTTTGGGATTATCAATAGTTAATCCCACAGGAGCTAAGGGGGATTAGTCAGTGAGTCGGGGGAGGACTCCGAGACTAATTATGGGCCATTGAGTTCTATGGTTGGACTTTGTACTGGCCAGGGTGTGGTTATTAAGTTAACCATGTCATATTGATGCATCGTGTTTATGATTTGAGCCCCAATGCTGGCTTAAGGAGTTTGGTGCTCTAAGGGTTCATTGACCTTATTTATGGCTTAACGTCCATGGAGTTTTGCTGGGAACTCAGTGTTATTTTATGGCTTGGAAGGTGCCTAGAGCCCTAGAGAAACACGACTATTGGGTTGGCACCTTGGCAATTAGCTTGGAGGTTGCTTGGAGCCCTGGAGTAGCATGACTATTGGGTTGGCCCCCTTGGTCATGGAGGTATGGATATTTTTCAATTATCATTGCCTTTGGAGTTGCCGTCCTAGCTCAAGGGTGATCCGATGGTTGAGCTTATAAACCACCGGGTTTATGGCCGGGTAGAATGTGAAGAGCCCGCAACTAGTCGGCTCGTTAATACAAATAAGTACCATGCTCCTCGATGTCTTTCTATGTATATTTCTACATTTCATTTATAAACCCTAATTTGGGTAACTGTTGTATTATATATTGTATGTTTGTGTTGTGACCTATAAGTTGTGTATTATCGGATTGATTAATCTTATCTCGGGTTTCACATAATTACATGAACACTTCCATTGTGGTGCTTAATTACTATTATTTGCGATGTAAAAAATATATGGTAGATTGTATTCCACTACATAATTAATTATAATTGTTTGGCACAAGCTACTTATGGAATTTTTTTATTTTATTTTATTTGTATTTATTTTTTATGTTGTATATGTTTTCAGTAATTTAATTTATTTATTATTGTATAATACTATTGGGTAGTGTTCCTCAGGTAGGGTCGGGGACATTACAACCAATTTTAGCATACCTTGACCATTTTGTTATGAATATAGTGCTAAGATAATACTTCAAGACATACCTCAAACTTGCGAATCAAACAACTTCCCCTAAGTCCAAAGCTCTCTATAAATCCACAACTCCCTCTGGATTTAAAGCTCCTTCTAGATCCACAGCTCCCTCTGAATCCAAAACTTTCCACAAGCTTTTCTTTGACCTTTTTAATTTCTTCCAACCCTAGACAGTCTTCAACATGTACCTGCAATCCTCACTAGGAGGTCGTGGACAAACAATTACAACCAAGCATGGAATACAAAAATGAGAAATTAACTACTAGGGAAATCAACAATAGTAATGATTAAATAAGAGAGATAGAATACTTATCTTTTTAAGAAGGATAACAACTCCCTCTCAATGTTGCATTCATCTTGCACATCAACATCCTCATCCTTGACATCATAATCATGATCTAGGGTTTCTTCTTTTCAATGGAAACGTCTCAGCCTAGGGTTTTGTCCAAAACCCTAGGAACTCTCTTATTGAAGCCCTTCAAGGTTTTCTAGGGCTTACAAACCCTAGATATTAAAAATTAAAAACCTTAAGAGTAATTTGCACAAGGGATATCTCAATCTAGTGTTTTTTTCAAAAACCCTAGATTTCCTTTACAAACCCTAACTCCTACCAACTCATATTCCAAAAATTAACTCAACCCCATGTTTTAGCAATATTTTTTAAATCCAAGTGACTTTAGACTCCAAAAGAGGAACTCGACTTCTTCTTGTAATCTTAAAACATTGTACACATGATAGAATCTTTAAATCTTTCTTCTATGTTAGAGATTTTGACTTCTTTGAGCATGTTTCTGAATAAACTGTATGCCTTATTGATAGATCACCAATAATGACGTACTTAGGTTTCCTTGCATATGATCAATTATGTGATTTATTCAAACCATTCACATTTCAACTTTTAAGTTGTTGCAAGTCTATAATATAGCCTTTCTCCAATATACCTGTGTTGCAGTGCATCTTAATAATCATGCCTTACGAGCTCAGGCTGGACTCTCTTGGTCAAAATCATGAATGAAACTTTGATTACAGAGCCTCAAAGGTTCAGACTGAACCTTAATGAGTTTATGATCTTGAACTAATGGCTTTAACTTGTATCATAAGAATGATTAAAACCATTACAAAATTTAGGACTACAATTCGATCTTATGTTTAAGAGACAGATTCCACCATAATTGTTTACCTTTAGAACTTTATTCAAAAGGTGATCTATAGTTTTTCTTCCTTTCATCAAACCCTTCTCTTGATAATTACTTCCAATGATATAGGTGTTTATTTAGCACTTTTTCAATGTATCATTAAGTGATTACACATTTAAAAGTTCAATCATAAATACAAGAAGTAGTAGAGATTACAATGCAGAAGTGAGGCATGATGTTTACCTTAGGAAAACCCACTAAGGGGAAAAACCCAATAACCTTCTTCTTAAAGAAATATTTAGTTCAACATGAGATACATCAAATTCAATGCTAATGGTAATTTCAACAATATGTCAAGTCTAACTCTTTAACTTGTCCATAAATTGTCCATAGCATGTCCATGTTCAATTAACGTCAGCTATGAGGCCAGAAACTTAACCTCCTTCTCCCTCAAGAGCACACTGTCATTCTACTGCTCAGATCATAAATATATACCATCAAGCCACAATATGTTCAGATCATCATTTTCATGTCAAAAACTCAATCATCATATCATAGGAAGAGTCATAGTGGATCATATCCCAGAACTTCGGACTCCATCTCAAGAACTTGCCACAAAACTTCATATTTCAGATCACATTGCAGACTTTGTGATATAGAAAAAAACTTTGGACATCATCCAAGAACCTCAAATCTCATTACAGAGTTTCAAACTTCATCTCATATTATTGAACTTGAATTTTCATAGAGCTCAGATTACACTTATCATCACATAACATAGAACTCTTATCATACTATGGATCACCAAATTTAGGTTAACAAAATTCAAATCATGCTAGTAGAGTTAGGTTCATCACTTGATATCACAGAATTCAGATGGATCAGACTTGGCATCACAAATAGGTATTCCAATAAGAGGTCTTGACTGGCTTTCCTTGGGCTTGTATCATATTTTTTCCCTTCCTTTCTCATTTCAGAATAGAAAAAAAATTCATTGTGTGTGTCACTTTATATCAGAGAACTTTGTTATCTTTTATCATCGAATCTGTCACTTGGAGAGTGACCATCTAACTTACTTATATGCAAAGAAAGGGTGTGAAGAGGTATCACTATGGCTAAGCGGACTTGAAAGATTTTGAGATCCAACTTGACATTATAGAGGATGAATTTGACATCTTGTTGGGGTTTAAATAAAAGCTATATTTTCTTGTTTTTGACCAAGCCATGAAGAGCCTTAACAAAATGTTTCTCATGACAAATTAGATAACAAATAAGCATGAAGAACATGCTAGGTATAAAATTTTATTTTGTCACATAATATAAATTATATATTACAAAGGAAAATTGCTTATTATTAAGATTGACCATAACTACATTCTTCAATAGTAATTAAGTGAAGAAGGTTAGATTTGACATCTTGTGGTTGTCTCGTGGAAGCACCATATACATTGACTTTGATGTATCTCTAGTTGAATTTTATATTTCTTTAAAGAAGAAGGTTGTTGGGTTTCCCCCCTTTGTGAGTTTTCCTAGTGTAAAATTGTGTTCCTTGTTATGCATTGTGTCTTCATGATCCTACTATTATGATGTTGATGTCTTCAGTGTAATTAATTAATGATTAAGTTATGGAAAAAATTATGTAAAAGACCTAAATCATTGGAAGAAATAAGTGCTTGTGTGAAATCATTGGAAGAAATCAAAATGCCATAAAAACCAAGATAAATACCTATTGATCACTTGTTAGGCCTTAACCAAAAAGGTACATGAGTTGATTACTCCAATTATCGAGATGAATAAAATCTTACACCAATAAGAAGAAGTAGCATGGTAAGATGAGAAATTAACTGCTAAAATGCTAAAATTAACTCAAATTTGTGCTATTTTTTCTTGTCTCATAGTCCCATTTATGCAAGTCCTTTTCCATAAAAACTTGGGTTTGAAAATGCCATAATTACTCACATGCATGCTATAGGACTAGTCCTTTATTCATCGTGTTTGTATGTGTTTATATGTCCATCAATTAAATGTTTATGTTGATACCTATTTTTTATTTTATTTTTAAATATTTCACGGCTCTAATTATATTATTATGTGGCAGGTTGATCCGCATGGAAAAGCACCTGCATAGTCAAAAGTAAACAAATAACAATTTCGCTTTACATTTAATGCGAATTTTTTACTATTTGTTTATATAATCAAAATAATAAATTTCCTTTTGTTGAAATATGTAGTCTGAGCCCCATAATGATGATGTTCTTGATGAGGAAGACTTGTGGTCATCCCACAACCTCGAGGTCACAATAAGAGAGTATACGAAGAGAATGAAGAAACAAATTATGGAGTTGATTCACTGTAGGGATCACCATCCTACAACTGCAGATAAGATCAAGGAATTGAGAGAAGATCTTAAGACATACAAGGTACTAAACATATTTTAAAGTGAGTTTATTTATTTATTTTTATTTTTATGTCAAGTTTAATTATGAAAGTTTGTTTTTCTAACTTTTACATTCTTTAATCAAAAAAATATTTTGTTTCTTATGTAGTGATATTTGGAGGAAGCTTGCCCCCCACATCAATTAGTTGATCCTTAACTTGGTGTTCATACTAGAGCAACTACCGAGACATGACATGAGTGTCTGACCAACACTAGTACCTTGCAAATATCCCCGAAGAAGTTATTCACTTATCCACCTTCAAGTGGTCATGCTCACAGTTGTGACACTGGGTCCACACCATTAGCTGTGACCCATGACCAGATGACCCCCGAGCCAAAAACGCGGCTAGGCTCTAGATCAAGTGGTGACAGAGGTGAACCTAGTATTGATGACATTATGGGTTCATTTCCTAGAGCATCACATGTTAAGAGCATGAGGAAAATTGCGTGCACATTTTTGGTGAATGACAAAGGAATTCCAATAAAAACACTAAAAATTCCTGGTATTTTTTTTTATGTTTTCACAGTTTCATGTTTTCTATCTAAAACATAAGTCATCTATATTATTATTTTCAAACTAATGATAATATATTTTTGCATGTAGGTAACATGTTTTATAAAAAAATGTGACGACAAAGCATTAAATATTTTTGGGCCCACCATATGCAGAAGGTGGAATTGCCAAAATTATAACCTTGAAAAAGAGCTTATGGACTACCTTAAAGATCTATTGAGAGTAGATACCTTCAATAAAACCAAAGTCACCGCCGCAATCATAAGACATTTAAAATATGTACGAGACTAGTATCGGGTTAACTTTGGAGATAAACCTAGGTATGAGCACCCTCCCATCATTCTTGAGATGGAATGGAAGGGACTCATCAAGGACACAAAGAAGAAGAAATTGAAAAAAGAAAGGAAAACACCACCTGGTGAACCAAGGTATAAATTACATCTTGAATTTAATACTTTTATTTTTCTTTATTTTTAAATAAAATTGTAGTTTATAATAACTTTAAACTTTTCATAGGCTCCCCGACACTTCAAAGGCAACCAAGGCAACACTTGAGAAGCATGGGCAACGCAAACTGGGCCAATGTGGTTATTTGAAGCTTGTAACCACCTCTACCACATTTTAACCAATTTCATTGGTTTTCCGGGGTAAACATGAGAAAAAGAGTTACTATGACATGACCCGACCTCCAAGCTTTAGTTATGGAAGTGGGGCCGACAACTGAAACTTACTGACCACAAACTGACATCCTACGAGGCTTACAAGGCATATAGGGGCCAAAGAACCACCCTAGGTGACCCAAACCTAAGTTGGGTTGCCTTTCACTGACCTAACACTCTAACTGCATGCATAAGCTTGCATGATTGCAGTTGTGACCCTCCAACCGCATGCACAACACTGCCCCCATGTGGTTGCAACCCAAATTCTCCAGTTCAAAAGCTACGATTCTGAGATCTAAGCCACAATTCCAGGCCAACTTCCAGACCACTACCAAGATCTTCCTATAACTCCTCAAAATGATAAATGACTTGAAGAAAATTCTAATCATACAAAACTTGAACAAGGACTTGACCTTACCAGTCCTAACCATGACAATCATTTCATCAAACATATGGTGAACATGTAATCTACAGGTCATGAATGCATATACAATAATAGGAGTCTGAAACTTATCAGAGAATCAGCAAGAGGCTCTAATGCCCTCTCATAATAGCTGCAATAACACTTGTTAGCCCATGCATTCATTAACCATCAAATACTTATCAAATCTTGAACAAGTCATAGCTAGAGTACATTACCAATCCATGCTTGTAACCTACATATAACCATGTTATTAGCCATGACAGAAAAACCATCAAATCACCATAAGAACAAGTGTTCATAGGTTACAGTAGGAAAATAACTTTTATTAACTTATGAAAAATCCAACCATCAGGGACTTCCATGTACCACCCGACCATAGATTGGGATGAGCCAAATCTTTATTTCAACCAATCATGCCATGCCATATTCCAAGCATTAATGTGGGATCACAATACATAAAAAATTAGGGCTTCATGTAGATTAAACCACCTCCACTTTCAGGCTATCACGATCTCACCAAAACTGGTCAAGAGATCACAAAGCCCAAAACAAGAATTGATGCCTAAGAATTTCTTCACCATTACCTTAAGGAATTTTCCTGCCTCCACCCACTTGCTGAGGGATTCCCGAAGATTAAACCACATCCACCCCCAACCCTTGGGAATTTTCCTAAACCACCTCACCCAGTTCCAAAACCTTTCGGGAATCCAAAGCTCAACCAAAAAAGAATCCCATCATACCATGACTATTTGGAAATGGAAAGGCAAGGCTAAAACCATTGTCAAACCAGGAAAAACCCATTCTAATGAAAGCAAATCAACCAAATACACAAATGCATGCACCATGCATTCACAAATCAGCTAGGAAATCACAAATGCAACATGTTACCTACAAAGTCCTCCTCTTGAATTTGCTTGATCCAATCTTCCTTGGTTGCACTTTTCATTCCTATCCTTCCTTTTCTTTCCTTGTCTTTCCTTTATCCAATGCTAGAGTGCTCCAAGTATGCTCTATGTGTGCAATGGTACGAAAGAACACAGGGAGCTCCAAAAATGAACTCACAAAATGTTGTGAATTGATCCTTAGAAGCCTTTTTACCATTGAGGACTTTATTTTCCTTTAATTTACCTCTCATACAAATTTACGACCCTTCATCTCCATTTTCTCCTATTACTTTATTTTCATAAATAAATGCCAATTAATGCCTCTTTGCCTTTGTCAATTCCTTTTCTTAGCCATAATAAACCGAAAGTGACACCCAAAAGGATGTTTTTCCCAACATTTAGCTTGGAATATGTGTCCCATGACCTTAGTCTTATTTTTCCTTTATTAAATTTATTACATGAACTTTTAACTTGGAGTTGTTACAAACCCCTACCCCTTAGGGGAACATTGTCCTCAGTATTATATGACACCTATGACCAACAAAACTGTTGAAAACCAGAACATACTGCCCATGGAGCTTTATAACTTAGCTTGATGCAATATTTACAATAACAACTTGTTGAAAAACTATGACCAACATGACAAATATGACAATCATACTGCTTATTGGATATTTATAACATATCTCATTGCAATATTTACAATAACAACCGCAAATAGATATGTAGATATACCAAAACTCCTTTGCCTCAACCTACAAACAATGAAGGATACAAAAGCCGCTTTTGATCAACCAACTCTTATGTAGCTTCATCGGGGCCAAAGTGCTTCCATTGCACTTTAACTTGCTCAATGGCTCAGTTCCAACA
This sequence comes from Pinus tabuliformis, assembly GCA_031772625.1. Classification (NCBI taxonomy): domain Eukaryota; kingdom Viridiplantae; phylum Streptophyta; class Pinopsida; order Pinales; family Pinaceae; genus Pinus; species Pinus tabuliformis. The sequence continues at coordinate 1,103,185,439 of CM062819.1, forward strand.
CATGAGTTGTTTTTGCTGTAATATGCACTGATGTTTTGGCTAGAATGCTCCTCCTGGCTCCACCTACAATAAAGATCACTCAATCACATGATCAACATCCTTTGCATATCTCTTAAGTAATGAAACATGGAAAACATCATGGACTTTCACTATTGGCAGTAATGCAAGTTTGTAGGCCACTAGTCCAATCCTCTTAAGAATCTCGAAAGGCCCGTAATACTAAGCTGCCAACTTGGCACATGACCCAATCTTAAGGAGCTCTTCTGGGGTGTTATGAAACTAGCTCACAAAAATATAGAAAAGATAGATCAACGACTTAGAAATCAACCTCTTTGAGGGGGCAACCTCCTTTACAGTACACAAATGAAAAATTCTTGGATGATACAAATGAAAAAACCTCCTTTCTATATATAGGAGTCTAAGGGGTCACAATATAACCAAATATGACATAAAAATAATAATATAAGGGCACAAAAATAACAATAGTGGGCTTCTATGGGGCACAATAATAACAATATGGGGACAATAGGGGCACAACAATAACAATAAGGGCTACAATTACAATAGTAATGGGGGAATCACTAGTATTATAGGGACCTAACATGCCCCTCTCCTTCAAAAAAGTGTTGTCCTCAATGCTTGAGTAGTTCTGGATGCTTATGTAAAAAACTTTCATCCTCCAATGTGGAATCTTCAATGGGTAAGTTCTTCCACTTGATGAGATACTCTGAAATTGATCGATTTGTAGCTGTCGAGTTCTTGTTTTTGTGAGTGCTTCAAGTTCCAATATGATTTTTCCTTCCTCATCAAGTTCTGGCAATATTGTTTGAACTGGGAGCTTGTCACCTATAACCTTCTTTAAGCATGAAACATGGAAAACTGGGTGCACTCGGGAAGCTGCATGAAGCTTCAATTTGTATGCCACAGTACCTATCTTTTGCAACACCTTGTACGTACCATAATACTTTGGTGATAATTTATTATTCTTCTTAGCTTGCTTGTGGGACATTTGTTTATATGGTTGTAGCCGTACGAATAACCAATCACCTACATCAAAACTTCTTTTGTTGCGATTTTGATCTGCCTGTTGTTTCATTCTATTCTACGCCAAAGTGAGGTTATCCTTTAAGAGTTGGAGAACTTATTGTTGATGCTCGATGTGATCTTTCATTGCTTGAACCTTAGAATTTTCTCTTAAATATGATGTGATGGATGGTGGATGATATCCATAAAGTGCCATAAATGGGGCCAGTTTTGCTGCAGTATGGAAGGAAGTGTTATACCACCATTCAACAGAGGCAACTATTTGAACCATTGTATCTGTTTATAAGATACAAAGCAACAAAGATATCCTTCCAAACATTTGTTTACTATCTCAGTTTTCCCATCAGATTGAGGATGATAAGATGAGCTATGAGCGATCTGAGTACCAAGACAAGGAAACAATTCTCTCCAAAAATTTCCAGTGAAAATGGGATCTCTGTCGCTTACAATAATCTTTGGGTTTCCATGTAGCATTTGAATTGTTTCCATAAATGCAGTAGAAACTGTACTCACTTTAAATGGATGATACAATGCACAAAAGTGTGCATACTTGGTAAGTCTGTCCACTACCACCATGATACCGCTCTTTCCTTTGGACTTGGGTAAACCTGTGATAAAATACATTGAAACCTCCTCCCAACGTTGTCTTGGAATGGATAAAGGTTGTAATATACCTGGGGTCTTAATTGTTTCAAATTTATTTTGTTGGCAAACCAAACATTCTGCCACAAACTTTTGAATATCCGATTTAAGGCCACCCCAAAAAAATTCCTTCTTAACCCTGTGGTAAGTTTTCAAAAAACCTGAGTGCCCTCCTAAGGGAGAGGTGTGCAATTCCACTAGAATCTTTTGTTTGAGTTGGGAATTCTTACATAGGTATAACCGATCTTTGTACCATAACAAATCATTTTTCCAGCTAAATGTATCAGATGTACTAGGATCTTGTTGTAACTTTTGAATGATTTCCCACACTTCTTCATTCTTCCATTCATCCCTTGCTTCGTTTATCCAATCTGGTTGGATAATAGAAATAGCGCAAAGAAATGCTTCCACATCCTCATCCTTTCTTGAGAGTGCATCTGCCACAACATTTTTGCTTCCCTTTTTTGTAGATGATTTCAAAGTCATAACCCAACATCTTTGTGACCCATTTTTGCTGCTCTTCTAAAGATAATCTTTATTCTAAAAAGTATTTAAGACTATCATGATCCATTTTTACCTTGAAGTGTCTTCTTATTAGGTAGGGTCGCCATTTCTTAAGTGCATGTAGTATTGCCAACATTTCCTTCTCATAAATAGCTTTGTGTAAATACTTTCCTTTAATCGGACGACTTTCGAAATCAATGGGTCTTTCTTCTTGCATTAAAACAACACCAATTCCATTTCTTGAGGCATCAAATTCCACAATAAAGGTTTTTGTGAAGTCCGGTGTAGTTAAGACCAGTGCTTGGCACATTGCCTCTTTAAGATGTTCAAAGGCCTTCGTTGCTTCTAGAATCCATGAAAATGAATCTTTCTTCAATAATGTTGTTAGAGGTGCTGCTATTCTCCCATAATTCTTAACAAACTTGCGATAATACCCTATCAACTCGAGAAATCCTTGCAGATGCTTTATGGATGTGGTGATTTTCCATTCCTAAATGGTTTTAATTTTGCTATGGTCTACCTTATCACCTTCATGAGATATAATATGAACCAGATATTCCACCTCTTGTACTCCAAAGAAACATTTGGATCTTTTTGCATATAATTGTTTCTCCTCCAATAGTTTGAGTACCTTGTCAACATGTTGAACATGATCCTTCCAAGACTTGCTGTAGGTTAGTATATCATCAAAATATACTAACACAAATTTTCTAAGGAAGGGTTTGAAAATGGAATTCATCAAACCTTGAAATGTAGAACGTGCATTGGTAAGGCCAAAAGGTATGACCAAAAATTCATAATGAACGTCATGAGTTCTAAATGCTGTTTTCGGAATGTCTTCAGTCTTCATTCTGATTTGATGATATCCTGAACGAAGATCCAACTTGGTGAAGTAAATTGATCCATGCAATTCATCCAATAATTCATCAATGACAGGAATGGGAAATTTATCTTTAATAGTGAGCTTGTTGAGCTCCCTATAATTTGGACACATGCGCCATGACCCATCCTTCTTGTGAACCAATACTATTGGAGCAGAGAAAGAACTTTGACTAGGTTGAATTATACTAGCCTCTAGCATTTCTGCAACCATACGTTCAATTTCACTCTTTTGGGCATAGGGTTATCTGTAAGGCTTGATGTTTGGAGGAACACTTCTTGGAATCAAATGAATAACATGATCATGATCACAAATAGGTGGGAGGATTTGGGAGTCGCAAATACTTTGGAATGATTATCTAAGACTTTTTGGAGATTTGGAGAAATAGATGATTTCGATGTGGGAACCTCTAGTGAACATAATTGTGCAATTATGCCTCATTGTTATTTCTTTAGAAGCTTTGTCATTCCGTTGGAGCTAATTATCTTTCTCGGTTTACCTGCGATACCCCTTAATTCAACTTCCTTTCCTTCTGAGAAAAGTTCATGAAAATTAAAATCTGTTGTACCCAAGGATTGCAACCATTGGAATCCTATTACAACATCAACACCACCCATTGGAATGGAAAGAATTGGGCTATTCAATACATATTCTCCCATGGATAGCTTGATATTATGGCACTTTCCAGAGCAATTTATGGTTCCTCCACTTGCAACCATCACTTGACACTCTGGTGTTGGATATAGGAAGCAATTCAATTCCTTGGCTATCTTACAATGAATAAAATTATGGGTACTTCTCGAATAAATCAACACTATTGCCTTTTTCTTCTTGATATGCCCTTCTATCTTGATAGTTTGAGGAGTGGTGATTCCAACCAATGCATTACAAGATATGTTCAGATTCATTTCTTCTTTCTCTAGGGTTTGTTCTTGATGTATATCCTGTTCTTTTGATGTTTCTTGTTCCTTTTCTTCCTCCTCTTCACAATCTATGTAAAATAATTTCTTCTCAACACACTTATGACCTTTAGTGTATTTGCTATCACAACTGTAAAAAATCCATTTCTCTTTTTTCTTCCAATTGTTGTCGTGTCAACCTTGTAGGTTGTGGAAGGCTAGGGGAAACAACACTTCCATATTTATAATTGTGAGTGGTAGGCTTCCTTGTTGCCATAATTTTGCTTTCCATTTTTCTTGCCAACTTGAATTCCTTCTCAATTGAAACTAGTTCCCAAAGGTGAACCTCATGTTGGATGTTATCCTTTAAAGTCCCTATGAACACATCAATCCTATGCTCCTCTAAAATATATTTTACCCTTATATTCAATTTTTGGAAGTCCTCAATGTGATCCATCATTGAACCCTTTTGTTTGAGATTTATCAATTGGCTAAAAAAAGTGTTGCTTTTTGTATCCTCATAATGTGCTATCATTTCATCCGTAAAAATTGCCCAAGTGACAATTTGTTTATGAGAGCAAAGCCATCGATACCATACAAACTGATTTGGTTCCAAATATAAAGTTGCAATGCGTACCTTTTGTGTGTTTTGCACATTATGGAGATCAAAATATTGCTCCATATGTAGTATCCATGTTACGAGATCCTTGCCATCAAACTTCCTCATATCGATCTTTGGAACATGGTGGGTCTTTGGTCCAACATTAGAGTCTATGAAATCATGATTAACATTTATTTTGTTCTCATCATGAGTTTTCTTTACTAACCTTTCGCCATTAGTAAGCATTTCTTGTAGAAAATTTGTCAAATCTATCTTTAAATCTTCCATCTTAGCTTCCATGCCTGTCTTTAAACCATCCATCTTAGCTTCCATGCCATCCATATTAGCTTCCACATCATTCATCGTAGCTTCTACGCCTTTCTTTAAATCATCCATCTTAGCTTCCACGACCTTTTTAAAACCATCCATATTAGCTTCCACACCATACATCTTAGCTTCTATGTCTTTCTTTAAACCGTCCATCTTAGCTTCTGTTACTTTTTGTGAGAGTGAATTTTGTTGCACTTGGTCTTGTAATTTTGATATATCATGTTGCATTTCTTCCTCTTATTCATGAGTCATGCTAGAGCTTTCAGGTTGCTTACTAGGCGTTTCCATTTTCTTTCTTCGCGGCATTAATTAATGATAATAACGCTTCACTATGCCCTTTGAATTGCTTCAAACTAATTTTTCAAACCAAACTTATGCAAAATTGAAAAAAAAACTACACGACTTTTTTCACTTTGTAGGAGCTCGATATTGAATCTAATGTATCTCTGTAATTTCAGATCTCCAAGGTCTGAAATTTCTTCCTGCGTTAGCCCTTTGAGTCCTCTTTCTAACCCTGCAAGTCTGATCAATATTGGATTCTCCAAGGAAGAGTTATGCCAAATCTTCCATGATGTCCTGATTATAGAATGGTTCAGTAGAGAGAACTTGTACGAAGTGCCACATGTAGTTTTTTCGACCTTAGGACCTGAAATTGATGCACAGAAAACTACAGGCCATCCTCTTTCTATAACTTCTTATGAAATTTCATTCTGATGCTCAGAAAAAAAAAAGTTATGATGATTTTCCCTAAGTCACCTGTTTGAAATATAATTGGGATCTTGTAAAAACCCTAACTTCCTTGGATCATATCTCTGAAAATATATCGATAAAAGATCTAAAATTCGGACTTGAGGTTCAGAGAGATTTCATCTCAAATGGTTTTTTTTTAGCTTCTGAAACGTCGCAAAAAAAAGTTATAACAAAATTTCCACGATGACCTGTTTGGAGCAGTGAAACCCTAGAATCCAAAGCTCTGATACCAAATGTTATGAAACCAACTCACAAAAAGATAGAAAATATAGATCAACGACTTAGAAATCAACCTCTTCAAGGGGGAAACCTCCTTTACATTACACAAATGAAATATTCTTGGATGATACAAATGACAAAACCTCATTTCTATATATAGGAGTCTAAGGGGTCACAGTATAACCAAAAGCCGACATAACAATAATAATATAAGGGCACAAAAATAACAATAGTGGGCTTCTATGGGGCACAATGATAACAACATGAGGACAATAGGGGCATAACAATAACAATAAGCACTACAATACAATAGTAATGGGGGAATCACTAGTATTATAGGGACCTAACATTGGGATTGAAGCACAAGTACACATGCTCCCCAACCTGAAACTCCTTAAATTCCCTGTGTTGATTTGCATAAATCTTCTGCCTATCCTGTGTTTCCTTTACATTCTTCTTGATAACCTCCATTTCCTATTCCATCTTTACCAACATGTCATGTCTAATAAAAACCTTGTTCATTGGATCACTCCAACTAACGGGAGTGTTACAACTCCACCCATAAAGTGCCTCAAATGGACTCATCCTCAAGGAATCTTGATATCCATTATTATATGCAAACCAACTAGTGGAAGATACTCTTCCCACTTCCTCTGCTGGGGCATAAAATACATCCTTAGTGTATCCTCTAGAATCCTATTGACTCTCTCTGTCTACCCATCTTTCTGTGGGTGATAAGCTGTACTAAATGCCAACTTTGTCCCCAAACCTGCAAACAATTCCTTCTAAAAGCTGGAAGTGAACTTGGCATCTCTATCAGATACAATCTTCTTGGGAACACCATGAAATCTCACTATATCCCTAATTAAGACCTCAGATACCTCGCTAGATGAATTAGTAGACTTCACTAGAATGAAGTGAGCTGCCTTGGTCAACCTATTAACCACAAGGATGATGGAATCATGTTGTCTATATTTCTTCGGCAAACCTGTAATGAAATCCATGGAATTGACGTCCCATTTCCACTCAGAAATTAGAATCGACTGTAATAAACCACCCAGGTGCTTACACTCTTCTTTTACCTATTAAAATTCTAAACACCTTATGACAAACTCAACCACCTCTTTCTTTAGATTCAACCTGTAACAACCCTGGTAAAAATTTCACGTAAAAATATATGTATAAGGCCATGTTGATGGGACACGTATTCCAAGTTGAATGTTGGGAAGGACATCTTGGTGTGGGTGTTCATTTGGTTATTTTGGCTAAGGAAATTGGCAAAGGAAAAGACATTAAAAGGAAAAAAGGCATTTTTGGCACGTTTATTTATGAAAGTAATGGAAATTAGGAGAAAAGAAAGGTGAAAGGTCACAGGTTTCATGTGAGGAGGAAATTGAAGGAAAATAATTGAAAATGAAGAAAATACAGGCCTCATTGATAAAAAAGGCTTATGAGGATCAATTGGCAAGCTCTTAGTTAATGTTAATATTTTGCTTTGGTTATGCATGGGATCAAGAAAGGTAAAGAAGGCAAGGGGAAGGAAGGAACAAGCAAGGAAGAGCAGGATCAAGTAGCTACAACATGGTTCTCTGTAGTTATCACTTTGCATGTGTGATTTCCTTTCTAGATTTGGCATGCATGGTATTGCATGTGATTCTTTTGATGTTTTGGCATGGGTTTTTCCAAATGTAACAATGTTTTCACCATAGCCTTTCCATTTCTGGATAGCCATGGTGTGATGGGGTTCTCATGTTTTGGTTGAGCTGGATTGTCGGATGGATTCGAAGTTGAGTGGGGTGGATCTCCGAATGATAGAGCACATGACTTAATGGTCTATGAACCAAACTATGAATCATGGTAAAGCCACTGACCTAGTGACCCCTAAGCTAGACTGTGGTTTGTGATAAATCCAGGATTTTGTTGCCTCGGTGGGGCTAGGAATCCTTACCAGTGAATGACAGGATATACGGTAAAGCCAAGAGGTGGATTTCTCTCCATTCGGCCTAGTAATCCCAGGTTTGGGATATGCGGTAAAGCCTGGAGAGTGGGTCTCAGTCTAGGTCCTAGTGATCTGAGTTTGGATTACAGTAAAGACTGAGAGACTAGGAGAAAGGAAAATTCCTCACGGTGTAGATGCAAAAATTTGGTGGCATCCATGCTTGTTTGGCCTAGTGATCAAGTGGAGATCACGGTAAAACCTATTATGATGTGTTCATTGTTTTGGCCTAGTGATCCAGGATGGATTATGGTAAATCCTGGTTTCTATTGATGAGGGTGAGTTAGTTTAGCCTCAGTATGCCCTAGTTGGTTCTTTTGGTTTGAGTCCCACATTCATGCTTGGAATATGGCATGGGGGTGAATGGTTGAAGAGAGATTTGGCTCAACCATTCTATGGTTGGGTGGAACGTGGAAGTCCCATCCCTGGTTTGGTTTTTTCATAATTAATGAAAGGTTATTTTCCCTTGTATTTCTATGAGTATTTTGATGGATTATATGTGGTCTATATGGCTGTACTTCCATGAGTATTTCTGTTGTTATTATGCTGGTTATATGTGTGTTTTATGACAACAACTATGTATGGATTTCAACATGTTTTTACTTGTAAATGAACGTATAATGTGTCTATGGTCTAATAGATGGTAATGCAGCAAATGACATGAGGGAACAATGGTTCTTAGCGATTCTCAGATAAGTACAAGATCCCTATGTTTAATTCTGTTGGCTACACCTGTATATTACATGCTTGTGACATGTTTGACGAAATGTCTGTCATGGCTAGTAGGGGTCTGATTAAGGTCTTGTTTAACTTATTGCTTTTGCATCATTGTTTCCCTATTATTTTAATGCTCCTAAGTTATCATTCCATTTTGGGCAGTGACCTAGGCTCTAGGCCTGAAAAAGTGGCTCAAATCCTGGGGACGCTAGCACAGAACTGGAAAAATGAGTCTCTGGACACTGGCAGGCAAGCCTGTGAGAGAAACTCTGGGTTTCTGGACGTTGTCATGCCTATAGCATGAGAGCGACTAAGTCTTAAGTTGGTCAAAACTTTAGTAGGACCCAAGGGCAAGCTGTCTGAAGTGTTGGATTGGTTCCTAAGGGTCCTGAAGCTGATGTTGAATGTCTGTGTGTTATGTTTCTATCGATTCCACTTCCTTAAGGTCACATAGGAGGTTGAATCCAATCATAGTAGCCTCTCATCGCATGTTTACCCCGGCTGGCCGGTTACTTGGGTAGATGTGGGAGGAGGGTGTTACAAAGTGGTAATAGAGCATGGTTATGCTCTCCATGGGTGAAGGTGCTTGGTCATGCATGCATGTTAGTCTCCTGTTTATTTTACACTTGTATTCCATGTGCTTGTTGCATTGCATAATGATTGATCATGGTTGTAGTAAGGTTGTCATGAGGAACTTGATGTTGATTTTGTGGAATGCATCGTCATGAGTATGTGTCTGGTTACATGTTGTTATATGTCACTTGATTACATCCTTGTATGTTAGGTTGCATTCTTGTATGTTTGATTGCATGTATCAGTCTTGTAGGTTGGTTACAAGAATTGATCGCTTATGCCCGACTACATGGATTCATGTGTATGTGCAGTTGATTATGCATTTCTTATGCATTTTGATGGTTGCATATGGCAACGTGTACAATGAAATAATGGTTGTTGTTGCCATGCATGAGGTCATGGTTTGTAAGGTTGATATGGTCATGCATTGATGACCGGACTCTAGCTAGAATGATGTGTATATGGTTTTGTACTTATGTCTTATATGTCTTATATGTAGTTGTTATGCATGCATGGTCTTGGTTATAGTTATGCATTAAATGTAGGTCAAACATGTCTTGTGAAGTCATGGTATGAAATTTAGGTTATCATGATGCTATTGGTATGTTAGGATGCTAACGTGTTGGCTGAGATAGAGCAGGAGATGAAAATCATCATAATGAGGTTGTAGCATTGGAATTTGGGGTAAGAGAATATCATCATAAAGGTATTGTATGTTTGGCATGCATGTATGTAAGTCAATGATTGTTATATGCATTAGGTTTATATACATTAGGTTTATGTACATGTCTTTTGATGTTATGGTTACATTCATGATGGATGTTAGTTGATTAGTGTAGTTATATGCACACGTGTCGGCTAGTCAAGAATGATAGTGACTTATAGTTGTATGCATTGCTATTGTTGTTTATATTAGATAAACTGATGATTATGTTATATGTTATTAATGAAGTATCTTATAGGTTAACTTGTTGTTGTTAAATGATAGTTAGCTTGATGATTAGGGTTATAACATTTCTACCTTGATGTTATATGTATCACACTAAGTTGGATTAGCCTATGCAGATGGTTAGTGTTACAACATTCAGGTATGAGTTGACTTATTGTGTTGTAATGTGTTTTACTAATCTAGACTGATCATACATATGTCATTTCTATGCATAAATGATAATTATGTATGAGTTATGATGTAAACATGCTAGCTAGAGACTATTTGGATATCATGATCTTATTTATGTTTGAGTTAATATCTTGAGAAGTTATATCATGCTAACTAGATTGATTGTGCAAACGAGATTGCCTCCCCTAAGATACATTAAGGTATGAACTTGTTTATGTCATCTACCTTGTGCTTGATTGTTTTATTATGACATCTATTTGGTGTTTGAGTGTTTGGTGTCTAGTTTATTTATTTAACATGGTATGCTTACAAGTTAGTTGAATGTTTGATGAATTTCATAATATGAGTATGTGCTCCAATGATCTTGTTTTTAAGATTATTGTACTAACACATATGTGTTGAGACAGTTGATATGTACTTGAATGTAGTTGACATTTGTAGCATTATGTCTAATGAATATGAGTTGACTATGAGTTATGTCATGATTGTTTGTAAAAGTTGATTTCAAATTGATAGATATGATTTTATTGATATTTGGAACGTGGTTGACATGTGTGAGCAGTTGCTGGAAGCATGCTGGTATTAGCATGACAAGGTAATAGTTGATGTGTTTATATCACTAATAGTCGGGTGATGTGACAATGCATAGTAACACTCAATTGCAACAAGGAAAAGGTCAAAGAAAGGAATTGGGAAATAATTCCTTTGGCTATGTTTGGAAACCCTAATTCCAAACAAATGAGTGTTTTTCCTACAGGAAGTCTTCTTAACCTTAATCTTGTCGGACATTATGTGGATACATGCTATATTCATGAACATGTACTTGCAGGTGGATCTGTCAAAGGATTGGAGTCCCTTGAGAGATGGTGTGGATGTGTTCAGTTGCAAGCAACGTGCTTGGCACAACAAGATGAGGTAATTGGTGCATTGTTATGTTTATTTATGCACTAACAGTATGTGTTTATGGCAATATGATGTAGGGAGTTGCATGGCAAAGAGAGATTTCCATGAAATACTGAAGAAGGCTCAGGTTGAGCTTTCCTTTGGAACCATGGGGATTGAGTCATGGTGTCTATTGTTAGTCTTATTCTTTTGGTCTTTTGCGATTGTTGCAATTGATATGCGATTTTGAGTCTGTCTGGTGCATAGCTATTCCATTTTATTTCTGATGTCATATTGTTATTGATTTTCATGGTTTTCTTCTTGTTTGGTTCTTATCTTTCCTTTTATGTTTTGAATCTTGGGAATTGTTTGGGAAAGAGGAAATTTAATGGATCTCGGGGAGAGTTATGTGGTACTCAACAGGTAATGTAAGATTCAGATGGAGCTCTGTGCATGAGTAAGAGCAACGGAAGGTAAGAATATGACAATTGGTAGGACTGGTTGGTCCATAGTGGTAAATAGATGGTGGCAGTACACACATGTGAAAGGTAACTAGAAAAGGTAAGTAAACGGATCTGAGGCGTCAGATGCATTGGCTATGTTGGGAATGACTATTCTTAATGTTGCACATGTGTTGCATGAATAAAGGAAGTTCTCTTAACCCTTGACCTTGATATCTGGTAATTATGTTATGATCATGATTATGTTGATGTTTATATATGTATACATGTAGGTGTATATGTATGTCATGTTTGACAGGGTCATCATGGATCATGATTATTAACGCTAACATTTATGTTTATATGTATGTATGTATGCATATCATTGTGTGACAGGATCATGATTGTTTATGCTAATGTTTATGTATATGTATGTATGTATCCATGTATCTATGTCACTGTCCGATAGATCATCAAGAATCATTCTTGTGGCAGAATGATTGCCTATGCAGGCAAATGGCATGAAGAAGTTCCTAGCTATGAGGAATCAAGTGGGAAGAGTACTCATGACAAATATACAAGGTCAGTGTCATATGGTTATGAGTGGATATTATGAGATTATATTATTTCTATGTTATGGACAGGCTATACCAAGGGATACAACGACGAAATGAAAGTAGTGTGGTCTGTGACATGCTAGGACAAGCATGGATAAGACACTGGAAGCAAGGTTGCTTGGTAAAGACAACGTGGTTTTGGATGTGTGGTACTATTGTTGTGTACATGTTTCATATGTGATGTTATGTGCATGTAGTGTTGTGTAGATATTTCATATGCGCGTTGTGCACAAATGATGCTATGTACATGTTGGATATGTAGTGCTATGTACATGTGGTGTTGCATGCATGTTGTACATGTGGCATTGTGTGCATTATTGTACAAGTGGTGTGGTGTGCATATGGTGTTGTGTACTTGTTGTACAAGTGGCACTGTGTGCAGGTGGTGTTGTGTTCATGTCATGCATGTAGCAATGTGTACATGTGGTGTTGCGTTCATATCATGCGTGTGGTAATGTGTACATGTGGTATTGTGTACACATTGTACAATGGTGCAGTGTACATATGGTGTTATGTACACATTGTGTAGGTGGTTCCATGTACATGTGATGTTGTGCACATGTTTCTTTGTACATATGGTACTGGTGTATGTGTGGTATTGTGCGCATGTCATACATGTTGTGTTGAAGGCACGCGGTACTAGGTGCATGTATTGCATGGTGATATATGTCGTGTGTGAAGCACACTATGTGTATGTGCACATGGTTGAGGAGAAGGCACCGGGTGTTTGTCGGGTGTGGAAACCGATCCAGAGTGCGTACAGAATAAAGACAAAGGTAGAAGCTAAGGATTGATTAAATGATAAGTATCAATATTTTATTTCAGTTTTATTATGCATGTGATTTATGATTCCCATCTATGATGATTACATGTGATCTATGATTCTGGTTTATGATGGTTACATGTGATTTATGATGTTGATCTATGATGGTTGTGTTTTGGGCTAACCTAATTAGATATGTTTAAACATGATGATTTGGTCAAAGATGCTTGTTTGACTTGTTGTGACAGGAAGTAAGCAGGATTGCAAGTATACCTTATTGACGAGCTAAGAATGAGGTATGATTTGAAGTTATCTCAATTTATTTTGAATCTAATGGAAATTATGTGCTTGGAACAGGAATGCATGAACATTCCCGGTTTGGTGGTTGAAATTGACTGCAAGAATTGGTAGCAACAGTAAAGAAATTGGAACATGCAGCAGTATGCTAGTAGAGTACTTCAGGAGCAAGGCCATTGTGGGACACTGGTACCCAATAGTGTCCATTTATTTCCATGAACATGCTATGACTGGTATGATGGTTGAGGCAGGTATATGCCTTGGTTTTTTGATCTTCTGATGCGAGGAAGCCTTGCCAAGGGATGGATTACCCGGGATAGGGGATGGCGGGGAACTTGGAAGGTGAGTGGATGCATGGAAGGGGGTGACAGGATTTCCCAAGGGACTGTGTAGCAGAGAAGGGAAGGTCACATATATATTGGTTTTGGTCATTTGAATTGCTAAATGGAATCAGATGCACAGTGGGAGTGTGCCCTAGAATAATGAGCTAGTAACTATTCACTGAGGGAACAAGTGGCGCATGATTATAGCGTTGGACGTTGGATGCAGCCTTGACTATGGCAATGGATTCTGGATTTCCTAGGAAGGAGGTGAATCCTGGTATTACTTTGAGGGTGGAGTGTGATCCTATGGATTCCCTATTGATTGATATGGGCATCGTATCCTTTTATTTACTGGTTGAGAAAATGTATATATGTGTATATTATTGTAAATACTGTATCGAGCTGGATTATAAAGCTCCATAGTTAGTATGGTTATTTGCTAGTTGAAGCAAATGTGCATAAGTATATGTGGTTATTATTGTAAATATTATAATGAGTTGTGTTATAAAGCTCTAGTAAACGGTACGTTTGTCATGCTTTAGCAGGATGCCATTTGTAAATACTGCAACGAGCTGTGTTATAAAGCTCCATGGGCAGTGTGTTTTGTTTTCATCAATATTGTTGGTTATAAGTGTAATCAAACACTTAGGACGGTGTTCCCCCAAGGGGGAGGGTTTTGTAACAGCCCTGGTGAAAATTCCATGTAAATATATATATATATATATATATATAAGGCCATAATGATGGGACACGTATTCCAAGATGAATGTTGGGCAGGACATCTTGGCGTGGGTGTTCATTCAGTTATTTTGGCTAAGGAAATTGGAAAAGGCAAAAAGGAATTTTTGGCACATTTATTTATGAAAATAATGGAAATTAAAGAAAAGGAAGGTGAAAGGTCATAGGTTGCAAGTGAGGAAGAAACTAAAGGAAAATAATGGAAAATGAAGAAAATAAAGGCCTCATTGATAAAAAGGCTTTGAGGATCAGTTGGCAAGCTCTTATTAAGTGTTAATCTTTTGCTTTGGTTATGCCTGGGATCAAGAAAGGGAAAGATGGAAAGGGGAAGGAAGGAACAAGCAAGGAAGAGCAGGATCAAGAAACTACATCATGGTTCTATGCAGGTATCACTTTTCATGTGTGATTTCATTACTAGATTTGGCATATGTGGTTCTTTTGATGTTGTGGCATGGGTTTTTCTAGGTGTAACAATGTTTTCAGCCTAGCCTTGCCATTTTCGGATATCCATGGTGTGATGGGGTTCTCATGTTTTGGTTGAGTTGGATTGCTGAATGAACTCTAAGATGAGTGGGGTGGATCTCCGAATGATAGAGCACATGGCCTAGTGGTACCTGAATCAGACTTTGGATCACAGTAAATCCACTGGCCTAGTGACCCCTGAGCCAGGCTGTGGGTTGCAGTAAAGCCAAGATTGTGTTTCCTTGGTGGGCCTAGGAATCCTTGTTGGTGAATAGCAGGATATAAGATAAATCCAAGAGGTGGATTTCTCTCCATTGGGCCTAGTAATCTTGGTTTTGGGATATGTAGTAACGCCTGAAGAGTGGGTCTCATTTTAGGGCCTAGTGATTCGGGTTTGGATTGCGGTAAAGCCTGAGAGACTAGGAGACAGGAAAATTCCTCACGGTGTAGGTGGAGAAATCTAGTGGCATCCATGCTTGTTTGGCCTATTGATTGGGTGGAGATCATGGTAAAGCCTGTTAGGATGTGTTCATTGCGTTGGCCTAGTGATCCGAGATGGATTACGGTAAAGCTTGGTTTCTTTTGATGAGGGTGAGGTGGTTTAGCCTCGGTATGCCTTGGTTAGTTATTTTGGTTTGAGTCCCACATTCATGCTTGGAATAGGGCACGGGGGTGAGTGGATGAGAGAGATTTGGCTCAGCCATTCTATGGTCGGGTGGAATGTGGAAGTCCCATCCCTGGTTTGGTTTTTGCATCATCAATGAAAGGTTATTTATCCTTGTATTTCTATGAGTATTTTGATGGATTATATGTGGTCTATATGGTTGCACTTCCATGAGTATTTTTGTTGTTATTATGCTGGCTATATGTGTGTTTTATGATAGCAACTATGTATGTATCTCAGCATGTTTTTACTTGTAAATGAATTTATAATGTATCTATGGTCTAATAGATGGTAATGCAACAAATGACATGAGGGAACAATGGGTCTTAGCGATTCTCAGATAATTACAAGATCCCTATGTTTAATTTTGTTGGTTACACTTGTAGATTACATGCTTGCGACATGTTTAACAAAATGCCTGTCATGGCTAGTAGGGGTTTGATTAAGGTCTTGTTTAACTTATTGCTTTTGCATCACTATTTCCTTGCTCTTTTATTGCTCCTAAGTTATCATTCCATTCTAGGCAGTGACCTGGGCTCTGGGCCTGAAAATGTTAGGGGAATTTTGAGGTCTAAAATGGGCCTCCTAAGGAAATTATAAAATAATAGTGGAAATAATAAAATAATATTAGATTACATCATCAAATTTTAGAGGGTAAAAAGAAAAAAACTACATTTTCAACTCGTATTTTCAACATATCTCCCTGTGGGTTTACTCAAATTTCAAGCGGGAACACTCGTTGGTTGCATAATTTGCTTCTTCATCCAAGGAATACCCATGTTGCATACTTTTTATGGACCCTGCTACATGAAAAATGATAAATACATGAAAAATGTGATTTCAATCACGTTTTTTCATGTATTTCTCATTTTTCATGTAGCATGGTCCATTGAAAGTAGGTAATATGGGTACTCTTTGGATGAGGAATTAAATTTTGCATCCAACAAGTACTCTCACTTGAAATTTGAGTGAAATATTATGGAGATAAGTTGAAAGTATGAGTTGAAAAAGTAGTTTTATTATTTTATTATTTTTTAATCTTTTTACTTTTTTACTCCAGAAATGGTAAATCATCCCCCTTGGTTAACATCATCATCTTGAATCCCATTGGTCCTTATAAAGTTTATTTTGGTTGTACATTTTTCTTAGGAGACCCATATTAGACCTAAAAATTCCTCTAATGAGTGGCTCAAATCCTGGGGATGCTGGCAGGCAAGCCTGTGAGAGCGACTGTAGGTTTCTTGACGTGTGTTTCCTATAGCATGAGAGCGAATGAGTCTTAAGTTGGTCAAAACGTCAATAGGACCCAAGGGCAAGCTGTTTGAAGTGTTGGTTTGATTCGTGAGGGTCTTGAAGCTGATGTTGATTGTCTGTGTGTTATGTTTCCATCGATTCCACTTCCTTAAGGTCACATAGGAGGTCACATCCAATCATAGTAGCCTTTCTTTGCATGTTTACCCCGACTAGATGGTTACTTGGGTAGATGTGGGAGGAGGGTGTTAAACAACCAATAGTAGAACTTTTTCTCAGCTGTCAAAGTCTTCTGATATCCCGGGTGACTTGAATATGGATTAACATGAAATTCCCTTAATATAAGCTTCTTGAGATCACTATTGCATCGCACATATATCCTGTCCCTAAATCTAACCAAACCAACTATCATGAGATGAAAATACACATCCTGATCACTAGTACCTTGTTGTTGTAACCCATGCTTAAGTTGTTGGTACCTATCATCCTACTGTCATGCCTACAAGATCTGTTCCTATGATTTACCCACACTCTTCTAGTAAGAGATTTTGTAACCCTATTCTCCTTACCCTTGATATACCTAATCTCAAAGTCAAACTCACTGAGCCAGGCCAATCATCTAGCTTTCGTGGAATTCATATTAGGTTGGTCAAATAAGTATCTCGACCCACTGTGATCACTCATCGACACAAACCTTCTGCCAAGAAGATATTGCCTCCACATCTTCAATGTGTGAATGATCACTGCCAACTCAAGATCGTGAGTCACATAATTCTTCTCATGCTCCTTCAGTTTCCTTGACTCGTAGCACACCACTTGTCCCTCTTGCATCATGACTCCACCAAGTCCTCTCTTGTAAGCATCTGTACACACCACAAAATCTTTATCTGGATATGCAATCTTTAGCACTCGAGCAATCTTTATCTGGATATGCAATCGGTTGCACATTCCTCTGTCCATTCAAACTTCTTTCCTTTTCTCTACAATGATGTAATATGATAATCAATCCATTAGAAGCTCCTGATGAATCTCCTGTAATAACCTACTAAACCCATGAATGATCTGACCTCGTCCAAATTCCTAGGAGTTTCCCATTCCATGATAGTTCTGGTCTTTTTTGGGTCCACTACTATGCCTTCCTTGGAAACAACATGTCCCAAGTAATTAAATTTTGTCTTAAAGAAACTAAACTTACTAAGCTTGGCATAAAACTGATTCTCTCTCAGCAATCTCAACATTATTGCTGAGTGTTATGCATGCTCTTCCTCATTCTTAGAATATATCAATATATCATCAATGAATACTATCACAAACTTGTACAGATAAGGAAGAAATACACTATTCATCAAACACATTAAGGTAGCTAGAGCATTAGTCAAACCAAAAGGAACCACAACTAACTCATAATGCCCATACCTGGTACAAAATGTGGTCTTGTAAATATCCTCTTCTTTGATGTGTATCTGATGATATTCTGATCTCAAATCAATCTTTGAGAACACAAACAACACTAGTGCACCCCAAGGTTCTACACTTAGCCTTATGTACCCGTTATCAATCATGTCCTTCAATTACAACTTCAGTTCCACTAACTCTAGAGTGCTCATCCAGTAAGGTGCCTTTGATGCTGGTGTTTCTCCTGGTATCAACTAAATAGAAAAGTCCACTTCCCTCTGAGGAGGTAACTCTAAAATATCTACTGGAAATACATCTTGAAATTGCTGTGAAACTGGATACCTTTTCAAAACTTCTGCATCCTCAACATCCTTACCTTTCTCACTAAAAACATGCACTGTGAACAATACACACCCTTTCCTGCAGCTGCGCTCTGCTTGCATATCTGTAACGATTCTCATCGATGTAGGCTTCTTCTTACCTTGCAATATTATATTTTCTCCATAATCATCCAATCACTCGATAATCTTCTCATAACAATCCACCTTAGTCTTGTGAAGGTACAACCAATCCATACCCAGAAGGATACTGTATGTTCCCAATGGAAGAACATTTAGATGTGCTGATGTAGGCATACCATTTACCTCAAATACACAAGCTCTTACCCAATGATGATGTAACAACCTCCTCCCACACTTACCTAAGTTCATTGGTCCACCGAGGTAAATATGTGACAAAGAGTTACTATGATATAACCCAACCTCCTTGGTATAGTTGAGGAAGTGGAATCATCCAACCAAAACTTTACTGACCTTCCTCAAGCGCTAAAGGACCCCCAAGAGCTAACCAACCACTCCAGGTGCCCAACCCCTGAGTTAACTTGAATTTTTAATGATCTGGACTCCTAGTCGCTTCCATGACAAGGCAAGCCAACAACTGTAACCCTCCAATCTCTCCCAAGCCTTCTCCCCAGTGACTGTAGACTAAATTACTTAATTCTATGCCAGAGACCCTAAGATTTGAGCCATGTTTTTAGGGCTAGGATCCATACCTCTGCCCAAAACTTGATGAAACTCTAAAAAATGATAAATGACACAAAGACAAAGCCTTTAATTCAAAACTTGATCAAGGAATTGAACCGACCTATCCTAACCATGACAAACATTTTTTCAAAAACATCATGAACATGTAATCTACAGGTCATAATTACATATATGAACATAGGGGTTACATACTTATCTGAGAATCGTCAAGCAGGTCTGATGCCTTCTCTCAATAAATGCAATGTCATCTAATAGGTCATGCATTCATTAACCATTCATTTAATAATTAAAACATGACGAGATCCATAACCAAAGTCTTTCATAAACCATGCTTATAACCAACGTATAACCAAGATAATAACAATGATACAACAACCATCAAAGCCGCATAATGACAAGTATAAATTCTTATGAAATACAAGGGGAAAAATAGCTCTTATTAACATATGTAAAAGCCAACCAAGTCAGGGACTTCCACGTACCACCCGACCATATATTGGGATGAACCAAATATTTCTTTCAGCGAATCACCACCGTGCCATATTCCAAGCATGAATGTGGGACTCACAACAAAACAAGCATGGCTTCCTCATGCTTTACCGCATATCCCGCCATTACTAGTCAAGGGATTTCTAGGCATAAAACACTCATATATACAACCAGGCTTTACCACAATTCCACCATTACCAGTCAAGGGATTCCTAGGCCAAACACTAAACATACACTACCAGGATTTACCGCAATCCTACCAAAACGGTCAAGGGATCTCTAGGCCCTAAACAAGATTGGATGCCTCCAAATTTCTTCACCATACCTTGAGGACTTTTACCATATCCACCCTCAGGCTTTACCATGTATCTCACCATTACCAGTCAAGGGATTCTTAGGCCCTTCGAAATTTTCTTGAGACCACCTCACCCAATTCCAAAACCATCGGGCAATCCATCCCAACCAAATGAAAGAACTCCATCACACCATGACTATTCTAAAATTGTAGGGAAAAGTTGAAACCTTTGTCACACTTGGAAAAACCCATTTCAATGACAACAAGAGAACCAAATACACACATGCATGTACCATGCATGCCAAAACTAGTAAGGAAATCATACATGTAACTCGATACATGTAAGTAATCGTGATGTAGCCACTTGATCCAACTCTTCCTTTCTTGATCCTTGCTTTCTTTTGATTTCTTGTCCTTCCTTTGCCTTCCTTTCTCCAATGCTACAATGCTCCAATAATTCTCTAAGTGTGCACGTGTAACAACCCCGGGTTAAAAGTCCATGTAATAAAGTTAATAAAGGAAAAATAAGACCAAGCTCATGGGACACTTATTCCAAGCTGAATGTTGCGCGAAGTATCCTAGTGGGCATCACTTATTGTTTATTATGGCTAAAGGGAAATTGGAAAAAGCATTGGCAAAGGCTTTGAAAAGGAAAAAAGGCATTATTGGTATTTTATTTATGAAAATAAAGGAACATAGGAGAAAAGGGAGATGAATGGTCACAGGTTGCATGTGAGGAGGAAATTGAAGTAAATAGAGGAAAAATGAAGAAATTAGAGGCATCAATAATAAAAAGACATCAGAGCATCAGTTTGGGGCCTTTTGTCAGTTTTGTTTTGGAATTAGTCTGAGAGAGGAGAAGAGAACCAAGAGGAGAAGGAAAGTAAGCAAACAAAGGAAGGACAAGGAGAGCAAAGGAAATTAAAGGAAAGAAAAGGAAAACAAAGGAACACAAGGATCAAGCAAGGAAAGGTTGGATCAAGCGGCTTTAGCGGGAATACTTGCAAGTAACAGGTTGCATGTATGATTTCCTAGCTGGTTTTGGCATGCATGGTATATGCATGTGTGTATTTGGTTCATTTGTTGTCATTGGCATGGGTTTTGCCGGGTTTCGACAATGGTTTTAGCCTTTCCTTTCCATTTCCAGATAACCATGGTGTGATGGGATTCATTCTTGGTTGAGCTTTGGATTGCCAGAAGGTTTTGGATCCGGGTGAGGTGGTCTCAGGAAAATCCCAAGGGTTGGGGGTGGAGATGGTTTTCTCTGGAAGCCCTCAACAGGTGGGTGGAGACAAGAAAATTCCTCAAGGGATGGTGAAGGAATTCTAAGGCATCCAAGCTCGATTTGGTTTTGCAATCTCGGGGTCGGTTTAGGTGAGATCACGGTAGTGTGAGGGTGGAGGTGGTTTAACCTATGTATTCCCTTGGTTGTTTATGGATTGGTTTATCCCACGAGATCCCACATTGATTCTTGGAATATGACATGGGGGTGATTAGCTAAAAGAAAGATTTGGTTTAGAAAAATCTATGGTCGAGTGGTATATGAAAGTCCCTGACTTGGTTGGATTTCACATATGTCAATAAGAGCTAATTTCCTCTTGTATTTTATGAGTAAATGTACTTGTTATTATGTGGCTTTAATGGTTTTTCTATCATTTTTATTTATATGGTTATACGTTGGTTATAAGCATGGTTTTATGGCAGATTCAAGTCATGGCTCTTATTATGTTTGATTGATAAGTGAATTGTTAATGAATGCATGCCCTAATATATGTTATTGGAGCTATTGTGAGAGGGAATTAGTCCTTCTTGGTAAACCTTATATAAATTTCAGATCCCTATGTTTAGATATACATTCATGACTTGCAGATCTTATGTTCTCAATATGTTTGACAGAATGAATGTTATGGTTAGACTGGGTGTTACACAAAAATATCGTCACCATGATTATTTGCAGTCAGTATGGGTCTATCATCACTTGTACTGTCCTCCTAAGCAAGTCTCAGACCTCAGCTCTTCAAATCAAGCTTTGGAAATGAGAGAAAGACATTAAAAATCAATGTAACTCTGGTTCCGCACTTTCTCTCATGGTCACCTGCGGTCCCGCACCTTCTGTGTACAAAAGCTGCGTACTTGCCCGCTCTGTCCCTAACGGTGTAGGTGCAGACCCTTGTGAAAGTCAAAAGGCGCAAGTTTTATCTTAAAAAACTCACTTTGGGTTAATTCTAGAGGTTTCTAGAAGGAATTTTGACGTGGATTGTTCGCTCTGAGGTGGTTCATGCATCCCAAAAGAGAAGGAGCTAATCCCTTGATGAGAGGAGCTATCCCTTTGAAGGAGGGCTTTATCCCTTTGAAGGAGGACCTAGTAACCTCCCTCCATTGCATTGTAAATACAGGCATTGGGTTGGTTGCTGGAGAGGTTAGAAGCTGAACATTTTTTAGGGTAAATGCTGGTGAAATTAAGACTTCCTAGTTAAGCCTAAAGAGGAGAGATCACATACCTTTTTGGTTTCATTGGGGAGTGAGTGAAACTTGTCAAAGTAGAGGAGACTTCTTGCTGGACCCTAGGAGGAGCTTGTACAGCGTCAAGGCAAAGGTTGTAAGGTTCTTCTTCTTTTGAATTAATACAATCAAACTCATTTTTCTCAACAAGTATCTTATGTTATTTGTTTCATGGACTCCTTTACTTTCATGTTAAATATGTTTTATGCAATTGACTTTTCAGGTGCTATTTAGTTTGTTTGCCTTGTTTGTGTTTGCAGATTCGCGAAGAGGAGCTCATTTGGATCAAAGGAGCAAAGGCATCCACAAGCTAGCGTTGGACCTAAGGTAGGCCCTAAAAACACTTGTTTTCTATTGTTTATTAAAGCATATTTAGAGAAAGATAGTGTCTAGTTGGTTTGCTTGTCATTAGGTCTTCTTTAGATTCTAGGAAGGTCTATCTTGTCTGCAAGATCGACTTATTCCGTGTGACAAAATGGCGACTCCGCTGGGGAATTGATTGTTTTCCTTGTTTATACTTTGACCTAGGAAACTCTATTTTTGTTTCTGTTTTTGGCTTGATGATTGTGGGATTGGGTGGATTTAGTTAATTTTAAGTTAGTTTTTATTCTTCATAGTTTTGGGAGAAGTACGCACCCTCTGAGTTAAGCACAGTGCGTACCTGTACGCGCTTTTGCTTTGTGCACAGAGCGTGAACGCACCTGTGTAAACAGGTTGCCTGCGTACCCTGTCAAAATTTTGAGAAATTTTAAATTTTTCTCTTTTTTATTAGTTTAGAATTTGTTTATAGGTTTTATCCATTGCCAGACCTGCGTGTACCCTGTCAAAAACTTTCCTTGGTTTAATTTCACTAGTATTAAGGTTTTAGGTGAAATTCCTAGGAGTTTTGCTTGTTGGGTTTGTTTTTCATTTTGGTTGTGTAGTGGCTCTGAGCTTAGAAGCTGTAGGGACTTCAGATCACCTTAGTGTCTACCAGCCTTCTTATGAGTCTGACCATGTATGAAATCCCCCCTTATTTGAGGAATCCGCTTTGAGTTTTCTCTTTACAAAACTTCGAAAAGCTTGTGTTTGAGAGTTTGGATTTTCATTTTCAAAAAGAAAACGAAATTGGTTGTTCTTGACTGATTTGTGATTCTGCATAAATTAGTCCTTAGCTTGCATCTAGCTGAGTAAAACATCCTTAAAAAAGACTTTTAGTAGGCTTTGACTTCAAATAGGTTTTTATAATTTGTAGATCTCAAAGTTAGTCATTTTCATTAGTTTTGAGTGTTTTGCAAAAAATATATAAAAAAAATCTCTTTTGGAAAAGTTTGTTTTTTGTAGTGATTGAGTGCTTTGAAATGAAAAAGGGAAATTTTTGTGAAATAATTAGTTGTCTCATTTTGAGTGCTTTGGAAAGGAAAAGCTCTTCTTTTAATTTGTTTAATTAAGAAAGATTTGTGTTTCTAAAGTATTTGCATTCTCAAACTCTTCCTTAGTTTAGAAATTCATCGAAGAGAAAAAGATTGTTTAGATCATCTTAGGTGCATTTTTAGTGATTTTGAGTCGAGTCTTCATACCACGAGTTTCATCTCTGCACCTTTGGACTTAAACAAAAACCACTAAAATTAACGCTTAAAGTAAAATTCACCTAGTAACATTTTTATTTCTAGGGCTCTGATACACCAACTTAGCTTAAGCTAGTGTCTTGGAGTAGGAGAGTAATTAACTCTCCAAGATAGTAAACACAAACAAGTAGCTGTATCTTGTGGTAGGGAAGAAATCCAATTGTTGCATTTATGCTCTGGGAAAGCTCCTCTTAAAGGAGAAGCACGAGATCGTGTCCGAACCGGTGTGGGAATCAATCCTTCCTCATTGGGAACGACGCCAGATATTAACGTATTAAAAACGGTAAACCTCGGATTAACCATTGTCGAGGAGCCTGGGGTCACTTGTTGGTAAACCTTGGATTATGTCAAGGAGCCTTCAAGGGGATTGAGCTTGCTACTCTGCCCTTGCATGCATATCAGATCGTAGACTGTTCCCCTAGGTGTATTTGTCTCAGTTGGTAACCTTAGTGGCCATATTATTTAGGACTCTTCCTGAGGTGACAGTGGTGGGAAGATCCCACTGTACCTGGAGCAGACGTCGGCCAGACTCACTTGGATTTTCTGGGGGTTCACTTCACTCGAGACGGTTAAGTGGAGGAACTTGTGCCAGTCTATTCATTAAGCAGGTTGCCGGGGTAACCGTTCCAACCGCCATTTCTGTACTGAACTCTGCGATGTTGGATTTCATCACCAACTAGTGTTTTCGGTCCGGAAAGTTACTGTTTGTGTGTGTTTTATCTCCTAGATTCTTTAGGCGTGTGATTCAAATTTGTTTGGTTCTTTAGAGACCTTAGGTGCTTTTTATTGAGATTTTACTTTGTTTGCGTGTGAAGTAGTTAAAAGTCTTTAACTGTGGCTGAATTACCAAGACAGTCCTGTAGACTTCGGGGCCAGTCTCCTGAGATTATAAACGTGGCTGAGTTACTGAGGAAGTCTCATAGACTTCGGGGCCAACCTCCTGAGAAAGTACCAAGCCAACTTGAAGGCTTAAAAGTCCTCGTAACTCCTAGAAACAGTAGAGTTGGGTCACCGGAAGAAGGAGAATCTTCTTTGATAGTACATCCTGATTTTCAAACACTAGTAGCAAGATATAATCCACAGTCAGTGTCTGTCTCCGAAATCGCTGGTAGCTTTTCATCTACTAGTGATATAGGTGAAGAACCCGAAATATCCGAGCCTGAAAGTGAATTTGCTGCTACTCCGACATCGGATTTTGTTTCTCCAACTTTTAGTGGTCCTGGTTCACCTAGGGTAGAAAGAGTAATCATTCAAGATCTTCCTTCTGGACTTATTTCTATTAAAGAACTTGCTTTGGAAGAAGAAGAAGTAGGCATCCCTATCCCTGAAAATCAACCTGTCATTGAACTAAGGGAGCATGAATCAATTTTTTACAGTCCACCTAGGAGTAGTTCTTGGTATCTTTCTTTAACTAATTATTTAGAAAACTCAGGGTTAAGTTTTTCACCACCTCGTGCTCCTTATCACTCAACACCTAGAGGTTTTTATAATCCCGTAAATATGTCAGGACAGTCATCCATGTTTACTCAATCGCCCGAATCTTTTTTGTACAGCGGTCCATCTGTTCCCTCTGGGTATCAGTCTCTTTCTGGTACTTTTTTGGGAGCATCTCCTCAACCCATTGAGCAAAGGTTATTAACTGGAAGCAATGGTACAAAGCCGTTGAGCGTAGAAGACATTCTTATGATGTCAGGTTCTATTCCCAATCCTCAACCTCAAGGTGGCCAGTTACCGCCTGGGGGTCAGCCTCAATTAACGCCTGGGGGGCAACCTCAAGGTACACAATTTGCATCTGGGGGGCAACCTCAAGGACAATACATACCTATGGGGCAGTACGTTCCTCAAGGTCAACCCCAGACTCAATATGTACCCCAAGGTCAACCCCAGTATCAATTTATACCTCAAGGTCAACCCCAGTATCAGTATGTGCCTCAAGGTTATCAACCCCAAGGTCAATACTCGAACCAAGGTTTCCAACCACCCCAAGGTCAAACGTATGTTCAAGGAACAGGAAATGTACCGTTCAATTATCAATCCTACCCTCAACCCGGTTATGGTCCTCAGTATTCTCAACCTGTTATGGGTCAGTACCCCGGAATGAATATAGTGTGGGATCCATCGCAAACCCAACAGGTGTTGCAGCCAAGTGTACAGTTGTCATCTCAAACTGGACAACCCCTAGTTTGTGGTACACCCCAGCAACCAGTCCAGTCTAACATTCAAACTTCTGTACCTTTGGTAGTTTCTCAGCCTGGGCCCAGTACACCTCGTACTGCGCCTCAAACGACTGCTACAACTGCCGCTACATCTGTTCAATCTACCCCACCTACTTCTGGAGTATCGACAGCTCCAGTTTCTACTGTTCCTGTATCTACTCCTCAGACATCTTTACCACCGTTTGGATCTACGATTCAAACTTCAGTTCAGATGCCTGTAGGACAACCTGGTTTAAGTACGGTTGTCACAAGTCAATGATAATTCACCTATCAACCGTACCAGGGACAGTACCAATTCGGTCCTGCTGTCCAGCAGCCAGTTTATCAGTATCAACCGTATCCTGGGTACACTTATCAACAACCTCAACAACCCCAGTATGGTCCGGTTAATCCTGGTTTTCCGGGAGGATACAATATCCCGAACGTGATTCCTATTCCCAGTTATCCTGGATATCCTCCTCCTGGGGCTGGTCTCATGACCCAGAGTTTTAGGGATCCTAATCGGCAGTTACCGTTTATCGCAACTTTGGACTTGCCTGACTTGTCGCGCCTAACGAACGATCCCATTAATTATCTTCCGTTTTGGCCGCCAATGCCGAATAAGTTGCCCAATGATATTCCCAAGTTCGAAGGTAAATCAGGAGAGGACCCGTCGAACCATGTGATGAATTACCACCTCTGGTGTGCGTCTAACTCCATCACAGATGATTCAATCCGTCTTAGACTTTTCCAGCGCACTCTAATTGGTCTCGCGGCCAAGTGGTACATTGAGTTACCGGGAGGCACTTTTTATAATTTTAGTCAGTTAGCTACCTCGTTTTTAACTCATTTTCAGTTGCCAGTCCGGTATGACAATGGCACGGAATTGTTAACTTCGCTAAAACAATCGACATCCACGTACATTTCAGATCATATTCATGAGTGGAGACGTCGACGTCGTTTAGTGAAGGTATTTATTCCGGATTAGATCTTGGCTGAGTGGTTTGTAAAATCTTTGTTGCCAAAGATCACTGAAGATGTTGATAAAGCTAGAGTGGTTACTAAGGAGCAAGTCATTGCTCAAGCACAGTACCTTGACTTGGTCTATACTCAGTCAGGTACGTTACATGAAAAAATCCCCGATCTTCCCAAGCAAAATCAAATCGTTGCAGCTCCTTCGGGATCTCATGCCGCTGATGGTATGATTGGCACGGTTAACACTAAAAGTAAGAAGAAGTCTTCCAAGAATTCTTCCCCTATCATAACCTTGCCTGATTCCCCAACAGGAGATTCTTCTACAGAGATTTCCGCCGATATTCACGTTGTAGAATCATCCAAATCAAAATCCGGTGGGTAGAAGAAAGTAAAGAAGAAGAACAAAATGGATAAAAGTTCAAAGGAGAAACCTGAAAAGGCGGAATCCAATGACGAAAAGCACAAACCTCGTTATCCTTGTCTCATTTGTGACGATGAACATTTTACAAGAGACTGCCCTCATCGTGCAGAGGTTGCGAAGATTGTCAAGGGTTCCCAAACTCCTGCTGTTTTGAAGGATCCTTTTCCGGCTCAAGACAGTAAGATGATAGGTTCATCCTCGGGTGCCAATGAAGAACCCATATTGATGATGTCTCATGTTAGGATTGCGACTCAATCGCAAGATTATGGTAGTAAGAGTCCTGTTGATGGTAAAGAAGCAGAATCTTCCCATTCAAATCCATCAACCTCAGCTCCCGGTTCCGATCCACTACAGATCGAGAAACCTAATCCAGACTTGGTAATCAAACCGCCCGCCAAGGGTATACTTCGAAAGTCAGCTTTCAATCCACATGCGAGAGCGGCTCAGAATTATAACGTTGTTGAGGATTTAGCTGTTTCACCCTCAGCAATGTCGGCTTTGGAAGTGCTGCAATCATGCCCAGCACAACGTAAATTACTTTTTTCGGCTATAGGAGCTGTTGATGTTCAGGACCCGAACCTAATAATTTTCGATCTAGAAAATAGTACACCGCATTTGCCTCATCAAATGGCTTTCCAGATTCCAGTGATAGTAAAAAACAGGCCTATTCATCGACTATAATTGATGAGGGAGCCTCAACGTGTATTATGTCGATACAGTGTTGGAGATCGCTTGGTTCTCCTTCACTAAATCAATCCCCGATGATTCTAAAGGCCTTTGATGGCTGTGGGTTTCATCCTTTTGGAATTCTACAGGATTTACCTATAGGGGTTGAAGGAAAAACCGTTAGTCTAGATGTGGAGGTGGTTGATGCCCCTCTAGACTATAACCTTCTCTTGGGTCGAAGTTGGTCTTACGCTATGACAATGGTCGTTTCATCGGTCTTTCGAGTAATAAAGTTTCCACACAATGGGAAGATCGTAACAATAGACCAACTGGCTTACTTTTCATCCGACCCAACCTCTTCGGAGAGTATTCAGCATGTTGGTAAAATGACTATCCCATATAAGGATGTTGGAGTAGGATTAGTTAAAGATGCCGGTTTACTGGGAACTTTTCCTTTTCCTCCAATCAACACATCATCTTCATTTGCAACCATTCATATGATTACATCAGACACCATTATTTATGATGATCCTTGGATCGTCCCTTATGAATCTGAGATAGACTCATTTGGCAATTCCATGCCTTTGAGTCCATATGAAATTGCCTATGAAGCCATGCAGTCTTTTGCCAACCCGTGTTCAATCAAAAATGACTTAATGAATGTGGTCCGTGAGGAATCACTTTTCACATCAACCTCGGATTTAACTACGTTTTCTGAACTTGTTCACTCTGATGAGCAAATTCGTGAAATCCTATGTGTAGATGATTTACCATGGGAAGATCTCCATCGCAGATCTTCGTTTTTACCTGAGGATGATCGTTTTGAAAATGATTTCTCATCAATTTTTACAACTGAATATGTCAAGGAACCTCAGAATCCAATGAAACATCCCGATTCAGAGTTAAGTTTGGGAAACATCTCTCGAACTTTTCCTATTGACATTTCGGTTAAGCCGGGAATTATTGAGAACATTCATATAGGTGCCTCGTGTACAGATGACGAAATTCAAATATATAAGGCCCTATTTCAAGAATTCCGCGACGTGTTTGCCTGGTCCTATGAGGAAATGCCAGGAATTGATCCCGCGATTGTTGTTCATGAGATCAAGACTTACTCGGACGCTAAACCCGTCCGACAATGTTTGCGTCAGATTCACCCACGAAAAGCTGCCGCAATTAAAGCAGAAGTTGAAAAACTGTTGAAAGCAGGTTTCATTTATCCGATCCCATTAACGGATTGGGTATCGAATATTTTTCCTGTTAACAAAAAGCAGGGAACAATAAGAATATGCATCGACTATAGGGACATTAATCGAGCCTGTCCAAAGGACAATTACCCAACCCCCTATATCGATCAAATCATTGATGATTGTGCCAGCAACGAAATATTCTCCTTTATGGACGGTTTTTCTGGATACAATCAAATCAACATTCTACCTGCCGATCAACCAAAAACGACTTTCATTTGTCCATGGAAGACATTTGCTTATTGCAAATTACCTTTGGGCTTAAGAATGCCGGAGCAAATTTTCAAAGGGCGATGTCTTATGCATTTCATGACATCAAACACATTGTGCAACCGTATCTCGATGACTTGCCTGCTCATTCATTACATCGAGCTGACCACCTCGTCCATTTACGAGCAATCTTTATGAGGTGTAGGCATTATCGTATTCGATTGAACCCACACAAATGTGTCTTCTGTATAGAAACGAGACGATTGCTGGGATTTGTAGTTTCGAAAGCCGACATTCGCATTGATCCCTCGAAGGTTGAATCTATCATCAAATTGCCTCCTCCTTCGAGTCTTCGCCAACTCCAAAGTTTGCAGGGGAAAGCAAACTTTTTACGATGATTCATTCCTAACTACGCCGAGGTTACAAAGGGTTTTACCCGGTTGTTGAAGCAAAACACTCCATTTTATTGGGATGAGATAGCTCAGAAATATTTTGATGCACTCAAACACGCGTTGACCCATGCACCGTTGTTGCATCCTCCCAACTACAACCAGGATTACTTCTTGTATCTCGCCGCCTCTCATTCCACCATTGGAATGGTCTTAGTTCAGGAAGATGAATCAGGAATTGAACATGTGATATATTACCTTAGTCGAACGTTAAATCCAACTGAGCTAAAATACTCACATGTGGAGAAATGGCATTAGCAGTCGTCCAAGCTGTCCAACGTTTTCGTCACTACTTTCTACTACGTAAAACTAAGGTAATTTCGGATTGCAACGCTATGATCTAAATTTTGACCAAGCAATTGCTAGGGGGCAAGTACTCTAAATGGATCGTTATCCTGCAAGAGTTCGACTTGGAATTTGAGAAGTCTAAGTCTAAGAAATCTTTAGTTTTTGCGGAGTTAATGTGTGACTTCCCGCGTGCTGACACGGAAACTGTGGTGGAGGAGCCCATTGCGGACGAATCCTTGTTTCTAATCAGCACTTTAGATCCGTGGTATGGGGATATCATCGTTTATCTCCAGACCCAATCCTTTCGGCCAGAAATTTCAAAGTCAGAACGTCGGAAAATTCGATTCCAGTCCCAACAATTCAGGATTATTGGAGATACTCTTTATCGCCGTGGGGCGGACTCTGTTTTTCGACGTTGCTTAACTCACGAGGAAGCTGAAAGGGTTCTAAATGACTGCCACTCTGGAGCGTGTGGCGGTCATATGTCTGGGTATGCCACAACCCAAAAGATATTGCGCGCTGGTTATTTCTGGCCGTCTTTATTTAAAGATTGTATTACGGCGGTCCGAAAATGCCACAACTGCCAGATTTTTGATCGTAAGATGCGCGCTCCACCTGCTCCTCTCCACCCTATAATTGCCGTTGGTCCTTTTGCCAAATGGGGTATCGATTTTATTACATGTAACCCTCCCTCGGCTGGGGGACATTCGTATATCATCCTTGCGGTAGATTATTTTACTAAGTGGGCCGAGGCGATGCCTACATTCGAGGCAGACGACAAGACAACTGCAATTTTCGTGTTCAATCATATAATTGCTAGGTTTGGTGTCCCACAAGCGATAATCACTGATCATGGGCGTCATTTTCAAAACGTTATGATGACCGAACTTACAGGCCAGCTTGGTTTACGTCACAATAGTTCAACCCCTTATTATCCACAAGCGAATGGTCTGGTTGAGTCCATCAACAAAGTTTTAGTTATCATGATCCGACGAATCATTGGGATTCATCGGTCGAATTGGCACAACATGCTATTTTCAGCGCTTTGGGCGTACCGAACTTCAGTAAAAACATCAACAGGGTTCACTCCTTTCCAACTAGTCTATGGTTTGGAAGCCGTGTTACCCATTGAATGCGAAATCCCGTCACTGCAAATGGCCATCGAGTTACTTCCAGCCACTTCCGAAGAGGAAAAGCGTTTATCATACTTGGCTCAATTAGATGAGAATCGACGTGATGCTGCATTGGCGATCGAGACTCATGCAAAACGGATGAAAGCTCAGTATGATCGAAATGTGACCCCTCGAAATTTTTCGGAAGAGGATCTAGTCTTAGTTTATGATCAAGCTAATGATAAATTAGGTGCTGGAAAATTCGTTCCTATGTGGCATGGTCCCTATGTTGTCAAGCGAAAGCTAGCCAAAGGGGCTTATGAATTGGTAGACTTTGATGGGGACTCTTTGGGTAAACCCAGAAATGGCCTTTACTTGAAGAGGTATTATGCTTAAAAGAATGGGTATGGAGATTTTTAGTTAGGATAGTTTTTCTTTCTAGCTGGTGTGTTTTAGTTTAAACAGTGTGCTTAGCTTAGAGACTGTTTTTTCGTCATTATTCCTACTTATCTTGGTTTTACTCTTGATATTACAGATGTCGATGCCTCTCCAAACATACATTGGTTTCGCTGATGGTGCTTGTCGTAATACACGGAACATCTCTTCCGCAGCTTGGGTTATCTATTCTCCCTCTGACGAGTTAGTATCTATGCATGGGGTAAGCCTCGGTCAAACAACAAACAACATTGCCGAGTACAGTGCAGTGATTGAGTTATTGTCTGAATCTATTTCATTTGGGATTCAGAGTTTGATAGTGAGGTTAGATTCTGAACTCGTTGTATTACAGCTTAATAGAGTGTATGCCATTAGAAATCCAGTGTTATTAAGATTATTTTGGAGAGTGCGTCTCTTGGAACGTGAATTTGATTATATTGAATATCAGCATATTCCGAGGTCTTTAAATACATTAGTAGATGCAATTGCTTCTCGAATGTTAAATAGACATTTTCAATAATCATACATGTAAATTTAAAATTATTCCATAACATGATCAACAAGATAAGCCGATAATAATAGTGATATATATATATATATATATATAGGAGTGTGTTAAAAAATACATCGTCTTCGATCATAGGTTGAAAAACACCTTATGATCAGCAAAAATGATAAGTACAAAAAACAAAATGTCACATGTGCCCACAATAGGCAATCATCCTATCACTGGTGATGATCTCCATAAGAAACCACTGCATGGGCCACCTTGCAAAGGAACCTCCTAAAAGGTCTTGGGACTCCAATCACATAGCGCTGAAGTCGACGAGGAATATCGTCTATAGTGGTCTCAAGAATATCTCCTGTCAAGTGCTCAAGATGACCCTCCAACTCGGCCAAAACCTCTGTTGATTTGTCCTGTGGGGCTGGCGCAGGTGCAACTGGTTGCCTCCTCTCGAAAGGCCAGAGAGCGGCTGGTCGCTGTGGACCCACATCTGCATTTTAAAATTTTTACTATCAGTTTTGAGATGATGGAAAAATAAAAAAAATTAAAATAGGAAAAATGTTGAAAAGGATTTTACCTGACTCGTCCCACTGCTCTCTTGGTGGAAGAACCATGTCTGGGTCACCACGAAAATCTATCCCAGCGTAAGGGAAATCCTGAATGGAAAAGACCTGGTTTTCCAACCATTGGAAATACTCAGGTTTGAAGCGAGCAACCTCTGTCCTCTCGTCCGAGTGACGGGCCATGATTGTGACCCATCGCATCAGTTTGGGCTCTCGAGGAAGCCCAGCTCCAACAGTAAGGTGCTATTGGATCAGCATAGGAACCCTCTCCAGGTCAAAACTCACAACCAAAGCCCCATAACCAAAGGTCTTTATTCGTCCGTTCTTGGCCCTGGTCAGTTGGCCTTTCACATTGGCCAACACGACATCGCACCAGTTGAAGATGGTGCCTCGAAAGCAATCAACTGCCATATGCATCTGGGATCCGATGGCAATATGTAATGCAGCAGCTCCGCAAAGTCTGGTGACAGTAAACGCAATCACCATGAGTTCAGGACGGGATATGGTCTTTATGTCTATCCCTTTGTCTCTAGCCTGGCTGTTGCAGTACTCTAGCCGGAGGCTATCGACAGACTGGCCACTTGGCCTAGTCCCGTGCAGAGTCAAGTCTTCACCTCTCTTAGGCAAACCAGTCAAGAAATAAATGTCCGCCGGCTCGATTTCGAGCTGGTGGCTGCCAATGAAGAAGCACTGGTCCTGTATGCTCCATCTGTCAACCAGCCACTGTAAGAAATCCACCTGAGCCCTCATGCCAGGAATGGCCCAGAATTTGTACAGTCCGCACACCCTCAAAGCATCAAGTGAAGGCTGATGATTCCATGCGGCAGCATCCACGTCCTCGTGCTCTCGTTCACGCCAATCTAGCATGATGTACTCTCTGCATCAAGTATAAAGATTAATTAAATTGCTAGAAAATATTTTGATTGGTCCATTTTTGAGAATTTTTGGGTTCAAGCGGCAGGGTACGCACCCTCCGGGTTAGACACAGTGCGTGGGACCGCACTTTGTCTACACGGAAGGTGCGGACCCCGAGCTTTTTCCCAATGGAGAAAAAGTCGGGGTCCGCGGGTCCGCAATGGTAAACCTGCGGGCCCCCGCGCGCGGGTTTTGCGCCTAAAAACCCTCCCAAAAGTGAAAATAAAGGACTAAAACAAAAAATTAAACGGTTAAAAATGAAGAGTAGGATGATGTGGATTACCTGGAGAAGACGGCGCTCGATTCCGACGGTTGGATTTTCCGCAATCTTCACGGGAAGTTTTCTAAGCAAAAGCACTATTTTCTCACCCAAACTCAAACGGTAAAAATGATTTGACAAAGGCCCTTTTTATAAGTTTTTTGAGTAAATAAATCGCAAATTTGTTTATATTTCACTTTGAAAAGGTATTTTGCGACATTTTTATCCATTTCATACAGGTATGAGTAATGTTTGTGTTTTTGTGCAGAATAAAGGATTATTCAGAAGAAATCTATCATTTTCAACAGAAAAACATGTAGAGTCATCTTTAAGCTCTTTTCTGACTCCTAAAACATGAAAAGATTGCCGAGTGTTTCTTTTAAACTCGTTAAAATAGAATTAAAAGACGGTCCACTTACCGCTCTTTTCCGACCGTAAAAACATGAAAAGATTGCCGGATTTTTGTCGTTTCAAATTCGATATTGGTTATAAAACGACGTGTCATTGATCACTTTTTTACTTTTTCGGGTCAAAGGCACTAATGACGAAAAGTACTCCTTGGTCGTAAAAGATCAAGCGGTTCTCTCAAGTATTATTTTATACTTTTTTGGGCTTGGGAGACACAAATTTACGAAAAAGGTCAACCCTGGAGTCTTCTTAAGTTTTTCAGACTCTCTAAAATTGAAAAACGCCGAGTTTCTCCTATACTGGACTCGTTAAAATTTCACAGTAAAGGACCTGTTCAATTACAAACAGGAACGAACCACTCCTTCTTAGGGTTCAAATTTAAACTAAGTTGGACTCATCCGAAGGATGAGCTTATAATCAAGCAAATGATATCCTCCTCAGGCTTGTCAAAAATAAAGAGGTACTTGCTAGAAATGGTGGGGGAAAAGAGAGAAAAATGAGCCTGTTTGTCATACTTTGTAACCACTCTTGAACACGACACTTTTATTCACCTGGGTTGGGAAATCCTTTGCCTAACAGTTGATCAAACCACATTGAAAGTCTTCAGCCGGTTTCTGGGTATTAACTTTGGGTCAATTATCACCAAACCATCTGTCGTGTCGTTATGTGTTCAAGAGGTCACTGCCAATAAGCCATTCATCTGCAAAATATCTGTCATCCATCTTGACCATCCCTGAGTCAGTTCTTGCAACTAAATTTCTTCAACTTGATCTATGATTTCGTGTTGTGGGCTTGCCTACGATGGATCGCTTTCTATCGACATTAGCTCATTATCTAGAAAGATGATCTAGGAATCGTCAGTACCTTGAGATCTGCATGCATCAATGGCAGGTTTCTCGCCTTTGACGACAATTTACATCATTGAATTTCGATCAAAGGATTCTGTGACATGCTCGACATCAACACATTTATTCGCATCTCATGGATTGTACTGGGTACTTTGAGAGCCATTGACATCACTGGTGGTTTCTCTCACACTTGTTAACAGTTTACATCATTGACTGGTAATCAAGTGGTTTCTACCATGTTCGACATCAACACATTCATTCGCATGGATAGAATCGTACTGTTTCGGGAAGTAGAAATGAAGACCCTGGATCTAGTTTCCACAATCCAGGCTGCGAGGAATTTTGTATTCATTATATAATGGAATATTCATAAACAGATGGCTGCACCCATACTGTGTCCACATGAGTCTATACTTGTGATGTTTTACAAGATCATTCCTGTATCAGAAAAGTAGTTAGTTTCTAGACAGTTTTTATCTGAGTATGGGAATGCCTACCTCAGCGATGATATGATCTCATATATATATCTTGCATTGAATGTTTTTACAGGTTCCGACCGGGTTCTCCACAAGATGATCCTCGAAATGATAAAGTACTTCACTCTTCCTAAATGATAAGAAATCCTCATCTACTACAGACTTCGCACTTTAGGGGGCAATCTGTTACACAAAAATATCGTCACCATGATTATTTGCAGTCAGTATGGGTCTATCATCACTTGTACTGTCCTCCTAAGCAAGTCTCAGACCTCAGCTCTTCAAATCAACCTTTGGAAATGAGAGAAAGACATTAAAAATCAATGTAACTCTGGTTCCGCACTTTCTCTCATGGTCACCTGCGGTCCCGCACCTTCTGTGTACAAAAGCTGCATACTTGCCGCTCTGTCCCTAACGGTGTAGGTGCAGACCCCTGTGAAAGTCAAAAGGCGCAAGTTTTATCTTAAAAAACTCACTTTGGGTTAATTCTAGAGGTTTCTAGAAGGAATTTTGACGTGGATTGTTCGCTCTGAGGTGGTTCATGCATCCCAAAAGAGAAGGAGCTAATCCCTTGATGAGAGGAGCTATCCCTTTGAAGGAGGGCTTTATCCCTTTGAAGGAGGACCTAGTAACCTCCCTCCATTGCACTATAAATACAGGCATTGGGCTGGTTGCTGGAGAGGTTAGAAGCTGAACATTTTTGAGGGTAAATGCTGGTGAAATTAAGACTTCCTAGTTAAGCCTAAAGAGGAGAGATCACATACCTTTTTGGTTTCATTGGGGAGTGAGTGAAACTTGTCAAAGTAGAGGAGACTTCTTGCTGGACCCTGGGAGGAGCTTGTACAGCGTCAAGGCAAAGGTTGTAAGGTTCTTCTTCTTTTGAATTAATACAATCAAACTCATTTTTCTCAACAAGTATCTTATGTTATTTGTTTCATGGACTCCTTGACTTTCATGTTAAATATGTTTTGTGCAATTGGCTTTTCAGGTGCTATTTAATTTGTTTGCCTTGTTTGTGTTTGCAGATTCGTGAAGAGGAGCTCATTTGGATCAAAGGAGCGAAGGCATCCACAAGCTAGCGTTGGACCTAAGGTAGGCCCTAAAAACACTTGTTTGCTATTGTTTATTAAAGCATATTTAGAGAAAGATAGTGTCTGGTTGGTTTGCTTGTCATTAGGTATTCTTTAGATTCTAGGAAGGTCTATCTTGTCCGCAAGATCGACTTATTCCGTGTGACACTGGGTTAGGTCATGTCCTTGATTAAGTTTTTTGTTAGAGGCTTTGTATTTGTGTTATTTATAAATTTTGGGAGTTTCATTAAGTTCTGGGTAGATGTTTGGATCTTAGCCTTGAAAAAGTGGCTTAGATGTCGAGGTTTCTGGCACATAATTGAGTGAAAAAGAATGCAGTCATTGGGAAGCAAGCTTGTGGGAGTGACTGGAGGGTTACAGTCACTTGGAGGCCTTGCTATGGGAGCAACTGGAGGTCTAGTTCACTGAAAAGGAAAGTTAACTTAGGGGTTGGGTGCCTGGAGTGGTTGGTTTGCCCTTGGTGGTCCTGTAGCACATGAGGGAAGTCAGTAAGGTCTTGTTTTGTCAACTCCATTTCCTTAAGGTTATCTAGAGGTTGAGTCATGTCATAATAACCCTCAAGTCATGTTTACCCCAGACAAGCTAGTGAAAGCGGGTAGATAAGGGAGGAGGCATGTTACAGAGTGGTATTAGAGAGGTTTCCATTCTCTTTGGGCAATATATGATACCACAAAGTCGTATCAGAGCATGGTTCAAACACTTAGACCTGATGGGATAGATACATGTGGTTATGCATGCATTGTCATGGTTATGGTTGTCTTGCATGGTGTCACTATATGCAGTTGGTATTGTCATGCATGATGTTGGCATATTTATGTGATTATGATTATACATGTATCGTGCTAATGTGGATTGATTTCACAAATGAGATAAGTCTCCCATGAATTTCATTGAAGTATGATTTTAGTTATGGTATCTATTTGGTTTATCTGACATGGTACACTTGGAGGAAGAATAGAATCAAAGATGATGAGAAAAATGGTAAAATATAGTTCACGTGACTCTCCCTACAAATCAGTTGGGAAACAAGGATATGGGTATTCTCTTGATATGGCAGACACATTGAGGGGTTTGAGGGCAGAGATCAGAAGTTGCAAGGCTGACAATGACAAGTTGGTTGAGACTCAGGAAAGACTTGCAAGGGCCCAAGAAAAATAGGCAAAGGTCAATGTAGTCATCATTCAAAGTTTGTCAGAATTGTAGAGACATGGACAAATGAGGATTAGTCAAGGGCAGGAAGAGAAGACTAATGGAGACCATGGTAGAAGGTTTCAGTCAGGATACATGTTGGATAGAGGGGACACAATCAGAGGTGGTAGATCATTAGATACACTTGACAGGAGGACTGGTATGTATGGATATCACTCTAGTTCCTCATCTAGTAGACATCACCAGAGTATCACTTCGATCATCCTTATAGTAGGAGTGAGTACTTTCTTGAGGAGTTCAAGAAAGTAAAGCCCCCTATATTTGATGGAGAGATGAAGAAGTCAGAAGATGCAGAGGCATGGTTGCTTGGGATGAAGATATTATTCACATTACATAACTATTCAAAGAACATGAAAGCCAAAATAACCACCTTCAGTCTAAAAGGGAAAGAAAATATCTGGTGGGAAGATGTGAAGAATTTTAGGGGCATTCGAGAAGAAGAGTTGATTTGGGATGAGTTCGAGATACTCTTCAAGAAGAAGTACTTGTTTGAGAGGTATTATGATGATAGAGCTAGGGAGTTTTATAAGTTGCAAATGGGTTGCATGACATATGATGAGTATACTAGCAGGTTCTTGGAGTTGTTGAAGTATGTCCCTTACCTAAAGGATGAGAAAGTGAAGATTCAAAGGTTCATTAGTGGGTTTCCAACAACATATAGAGATTAGATTGAGTTTGATGAGCCTCAGCCATTGAAGGAAGCCATCAGGAAACTGAAGCATTTTTATGAGTAGTAAAAGTGTAAAGATGAGCCTAAGCGTGATTTGAAGGGAAATGAGAAAGTTAAAGGGAAGTGGTCACCGAAGTGGGGAAGACCTCAGGATGCAGGTGAGAAAGAAAATGTTTCTCCTTACAAGAAGTTTAATGCAGTTGAGAAGGGACATGGGTCACAACTTGGAGAGCAATATAATAGAGGTGATGGTAAAGGACTGTTGCAGTGTTGGATATGTGGCAAATATCATTGAAAGAAGGATTTTCCGTTGTACCTGGGTGGCAGGCCTTAGATCTACAGTGCCCAGGAGGTGCAAATGGTTGGGGATGTGGGCCATAACATTCCTTATATTTATGCAGCTATGGAAAACAAGTAGGCAAATCCCCAGGCATCCATTATTGAGATGGAAGGTAAGCTCTGTGGTCAAGTTATTTATATTTTGATTGACCCTGGATCTAATTATAATTATGCTAATCTTGACCTAGGGGATATGTGTGGTTTGAGAAAAGAAGTGCATGCAAAGTCTTGGTTGGTGTAGTTGGCTACAAATACTAAGGAGATAGTTCACCATTGGGTAAGAGCTTGTGCATTTGAGCTGAATGGTATGCCTACATAAACACATCTAAATGTGATTCCATTGGGGTCATATAATATTCTTTTGGGTATGGATTGACTGTACCTCCATAGGACCAAAGTAGATTTCCACAACAAGGCTATTGAGTGCCTGGATGATAATGGGGAAAATAGAATCTTGCAAGGAAAGAAGAAGCCTACATCGGTGAGGATGGTCACAACTATGTAGGCTAAGCGCAGTCACCTGGAGGGGTGTGTACTATTTGTAGTCCATATTTCCAGTGACAATGGTAAGCATTTTGAGGATGCATAAATATTCAAGAGGTACCCTGTATTACAAAAATTTCAAGATGTGTTTCCAATAGATATTTCAGAGTTGCCTACCCACCGAGAAGTGGAATTTTCAATTGAGTTGGTACCAGGGGTGAAATCAACATCAAAGGCACCTTATAGGATGAGCACTCTAGAGTTAGTGGAATTGAAGTTGCAGTTGAAGGAAATTCTTGACAAGGGATACATTAGGCCAAGTGTGTCACCTTGGGGTGCACCAATGTTGTTTGTGAGGAAGAAGGATGGTACTCTCACGTTATGTATTGATTAAAGGTAGCTAAACAAGGTAACAATCAAGAATAGGTATCTGTTGCTAAGGGTTGATGATTTGTTTGACCAGTTGAAGGGAACAAAAATGTTCTCAGATTGATTTGAGATCAGAATACCATCAGATATGCATCAAAGAAGAGGACATCTACAAGGCTGCTTTTCGGAGCAGGTATGGGAATTATGAGTTTTTTGTGGTTCCTTTTGGTTTGGATAATGCTCCAACTACTTTTATGTGCTTGATGAATAGTGTATTGCATCCTTATCTCGACAAGTTTGTGATTGTATTCAGTGACGATATATTGATATAATCTAAGAATGAGGAAGAGCATGTTGAACACTTAGTAACGATATTGAGATTGCTAAGAGAACATCAGTTGCATGCCAAGCTTAGAAAATGCATTTTCTTCCAGACATAGTTACATTACTTGGGACATGTTATTTCCAAGGAAGGCATA
Source organism: Pinus tabuliformis (assembly GCA_031772625.1). NCBI lineage: Eukaryota > Viridiplantae > Streptophyta > Pinopsida > Pinales > Pinaceae > Pinus > Pinus tabuliformis. Next base: position 1,103,226,094 of record CM062819.1, read on the forward strand.
ACAATGGACCTAGAAAAGATAAGGGCTATCATGGAGTGAGAAGCTCCTAAGAATGTGGATGAGGTTAGATCATTCATGGGGCTAGCAGGTTACTATAGGAGGTTAATCACAAAAGTCTCATGGATCGCATATCCTTTTACATCCTTGCAGAGGAAAGGAAAGAAATTTGAATGGACATAAGAATGTGAAACAAGTTTTGAGCAGTTGAAGTAGTTGTTGACAAACACTCCAGTGTTAAAGATTGTAGATATAGATAAAGAGTTTGTGGTGTGCACAAATGCTTGCAAGGGAGGAATTGGTAGAGTCCTGATGCAAGAGGGCCAGGTGGCGCGTTATGAGTCAAGGAAACTGAATGAGCACGAGCAAAATTATGTGACTCATGACCTTGAGTTGGCAGTGATCATTCATGCATTGAAGATGTGGAGGCACTATATTCTTAGCATGAGGTTTGTATTGATGAGCGATGGAAATGGTATGAGGTACCTATTTGACCAATTGAATCTGAATGCTAGGAAAGCTATATGGTTGGCCACCTTGACTGAGTTTGACTTTGAAATCATATACATTAAAGGAAAGGAGAACAGGGTTGCAGATGCTCTCAGTAGAAGAGTACAGGTAAATCTTATAGCAGCTATGAGTTCTTATGGGACGGATTTACAGGGTCGTATAGGCAGGATAATAGGATGACAGGTACCAACAACTTAAGCATGTGTTACAATATGGTATAGGTGATCAATATGTGTATTATCATCTCAGAGCAGATGGCTTGGTCAAATTCAGGGACAAGATTTATGTGTTGAATGACAGTGAGATCAAGAATATTATCTTAAGGGAGTTTCATGTCAAGCCATACTTGGGTCACCCAGGATATCAGAAGATATTGACCGAAACGAAGAAGTTCTACTATTGGCCAAATCTGAAGAAGGAACTGGCAGAGTTTTTTGTTAACTACTTGGATTGTTAGCAGGTGAAAGCTGAGTGTAAGCACCCAGTTGGTTTGTTACATCCTATTCCAATTCCATAATGGAAATGGGAGGTAATTCCATGGATTTCATTACACGTTTGTCGAGGACATTGAAGAATCATGATTCCATCATGGTTGTGGTTGATAAATTTAGCAAGGTAGCTCACTTCGTTCCAGTTAAGACTACTTATTTAGCTAGTGAGGTAGCACAAGTCTTTGTCAGGGAGATAATGAGGTTACATGGTGTTCTGAAGGATTTTATGTCAGACAAAGATGCTAAGTTCACTTGGAGGTTTTTGAAGGATTTATTTGCAGGTTTGGGTACAAAATTGGCCTTTAGTACAACTTATCATCCACAGAAGGATGGAAAAATAGAGAGGGTCAATAGGATCCTGGAGGATATGCCGAGGATGTATGCCATGCATCAACAACAAAAGTGGGAGGAGTATCTTCCATTGGTTGAGTTTGCCTACAATAATGGGTATTAGGAGTCACTGAGGATGAGTCCATTTGAGGCAATATATGGGCGGAGTTGTAATACTCCCATCAGCTGGAGTGATCTAGTGAACAGGGTGTTGATAGGACTAGACATGTTGGCATAAATGGAATAGGAAATGCAGGTTATAAAGAAGAATCTAAAGGTAGCACATGATAGGAAGAAGAGTTATGTAGACTAGCATAGGGCATTTAAGGAGTTTCAGGTTGGGGAGCATGTTTAATTTCGTGTCAAGCCCAAGAAGAGCTCCTTGAGGATTGGATCATGTGCAAGTTGGCACCTCGATATTGCATGGCTTTCGAGATCCTTGAGAGGATTGGACCAGTGGCTTACAGACTTGCACTGCCTTCGACAATGAAATTCTGTGATGTTTTCCATTTTTCATTTCTTAAGAGATATGTAGAAGATGTTTGTCATGTTATTGATTGGTATGTATTGCAGTTGGAGCTAGAAGGAGAGTTCTAGCTAGAACCTCAGTGCATATTGTAGCAGAAACAACTCATGCTCTAGAACAGAAACTGAGAAACTTAAAGTGCAATAGAAGCACTTTGAGCCTGATGAATCTACATGGGAGATGGATGATCAAATGCGGGTTATGTATCCTTCATTTTTTTCCAGTGGAGGAAAATGAGATTTTTTTGGTATATGTACATATTTGTGTATGGTTGATATTGTAAATACCACAATGAGTTGTGTTATAAAGCTCCAATAAGCGGTATTTTTGTCATGTTTTCATGTTTGTCATGATGGTTTTGCTTTTGAGTAGGTTGTTCATTGTAAATACTATAACGAGCTGGGTTATAAAGCTCCATGGGAAGTATGTTTTGGTTTTTCAGCGATTTTTCTGGTTGTAGGTGTCATTGAACACCAAGGACGGTGTTCCCCTAAGGAGGAGGGGTTTGTAATAGCCCCGAGTTAAAAGTTCATGTAATAAAGTTAATAAAGGCAAAATAATACCAAGGTCATGGGACACTTATTCCAAGTTGAATGTTGGGCAAAGTATCCTAGTGGGCATCACTTGTTGTTTATTATGGCTAAAGGGAAATTGGAAAAGGATTTGAAAAGGAAAAAAGGCATTACTGGTATTTTTTTATGAAAATAAAGGAAGATAGGAGAAAAGAGAGGTGAAAGGACACATGTTGCATGTGAGGAGGAAATTGAAGGAAATATAGGAAAAATGAAGAAATTAGAGGCATTAATAATAAAATGACATCAAAACATCAGTTTGGGGCCTTTTGTCAGTTTTGTTTTGGAATTAGTCTTAGAGAGGAGAAGAGCACCAAGAGGAGAAGGAAAGAAAGCAAGCAAAGGAAGGATAAGGAGAACAAAGAAAAGCAAAGGAAATCAAAGATAAAGTAAGGAAAGGTTGGATTAAGCGACTTCAACGAGAATACTTGTTGGTAACATATTGCATGTATGATTTCCTAACTGGTTTTGGCATGCTTGATATATGAATGTGTGTATTTGGTTCATTTGCTGTTATTGGCATGGGTTTTGTTGGGTTTCGTTAGTGGTTTTAGCCTTACCTTGCCCTTTCTTTATAACCATGGTGTGATGGGATTCATTCTTGGTTGAAATTTGGATTGCCGGAAGGTTTTGGATCTGGGTGAGGTGGTCTCAGGAAAATCCCAAGGGTTGGGGGTGGGGATGGATTTCTTTGGGAAGCCCTCAATAGGTGGGTGGAGACAACAAATAGCCTCAAAGGGATGGTGAAGGAATTATGAGGCATCCAAGCTTGGTTTGGTTTTGTGATGTCAGGACTGGTTTAGGTGAGATCACAGTAGTGTGAGGGTGGAGGGGGTTTAACCTCTAGATTCATTTGTTTTTTGTGGATTAGTTTATCCCTTGAGATCCCACATCCATGCTTAGAATATGACACATGGGTGATTTGATGAAAGAAAGATTTGGTTCAGCCCAATCTATGGTTGGGTGGTACGTGGAAGTACCTGATTTTGTTGGCTTTCACATATGTCAATAATATCTAAGTTCCTCTTCTATTTTATAAGTAACTGTACTTGTTATTATATGGATTTAATGGTTGTTCTATCATTGTTATTTATTTGGTTATATGCTGGTTATGAGCATGGTTCTATGACATATTCAAGTCATGGAACTTATCATGTTTGATTAATAAATGAATGATTATTGAATGCATGACCTAATAGACGTTATTACAACTATTCTAAGAGGGCATCAGTTCTTCTTGGTAAGCCTCAGATAAGTTTTAGATCCCTATGTTCTGATATGCATTCATGACCTATATATCTTATGTTCTTAATGTGTTTGACGGAATGACTGTCATTGTTAAACTGGGTTAGGTCAAGTCCTTGATTAAGTTTTGTGTTAGAGGCTTTTTCTACGTGTTATTTATCATTTATGGGAGTTTCATTAAGTTCTAGGCAGAGGTTTGGATCCTAGCCCTGAAAAAGTGGCTCAGATCTTGAGGTCGCTAGCACAAAAATAAGTGAAGAAGACTGCAGTCACTGGAAAGCAGGGTTGTGGGAGAAACTGGAGGGTTATAGTCACTTGGAGGCCTTGTCATGCGAACGAATGGGGGTCTAGTTCACTGAAAAATAAAGTTAACTCAGGAGTTGTGTACCTGGAGTGGTTAGTTAGCTCCTGGTGGTCTCGTAGCACCTAAGGGAAGTTAGTAAGGTCTTGTTTTGTCACCTCCATTTCCTTAAGGTTATCTGGGAGGTTGATTCATGTCATACTATCCCTCAGATCATGTTTACCCTAAGAAGTATAGTGAAAGTGGGTAGTTATGGGAGGAGGTGTGTTACAACAAGAGTATGAGAGAGATAGAATAAAGAGAGAGCTCCAACCCAAAACTTTCAAAAGGATGTGAATTGATCCTCAGAAGACTTTTTATTAATGAGGCCTTTATTTTCTTTAATTTTCCTTCAATTTCCTCCTCACATGCAACCCATGACCTTTAAGCTTCCTTTTCTCCTATTTTCCATTATTTTCATAATTAAAATTCCAATTAATGCCTCTTTGCCTTTTCAATGCCTTTTCCACTGCCTTTGGAAATTTCCTTATCCATAATAAGCCAAATGAACACCCAATAGGATGTTTTGCCCAACATTCAACTTGGAATGAGTGTCCCATGACCTTGGTCTTATTTTTGCCTTTATTAACTTTATTACATGGAATTTTAACCCATGGTTGTTACAAATGAACTCTTTTCTTGGTACATGTAGCCAACTATACCAACCAATATTTTGCATGCACTTCTTTTCTCAAACCACACTTATCCACCAGGTCAGGATTAACATAACTATAATAGATGTAAGGTCAATCAAAATAGAAACAACTAGATCACAAAGCTTACCTTCCATCTCAATAATGGATTCCTAATGATTCAGCTGCTTGTTATCAAATGCTGCATAGATCTGAGGGATGCTTTGGTCCACATCCCCAACTGTCTATGCCTCCTAAGCGTTGTAGATCTAAGGTCTGCCACCCTGAGACAATAGACAATCCTTCTTGCAATGATCCTTGCCACATATCCAACACTGCAATGGTTCTCTGCCACTACCCTTATTCTACAGTTCTCCAAGCTGATACTCATGTCCCTTCTCTATTTTATTGAACTTCTTATAAGGAGCAAAATTTTATTTCTCACTTGCTTCTTGAGGTCTTCCCCGCTTTGGTGGCCACTTTCCTTTAGTATTGTCATTCCCTTTCCAACCCTTCTTGGACTCAGACTTACGATTTGATTTCTCATAACAATGCTTCAACTTCCCAATGACTTCTTCTAGCGACCGAGGCTCATCATACTCAATCTGATCCTTGAAGGCTATTGGCAGTCCACTGATGAACCTTTGAACTTTGGTCTTCTCATCATTGATGTAAAGCACATACCTCAACAACTCCAGGAACTTAGTCATGTACTCCTCATCTATCATAGATCCCATCTTCAACCGATAGAACTCCTTGGCCTTTTTGTAATAGCACCTCTCTGAAAAATACTTCTTCCTGGAGAGTCTCTTGAATTCATGCCAACTACACTCCTATGTCTTGATGTCTCCGACACTCTTCACATCTTCCCATTAGATGTTTGCTTTTCCTTTGATACTAAAAAATAGCTATCTTGGACTTCATGTTCTTTGTATAGTCATGCAACTCAAAGAACCTTTTCATTCTAAGAAACCATGGCTCTGCATCGTCCGTCTTCTTAAAATATCCATTGAATGTATGCGGCTTGGCTTTCTTGAAATCATCCAAAAAGTATCCATTCTCACTCCTCTTGTAAGGATGATAACAATGATGACCATGATACCTATCTGAACCAGAACTAGAATAGAACCCATAACCACTGCCTCTCATATCAGGTGTATCCAAGAACCTACCATGTCTAACTGTGGCATCCCTATTCGACCTATGCCCTCAATGAGACTTGCTACCATATGCCCCATTAGTCATGTCCTTCTGTCCATAACTAATCTATGGTTGTCCATGTCTCTGAAAATTTGAAAAACTATGAAGGATAACTGCATTGACTTCTCCTTTTTCTTCTTGTTCCCTGGAAAGTCTTTCTTGTGACTGAATGATTATGTTATTATTTGCCTTGCAACTTTTGATTTTTGCCTTTAAACTTCTCAAGGTATATGCTATGTTAGGAGAGTACTCATCTCTTGGTTGCTCATCTCATCTATAAAGAGAATCTCATGAACTGTAATCCACTATTCTTCTAGTCATCTTTGATCCTATTCTTCTTCTTGCGAACATACCATGTCAAATAACCAAATATAAATACAGTCAACTTCCCTTAGTGAAGTTCAGGGGAGGCTATCTCATCCACAAAATCAATCCAGATTAGCACGATACACACACACACACACACACACCACTGCTCGGAACTTCCTATAATTTGTCAAATTGATAAATGACTTGAAGACAATGTTAATCATAAAAAACTTGAACAAGGACTTGACCTAACCAGACCTAACCATGATAGAAATTTCTTCAAACATATTATGGACATGTGATCTATAGGTTATGAACGTATATATGATCATAGGAGTCTGAAACTTATCTGAGAATCACCAAGAAGGTCTAATGCCCTCTCATAATAGCTGTGATAACACTTGTCAGCCCATGCATTCATTAACCATCAAATAATTGTCAAATCTTGAAAAAGTCATAGCTCGGGCACATTCCATGCTTGTAACCAACATATAACCAGATCATTAACCATGATAGAACAACCATCAAATCACCATAACAACAAGTACAAGTGCTCATAGGTTACAATAGGAAAATAAATTTTATTAACTCATGAAAAAGGAAACCAAGTCAGGGACTTCCACGTACCACCTAACCATAGATTGAGTTGAACCAAATCTTTCTTTCAATCAATGACCCCCATTCCATATTCCAAGCATGTATGTGGAATCATAAGACATAAAAATCCAAGGCTTCCTGGAGATTAAACCACCTCCACCTTCAGGCTACTGCGATCTTTCCAAAACCGGTCAAGAGATCATAAAGCACAAGGCAAGCTTGGATGACTCGAAATTTCCTCACCATTACCTTGAGGAATTTATCTTTCTCTTCCCACCTGTTGAGGGCTTCCCACTAATTAAACTACCTCCACCCCCAACCCTTGGGAATTTTTCTGAGACCACCTCACCCAGTTCCAAAACCTTATGGCAATCCAAAGCTCAACGAGAAAAGAATCCCATCACACCATGACTATTCGAAAATGGCAAGGCAAGGCCAAAACAACTAAATAACAAATGCATGTACCATGCTTTCAAAAATAATCTAGGAAGTCAAACATGCAACTTGTTACCTGCAAAGTCCTCCTACTAAAATTTCTTGATCCAACCTTCCTTGCTTGCCCTTTTCTTTCCTTATGCTTCCTTTGTTTCTCTTCTCTTTCCTTACTTTCCTTTATTTCTAACACCTCCTCCCACATTTACCCAGTTTCCCTTACCTATCGGGGTAATCATGATCTGATGGCTACTATGACATGACCCAAGCTCCTAAGTATAGTTAAGGAACTGGATTCGACAAAGTGGAACTTTACTGACCTTCCTCAGGAGCTACAAGATACCCAAGAGCTAAACAACCAACATATAACCAACATAACCAACATATAACCAACATAATAACAAGTAAAATTACTTATAGAATACAACAGGAAAAGAGTTTTTTTTTTTGAATTTAAACTTCTATGATCCATAATATTTATGACATCATTTTTTGGTAAAAATCACATAGGAGATAATCTCGTCAACACATTTCGAACCAGCTAGTGTGGTTCATCTTCAGGACAAGATGAGGAACCAGATCTAGGTAATGAAATAAATAGATGAAGAGAGAAGCTAACTAGCCATTAGAATATAACAACTAGTTTGACTTAATAGCTGTTATTAATAATTAAGATTTGACCAAGAAAGGGAAAGGGGTCAAATCTTAATTATTAATAACAACTATTAAGTCAAACTCATTGCTATATTCTAATGACTAGTTAGCTTCTCTCTCCATATATTTATTTCATTACCTAGATATGGTTCCTCATCTTGTCCTGAAGATGAATCACATTGGCTAGTTCGAAACGTGTCGAAGAGGAAAAGAGATCTTATTAACATATGCAAAAGCCAACCAAGTTAGAGACTTCCACGTACCACCTGAGCATAAATTGGACTGAACCAATCTTTCTTTCAACCAATAACCCCTATGCCATATTCCAATCATGAATGTGAGACTCAAAACATAAACAACCAGGGCTTCCCGAAGATTAAACCACCTCCGCCCTCACGCTCTTGCGATATTTTCCAAAACCAGTCAAGATATCACATAAGCAAACTGAAATATAAACAACCAAGGCTTTCTGGAGATTAAACCACCTCTGCCCTCAAGCTACCACGATCCTGCCAAAATCGGTCAAGAGATCATTAAACTCAAAACAAGCTTGGATGCCTCAGATTTTTTTCAGCATTACCTTGAGGAATTTTCCTGTCTACAACCACCTATCGAGGGATTCCTGGAGATTAAACCACCTCCACCCCCAACCCTTGGGAGTTTTTGTTAGACCACATCACCCAGTTCCAAAACCATCCAGCAATCTAAAGCTCAACCAATTAGAAGAACCCTATTACACCATGGATATCTGTAAATGGCAAGGCAAGGCTAAAACCACTGTCACACCCTATGCCAATGACAACAAGAGAACCAAATACACAAATGCATGTACCGTGCATTCACAAACCAACTAGTAAATCGTACATGCAACCTGTTACTTGCAAGTCTTCCTGCTGAAGCCACTTGATCCAAATTTTCCTTGCTTGTCCTTTTCTATCCTTGTCCTTCCTTTGATTTCCTTTATCCAATGCTAGAGTGCTCCAAGAATGCTTTAAGTGTGGAATAGTACGAGAGAATAAAGAGAGCTCCAAAACCAAACAAACAAAAGCTAAACCAACAAAATTTATGAACTGATCCTCCTAAGACTTTTTATCATTGAGGCTTCTATTTTCTTCATTTTCCTCTATTTTTCCTTCCATTTCTCTCTCATCCAAACATGTGACCTTTCATCTACCTTTTCTCTTATTTTCCTTTATTTTCATAAATAAATGCCAATTAATGCCTCGTTGCCTTTGCCAATTTCCTTGTCCATAATAAACAAGAAGTGATGCTCACTAGGACGTTTTACCCAACATTTAGCTTGGAATACATGTCCCATAATCTTGGTCTTAGTTTTCATTTATTAACTTTATTACATGAACTTTTAACCCGAGGTTCTTGAAAACCCCTCCCCTTATGGGAACACTATCCTCGATGTTCTATGACAGTTATGACCAACAAAACCGCTGAAAAATAAAACATACTACCTATGGATATTTATAACTTAGCTCGATGCAATATTTACAATGGAAAACCTATTGAAAAGAAAAACCAACTTGACAAACATGACAACATGAAAACCATACCGCTTATTGGATATTTATAACATAACTGATAACTCATTGCCGTATTCACAATAACAACCATACATAAATATATACATATACAAAAACTCCTTTGCCTCAACTGACAAACAATGAAGGATATGATTCCCACATCTGATCAACCATCTCCCATGTAGCTTCATCAGGCCCAAATTTCTTCCACTACACTTTAACTTGCTTGATTGCATGGTTCTGGAGCATGAGTTATTTCCACTGCAATATGCACTGAGGTTCTAGCTGGAATTATCCTTCTGGCTCCACCTACAATACAGACCAGTGAGAATCACATGTTCAACATCCTTCACATATATTTTAAGCAATGAAACATGGAAAACATTATGGAATTTCATTGTCGGAGGCAGTGGAAGTCTATAGGCCACTGGTCCAATTCTCTCAAGGATCTTGAAAGGCTCGCAATACGCAAGTGACAACTTGGCACATGACCCAATCCTCAAGGAGATCTTCTTGGGCTTTATGCGCAAGTACACATGCTAACCAACCTGAAACTCCTTAAACACGCTATGCTGATTTGAATAACTCTTCTATCTGTCCTGTGCTGCCTTTAGATTCTTCTTGATAACTTTCATTTCATGTTCCATCTCTGCCAACTTGTCGGTCCTATCAATACCCTGTTCACTTGATCACTCCAGCTGATGGGAGTATTACAACTCTACCCATAAAGTGCCTCAAACAAAATCATCCTAAGTGACTCCTGATACCCATTGTTATAAGCAAACTCAACTAGTGGAAGATACTCCTCCCACCTCCTTTGTTGGTGCATAACATACATCCTCAATATGTCCTTCAGAATCCTATTGATGCTCTCTGTCTGACCATATGTCTGCGGATTATAAGCATTACTAAAGGCCAACTCAGTGCCCAAACCTACAAATAAGTCTTTCCAAAACCTAGAAGTGAACTTGGCATATTTGTGAGAGACAATCTTCTTAGTAATACCATGCAACCTCACTATCTCCCTGATGAAGACCTAAGCTACCTCACTACTTGAATTAGTGGAATTTGTTTGAATGAAGTGAGCTACCTTGGTCAACCTATCAACCAAAACCATGATGTAATCATGGTGTCTAGATGTCCTCAACAAACCTGTAATGTAGTCCATCGAAATTCCCTCCCATTTCCATTCCGAAATTAGAACTGACTGTAGTAAACCACCTCGATGCTTGCACTCTGATTTTACCTGTTGACAATCCAAACACCTTGCGATGAACTCAACTACCTCTTTCTTCATATTCATCCAATAGTAGAACTTATTCATAACTGTTAGAGTATTTAATATCTCGGGTGACATGAATACGAATTAACATGAAATTCCCTAAAGACAAGCTTCTTGAGCTCACTTTCGTCCGAAATATAGATCTTGTCCCTAAATATGACCAAATAATTTGCCATGAGACGATAATCCACATCCTGATAACCTGTACCCTATTGTTGTAACCCATGCTTAAGCTGCTGGTACCTGTCATCCTGTTATCCTACCTGTAAGATCAAATCTTATAAATATGTCCCATATGAACTCATAGCTACTATGTGATTACCTGCACTCTTTAGCTAAGAGCATCTGCAACCCTGTTCTCCTAACCCTTAATGTACCTGATGTCAAGGTCAAACTCACTAAGAGTGGCCAACCATCTAGCTTTCCTAAAATTCATATTAGGTTGGTCAAACAAGTATCTCAACCCAATGTGACCACTCATTAACATGAACCTATTGCCAAGAAGATAGTGCCTCCACATCTTCAATGCATGAATGATCGTTGCCAACTCAAGATCATGCATCACATAATTATGCTCGTGCTCATTCAATTTTCTTGACTCATAACATACCACCTATCCCTCCTGCATCAGGTCTCCACCAAGTCCTCTCTTGCAAGAATTGGTACACTCCACAAACTATATATCTCGATCTGCAATATTTAGAATTGGAACATTTGTAAGCAACTGCTTCAACTGCTCAAAACTAGCTGCATATTCCTCTGTCTATTCAAATTTCTTTCCTTTTCTCTACAATGATATAATAGTATAGGCAACCCGTGAGAAGTTCTTGATGAATCTCCTATAATAATCTGCTAACCCCATGAATGATCTGACCTCATCCACATTTCTAGGAGCTGCCCATTCCATGTTAGCTCTAATATTTTCTGGATCCACTGTTATGCCTTCCTTGGAAACAACATGTCCCAAGTAGTGAGCTTTTGTCTGAAAGAAAATGCACTTACTAAGTTTGGCATACAACTAATTCTCTCTCAACAGTCTTAACACTGTTGCCAGGTGTTTTGCATGCTCTTCTTCATTTTTAGAATATATCAATATATCATAAATTAATACTATCACAAACTTGTTTAGATAAGGACACAACACACTATTCATCAAACACATGAAAATAACCAGAGCATTAGTCAAACCAAAATATTATCTTCTCGCGATCATCATCCAAGCACTCAATAACATTCTCATAACAATCCACTTTAGTTTGGTGAAGGTACAACCAATCCATACCCAGAAGCATACTATATGATCCCAATGGAACCACATTCAGATGTGCTAATGTAGACATACCATTCAACTCAAATTCAGAAGCTCTTACCTAATGATGAACTCTTTTCTTAGTACTTGTAACCAACTGCACCAACCAAGACTCTACATGCAATTCTTTTCTCAAACCAAACTTATCCACCAGGAGAGGATTAACATAACTATAATAGATCCAGAGTGGATCAAAATGGAAACAACTCGATCATATAACTTACCTTCCATCTCAATGATGGATGCTTGGTGATCTGCCTGCTTGTTATCAAATTCTGCATAGATATCCGGATTGCTTTGTCCAACATCCCCCAACCGTCCACGCCTCCTAAGCATTGTAGATATGAGGCCTACCACCCTGATACAACCAAAATTCCTTCTTGCGATGATCCTTTCCAAATATCCAATACTACAAAGGCCCACTACCTCTATTTTTCTGCTCTCTAGGTTGAGACCCATGCCCCTTCTAAACTGCATTAAACTTCTTATAAGGAGAAACATTCCCTTTCTCACCTGCATCCTTAGGTCTTTCCCGCTTCGGTGGCCATTTACCTTTAGCCTTATCATAACTTTTCCAACCTTGATTAGACTTGGTTTTACACTTTGAATGCTTATAAAAATGCTTCAACTTTCCAATGACTTCCTCTATCAACTGAGGCTCATCATACTTAATTCTATCCTTAAATGCTAATGCCAGTTCACTGATAAATATCTGAACTTTTGTCTTCTCATCCTTAAGATACAACACATATCTCAACAACTCCAAGGACTTAGTCGTGTACCCCTCTTTTGTCATAGATACCATCTTCAGCTCAAAGAACTCCTTAGCCTTACTATCATAGTACCTCTATGACAAGTATTTCTTCCTGAAGAGTCTCTTGAATTCATGCCAACTCAACTCCTCTGTCCTAATGTCTTTGACACGCTTCACATCTTCCCACCAGATGTCTGCTTTCCCTTTAAGACTGAAAATAACTATCCTGACCTTCATGTCCTCTGTATTGTCATGCAACTCAAAGAACTTATTCATCCAAATTAACCATGCCTCTACATCCTTCGATTTCTTCAACTCTCCATCAAATGTAGGTGGTTTGGCTTTCTTGAACTCATATAATAAATAACCCCTTTCACTCCTCTTATAAGGATGATACCGATGATGAACATGATACCTATCCGAACCAAAACTATAATAGAACCCATAGCCACCACCTCTCCTATCAGGTGTATCCAAGAACCTGCCATCTCTGATCTGTTCCCACCATGAGACTTGCTACGATATGCCCCATTAGTCTTGTCCTCTTGTCCATAACTGATCCGTGGCTATCCTTGTTGCAGCAACTCTGACAATCTCTAAAGGATAACTTCATTGACCTCTTCTTGTTTCTCATGTGCCATGACAAGCCTTTCCTATTACTGAATGATTATGTCATTATCCGCCTTGTGTTGGTATCATCCTAAGCCCCTTTTTCCTTCCCAGTTTCACATCATTTATCCTTACATTTTCATCATTTACCCCTCAAAATCCTTGAATATTGATTATTAATTGTTCTATAGTTATTAAATTGCATAAGAATTAATTTAGGAGTTTTATGTTCCAGAATTAGAGGTTTTTGATGACTTGACTACAGGAAGTACCCACAACCTGTAATGAGTTTACCGTTTGACATGTGGCGCAACGGATGAGCGAGAACGAAAAGCATGGGCGAGAAGTGGAATGTCCAAGGATGGACAAACACCTATCTTCCATCCAAATCGAGCCTCCTATGCATGCGGTCAACTTCAGTCAAAGCAGGGTACTCTGGCGCATAAAAGCAGCAACAACATTGTTCTATTTTCATTTTGATTTTTGTTCTTTTTGAAACTTATGGTATGGAAACATTTTGCAAAAAGACTATGTAAAAACGCGGCAACAGCACTATGTACATTCACTGCATCGATGACATGGCTGTATGTACGCATGTGTAAATACAGTTAGTTAAATGTTTTGAAGGTTAATTAATCAGTTGTTGAAAACATTTGCTCAGAACAGAGTTTAGTTAATACACAGAACCGGTTACAGTCCCAACGTGTGTTCACTCTTTTGCATTGGTTGATTGCTGAACGGTGGTAGTCAGTATACCCTTAGGCGCGGACGGGCCCTGCGTCCTTTGTTTGGTATACTGCTCTTCGTTTTGTTACATTTCATTCAGTTTATATATATATATATGTTTGCACAGCGTTGTATTAGTTTCAATCTATATGCTTACACAGCGTTGTATTGGTTTCGATTTATGTATCACACAGGTTGCATCATAGTTCGATTTACATAACTGTTGATTCACATAGTATATACGCTGCAGTCATCTGAGCTTTCGATTCCTTTATGTTTTGAGTTTCATTACATGTATATGGTGTGCGCATCCGAAGGGTTTATTGTTATGTTGAATGGTCAGTACTAGGATCTGGAACGAGAATCTTGTAAGGGATTTGGTCCTTGTGTGATTTACAGATGCATGCTCATAAACTCTGCCTTATTTCACTGTCTATTCATGTTCTTTTTATATAGTTTCATAGTGTCAATATCTTGCATGCTGTGTGTGTTTTAAGCAAAGGTTTTCTGAGTGATACCTCTGTAAGGGGGTTAGAATCATTGCCACAATCATACACAGTCTTTAGATTCACAGTTTGCTTTGATAGATGCATGTCATAACCAGCATTGTAGTCAGGTACATTAGTAGGGTAATCTAGGTGTGTGAAGGATAGGCTGCATATCACGGTCTTCCGTAAAGAAGCCTTGCAATTTACCTCATAATCACCTGGGCGGTAATTCTTTATGTCTATATATTTTAGACCACGCCTCTAAGCTTACGCACCTCGGTCGATATTAAATATAGAGTCCAGTCTAGCACCCTAGCTAGAACCACTACATTTTGGCGCCGTTGCCGGGGAGGCGTACGTGAAGAATTCAAACAAAAAGGAAAAAAAATTTCAATACACAAAAACAACCAAAAACACAGTTAGAATCATGTTCATATATGCCTAGACTTAGGGACAATCAAGGGAGATTTGTGAAACCCCCCCACCATCTTAACACTAATCCATCATCATCAGGAGCAGACTCAACACCAACTGAGGAGGATATTCAAACATTAGCTGAGAAATTTTATTCAGGACAGCACATTACTCTTGCTGAGAGAGAAATTCTGTTTGCACATAAATCACAGCAGCAACCTTTTCCTAAATCTTCTACCCAAGGGAAAAGTAGCACCATTACCAAACAATATTCCTTTCTCTCTTTTCCACCAAGAGACACTAAGAGACCAAGCAAAATGGCTGAGGAGGGATCTGGATCAGTTCCCCATCAAGAGGAAGAGGAATCTACTTTTAAATTCCCTATACAAGAACCACAGGAGGATGAGGAGATTAAAATGAAAAATATACCCCCATCCGTGTTACCCAATTTCTATGGTATGGCATCAGAGGATCCGGACTCATTCTTATTTGAGTTCGACATTGTGTGTCGCACTTATGGTTATACAGATGATGCTCACAGACTGAGATTGTTTCCAGCCACATTAAAGGCAGCAGCCTTGAAATGGTTTATGGGGCTAGGGGAACATGCCATAGTAGATTGGGATGGCATGAGGAGGATATTTCTGAGGAAATATCAGCCTTATTGCAGATCCAAAGACTCTAAAGATGACATCTTTAGAATGAGTCAGCAGGAGGATGAAACCTTAGAAGAATATCTAGAACGGTTTGTCTATAACTTGCAAAAATCTAAACACCGAACCATGCCTCCTGATCTAGTTCGCACAATCTTTTTGAAAGGTATCAGGGAAGAATACATGGATGATCTCAACTTAATGGGCAAAGGTGATATCTCTGCCCTACCCTTTGAAGAAATAGCTGAACTGTGTGAAAAATATTCAAGAAGTAAAGCCAAAATGGGAAAGAGGACCTTGTCATCTAGGGTCATAAAAACTGCCTCTGCTAGTGTCACCCGGGCTAAAATTGGTAATCTTTTAGAAGAGTTCAAAACAGATTTGTTGAGTACTCTAGGAAATCAAATTGATACCTTAAAAGCCAAAAAGAAACAAGAGGAAGAAGACAATATCATGGCCATTTTCTGCCCCAAGTGTCGCAAGAAGCATGCATTAAAAGACTGTCCTTTAGACAATATACAAGTATGTGCTTTCTGTACTGAGCATCATGATATATTTGACTGTCCTAAAGTTAAAATTGTGCAGAACTGTAACATGGCAGCCAGCACAGAGATGGAGAACGTGTACTACATGGGTGCAAAGCGACCATGGCAACCAAGGCAAGCACCCTAAGGTATGTTTCCTAATCAAAATATGCAATTTCCTATGAATGATCAGATGTATGCACAAAACTCATGGAATATACCTATGCCATGGCAGCATGGAAACCAATCACAAAATCAATGGAGACCATCTCAACAATATCCCCAATCCTACCATCAGTATCCTCAATCATACCCACCTTACTCACAGCCATATCAGCAGTACCCTCAGTCATATCCATCACATTCACAGCCATATCAGTAGCACCCTCAGCCAGTTGTTTATCAGCCCCAACAAACTTTGCCTGCTCCTCCACAAATAAATGTCCCACAACTTCAATTTCCAACTAATTCACCACCTCCCAGACCCACGCAAATACCTGCTCAAACTGTCCCAAATCCGAACAATAGAGCAGAGAGGCCAGCTTATAATGTAGAGGAAGGAACTTCCTACTCCACACTGCCTTTACAAAACATTAACCTGAGGTCTGGTAGGGTCCTCCAAAAGGATTCTCCAATAACAGATCAGCAAGGAGAAAACTTAGAAAAAGAAAATGAAATGACAACTCAAACACAACCAAGCAGTGAAACCAGAGACAAACAAATGCAGTCACTGCAACCACCTTTTCCGGACCGTTTTGTCCATGTCAAACCACCATTGCCTCCACCACAATTTGATGTCTTGGATGAACTTAAAAATGTCTACATAAAAATCCCTTTGCTGCAAGCTATAAAGGACATTCCTATTTACACCAAAGCCATCAAAGATATGTGTCTAAAGAAACCTGCTAGGAAGAGGATTGATCCTCAGACCATTCATGTTCTAGGAAATTTAGCAGGCCTTATGACCAATACCATCTCCATGGAGAAGTATGTTGATCCGGGCATTCCAAAAGTGACCACCATCATTAACAACATACGGATCCCAAACACTTTGATAGATCTTGGAGCTGCAATTAATGTCATGACCCTTGAAACTATGAGAACACTCCAGCTTGTGAATTTGCAACATACCACAATTGTTCTTGAACTAGCTGATAGGTCCAAAGTCATTCCTGAGGGGATTTTGGAAGATATCATTGTTTCACCGGACTCTTGGGAGTATCCGGTGGATTTCCTAGTCCTTCAACCCAAATCCAATCTAGGAGGACATCCTATCATTCTAGGCAGACCATGGTTAGCGACTGCTGATGCATTTATTGGATGCCGATCAGGTAACATGATTATCTCTAGAGGGACCGAAAGGAAACAGCTCACCCTCTATCCATCAGCACAATCACCTCCAGTCACACATAACTTGTGGCTTGATGACAAATTTAATGACAAAGAGGAGGTACAATCTATTTTTAGCATTGACCAGATCTATGATTTCCATGAAGATAATACTGATTTGGTAGAATTATTTCTCTCACAGCCTGATATATCTGAAAACTTGAGAAATGAACAGTATAATGCTGCAGATGTACTTCTAGCTCAAAACTTTCAAGAAACATGTACTATCCACTCCTTGCAATCTACATTTCATGACATCTTTCCAGTTCAATCCATCACCAATACTCAGAGTCAAGTCATAGAGATCAGTCCAGGCAAAACTTTAAACATAGGCAACCACCTTGACTCATCTCAACAAGAAAAATTGATTAGACTCTTGATGTCATCGATGCAGTGAATGTACATAGTGCTGTTGCCGCGTTTTTACATAGTACCTGACTACAATGCTGGTTATGACATGCATCTATCAAAGCAAACTGAGTGATACCTCTGTAAGGGGGTTAGAATCATTGCCACAATCATACACAGTCTTTAGATTCACAGTTTGCTTTGATAGATGCATGTCATAACCAGCATTGTAGTCAGGTACATCAGTATACCCAAAAAGTACCAAAAAGCCTTTGCATGGGATTACACTGACATGCATGGGATTCACCCCGACACATGCACTCACCACATTTACACTGATAGCACCATTAAACTGGTGAGGCAACCACAACGAAGAATGAACCCCATGCTCCAAGACATTGTCAGAGAAGAGTTGCAAAAACTCTTGAGAGTCAACTTTATATATCTTATTTCTGACAGTCAGTGGGTATCCCCATTGGTTATTGTGCCTAAGAAGAATGGCAAGTGGTGTATCTGTGTTGACTACAGACAGCTGAACAAAGCCACACTCAAAGACTACTTCCCACTGCCATTCATTGACCAAGTGTTAGACACCCTAGCCGGCAAATCATCGTTTTCCTTTCTTGACGGTTTCAGTGGCTACAACCAGATCCGGATTGCCTCTGAAGACCAGGACAAAACCACCTTCACCTGTCCTTGGGGCACCTATGCCTACAATGTTTTGCCATTTGGACTTTGTAACGCTCCAGCTACATTTCAGCGAGCTGTGTTAGCTATCTTTGCTGATTTGATTCATGATTGTGTTGAAGTGTATATGGATGATTTTTCAGTATATGGAAATTCTTTTGAACATGCATTAGAAAATCTAGAAAGAGTTTTGAAAAGGTGTATTGAAGCTAACCTGTCCCTCAGCAACGAAAAGTGCTTCATGATGCTAAATGAAGGGATAGTGTTGGGCCATTATATCTCTTTTCAAGGCATCCAGGTTGACCCAGCCAAGATACAGATTATTGCCGATTTGCCTATACCACAGAACCAGAGAGAGGTAAGAAGTTTTCTTGGGTATGCTAGCTATTACCGCAGATTCATTGAACATTTTAGCAAGATAGCCTTACCTTTGTTTAAACTTCTTGCCAAAGATGTACTTTTTAATTGGACTGAGAACTGCCAACATGCATTTGAACAACTTAAGAAGAAACTATCTACTGCACCAGTCCTGAGAGGGCCTAATTGGAGTTTACCATTTCATATTTTTGCCGATGCATCTGACACTGCCATAGGTGCATGCTTAGGCCAAAAAGAGGAATCTTGTACATATGCAATTTATTTCATTAGTAAAAATCTCACACCTACCGAGCTTAACTATACAGTTACAGAAAAGGAAACACTTGCCATCATTTATGCTGTGAACAAATTTCGCCATTACATAACTGGTTATGAAGTCTTTGTACATACTGATCACTCTTCCATTCGACATCTCATGAATAAACCAATAACTAGTGGCAGAGTTACCAGATGGTTACTATTGCTGCAGGAATTTAACATCACAGTGCTAGATAGACCAGGCAAAGAAAACCAGGTGGCAGATTTCCTCTCTAGACTGCAAAATCCAGGTGAGATTGTTCCTATTGAGGACTCTTTTCCGGATGAGCACTTATTCGCAATTTCCATAGTAACTCCTTGGTTTGCTGATTTAGCTAATTACTTGTCTACAGGTAGGACACCTCCACATTTCACTGCAAAGGAAAGGAAAAGACTGATCAAACAAAGTGTTAGATATTCATGGCTCAAAGGCGATCTCTTTTACACTGGTTTTGATATGATCATTAGGAGATGTGTCCGAAATGATGAGGTAATTGACATTTTAAAATCTTGCCATGATGAACCGTGTGGTGGGCATTTTGCAGCGAAGCGGACAACCTTCAAAGTTCTTACTCTTGGATACTATTGGCCATCCATTTTCAAGGATGCCAAGAAGTATGTAAAGAGTTGTGACAGCTGCCAAAGGATGGGCAGACCCACAACTACGGATCAGATGCCCCTTCAGCCCCAAGTTCACTTAGAACCATTTGATAAGTGGGCTCTGGACTTCATAGGACCAATCAACCCAGCCTCTAATGGTAAGAAGTACATCTCAGTGTGTACTGATTATGTCACAAAGTGGGCAGAAGCAAAAGCACTGGTAAGAGCAACCGAACACACAGTAGTCAATTTCCTTTTTTAGGAGATCTTTGTGAGGTATGGAGTGCCAAGAGAAATTGTCACTGATCAAGGTACCCAATTCACCTCCAAGCTCATGAAGGACATCACAGACAAGTACCAGATAAAGCATAGGAAAAGTACCCCCTACCATCCACAGGCCAATGGGCAGGTGGAATCAACCAACAAGACTTTGGAGGGGATCATTACCAAAACTGTTGCAATGAACCGCAAAAACTGGGAGGAAAAGCTCAAGGAGGCACTCTGGGCTTACCGGATTACTTGGAAAGATACCACCGGATTTACACCATACCAGTTGGTGTACGGTAAGGATGTCATGCTTCCTATTGAATTCCAAATTCACACTTTTAAATTAGCTGCAGATTTACTAATTGATTTGGATCAAGCACAGAAAGAGAGAATCCAGCAGTTGAACCAGCTGGATGAGATGAGGCAACAAGCAGAACAAACCACCACCCTCATGCAAAAGCACAGGAAGCAATGGCATGATTCACACATTAAGAAGAAGCACTTCAAAGAAGGTGACTGGGCTCTGCTTTTTGATTCAAAATTCAAGGATCATAAAGCTAAGTTCACCACCCATTGGATGGGCCCTTATGAAATCGTTCAGGCTTATGACAATGGATCAGTAAAACTCCAAACTATTGATGGCAAAGGTCATTATTTCACAGTCAATGGTCATCGCCTGAAGCTGTACAACAAGCCCATCAGCAAACAAGATTTTCTCAATACATTATCTCAGCAAGAAGAGGTTGAGGTACTGCAGCCCTCAGCTGCAGTATCACTGCCTTAGTTTCATTTTCTTTCAATTTCAAAATCAAGAAAAAAAAAAAAAAATTAAATAAAACAAAAAAACTCAAAAAAAATAAAAAAAATAATAATGGGTTAGTTGTGAAAACCAGTATCTGGCACAATCTAACCCCGAATTCCTACCTGAAAACCAATTTATTGGCGGGTATGAATTCTATTTCTGCTGTTTATTGTTTCATTTCTCAGTTGCATCATGACTTGAGGACAAGTCAAACTTTCGGTCGGGGAGAGGGAGACATCTGTTCTGTTACTTTTATCTCTCCCTTGTAAATTCTTCAGATTTCTTATTCTATATTTCACTGTAAATTTCCAACAGCAGCTTGTTACCAGCATTCTAGACTTTAACAAATAAGCTGTTCTGTCATGATTTTCAGAGGGACCTGGTTATAAATAGTTTGCAGGGGGACCTGTTTTGTTCAGACACCTATGCTATCAACACCATCAGTGTAATGGGACCTGTTTAAGATATTCAGAAGGGACCTGTTTTAAGCAATTGACACCTGTTTGAGACATTCCAGCCAGCAGTAGGGACCTGTTTAAAACATTCAGTTGGGACCTGTTAAAAATTTCTTGACATCAAAGGCTACTTCAACAGACTTCCACCAACACTCCAGCAAATTGCAAGCTCAGTAAACTTGTAATAATACAAAGAGCTGCATGAACATCTTCAGTTGTTCAAGGGACCTGTTACAGTTTTCTCAAGGGACCTGTATCTTCAAATCTTCCTAAGGAACCTATTGCATCTTCAGTTTTCACAAGGGACCTATTACATTTTCAGTCTTCAAAAAGGGACCTGTACATTCAAATTTTTCAAAAGGGACCTGTTATATCTTCAAAACTTTTCTCAAAGGACCTGTGTATTCAACCTCCCTCAGAGGACCTGTCAAAAGAACAGTCAAAAGGATTAGCAACTCAGCATGTCAAATGATCAACAAAGGAGTAATGTATTTCTATTCTTGGGCATTTAATTTCCTAGATTAGTTTTAATGTAATTTTGGTGACTATAAGCTGTTGTAATTAATTTCAAGGACACCTTCATACATCCACTTACCACCCTTTATCCCACCAAGTTTCATCATTCCCTACATCCACCTATCCCTAACACCCATCACCAACACATATACCCTCCAGGCATACCAACATTCTCTACATGATTGAATATAATTGAAAAGGACACGTGGTGAACTGTGTGTTTGTTAAAAAATACAAAGGATGAGATAGAAGCGGCCTATATATATATTCTTTACTCCATACAGTCGAATCATAACAAACGGCCTATATGTTTTACACCACACACACACCCGAATTATAACCTCGCCACCCAGCATTATAGCTCAGCCCTTTCGGTACGCTCTCAGCGTCCTTATGCTAATATGCATACAAGCGTACAACCCTCTGTTTTTAAATTGTATGATTACATTGTAAGGCGAGTACAGGGTATTTCACATCCTCGGTTCCCATAACTTACAAAGCGAAAGTTTGAAGCAAGGGACGCGAGGAGATTGTCATCATATGGGTAGAGTTACAACGTAAAGGAGTGAAGCAAGGAACGCCGAGGCGATTGTTACCATTTGAGTGGGGTTACAAAGTGAAAATTTGAACAAAGAGCGCAGAGGAAAGTATCACTGTTTGGGGTCGGTTTACACAGTGAAACCGGTGAGCGCCGAGAAGGGAAGCATCACCATTCTACTTCTAACACCCACAACAGTCATATCGACCAGCTAAGCACCATAATTGAAGATTGAAGGAAGCTACATATACCAGGTAACCGACTTGACATCTCTGTGTTTAAATTCTAAAAGTGTAGACAGAGAAGGGTTAGAGGCATAACCCTCTGCCATCACCATGACTAATAGAGTTGAACCTAGTACATTCGATAGCTCACAGTACCATAACGATTGCATTGAGATTCTTCAAGAAGCACAGTGGTTACCTTTTCTGGAAAAATTCCATGGGAGCAATGAAGAAGTCACAAAACAATTTGCCTTTACCTTCAATGGAGAAAAGGCCCTAATATGCACCGTCTCCTTCAGAATCTCAGAGGATACCATAGCTCAGGCAATTGGACTCAGCCCTGAGGGAGAAAAGTGCTTTAAAACTAAACAATTCAAGGAGAAATCATGGACACAGTTCATGTCCAGGTCTAGAGTTTCCTCAGTAAACTGGAAAAAGGGAGTTCCAAGAAGCTGGTCAGTTCATCCTTGGGATGAAATGGTCTACATTATCCAAAAGTTTATAACATGTGAAGGTAGATACAACATTGTTTATCTCTATCACATCAAGCTACTCCTCCATCTAAAGAAACAATGTGTAATCAGTGTGCCATATTTTCTGCTGCAAAGTTTAACAAAGATGGCCAAAACTATCCAGAAACAAAAAGGGAATGAGGACAAAAGTCTATACCATTTTGGCCTGATTAAAATCCTCATTGAACATGAGTTGCAGAAGCGAGGGAAGCCATGGAAAGAATTCTTAACTGACAACCAGATCAGAGATGAGGAGGAAAAAGAAGAGCTGCAAGAAGATTCTGGGTTTATGAAGGATATAGATGAGGAAATTCCAGTGTCCAAGGCCAGCAGAGCACCTCAACCAGAGGGCAGCATAAGGACCAGAAACATGCAAAAAGAGGATGTCAAGAGAGCTGAGAAAGACAAAATCTTCACCACCTACTCCCGAAGATCAAGGAGGACATCAAAAACTCAGCTGCAAGAAGACCAATTTGAATCTCCTGCCCCTGCCCATTTGGATGTTGAAAGTGGTGATCATTCACCACCAGCACTAGAAGTTGACATAGAGGTGGAAAGCCATAACCAGCAGGAGAAATGTTCACCACCTCCTACCAAGAGACAAAAGAAGTTAGAAAAGCAAATTGAGGAATTAAAAGAAGAGCTCATGGAAGCTAACATGTTGGAAAAGGTTATCAAAAGAGAAAATGAACTGCTTAGGGCACAAAGCAAAGAAGTACAGAAGACAAATGAAAAGCTAAAGGAAAGGATCAGTGAGTTAGAGACTGAGCAATCTGAGATTTCCAACTGGGCCACTAAATGGTACAACCAGAAAAAGGCTCTTAAAGAGAAATATAAAAAGCTGAAGCAAGAGCTCAAGGGACAGAAGGATCAACAGGTGGAGAAGAATGTAGATACCCTGCTCAAGGCAGCAGAGATCCATGCAGGCACAGAGTTCAAAGGGAGTACCTCTGGGGTAGCATGAGGACATGCTAAGTCCTTAAGTCGGGGAGAGATGTTGGTATCATCCTAAGCCCCTTTTTCCTTCCCAGTTTCACATCATTTATCCTTACATTTTCATCATTTACCCCTCAAAATCCTTGAATATTGATTATTAATTGTTCTATAGTTATTAAATTGCATAAGAATTAATTTAGGAGTTTTATGTTCCAAAATTAGAGGTTTTTAATGACTTGACTACAGGAAGTACCCACAACCTGTAATGAGTTTACCGTTTGACATGTGGCGCAGCGGATGAGCGAGAACGAAAAGCATGGGCGAGAAGTGGAATGTCCAAGGATGGACAAACACCTATCTTCCATACAAATCGAGCCTCCTATGCATGTGGTCAACTTCAGTCAAAGCAGGGTACTCTGGCGCATAAAAGCAACAACAACATTGTTCTATTTTCATTTTGATTTTTGTTCTTTTTGAAACTTATGGTATGGAAACATTTTGCAAAAAGACTATGTAAAAACGCGGCAATAGCACTATGTACATTCACTGCATCGATGACATGGCTGTATGTACGCATGTGTAAATACAGTTAGTTAAATGTTTTGAAGTTAATTAATCAGTTGTTGAAAACATTTGCTCAGAACAGAGTTTAGTTAATACACAGAACCGGTTATAGTCCCAACGTGTGTTCACTCTTTTGCATTGGTTGATTGCTGAACGGTGGTAGTCAGTATACCCTTAGGCACGGACGGGCCCTGCGTCCTTTGTTTGGTATACTGCTCTTCGTTTTGTTACATTTCATTCAGTTTATATATATATATATATGTTTGCACAGCGTTGTATTAGTTTCAATCTATATGCTTACACAGCGTTGTATTGGTTTCGATTTATGTATCACACAGGTTGCATCATAGTTCGATTTACATAACTGTTGATTCACATAGTATATACGCTGCAGTCATCTGAGCTTTCGATTCCTTTATGTTTTGAGTTTCATTACATGTATATGGTGTGCGCATCCGAAGGGTTTATTGTTATGTTGAATGGTCAGTACTAGGATCTGGAACGAGAATCTTGTAAGGGATTTGGTCCTTGTGTGATTTACAGATGCATGCTCATAAACTTTGCCTTATTTCACTGTCTATTCATGTTCTTTTTATATAGTTTCATAGTGTCAATATCTTGCATGCTGTGTGTGTTTTAAGCAAAGGTTTTCTGAGTGATACCTCTGTAAGGGGGTTAGAATCATTGCCACAATCATACACAGTCTTTAGATTCACAGTTTGCTTTGATAGATGCATGTCATAACCAGCATTGTAGTCAGGTACATCAGTAGGGTAATCTAGGTGTGTGAAGGATAGGTTGCATATTACGGTCTTCCGTAAAGAAGCCTTGCAATTTACCTCATAATCACCTGGGCGGTAATTCTTTATGTCTATATATTTTAGACCACGCCTCTAAGCTTACGCACCTCGGTCGATATTAAATATAGAGTCCAGTCTAGCACCCTAGCTGGAACCACTACACCTTGCAACTTTTGATTTCTGCCCTTAGACTTCTCAAGGTGTCTGCTATGTCAAGAGAATAATCATCTCTATGATAATAATATGATATGTAAGGAGAGCCTTGTGAACTATAATCCACCATTTTTCTAGTCATTTTTGATCATCTTCTTCCTGAAAACATACCATGTAAAATAAACCAAATATAAACATAATCAACATACCTCAGTGAAGTTCAGGGGAGGCTATCTCATCTGCAAAATCAACCAAATTAGCACGATACATGTATATACATAATAATATCAATATATCGACATCATGCACAATAATAATAACTGCATAAAATGACCTCATGCATGATAACCAAAACTATGACAATGCATGCATAACGACATGCATATAGCCCATCTAGTCCAAGTATTTAAACCGTGCTCTGATACCAATCTATAACACCTCCTCCCACATTTACCCACTTTTACTGGCTTGCCCGGGTAAACATGAGATGAGGGATACTATTACATGTCCCAACCTCCTAAGTATAGTTAAGGAAGTGGAGTCGACAGACCAGAACTTTACTGACCTTCCTTAAGAGCTACTGGACACCTGGGGGCTAAACAACCACTCCCAGTGCCTAAACCCTGAGTTGGATTGTTTTTTTAGTGATCTGGGTTCCCGAATGCATGCATGACAAGGCCTCCATGTGGTTATAGGCCTCCAACCACATGCATAAGCATACCAGGGTGTGGTTATGGCCCAAAACTTCTAGTTCAAAGGGTGTGGTCCTGGATTCTGAGCCACCATTTCAAGCTAGCCTCTAGACAGTTGCCCATAACTCAGTGAGACTTTCTAGAATGATAAATAACATCAGGACAAAGCCATTCATATAAAAATTGATCAAATAATCTACCTAACTAGGCCTAACCATGATAGTCATTTCGTCAATCATATGGCGAACATGTAATCTACAAGTCATGAATGCATATTTGAACATAGGGATCTAAAACTTATCTGAAAAAAACCAAGAAGGTGTAATGCCTTCTCATAGTAGCTGCAATAACATTTGTTAGCTCATGCATTCATTAACCATTCATCAAATAATCAAACATATCAAGAGCCATAGCTAGAACCTATTATGGAACCATGCTTTTAAACAACATATACCTAAAATAATAACCATGATAGAAAAACCATCAAGGGAAATTAATAACAAGCGCAAGTACTCATAGAATACAATAGAAAGAGAGCTCTTATACACATATGCAAATTCCAACCAAGTTAGGGACATTCACGTACCACCCAACCATAGATTAGGCTGAACCAAATCTTTCTTTCAGCCAATCACCCCCGTGCCATATTCCAAGCATGAATTTGGGACTCAAAACGTAAAAAACCAGGGCTTTCCAGAGATTAAACCACCTCCACCCTCATGCTCCCATGATATCACCAAAATTGGTCAAGATATCACATAAGAAAACTGAAATATAAACGACTAGGGTTTCTTGGAGAGTAAACCACCTCCACCCTCAGGCTACCATGATCCTGCAAAAACAGGTTAAGAGATAACTAAGCCCAAAACAATCTTGGATGCTTGTTATATAATATTTTATCACACTCGCAGTCTCGTATCCTGAAATATAACACTTTGTGGCGTCAATGTCACAAGTGCTGCAAAGTGATAAAATTCATTGCAAACAATGTATTCACCATGAAACATGTTAGTGGTAATCAAAAGAATATCCCTGAAGAAAAGGAAGAAAACTTGCCTTGGAATAATTCTAAAGAACTTGCCAAAAATCCTTGTTTGCAAGCCCATTGTGTTTTTCATAACTAGTGTCCTGGGCTGATAACTTGTTGCATTATACATGCCTCACGTTGGAAGCATGAATTTTAGAGGCAAAACCACACTGATCCTCTTAAGGAAATTTTTCCCAAAATGAAGTAGAAGCTTCCCTCACCAGAAATCTTGAGAATGACAACATGGTTTAAGGTAGATGAAGATTGGAATGAGACCTCCCATTCCTAGCCCTAGATCCTACTTGCATGGATCTATCCCTTGATATGTGGAACTCCTCCCTCTTTTCATGGATCCTCAAATCCCTCTCTTGTCCTAAAAATGAAATGCCCACTACCCACTAATGGTTGGTTTCCATCCTAAGTGCTGAATTATACCCAATTGCTATCCATTTGCAAAGGAAAAAGGTGTTTGAAGGCTAAGGCTTGGACTTGGAATCTCACTTGAAGGAGACTTCCAACATCAAGGCTTCATTAGTTGTAATGCTCCCTTTTGATCTATTTATAATAAAATATATGTTTTCTTTCCATAAATGTTTCAATTATTATCCATTTATTGCAATACACCTTGATATATTACATAATTTGTATTAGAAAGTGTTATGCTTTGTATGGGTTTGTTGTCTCCACTTGATCTTTCTTGTAGGCACTCATCTACAACAACAAATAGGAGATTGTGAGACTGGAAGCAAAAGAATCAAGGTAGACATCAATGATATTAGCATCATAGGGAGGTAGGAGATCTATCCTCCTTTGCATTTTATAGTATGAATTACGAAAGATTACATGTAATTGTCTTATGTTTTTGCTAGATCCTCCCATAATGACTAGAGGGATCGTTTATGTCAGAAGAAAGGATTGCCTACACAACAAAATGGCGACTTCGTTGGGGACACCATAACCCTTCAAGCCTCCTTTTGTTTTTGGTCTCTTTTGATAAGTTTGGCCAATCGCTTAGTGATCTATAACTTTGATTGCTTGTGGATCCGCATTCCGAGTGGTGTGTGGTTTAGAGTGTCAAATCCGGGTCTCTGTTAATTTTTTCCTAAGTTTTTTTTGCCTAGTGCATTTTTTTTTTGTTTTTTGTTTTTTGTTTTGTTTTTTTTTTCTCTGAAAAATAGAGCACTGTCAGCACAGATTTTTCCGATTACAGTCACAGTTAATACCCTCTCTTCCACTTTCTTCCCGCGCTATTCTAAAAAATGAGATTTTTTAGGGTTTTTGACAGAAGATCTAGAGTGTTTTGATCTCTAAAGTTTTTCTCTTGCTCTATTTGCATATAATATTGACTTATTGTCGTTAAATTCTTAATGGTTTGCAAGAGTCCATTCCATGTTGAAATAGTGAAAATTAAATTTGGTTGAATCTTTAGTTCTTTGGGTAAATCAAATCTACTATTTTGTTGCTTGCATGTGTTGAGGGAATTACTGATTTGGTGTCCGATAAGCATTTTTAGTCCTTTCGAAAACTAGAAAATAAATTGCATTTGCATTTGTTAAGTCTTCATCTTAGAATTGATCATTACTTATAGAAATTTCATTAGATTACATTGCACCAGAAAGTGGTTTTTGAGATTGTCATTGAGCATATATTGCATTACTTGGTGTTAAAAGCTAATAAGTGCATCCTCATTCATTTAAAAAAAAATTCATGTAGGTGAAATTTAGTGAATTAAAATTCATTTACTTTTTGGTTGTTGCATTGGAATTGTGAGGTTGAAAGATCTAGTTAGGAAGCTCTTGTTGGTTGCATATTTGATTGTTGCATCAATGTTTGCACTTCTTACCTACACTAGATAGCTTTCATTAAATTTCTTTTTTCTTTCATATTAGCTGCATTGTAGGTGTGTTCTAGTGACATCGTGTTTTCAACCTTGAAACTGAAACATAATTCAAGATCAACTTTAAAATTCATCTCAATTAACCTAAGGATTATTTGGAACATTAAGGCAAACATCTAGAGGTATAGGCTAGAGACATGTTCTGGTGTCATTAAACATAGGAGCTATCATTTTTTTCCAGTGTTGCATCCTGGGGGTGAAATCCCGTTCCACGTATGTAAGTATATAGGATCGTTCTCCACATACCTTCAGGTATATCAGATGACGCTCCATGCATGAAAAGTATATTGGAATGCTCTCATCGAACGATTATGCATTAGAAAGCACTACTACAGACCACGTA
Organism: Pinus tabuliformis; assembly: GCA_031772625.1. Classification (NCBI taxonomy): domain Eukaryota; kingdom Viridiplantae; phylum Streptophyta; class Pinopsida; order Pinales; family Pinaceae; genus Pinus; species Pinus tabuliformis. The sequence continues at coordinate 1,103,255,648 of CM062819.1, forward strand.
CCGTCGAGTATATTTTGGGAGTCCCCTATAAGTCGCTATCCATCCATAGGTAACCGAGTCCACTGCCTTGTATACTGTGATACACCGAACATGACATTCAGGGAGATTAGTTGCCGTACGTTAAGTCCTTGGTTCGCCAAGGTGTATATTGCAGTTTAGGGTGACTTGGTAAACCCATTTTCCTAGCTACCCCTTTGTTTTTTTTGTGTCTTTCTAAAATACATTAATTGACTGCGGAACAACATCCTCCCCGTGGAATAGATCCTTAGTGGATATTAGGTTGAGACTAATGGTAATAATTCTTGAGTCTACCCATCAAGGAAACCCCTCTGATGGGAATCCTGGTCCTTTTCCTTCTTTTGGGAATGTTGGTGGTCCTTATATGGTGACATTGTCCCTTCCCAGATTTACCATTGGTTTTCAAGTTTGGTTGTTTTAAACCGCTATGCTTATGAATATCCAAACTTCTTCTCAACCAAGTTCTCCTCCACCTGAACAACATCAACCTCATGTTGATCCTAAAGTTAACCCTTTTCCTTCTTCACCTATTCTTTCTTCATCCCTTTCTCCCTCTTTTCCTGGTGAAATTATTGATTCTAGTAACCAAGGAGCTAAGAAGAAGAAGAATAGGACAAAGAAGAAGAATCAAAATAAGAAAGGGGTAAACCAAGCAGCCATTTGCACTGATGCAATTGATGTTGAGAAATCCTCCAATCAACCCCACAAAGTGAAGTCCCCTTGTAGGTTATGTAAGGGTGACCACCTTCTTAGAGATTTTCCTAGTATCCCCAAGGTATTAGAAGTATGGTCCACAAGCTTGCATCAGCCTTTGTCATCAGCCTCTGGAGATCATGCTGGTGATAAAACCTAAACTAGTGATAGTAAGTCCATGGAAAAAAGGTAAAGTCAAATTTCCCTTTAGTTTATGTGAAGGGCATCATCCTATTCACCTTTTTCCTTATATGGATGAAGCCTCAAAAGTGTTGGACAACCTTACAATTTCTCAGCCTCGTCTTCCGACTGGTTATCGAAAGCTTTCCCCTGATCCTCCGCTAGTTTTTTTTTTTTTTTTTAGACATTAACGGTTATGATTTTAATTTAAGGCGGCAAACAGCCTGCCGCTGGCGATTACATTTCAGAGGGAGAGTTCATAGCTTCATTTAATTGTTCCTGTCTGAAGGAGAGGGATCCTCTCTGTTCTGTCAATCTCACACCCAGAACAGTGATTTGCACCACCGCGGATCAGAACAGTAGCATTGGTTGCATTGATTATAGAGGCTTCCGCTAGAATGGATGAGTTACCCAGCTTTGACTGCTGAAACTATTGAGGTCAGCTGATAGACCTTCCCTGTCCCAGTATACTACGGAAATCGAGCCTTCCTCAGATTCTTTGGAGGGTATACAGGTGGTTTGAGCATTTTTAAAGCACAGAGCCGCGATATTTGAAGGCGGAGAAGGCTTACTGGGCTTCTTCCTTGTGTAATCGGAATCCACCACAGCAAGCGCTTTTTGAGGAAGATCTTTCAACTGCTTCGTCTCTTATATGAGAACCTTCTCAGCAAAACCGTTTCTAAGGAGCTTCATGGGTTGCTATTCCTTGTCTGTAAGCCCCGGCAAAGGGTCCACTGCCCAGATCCTTATTCCATGATTGTCAAAGCACAGAAAGGCACCATTGTCACTGAAATGCAGGCAGAGAAGGAGCACTCTTGCCTGACTCTCCTTTTGCTCTTAGGGAGAATGAAATGGACCCAGGTTATTTTTCTCATTGCCAATTTCAAACATAGCGAACACTACTTCTAATGCAAGATGAGAGTGATATCTGAACTGGAAACAAGGCTTCTTACAGCTTTGAGGCTAACCTGTGGGAAGGACCAGGGATGCAGGGGAAGGACAGAGCTTTGAAAACCAAAGGATCCAATACAGCAGAACGGACTGCTAAAACCTTAAGGAATAGGACTGTAGGATTCCCTTAAGTTAACCACCAGAACTCTTCGATTGCATCTTGAGCCAAGATTGGCCTCCAAGTCTGCTTGAGAGTTGAGCCCTCTTAGAATGTGAAAGAAGGAGATTTTCCTGAACTTTGGCAACAGGAGATGAATTTTTTTGATAACAGTGGCTAGATGGATCTGATGAGGAGAATTATGAGCGAACATTGCCTGGATGATGAGCCTAGAGTCTCCAAATACACAGAGGGAGCGGATGTTTTGATTGATTGCCAGGTTCAGCCCTTGCCACAATGCTAGGGCCTCAGCTCTATTATTGGTTTCGATGCCCAGGCCCCAATGGAATCTCAATTCGGTTACTCCTCCAGGGTTCAAGAGAACCCCTCCACTGCCTGCCTCCCCAGGGTTTCCCTTAGAAGCCCCATCAAAGAACAAGCAATATTCGTCTAAGGTTGATCTCCATTTTATAAACTCCTGTTCCTCCAATCTGATCTCCCAGTTGGCATGGATAGGAGCAGATAGGTCGGATCTATCATTCAGATTCGGAACCAGTTCTTGGATCCATTGCTCCTCTTCTTTGTCCAGCTTTAATTCATTTCTAGGGATAATATTGGCTTCCAAAGCCTCGCCAAGTAGAGCTTTGATTTTAGAAATTACCCGAGTAGGATTGCAGCTTTCATCTCTAAATGTCCTGTTATTCCTTTCCAGCCACAGCTTCCAGCATATAAACTTAGGGATCCACATCCAGCTTATTTTGAGAAATTTTTTTCTTTTAAGGCTAAAGGGAGATTGATTGACCCAGGTTCGGAATAGATTGGATATACTTTCTGGAAGAACGAAGTTTACATGGTTTAACCTCAGAATTCCCCTCCATACTACCTGAGCAAAAGGGCAGAGCAGCAGCAAATGATTGACATTTTCTTCAGAAGTCAAACAAAGGGGACATCTGGAGGGACCTTCCATCCCTCTTCTTCTCAAATTGTCTCTGGTGAGGATGCTGTTGTGCGCAACAGTCCAACAGAAAAAATCAATTTTGGGGAGAGAGGGGAAATCCCAAATAAATTTCCAAATAGCTGGATTGGGAGGAGCATAAGGGACAGCCAGAATTCTTCTGTAACCTTCAGCAGCTGTGTATGAGCCTGAGAGAGAGCCCCAGCCTCTTTTGTCTTTAGAGTTGGCTTTTGAGGGGGATTTGCCTTGAAGCATGTCCAACAGAAGTGAAGCTTCCTCCTGCATCATATGAGGAATCTCTCCCAGATTCCAACAGTCCCAGAGCTTGTCAGGATCGTTCTTCCAGGTGGATATGTCCCACAAGGTATGCAAATTGGAGGACTGGAGCCAAGCTCTGATATTGGCTAGCCCCTCAACTTGATTCAAAGGCTGGTCTCCCAGAATTGAATCATCCCAAATATTAATTTTTCTGCCATTACCTGGGATCCAGTAAAGCTGCTGGCTGAAATGCTCCGTAGCTTGTCTGCAAAGGTTGAAGATTGGAGATCCTTTTAAGGTTCTTGGAGGCTTATCCAGACATCTCAGACGTTGTCCTTGGTAGTATTTCTTCCAGATGACTCTTTTGCTCCAACTAGATTTACCGGAGACTAGATTCCACAAGATCTTGGTTCCCAAAGCGAGGTTTTGAGCAGCCAAGTTACGAAGATGGAGGCCGCCTTCCAGAAGAGGTTTCTTGATGGTCTCCCAATTCACTAAATGAATCCTTTTGTCATTGTTGTTCCCACCTTCCCATAGGAATCTTCTTAACAAACTGTCCATTTTGCTGAGAAAGGATTTGGGGGCGAGAAGAACTGTGTTTTGGTAAAGCGGCATACTTATCAGGACTGACTTCATCAATATGACTTTCCCTGCGTTATTCAGCCATGAAGCACCCCAAGCTTGGATTCTGTTCTTTAACTTATCGAGCAGCGGCATCCAATGAGCCAGATTGGGTTTGGTTTTGAAGATTGGGATCCCGAGATATTTAAAAGCCTCCCAATTACGAATTCCATCCATTTCTAAGAGCCTTGCAATGTCAGACAGCTCCTTTGTTGTGCAGTTCCAGCCATAGATTGAACATTTCCGATAATTAATTTTGCTTCCTGAGATCGATTTGTAAATGTCCAGTTCCTTCTTGAAGGATCTGGCCGAGATTAGGCTGGCTCCTCCTAGCAGCAAAGTGTCATCTGCAAACTGTGCATGGTTGATATCCTTCACCCTCTGAGTCGTTCTAAGGCCTGGAAGAATTTGAGTCTGTTGATTGTGATCAAGCTGGAAACTGAGGACCGATGCCTGAATAGCATAAAGGAGAGGGGACAGGGGACAGCCTTGTCTGAGGCCTCTGGAGGCTTGGAAGAATTCAGTTGAGCGGCCATTGACCAGGGGAGCGATCCATGGGGAAGTGATACAGGCTTTCACCCAGTTTATGAAGCCGTCAGAGAAACCAAGATTCTTCATTACATTGAGCAAAAAATCATGTCTAACCCTATCGAAAGCATTAGCCAGGTCGAGCTTTATAACCATACCTTTCTCTTTTCTTTGACAACTTGAATGGACAGCTTCTTGAACCAGCACAATGTTATCCAAAATCTTTCTTCCTTTTATGAATCCACCTTGATTTTCAGGGATGATGGCAGGCAAAATATTCTTTAACCTGTTGGCTATTATTTTGGAGACCAGTTTGTAGCTAGAGTTGCATAATGATATGGGCCTGAATCTGCTAAAGTCGGTAGCGCCTTTCTCCTTTGGAATCAAAGCTAGGAATGCCGAATTGATGCCGCCGCCTAGCTTTGCACAGTTCTGGGTTTTCCTGACCATTCTCAATAAATCTTTTTTGATTGTCGACCAGCAGGCCAAGAAGAACCTGACAGTGAACCCATCAGGACCTGGGGCTTTATCAGGCTCCATAGAGTCCAGAATATGCTTTATTTCATCCATGCTGATCGGAGCAGTCAGCATGACGTTGTCCGAATCCTTAACGCTCTTGGGAATTAAATCCATTGGATAGATCTGGGGATCTATAGGATTTTCTTCAGGAGCCGAATATAGATCTTTGAAGAAGGAATAAGCTGCTCTCTTAATGCCATCAAAGTCCTTTATAACTGTGTTTTGGTGTTGAATCTCAGAAACTGTTTTGAAGTGCTTTCTGGCTTCGGCTTGCTTGTGAAAGAAACTGGTGTTCCTATCTCCGGATTTTAACCATAAATTTCTAGATTTCTGTCTCCAGAATTCTTCCTCCTCCCTGCTGGATTTATGAACCTTTTTTTGCAGCTCAACTTCTTTTCGAAGGAGATTTAGAGTTACAGGACTCTTCTCCATTGCTGTTTGATGGGCAGCAAGGGTGTTGAGAGATTCTTTTCTTTTGGCAGTAGGAGTTTCTAGTCTTTTGGCCCACTCCTTAAGACTTCTTTTTAAAACTCTTATTTTCTCTTCCCACACATAGAAAGGGGAACCATGGACAGGTCTATTCCAGGCATCCGAAACTACATCTTGAAATCCTTCTTGCTGAATCCACAGAGGGCTGAACCTGAATGGAATGGGGCCTAAATTACCAACCAGAGAAAGCTCAAGGAGGATGGGCTTGTGATCAGAAATGAGATTTGGAAGAATTTTAGAAGTAGCCATTAGACCGCAAGTCAGGAAGGATGAGTGGACAAGGAATCTGTTCAAGCGGGCAGCTATATGATTTGGGGCTAATCTTTTGTTGGACCAGGTGAATTTGCCTGAAGAGGGTTTTATATCCTCCAGGTCCCAGCCCAATATAATGTCTTCAACCCATTCTCTAGCGGGGTCCCTCACAATGGATCCTCCCTTTTTCTCGTCAAGAGCAAGGGTGACATTCAGATCCCCTGCAATGATTATATTTCCTGGATTTTGTTCTGTAAGAAATGATTGAAGCGAGTTCCAACAAAATTTTTTCTCCTCTGGCAAAACGGGAGCATATAAATTAAACATACTTACTTGTTGTCCTGAATCTTTGTGAAGGAGCTGAGTGAAAAGCCAATGGGGACTGCTTTTTTCTTGAATGAGATCATATATGGAGCTATTCCAGAAGGTGGCTATTCCACCAGAAGCTCCTCTTGTGCTTACAACTCTTCCTTGACCTTTTTGCCAAAATACTTTACTAGATTGGAGGAGGAGGGGTTCCTCCAGCTTAGTCTCCTGGATGAGAAGGATTTCAGGCGAATATATTCTCACTATGTCTCTGACGGCTTCCTCTTTCGACCTGCTGCCTAATCCTCTACAGTTCCAGGAGACGTATTTCATTATTTACTGATTTGGGGGGTTGAGGCTCCTTTTGGAGCCTTGTTGCTCTTATGCCCAGATCTCGTATTCATCATTCCTTTGAGGGTTTTTTGCGAACCTTGGAGGACATCTAAATAAGTTTTTTCCTCCCGCTGTTTCTTCTTGGATTTCCGACCCCTTGTCGATTTCATAGGAGTGACTTGTGAGTTATCTATTTCAGAGTCTCTCTCCTCCGAGTCCTCCTCATATTCAGATGCGAGGCTAATATGCTCTTCATTTCCTTCTTTCCCCTGCTGACCATCATCAATTGGAGGAACCGATGATTCGCCTTCAATATCTTTCACTTGCTTCGACTTATTTCCCGTTTCCTCTTGAGTCTCCAGGGTCTCCACCTGATCCCCTGAGGAGGATCCATCTTTGAAGTCAGCGTTGGACTTTGGGTTAGATTGAGGTTTCCCCAATGATGCAGAGGGTTTCTGCCCCGGTGGCTTTGGGACCGCCTTTCCTTTTTTAATTTCTTTCCATCCTTCCTCTTCAACCGTGATCCCTGCTGAAGCTTTTGGGCAATCACGTTGGAAATGACCATGCTCGTGACAGGTTCGGCATTTGAACGGCAGCTGCTCATAGTCCAGCTTCTGATAATGCTGCCATTCTCCTACTGAGAGCTTGACCGCTTCAGGCAGACCGGCTTCCAGGTCGACCTCCACGCAGATTCTGGCGCATGTATATTGGCCCTTATGGTCAGCTTTATCAATGAAACGACCTAGCCCATTTCCGATCTTTTGCAGGGATTGATAGCTCCAGCAGTGTATCGGAAGGTTGGGAAGGCGAACCCAGACCGGCGCCTCCTTAGGGACATCAACGGAGGGGTCGAAGTCGGGGCTCCATTTATTCAGGTACAGACCTTGATTACCCATAAAATACGGCCCGTTTCTGAACACCAAATCCCGGTCTTCTTTGGTTGTAAACTCGAAAATGAAGTAGCCTCGTCCCACAGCATAGCAGATCACATTGTTTTTTAGCTGGGGTCTCCAGTTCCTCTGAATCCATTCGTCCGTGATTTTTGTGGATGGCCAGCGGCCCATAAACTGTCCTACTAGGCCTCTGTCAGCCAGAGCCAGGGCGATTTTGATCGTTTGTTCCTCTGGGAGATCAATCTCAGGTATCTCTTCCAGTTTCTTGATGAACTTTGGCGCCTCTGTAGCTTTGCGTTTCTTCCCTTGCTGTTTTAATAGACTACTGAATGCCTCTGCAGATGAGACTGGAGGGTTGGGAGCGGCCTCCCCGCCCCCTGGACCGCTCATGGCAGCGTCAATCGCAGGCCTGCGGCTCTGTTTCGTGCGGCTAGGTTATTCAGAGCAGCGAGCGTTTATCACTTATTTCATGATCCTCCGCTAGTTGATCAAGTGATTTATCATAATTCATCTCCAGTCAATTCCACTCTCTCTGAATGTGAATCCCATGAGCCCATTCCCGACCAACGATTGACTGAGCAAATGGTTGACTTGATTCCAGCTTTAGTTGATCGTACCTTTCCCGTAGATAGTGAAATTCATACCATTCAATTTCTTCTTGTTTCTTTAGATTCCAATGAATTGGGGGGCAACCCTCCTGTTCCCACGATATAGGGGGGTGATCCTCCCATTTCCATAATGCAAGGGGGTAGTTATCCCATTCCCATGGTACCCCTTCCAAGTTGTATGGTCACTTCCTTTGATTGGAGTTGACTTACAAGATATTTTCTTCCTCCTTATGTGACCTTATAGATCATAGTACATACCTGGCACAATCATATATGAAGGTGCGTCGATTAGTATTATATCCTCATCTATTTGGAAAGCTTTAGGTTCTCCACAACTTGTGCCCATTACCCAAAATCTGTTAGCTTTTAATAAGGGAACCAATCAACCATTAGGGATCCTTCCTAAGTTACTTAATTTGGGAGGAAAAATCACCTATATCGATGTGATGGTTGTCCAAGGCCCTTTGTATTTTAATTTACTTCTTGGTCATGACTATGTTTATGTCTTGGGAGCTCTTGTCTCTTCTCTCTTTCGTGTGATATGTTTCCCGCATGAAGGAAGAATCGTGACCATTGATCAACTTTCATTTGTTGGTCCTAATTTGACTCCTAATCAACCATCTTCCCTAAATGGTCCTCGTATGCAAGTGGTATCACCCTCTCCACAGTTTAATTATGTGGCAACCTGTTCCATGCCCACGTCTAATAATGATCTAGTCAGTTATATAATGCATCATGTATTGGGGGCATCGGAGCCCAATCTTTCCATTAGTTCCCTTGACATGTATCCCTTCCAAAGAATTTTTCTCCCATCTGATGAGAACCTCTCGGAATCCATGGCCTCTTATGGTCCATAATCAAGGTTCTCGGAGCATAGTTCCTTGTCTTATGTCAAGCTCGTTAAAAAATGAAACAAGGTGTTGAAGCAGAGTTCTTTGTCTTGTGTCAAGCTCCTTAAAAAATGAATCAAGGTTCTCTAAGAACAATTATTTTTCTTGTGTTAAGCTCCTTAAAAAATAAATCAAGGTTTTTGGAGCATATTTATTTGTATTGTGTCAAGCTCCTTAAAAAATGAATCAAGGTTCTCAGAGCAGAGTTCCTTGATCTGTGTCAAGCTTCTTAAAAAATGAATCAAGGTTCTCAGAGTAGAGTTCCTTGTCTTGCGTCAAGCTCCTTAGAAAATGAAACAAGGTTTCGGAGCAGAGTTCCTTTACTTGTGTCAAGCTTGTTAAAAAATGAAATAAGATGTCATGAGCATGGTTCTTTTCTTGTGTCAAGCTCATTAAAAAATGGAACAAATCCCCTTCCAATTCGAGTCTTTGATTAGATATCGTAAATTCCCAGTCGAGTCTTTCCTTTGATCTCGTAAATGAAGCTTCATTCCATCCACTTGTTAGTAACCAGTAGTCTACGTAGGTGAATGAAATGAAGCTTGGGGGGCATGTACCTCAAATTGAGTCATTATGTTGGGGGCATGCATACTTATATCGAGCATAGTTTTTCTTTGTTTCAAGCTTGTGTAAAAATGAAACCAATCTCAAGTATAGTTTGTCTCCATTTCAAGCTTGTGTAAAAATGAAACCATTCTCATCCTACCTCTCGTGATTTCCATTTTTATCAGCCTGTTTTTTCCAGATGAGCCTTGGTTTTTTCATTCCATCGTCACCATCTCTTTGGCCGATCATACGCTTTCACTTGGTTGTTTTACCCTTTCCTAAGGAACCACTGCGATGAGTGGTATTATTAGCCAACCTCTTGACCTTTACATGTTTTGAGCAGTTCCATCATGACCAGAACCAGTTGCTACCCATTTATACCACACATTCCTCCAGGTGGAGTTCTTTTTTAGCTCTTTTTAGACTCCCAGAACATGAAAATATTACCGAGCACTTGTCTTTTCGAACTCGTAAAAGTAAATGAAAATACATCTACTTAGTATAAGTTTAACCCTTTTCTAGACTGAGATAGATTAGCTACGAAAAAGGAATACCTTAGTCAAACATGGCTAAGAGGTTCTCTTGAGTATTATTTTCTACCTTTTCGGACTTAAGAGACTATCTACGAAAAGGGACATCTGGAGTTTTATTTTCATCTCTTTTTCAAACTCTCTAAACATGAAAAGGATGTCAAGTTACCCCTCTGTCAGACTCGTAAAACTAAAACAACAAAGGACTTGTCACCATGACGAGACCGAGCTACTCCTTCCTAGGGATCGTTATAAATACTAGGATGGATTCGTCCAAAGGATGAACTTGTACGACAAGAATATGGTCTCCTCTTCAAGCTTGAGATTAAAAATAAAGAGGTACTTTCTAGAAATATTGGGGGAAAATGGAAAGAAACATACATCTTGTACTTTTTATGAAAGGGAGCATGTCGCTCTTGAACATGACACTTATCTGTATCTCTTGTCAGGTTTGGGACATCCTCACTTTATCACTTGTCTTCTTGGGTTTGGGGAATCCATTTGCCTCTCATCTGATTATATCCTATTGTCACCATGACCTCTAATCCTATTTCGAGTCAAATTCTTCCAAATTCTAGAGTCGTGTCACCAATATGTTCAAGAGAAGTCCCACCTGCAAAATCAAACTACTTATATCCTGTTTGATTTTTTTTGTTTCAATCCTAAATCACTCTTGCAAACTTTGCAAAATACTATGTTTTGTGTCGATGATGTGGGAAAAATTATGGCCCTCCTTCAATGGATCACTTCATGTCGGCTCCAACTCATTATCTAGAAGATGATCTAGGAAATCCCTTTCAGTACCTTGGAGCTTGCATGCTTCAATGGCAGGTTCTTCACATTCGATGATAGGTTTAGATCACTTCCCTTCGGTTGAATGATTTTGCGAATGTTCGACTTTAGCTTCATTGTTCACACTTTGGATTGTGCTATTGTACCTTGAGAGCCATCGCCATCATTGGTGGTTTCTCTCGTGCCTATTAATGGTTTACATCATTGACTGATAATCAGGTGGTTTCTACCATGTTTGACTCCTAACATCTATTCACATGGTGAGATTTGTACTTTGGTTGGATCAAGCCAGAAGTGAAGACCTCGAGTTTCATTTGATAAATCGAGGTTGCATGGAGTTCTTAAGTATTCATGATTGTAAACATGATCCTTTTTATTTGGATGGCTGTGTCCATGCTATGGATCCATCTATTGTTAGATGCCTACTCTTTAGGCATACTTACATCAAATATGTCAGATATATTGTATTATGTTTGATTTGTAGGTCTCCTAATGGTGGTTCTCTAAGTCCTTGCCTTTGCTTGTAAAGCACTTCAGCCATCACTTCCCATTCTAACTTCATGCTTTAGGGGGCATCTGTTATACAATATTTTTTCACACTCCCAGTCTCGTATCCTGAAGTGTCACACTTTGTGTCGTCAATGTCACAAGTGTCGCAAAGTGATAAAATTCATCACAAACAATGTATTCACCATGAAACATGTTTGTGGTAATCAAAAGAATATCCTTGAAGAAAAGGAAGAAAACTTGCCTTGGAAGAATTCTGAAGAACTTTTCAAAAACCCTTGTTTGCAAGCCTAGCGCGTGTTAAATAACTAGAGTCCCATGTTGATAACTTGTTGCATTATACATGCCTCGTGCTGGTAGCATGAATTTTAGAGGCAAAACTGCACTGATCCTCTTAAGGCATTTTTTCCCAAAATGAAGGAGAAGCTTCCCTCACTAGAAAGCTCGAGAACGACGATGTGGTTTCAAGTAGATGAAGATTGGAATGAGACCTCCCATTCCTGGCCCTAGATCCTACTCCCATGGATCTCTCCCTTGAGATGTGGAACTCCTCCCTATTTTCATGGATCCTCAACTCCCTCTCCTTTCTTATAAATGAAATGCCCACTATCCACTAATGGTTGGTTGCCATCCTAAGAGTTGAATTATGCCCAATTGCTGCCCATTTGCAAAGGAGAAAGGTGTTTGAAGGCTAAGGCTTGGACTTGGAATCTCACTTGAAGGAGGCTTCCAACATCAAGGCTTCATTGGTTGTAATGCTCCCTTTTCATCTATTTATAATACAATATATGTTTTCTTTCCATAAATGTTTCAATTATTGTCCATTTATTGTAATACTCCTTGATCTGTTACATAATTTGTATTAGAAAGTGTTATGCTTTGCATGGGTTTGTTGTCTCCACTTGATCTTTCTTGCAGGCACTCATCTACAACAACAAAGAGGATATTGTGAGCTTGGAAGCAAAGGAATCAAGGTCGACATCAAGGATATTAACATCAGAGGGAGGTAGGAGATCTATCCTCCTTTTCATTTTCTAGTATGAATTAGGAAATATTACATGTAATTGTCTTATGTTGTTGCTAGATCCTCCCATAGGACTAGAGGGATCGTTTTTGTCCGCAAAAAGGATTGCCTACAAAACAATGCCTCATAATTTCTTCACCATTACCTTGAGGAATTTTCCTGTCTCTACCCACTTGTCGAGGGCTTCCCAGAGATTAAACCACCTCCACCAACAACCCTTGGGAATTTTCTTGAGACTACCTCACCCGGTTCGAAAAACCATCTGTTAATCTAAAGCTCAACCAATTAGAAGAATCCCATCACACCATGGATATCCAGAAATGGAAAGAAAACACTAAAACCATTGTCACACCCGACAAAACCCATGCTAATTACAATAAGAGAGCCAAATACAAAAATCCATGTACCATGCATTCACGGACCAACTAGGAAATCACACATGCAACCTAATACTTGCAAGTATTCCTGCTAAAGCCGCTTGATCCAGCTTTTCCTTGCTTGTCCCTTGCTTTCCTTGTCCTTCCTTTGCTTTCCTTTCTCCAATGCTAGAGTTCTCTAAGAATGCTCTAAGTGTGCAATAATATGAGAGAATACACATAGCTCCAAAACTGAACTAACAAAATATAAACCAACAAAAGTTGGGAATTGATCCTCAGAAGCCTTTTTATCATTGAGGTGTCTATTTTCTTCATTTCCCTCTATTTTTCCTTCAATTTCCCTCTCATGCAAACCTATGACCTTTCATATCACTTTTCTCCTATTTTCCTTTATTTTCATCAATAAATTCCAATTAATGCTTCTTTTCCTTTGCTAATTTACTTAACCATAATAAAAAACAAGTGATGCCCACGAGGATGTTTTTCCAAACATTCATCTTGGAATATGTGTCCCGTGAACTTGGTTTTATTTTTCCTTCATTAACTTTATTACATGAATTTTTTACCCAGGGCTGTTACATTTCTCCAATGCTAGAGTGCTCCAAAAATGCTCTATGCGTGCAATGGTATGAGAGAATAGAGAGAGCTCTAAAAATGAACTAACGAAAAACTGTAAATTGATCCTCTGAAGCATTTTTTTCATTTAGGCCTCTATTTTCTTCAATTTCCTCTATTTTCCTTCAATTTTCCTCTCATGCAAATTTGTGACCCTTAATCTCCCTTTTCTCCTATTTTCCTTTATTTTCATAAATAAATGCCAATTAATACCTCTTTGGCTTTTCCAATGCCTTTGCCAATTTCCTTAGCCATTATAAACCGAAAGTGACACCCACTAGGATGTTTTGCCCAACATTTAGCTTGGAATACATGTCCCATGAATTTTGTCTTATTTATCCTTTATTGACTTTATTACATGAACTTTTAACCCAGGGTTGTTGCAAAGCTACAGACACAAAATGTGTTTGATATAAATTTAATGTGTTTCTTTGCTTCAACTAGCAGGGCAGTAGTACAAATATAGACGATCTCATGACTACTCAGCATCAATCTTCTGATAGTGCGCACTAGACATAACATTTTGGTGCTCCCTAGGAACCCCATGATAGTGGGCTGCAACCCCAAGATATTGCATCAACATATGAGGCCCATGATGCTAATAAGGATGTATATTAATCATATACTTAATAATTTCGTACTTATAAGTTTGTACTTCTAATTGTTTTTACTTATTCATTTAAGATTGTCTAGTTATAAATTGTGTAGTTTCAATCACAAATCATGTCATACACGAGGATCCTCAACTAGAAGACGAGCACGAGGAATTCATTGCAACGGTCTTGTCGAGTAAACAAAGTAAATAACTACATTCCAAAGATATTTTCTATTGTTAAAAGCTTGCTTCAATGGTATCCAATAACTGACCATATATATATATATATTAGGTGATTCTCCCCCACAACATTCCTAACTCCATGAGAACATCACGACTAGGGGTGCAATGCGTCAGAGGAGATAATTAGACTCATCAACAAAACAACCCCAAATAGAAGATGAAAATGTACAAATGGATGAAAAACTTGAGAAATATTTAGGTCGCTCTAAGAATAGGCAATTTTTTTTTTCTGATAATGTATAATGTTATAATGTATAGTATAAGACTAATTGTTGTATAAGATTTTTATTGTATAAAAGGACATATTAATGTATAAATATTTTTGAATGAGTACTTGCAGACATTTTTGTACTTATGTTAGAAAAATATGAAATATACTTGCTTAGAAGTTGCTAGAGGATGAATGTCAACAAATATGTTTCTTTATCAATTTTTTGTTTTGCTAATGTTGTCGCTGTGACAGACACCCTTCAAATTTTTTCTTACACTTTAATTTCAGAGCCTATTGAGGATCCTACGATCTATCGTCCCATGGTCACTTCATGGTCATCTAATGTTTTGAAAAGTATTAAGTCTTCTTCAAAGTGTCAAATTCACTTTCTCACGCATGTTCTATCTTCAATGAATTCACAAACACACATCTTTCTATGCAAGCTTAGATAGGCATTGTGCATCTCTTGAAGGTAAAGCTTGCGTAATAGTGACAGTGACTATGCAATTCATAAGCACAGTGTACTGCACAATACATAATGACAGTCAATGCACACTCTCCGTTGACATTCTTCCTCACTTCGATTGCAATTGTACTTCTATTTTGGTGAGTTTTCTCAACTGTCGCTTTGACCCCTTTATTTTTGCAAGTGTCACTTTCACATTCATGATTGACATCTTTTTCTTGATGTCACTATAACAAGTGCCATTTTCATGCTATCTTCGTTCTGGAATGTGGCACTTTCATTTTATTTGAGCCTTTCCAAGTGTTGTTTGCACTTTTCTCTTACTTTTGCAAGTGTTGTCTTGTGGTTGGGGAAGTGTCACATCTAGTTAAAGGGAGTCATTTGTACATTCTTAAAGGGAAGTTCTGATGTTTTCTCCTACAATACTATGTTCCATCTATCATGATGACATGCATTAGAAACATGCCTCAAGTTTTATGAACTATTTTACTGGTGTCATCACTATCCTCGCAAAGCATATCCTAAGTGTCACACTTGGAGGAGGATGTTGTTTTGCCTTTGCATTAAGGGGATCATTTTCATTATGAGTGTTCAATGTTGTGTCATAGATTTTTCTGAGTATGTGATCATGTTCAAGTCCCACCTTGGTTTCACCTCTGCCTCACTGGTCCCAAACTTAGTAAAATTCTGGAATATTTTCTACCCGACCAACCTGGATCCTCTCAGCCCCTTTGAATTGCACATTACACAATTGTAAGCTCTAACATGCATCCTTACCTCTTGTAAATAGGAAATGCACAGTAACAGTGCTGAATTGTTGCCTCTTGCCCCTCAGAATTACACAATCTTTCCTTTCAGTCAGTCTTGCACTACACATTGCATGATTTCAGTCAGCAGTCTATCTCTCTGTCTCTTTGAAATGAGAAACTACACAATCCAGTGGATCATTCTCTCCTTTGAATTGCACATCGCACAATCTCAGTGAAAAATCCCTTCTTTTATGTCTCTTTGAATTTCTCAACTGTGCAATCTTCAGTCACTAGCCTTCCTACACTGCACATTTCACAATCATAGTGAGCAAGCCTTCCTCATTGTCTCACTGAGTTTCCCAAATGAAAAATCTTGTGTCTTTGTCTCCCAGAACTGTACATTGTATAGTTTCAGTGAGAAAGCCCTCACTACTATCTCCCTGACTCCCTCAATTGCACAATATTCCTTCTCTGACCCCAGATGCTGCACATTGTTCAGTCATAGTCACTAGATCCTCAGCTTTGCCTCTTAGAACTATGCACTGCACAATCCTTGAGCCTCATCCTCAGCCCAATACCTTGTTCTTGATCAGCTAGTGCATTACATGAAGAGAGTTAGACTAAGATATTTTTGGACTGTTATCGTCTTGTCATGAGTGAATTTCATATGCAGGTACTATATATTAACATGACATGATGATGTTCAAGGAGGATATAAAGGAGAACATATGAGAAGGCAGTTATGAAGCAGGAACCATGAAGTCATCAAGTAAGAAGATGAAGGTACATTATCTTATGACCGAAGATCAAAGATCATGACTGTGTGAAGATTCCATACTGATTCAAGACCCTTTGGAGGGTAAAAATGAAGAACAAAGTAGATCTTTCATGAAGATGAAGTATTGAATAGATCTCTCCTGAATATTGAAGACAAAGCAACAAGAGGAACAACTTGGCATTTCCACCTCATCATGAAGTCCATGTCATCATTGTCAAGTTGTGACTTATGCAAGTGTCATCACAGTGTCATGTGTGTCCATGTGTCTTGCCACATCATTTGTGGATGTAATGATGTAATTATCAAAATGAAAGGACAAAATGTAATGTGTGGAATTCCAAGAGTCATATGTGGAATATGAAAATTCACATAGTCATATATGGACAAAAGAGTCTTTAAGAAAAGTCTAAAAGTCATATAGAAGTCCAAAGGTCACATTAGAAGTCCAAGAGTCATGAGGGTAGCTTAAGAGTAATAAGGGATATGAAAGGTCATTCCTCTTGTTATAAAAGAAACCTCATGACTCAAGAAAATGGATTTTGGAGGCTTAGCCTTTAGAGAGCTAGCCTTGGCTTCTCTAGCTTAGCATAGGAGAGAAGATCATTCTTTGGAGAAGCAAGAAGTGACTTAATGTTCCACTATTGGAGCTAGTGGCTCGCCGTTGTAACTGTGTACTTGGATATTTCACCTAATAATCAGAATCCCAATGATCCAACACATTTTCATGCATGTATCATTTATGTAGTAAGACTATTATTTATATGTTTGCTATATGTGTTTTGTTCACATGTACTAAGGAAATTGAATTATTTCGGCGACTTTGGTACTTAGCTTATTGAATATGCATTGCATTTGCTTTAATGATTATTGTGTCTATGTGAACTACTTCACTAGATAACTAATGAATCTTTTCATGCTTTCATGAGTCTCTCTTAGGTTAGTACGCTTACTTCCTTCCAGAGACTCACTCCTTTCTCTCCCATCGTGAAAGTTTCTTTTTATTCATTGCATTTGGTGTTTCAAAGTGTCAACTCACTTGTTGATTTCAAAGGTTATGTGTATACTCTCTTATGCTATCCATTGTTGCTAAGGAAAACCTTAGAGTTATGGTGGTTGGGTCGATACTCCAGATGGGGCTACTATACCAAACAATGTGAGGTCTAATTGGAACTTCACATCGGGGAGACCCCCCTGGTTGATGGATTTCCAACACTGTTAACAACTAGCGTGTATGCATGAAACTTAATGTGTTGCTATCAAATTTTTATATTGGATAGATTTTGGTACTGGGGAATTGAGAAGGATGTGATGCTCCGTCAAATCAAGGAATGTTTGCTCCAAGATTAGAACACTCCAATAAATTATTCTCGAAACCAAGAGGAGCTCATTCAAGCATTCATTTTCTTTAGTATTTCTAATTTTTATTTAGTCATAAAAATGTTTATTAATTCATTTTATTATTTTACTTATTATTTATCTACCTTTAACACAATTTATGTGCATTGCGGTTATTCTTATTCCATAAAGTTTTCCTCCACAAATGTAACATGGTTGGAAATAAAGTGGATGAAATGCTCCTCTTGAGTAGCCATTCCCTATCAGGTGTGCACCCTATCTTTTTTATTTCATAAATTATATCCAAAGCCTATCCAATGTAGTTAGCATGACCATAACAATGAATAAAGAAATTGTATGTCCCAAAAATATGCTCATACCCATCCCTTCACATCCCATTCAAAAGTAGATTAATGACCTCAAATTTCTTAGCATGTACCAATATACCTATTGTGGTTGTGTAGGAGTGCCTATCATGAATAAATCCTTCTTGTCATTTTGTCATTTTGAATAAGTTCAATGCTAAGACTTATGATAAATTCAATGCATTATGATCTAAGTATACCTATAAACTTTTCTCAACATATCTTGTTCATACTTTCCACTATCATGGTTATTTTTTGAAGCTCATATATGTATCTAAATCCTATCTAAATGTCCCAAGTTCTTATTGTTTTCAATGTCTATAGGTAAAAATTCAAGTTTAGGATCTATATTTACAACCTTTGGTTGCTTTTTCCAATAATCCATATGGGTATTCAAGTTCCAATTGGACCTTTCATCATTGAAATTATACCAATTATTAGAAATAAAAGAGAAATAATATCAATACAATTAAATGGAAACTAATCTACCATGATCCCCTCACAAGAATTACTCAAATATCTACATGGACCTGACATAGAAACCACACAAATTTCTATCATCATTACTTCCTTCCTATCATCTATGCTACTGATTTGATAACTTGGTATATAGTGCCAATAATTGCTATTACTACAATTTCTTTTATACATGGGACTATGACATAGGTTTGTCATTGATATCCCATTCTCAAGGAACTAAGAACTCTTCTTGATCCCACACAATACATTTTTTTCTCTTAACACATTGCTCTTATTTTGCAATCAAATGGAGGAAAATTGGAAGAACATTACTAAAAGGATGGAACAACATGTGATGAATCTTACAAGACACTTTCAGGACAAAATAACCTGGCTAGAGGCATCTATTGCAACTTGTAAGAGAGAATCCCCTCGATTCAAAACTACATTTGTCCTTTGTGTGGTTTCTTTTGTAAGAGTTGCAATAGTATCACCATAAAATAAAATGTGATTATAGTAAACCATACTCACCACTTTTCACCAAACCTCTGCATCTACAAGAAGATATAGAGCAAAAGTTGTTTCTTTCAACCTGAAATTTTGGTGAAGAACATATATAGCATGTAAATTGCACTTATTCTTTCGTCCAAGTATTTGTTGTAATTATTTCATCCATCCTAAGTCAAGTTGCAATTATAAAGTTGTTGTAGAGGGAAAGTACACAATTGTATAAGGTTTATGTATCAAGGGTTTGAACTCCTTGAAAACATAAGGAATAAATATTTCTAGATCTAGGCATCGTAGAAAAAATGTTCACCAACTACAACCATAATTGGTTTCCCCTCGTTATCCATACCACCATGATATACTATCTTCATTTCTGCAATATTTGTAAGATTCAAAGAATTTTTCCTTGCAAGGTATCTGGCATGAAGTGAATACTCTACAATTGACAAAGGTAGCCCGCAAATATCACTGAACCCTAACCATTCAGTACAACCCCAACCAACTTGTGCCTGTGTAACCTTCTCATTAAAAAGTGCTTCACAATCACTTTTGGGATCACATCATTTTACAATATCTCTCATCATAGAGAGTCTCTTTGTCACAACTTTGATCTATTATTCCATCTGCTACCAAGGACCTTGGAAACCTTCATTGTTTATCTACAATCCTCATTAGGAGGCCATGGAAGGACAATTACAATTAAGTAAATAATCCAAAGACAAAATACTATTTAATAGTAACAATAATAGTAATAAATAAGAGAGATATAAAGTACTTATCTTTGAGAAGAATGTCAACTCCTTCTAAACCTTTAGACTCCTTGCATCCAACTTGTCCATAAAATCATCAAGATGTAATCGTTTCCTTTCAAGAGCTAGGGTTTCTTCTTCTAGTGGAGACATTTGATCCTAGGGTTTTGTCCACAAACTGTAGAATTTATTCTCCAAGCTCTTATTGTCTTGCTAGGGTTTACTGACCATAGATACTCAGCCAACACTTTCAAAATTTCAACCCCTTATATTTTCACATTTACATATTTTTGCAAGTTCAATAGTCTACAAGACTTTCTTTACAAATACCATAAAGTCTCAATCTCCAAAAATATTCAGACTATGTCAAAACCATAAATCTTCACATGAAAACCTCATTAGATACTATTGCACAATATCTAGCAACATATTGATTTGGAGCCTTTTATATCAATTTTTGCATAATGATTTATTCTTCTTAAGGCAACTTCAATCTTTAATCTCAAAGAGGAGCTCAACATCTTCTTCACTATTAGACAACAAGTCATGTCTCCATCTTTCAAGATTGAGTAAAATAGATATCATTCAACAATATTACTTAGACACAATGCAATATTTTCAAAAGGAAACATATGTTCTTAGCAAGGTTAGTGTATCTTTCACAAGGTATAGAACTTATCAAGCTTGTACCACTCCGCTTCAAAAAATTGTCATTTGAAATGTCAAGGCTACTTTCTCAAGAATTATACCCTTGTTGGAAAATCTCTTCAATGCGTTGCACATATTCTAGTAGCCATATGAGGATAATTTGGACTGAGATAGAGAGACATCAGATCTAACCCGTTTTGAAGGCTTTGTTATTTTAACCATTTCAAGATTGGTTTTACTTTGCTAATTGAGATAGGTAAACAAGATCCTTTGATGGCAATATCTTGCGTCTACTTTTATTTCATGAACAAGATAGGCTTGGACATATAAGGTCCTTAAATATAGTCCTATCTCCTTGATGCATGACTATTTCCACAAGTGAAATATTTGATTTAAATGAGTAATGATACATACCTTTTATGATTGCTTGGGTTTCCAACACTTCGTCTCAGCTGCTAGAGGTATCAAACCTTCATTCGTTGAGATAATTTTTTATGCTCAAGACTTCTATACAAACTTCAATAGATATGCCTTTTGCAATAGAAATGATATACATTTTCTGAGATTGTATGAGAGTCTTTTAACCTTTTGAGAAATCTTGGATGCCTTGAGAAAATTTGGATAGATCTGATATTTTCAGTCTGTTTAAAATGGGATTGAAGCCTCCTATAACATACTTTTGATATTTTTGGTTTCTTATATGTGAGCCCTTTTTTGAGATCATTTTTTCTTTTTAATTCATGAACATAAGATTTTTGGTTACAAGCTTTGAGACAATTTGATTAAGCATACTAAGATTTATCTTGGCCTATTCAAAGGCCTGAGGCCATTCAACCTACCTTCATTACAAATGAAAAGGAGAATGAAACTTGATCTTGAACTCAGACTAGGGTAACTTATCGAATTACAAACTTCATCTATATTAGAAGTTTTAGTATGAGAACAAGGGAAGCCTGATTTGATGCTATCATCATTTTCTGACCTTAGATGCTCTTAATATATTTCAGAAAGACTTATTGTTGGCCTCCAAAGTATTTTTCATGCTTCAAAATGTTTCCTTCACTTGAGACATTGCTTTCAAAATCTAGATTGTCTTCAAACAAAGGCCTAAAAATGTCTCCTTTTGAACTTGAATTTGAGGCTTCAAATTGATCCTCTTCCAAATCAGTTTTAATGGAAACATTGTGAGATTTAAAAGAAGGAAGAATTATGATCATTCGTTGCATTTCTATCAATTAAAGTGTTATGCATATGATTTATTGTCGTTTTGATTTTTGGGTTCACAAAGGTGTTATATGATGAAGATATTTCCTTTGATACTCGTGTTGTTCCATCTTCCATGAACATATTTGTATTAAAAGTTCTCCATTTTTCACTAATTGAAGCACCCTTTTGTCTCTCAAGTTGGAAACTTCCCTTTTCGAAGACATGTTGAATAAGTAGCACTTCATCAACTGGAATTTTCCTACCAAATTCAGATTCTTCCATAAGTTTATGATTTACGATAAGATCCTATAGAATAATCAACATGCTTCCTATCTTGTTTTGCATACATGTCTTAATTATTCCCATAACATGAGGTATTCTATCTATGTTTCCACACTTTCTAACAAAATCTATTGTTGATTTCAAACATAATCTTGCCTCTACATTTAAATTAGGTGCATTAATTTCCCTATGTTGGACACTTAGACTTATGTGGTTGCTTAATAAATTATTACTCTATGATGAGCTTTTCCCTTGATGATAATTATTGTTGAGTATTTATGTTACTTGATGATGGCATATGATGAGATTTTTCATTTCCATCCATGATGATTATGATGATTCATGTTACATATGTGTATATAGGTATTATAAGGAAATAATTACCTTCTGTTGGTTAAAGCATTGACGAAGAATTATTGTTGGCACATACTAAACATTATCACTTAATATGTGGTTAGAGAAGTTGCTCTGCATTCTTTCGAATATCATAGAACCTGAAGACTTATTTTCAATCATAGTTAGCCATATGTGGTTCTTTTTTTCTTTGTTCCTTGATCATCACTCAGTTATTTATAATTGAAAATAATGTTTAGTTTGTTCTAACTTCTACCCATCTTTATATTTTCATGCTTCTATCTAAGAGAATGATGTTTGTTACGCTCCTATACCAATAGGAGTCATAATATTGAGTGACTGAGATTAAGCCTTGTAATATTGTACTTACCTTTGCTTTCTGAAAATATTTTCCATATTAAAAAACTAAAAAAGGTAAAGAGGGTATGTCCTAAAAGAATAATCAAAGGAAAAAAAGAATGAAAAGCTCAAAAAAATAAAAATATATGAACCCCAAAAGACAAAAGAGACCATGAAAATGAGCAAGTCAAAATGCCACTACTATTTACTTTTTATGCCTAATAAAAGATTGTGTGCAGCTTGTGAGTCATGCCACAGTCCATGATAGTTAAAATGTTTAAACTTGACTATTTCATGTTTTCAATTTTATGTTTATAGCTACAGAATAAAATCTGACCAAACAATGTAATCTTGGCAGATAATTAGATAGGTAGAGCAAATAGAAGGAGCTCAACTATTTAATCTGAACCCTTGGATGATATAAGGTTAGACTTAAGTAGTTTATTTTGTAAAGAAAAGAAAAAGATTGATAAGGGTTTGATAGCCTAAATGTACCCAAATAAAGTGAAGAAAAAATGGTAGGATAAGTAGATGGGTAAGTAGTGGAAAGGTTGCAGAAATGTCTTGTGATTACATGAAAAGCACTTATGATATTTTTCCAAATGCATATTTTAAATATTAATAAGTGGTACATAAAGCAAAGACAATGGTTCACAACATTATTCATTTAACATCCCTATATTTCATTTTAACTCCTACATCACTCATTAACTTCCCCTTCATAATAAAAGATTAATATCTTTAGCTCCTTAAGTCAAAGAGGCTCAGAGAATTTCTCTAACTTCTGGAGGGACTGGACCCTTGGCTTAATGACATAAGAAACAAAGGTGTTAAAAACCCCTTGCAATTCATTCACCCCTGCCCCCCCACAAAAACCCTTTTCCTAAAGGCTAAGTCTTTTGCCTAGGGAAAACCCATAACAAACATGTTCTATGTTAAAAAACCTAGCATGTAACATTTATCCTAAGTCAAGTACCCCCCTGCTCATTTCACTTCATATTAACTTTTATTAATATATACAAAATCCCGGAAAAACCCAACTTCCCGTATATATTTAATTCCTGTGTGTAAATTAACCCCACCCCTTAGTTTAATTATAAACTATATTACTACCCATATCCCGCAAAAATATATTAATAACCTTGCCTTAGCCCTTAATCTCGCATTAGAGCGCCCCTATGAGATTAAAGGTTAAGGTAATCTCATACCACCGTGATTAGGCCCATGGGCCCCCCTGAAAACTTTATGGTTAAATCACCGCGCAACTCCCATCTCCCGACCACCATTGATCGTCCCTCCTTTACATCCAACACCTCTCATCCATATCGTGCTGACTCGATGTCCGCCCTTTACCCGCTTGATGAGGCGGTTTTCCCCTTGGCACACGATGCTATGTGTCAAGCATTGAATGGAATCGGGCGACCCCTCCCTAATACCGCTCGCAACACAAAAGCGGTGCGATGGACTTCCCAAACCGCTTCCCCTTTCCAACCAAAAACTGCCATTGTTCATACATTAGTGAAAACTCGCCAAAATTAACCGTTTTCCTATAAAAGCCTGATTACCCCTCTTTTCGCTCTTTTCGCGCGTTTGCCTTTGAGAACTCAGAGCGTCATTGCAACTCCTGCAAACTGCCGAAATAGCTCACGAACCTCCGCAATTGCTCCACAAAAGCTACAGATAGTCCGACACAGTCATCCATTCATACTAGAGCCGTACAAACCCCTATGAACCTCCGTCAACTACCAACTACAGTCAAATTCACCCAATTCCAGGTATTTAACCATGGAAAACCCACTCAGTCGTCCAATTCTAGTAAATTGCCCTCATAACACTTTAAATTAAGTGGAAAATAATCAGATTTATTTTGGTTTTTACACTTTAGACCAAAACCATCTGCATGAACACCATTGCGCTAAAAACTTAAAATTACCCCCCATACTCAAATCCACAAGAATTGAGTATGGCTGCCCCAATTGCAAAGGATGTGAGACCCATCTCTACACCCCATTTAGACCTGGACCACCTTCCCTTAGCTGATAAATATTTCCAGATAAAAGATACCACTATCATAGAGCTCCTGCTCAAAGTACATTGCCAAAGTAGGGACAAGTTCCTGAACCATGCTGATGAAATTGGCCTTTGGGAGTCAAATTTTCCCAAGTACCAGTTCCCCCAAGTCCACATTTTTCCTGAAATTGTGCATATGTGCTATGCTTGTTACGTCCCAAGTCACAGAACCATCATGTCTCATGACCAGAAGGTCCTTTTCACCATCACTGCTGAGTCTATAAATGAAATGCTGCAACTCCAACCAGGGCCAAACCTAACTCCCCTCTCAATTGGAGATCTGTTGGACTTATATCCCAAACTCAGCTCTACAAAATTGGCCCAATTGCTCCAAACCTTCATCAGAGAAGAGAAGCACATCCCTAACGACCCCCCTCCATATGTAGCAGCTATATTTTCCTCTTGGGGACAAAATATTGTAGCCATGATATCTTGTATTTTGGGTTACTCCACAAGTGAGTACATCGATGAAATTATCTTGGCTTTCATGTCCATCTATACCCCATGACAGCCTCCTGCAACCATTTATGACTTTGCCACATTCATAGCTGACATAATGCATGAGCAGTTCACAAGAATGGGAAATGAAAGGGTTTTCAAATACTCCTTAGTTTTATACCATATGTTTCTATATTATCAATAAGAGAAATTCCCATTCACCCTCCAAAAATTGGACACCAAGTGTCAACCTAGGTCAGTCATTTTTTTGACCCCATTAGTCCACGAGTATTGGTCTCCATACTCTTATTCAGACTTCATTGACTTATTTGTACACCCAATTATGACAATGTTGACTGGAAACCATCCTCCAAGAATTAGTCCAAAAATAAAGAGAGTCCTGCAACTGTTAAAGCAGACCAAAGTGGATGACTGGTACCTTTACCAGAACCAAACAGAAATCAAGATATATGGTTGCATGCTTGCACCATATAAGTTGCCAAGATACCTCCCTATGAGGTTGTTTGCATTAGAATACTATAGGCAAATTATCAATGCAGATGAGGTAAACTTCGTCAATGCCAAGAAGAAGGCCAATTTCAAAATAAAATACCAACCAGGCCACTTCATATGCAACTCTAGAGAGGCTGGAAAAGAGGCAGATTTGATACTACAGAATATGAAGTTCTAGAGAAGTTTTTTCTGGAGATATGATCCTTTGGAATTTATCACAAAGAAGAGACAAAAGGTTAAGCTAGGACCTTTCATCCACCATCCCATACCTGAAATAGAAGCATATGCAAATCAAACAGAATGGGTGGAAGGTACCCTAGTAGAAAAAGACAACACCAGAATAGATGTAGAGAATGCTCTCATTGATTTAAAAAAGCATATTGATGAAAACTTTTTTCTGTAGGTACCAAAAGAACCAGAGACTGCTATGAGTACTCCTCCAATCATGCAGACTCCTTAGAATGAGGAGAAGATCCCAAAAAGAAACAGAGAAGGGGCTTCCACTTCAGGAATGGCGACCTCTAATTTACAGTAGGAATCAAACAAGAGGGAAAGGATAAATCCACCCTCTGAGCAAGAATGTATTGAAGACTTAACTGAGGTCACCAATACAGAAGCAGAAAGAAGTAGGCCTGCCACTCCATCTGGAGGCATACAAGAGCCTTCCACATCACAAACACAGATGTTGGAGAGGCAGCTCAGTGTTGAAGTATCTTCCTTTAGAATGCTTGCTGACAAAGACCAATATATCAAGGAAAGATATAAAGAAATCAAGGATAGAAATGAGAGGCTTAAAGCCAAAACTTATGGTCAATACCTGAAGCTCACCCCTTCCAATCAAACAAGGCTAATGTCAGCCTTTGACATTAAGGAGGGGAAGCTGCAGATGAACTTTGTGAAGCCTACAGCCCAACAACCAAAGACAACATCATATTTCAAAAGGGTAGATTTTGAAGTGCTGGAAATGGATATTCATCCCATAGACCAAATTGAATTGCATAAACAGGCTGGAGAGATGATATACTCTACCCTGATAGGTAAAGCCATAGCTGCCCACCAGCTACAGAACTATTTGAACAACATCTCAGCTCAATTCCGGTTAGAGAAGGCGTCCTCACAGGCCAAGGATACCAGGATCAAGTCCTTAGAGGACTTAGTAATTAAATTGGGACACGATCCAAAGGATATAAAAGCTGCAGAACAACTTATTAAAAATAAGAATAATGACATAGATGCATTGAAGAAACAACTAAAAATACCTCAACTACAGCATCCACAAACACTAGAAGTCTTAGAAGCCCAGCGGGGGCATGACGAACTCATGGACTTGGTCTTGAAAATGAATGATCAACTGAAAGAGACTGAAAAGGAATTGGATGATTTGATCCAATTAAAATAGGCAGATGTGGCCACCTCTTCAACAAATGTTATCCCCACAGTCTCTACAACAGTGCCATCCACACTAGCAACATCTTTGGCACCTACAACTCCACTTGCAACAACCTTACCAACAACAACACAATCTACATCAGCAGTAGGTGCATCAGGAGAGAAAGCATCATAACTTGTGAAATCCATGGAAGAAATGACCATCCAGGCTATAGAGATGGAACATATAAAGGAAAAGGTGGCAAAGTTGGAAACTGATTGCAAACTAGCCCAACTCAAGCAAAAATAAGAAACACAAAAGGCACAAAGAATGGGTGAGAGAATCAAATTCCTAGAGAAGGATTTAACACTGGAAAAACAACTTGGACAAACCAAGGAAATGCTGTGGGCCAATATCATTGACTTTGTCAATGATATTTGGCCATCAATCGAAGTTATTTTTGAGCAAACAAAGCTAGTAAAGGTCGCCATTGAATCTATCTAGAAAGTAAAGGAGGAGTTGGGAAATAAGCCAGAGGATGCAAATGGACTCATCCACTTCCTCAACAACAAGAATAGATATGAACTCCAAGAGCTAAATATAGAAGACATGATTTCTGCCATTTTAGAAATAAGGAAGGTCCTTTCCAAAAGGAACCTTATGCTTAATTTGGAAGAAAAGTGCCACAATATGCAGGTAGCCATTGATAGGTTCATGGCTAAATTTCAGATTTTGAGGGAGAAAGGTCTGCCCAGTCCTATGGTCATCAATGACAAACTCACAATTGAACTATGGTGATAGACTTAGAAAATTGGCTCAGGAACAAGCTAGTTCTTCATCCATTAAAGCCCTGCCAACATGCAAAGTATTATATGACACATTTGAGAACTTTTTCTTTCCTTTAGCATGAGGTAAAACATTTGTTCCTCACCAAGCCCAATTTTTCAAAGTATACTGAGGCTGATGAAATCTATAGGAGAATGGTGAATGTGAAATTACCAGATGAAAAATGGTGGGAGAAAATGACAAATTTACTGTGATAAATAAACTGCTGAAAGTTACTGCACAGTAAAAATGAAGGCATCAGGGTGAAACAGGAAAAAACAACACAACGGGGTCAAAGAGTATCAGGGTTAAAGAGTATCCATTGAAAGATGAAAGTAAAGAAGACTCCAGTGTGAAACTCCACAACTGTAAGCTAGCATGAAGGGCTACACCTCAACCATAAAGGCCAGCACAACCATAATAAAAGGGACAACAAGAAACAATTCATTAGCTGTCTCTATCTTCTTGCAAGAAGATATTTGTATTTCCTAAAATAAATCTCAAGTTGTTTTGAGATATTTTGTAATAATTTTTTTGTATATATACTTCACAATTTGAAGTATGTGTGGTGGATTCTTAGACATTTCTATAGTTTTCTTGATCTAAGACTGTATGCTATTGTATCATTATTGGACCAACAAGCTGGATTATTGAATAAAGCAAAGACATTTCACTGGATTCATGTGTAGTGCCAAATATAGACAAGTATATTCTTTTGTGTTGCCACTTACCTTTAATTTTTTTTCCATAATATTGAGTGTATCTGAAATCTAAATGCAATAATATGGAATAATATCTCAGAACTAGCTTTGCTGCACTCTATTTTAACTATTATGCATTTTTATGTTTTCTGCAAATTATCCAAGTTAAGGAATTATTGATTGCTCCTTAGTTTAGGTAGTTTCCTTCTGGTCTATAATAAAGGATTCTTAACTGCCCTTTGCTCATGATCCTTCTCTTTTCTTCCTTTTAGTCCCGGTTTGAGGATTATTAAGTGCTCTCTCACCCTGGTTAAGATCATTTCACCCATCCGATTTAAAGACCTGTATTTCACTCTGCTAGATTGCCCATTGAACACTCCTTTTAATGATATAATCCCAGTTCTGCTGCCCTTCTTTGACTCCATAGCCAATAGCTAGGGATATCATTCTATCCATCTGCTTAAGGATTCCACCCTCCAACTTTCAATACAAATCCAAAACCCCCCTGAAATTTAAGAACTAGCATAAAATCCCAGCAAACAAAGCTAAAACATATAGAGAGAGCCCTCTCTGAGTCATAGGTTGGCTAAAGCATATACTTAAAAGATTGGTTTTTGGTTACCTCGGTCTTTTCCTTCTTCTGAATAACTTCTAGGGAAAATTTCTGAGTGTTAACATAGTGGCGACTCCACTGGGGAAAAACCCTCAGTCCTAATAAATCTTTATGAAATTTTTAATTCTGTATTTAGAGCCTCTTAAAGTAATTTATTAGAAGTTATTTCTCACAAAAAGAAAACAATTTAAAAAAATTCTGAAATCTGGCTTCGAGGAAAACTCATTATACTAGGGCTAACCGAGATCCAAACCCTCCCCCAGTATTTGGTAATCCCAACCTAATTTCAAGAAAATCCAAAACAGAAGAAAGTTCAGCCAGTCACATACCCTTAGTTAAAGCTAATTCATGCCTTGATGAATGGTTATTTTTAGAAGATCTTCCCTTTGATGAGCAATTCAATTTTTTATTATTTAGATCAAAGTCTGAAAGTGAAATTTGTGACACTGTCATCGATCCAGAGTTTATTGCAGACTTTGAAGTCCAAAAAGCCAACAAATCAATTGATGAGTACCTTCTAAATTCACCACAATCATCCCTTAGTACTGCCAAGATCCCTGAGCTTTCTGAACAATTATCCACTACTCTCAGTTCACCATTATTCCCTTCAACATCTGAAGCCCATTCCCCACCTCCATTCATACCCTCACTCCCTTACCAACCTATCATATCCCAGGTACAAGCTACTGGTCCTAGTTCATCCTCCACTACTGCATCATCTTCCAGTGCCTCAACCCCACATTTTAGCCCTTCCCAGCTTATAGCCATGGCAAATAGATATGTTCCCCTTTGTTTTGGGAAGTTTTAGCATCTTTGGATAAACACCTAAACCCCTAGACTAGTAGCTAAGTATAGAACAACAGTGCAAATCATTCTCTACTTTTTCTATAACCAATAGATTACATAAGACAATAAATAAGCCTACCCGAAGATTTCGCTTACTCCTTATCTCCCTTGACCAATTCTGTCGCTCCTTCCTGTACTTAATCCACTTGAAAAGTACCTGCACACAGATAGAAGACAAAAACCGATCAAAGCATATGATAATGATCTTTTGATTAAACATAAAATGGAATCAAGTACATAATACACATATGAAAGCATCAATAAATAATACAAACATATGGAAAAAGATTTGAACACTTTATTAGTAAAAGGAAGAGTTACAACCCAATTTTCTTGATTCAATGCCACTCCTCCAGTTCAATCCCATCCTCTCCTCATAACAAGCAAGACATTTTGACATCATTACAATACTTGAAACCAACTCAAGTCTCATACTAACAGCATCTCCCTATAATTCAATGATTTCTAGCCCCCTGATCACTTAGATGAGTGGTCTTTTTTATGGGTGAATGAAGGAAGTTATTCCATAAATGGTGACAATGAATGCCTTCCCAAACTTAGGATTTAGTTTCATGGAGGAAGGGATAAGGGATTGATGTTCCTTAACTTCCTCCATCATCCAATTTCGAGTCCAAAGGAGTGGATAGCCTTGGGAAAATTCTAGAGGAATCCTATGGATAAGAATATTCCAAACCCCAATTCATATTTCGCTCAAATTCACCCAGCGCAGGCCAAAGAGGGATCAAGTGCACTCTGGCAGTGTACTGGGCTGCACTGCAGTGCACCCTGATAAAGGCATGCCTGCGCTAATTTTCTTAGAGGTAGTTTTTGGATGATTTCAATCATGGAATCTCTTGGGAAGGAGGCATTCTGATGGTTGACTTCATTAGGGCATGGAACAACTGAATTAGGGTTTGATGGGCCCTAATAGTACTGATCTGTAAGTAGGGGTTGATGTACCCAAATGGATCTGTAACAATTTCCCCCTAAAGCATGAAGTCGTAAATATGTATGTCGAGTGAAATAATTTACTATGTGGAGAGGAGGTTTCGAAGTGGAAGATGACCTGCATCAATTACAATACATATATCATTAAATTTGATTTTTTCTCATGAACTTGCTGAGGGAAGGAATCCCCATGCTCAGGTTATAAACTTTCATTACATGTACAAATATAGTCGTCTATAGATATAGACCCATGAATGGATGACCATGAATGTAAGGCCATTGTACATTTGATTTAGTACTCCTGAAAATATCACAGACCGAATGGATGAAACTAGATCTGGGGTCTTCAATCTCGTTCAACCTTTCGCTCAAGTACAAGTCTAACCATGTGATTAGATGATCTGAAGTCGAACATGGGAAGACATCGTCTGATTACCAACCAATGATGTAAGCCGTTAACAAACGTGAGAGGAATCACTGATAATGATAATGACCCTCAATGTACTATAATACATTTCGCATGGTGTGAATAAATGATTTGATGTCGAACACCATAAAAAGTCTTTCGGTCGAAGGCCAGTTATGTCAACCTATCGCCGGAAGCGAGAAACCTACCATTGATGTATGCAAGCCTCAAGGTACTGAAGGAGTGTTTCTAAGTCAACTTCTTGGATAATGTGCTGATATCGACAAGAAGAGACTCGTCGTAGGAGGGCCTTGATGTATCCCACATCAACGACATGAAACGAGGTAAATGATTTTGGAGATGAAAATTGACTGATGATAGAAGGTTCAGAAATGGCGCTCATGAAAATGAAGGTTTACGGTATTGCAAATGATGAAGTTTGAACTGAATGACTTCTCTTGAACATGTCAGCGACACTAAAATTAATTGGTAGCATTGACCCAAAACAAAGTAATGGATGGTATGATAGACCAACGGTGTGATAACCATCAAGCTGAATGACCCAACCCACATAATCACGGTGATGAGGTGAAAGTGTCATGTTCAAGAGCGACTTTCTACCATAAAGTGTTCTCCCCTTTTTCCCATTTTCCCCAATCATTGTTGACCAATGCCTCTTTATTTTTATCAATCTTGAGGAGGATAACATATGCTTGTTGTATAATTCCACCCTTTGGGTGAATCCATCGCTATTTGATGCTTTAACGAGTCTAGTGAAGGTGAAACTCGGTCTTGTCTAGATGGAAAAGTTTGTCGCTATTTGATGTTTTTAACGAGTTTAACGACAAAGATAACTCAGTCCTTTTCATGTTTAGAGAGTTTGAAAAGGGACGAAAAGGAAACCCCAAAAGTTCTTTTTCGTAGATTTTTCTCTCAAGTTTGAAAAAACATAAAACAATACGGGAGAGGACCTATTGACCATGTTCGATCAACATATTTCTTTTTTGTAGTTAATCTATCTCAGCCCAAAAAAGGGTTAAACTTATACTGAGTAGATATAAATTCAAATCCGTTAATGAGATGGAAATGACAAGTGCTTGACAATATTTTAATGTTCAGAGAGTTTGAAAAGAGCTTAAAGAGGACTCCATTTTGAGGAACGAGTGATGTCTAGGGTAGCAACTGGTTCCGGTGATGTGGGAACTTCTCAAAACATGTTGATTTATGTGAACAGGTTGGCTAATAAGACCACTCATTGCAACTGTTCCTCAAAAAAGGATAAAAAAACCAAGTTAAAGCATATGATCGACCAAAGGGATGGTGGCCATGGGATGAAAACAACCAAGGCTCATTTAATGAAAGAGGCTAATAGAATGGCAATCACGAGGGTTAAAAATGGAAGTGGGTTCATTTTTACAGAAGCTTGAACCATAGGGAACTATGCTTGGATTCAATTTCATGTTTACACAAACTTGAAACAAAAACTATGCTTGGATTCAGTTTCATTTTTACACAAGCTTAAAACAAAAAACTATGCTTGAATTCAATTTCATTTTTACACAAGCTTAAAATGAAAAACTATGCTTGAGATGGGTTTACATGCACTCAACATGATGAAAGGGAGAGTCTCCTGTAACCAGATGGAAGTCACTGCAGTGAAGCAGGACGATTATATAACACTTTTTGGGCTTCGTCCAGATAGGGACAAAGGAGAATGGGGTGATTCCCTTCACATAACCTACAGGGAAACTTAACTTTACCATTAGGTACATGCCCCCCAAGCTTCATTACATTCACCTAAGTAGACTACTCGCGGCTATCAGGTGGGTGGAATGAAGGTTCGTTTACG
The DNA here is from genome assembly GCA_031772625.1 of Pinus tabuliformis. Classification (NCBI taxonomy): domain Eukaryota; kingdom Viridiplantae; phylum Streptophyta; class Pinopsida; order Pinales; family Pinaceae; genus Pinus; species Pinus tabuliformis. The sequence continues at coordinate 1,103,288,494 of CM062819.1, forward strand.
AGATCAAGTGAAAGACTCGATTGGGATTTTACGAGATCTAATCAAAGACTCGAATTGGAACTTTTCTTCATGGGACTTTTCCATTTTTGAAATGAGCTTGAAAAAATATAAGGAACTATGCTCATATGCCTTGTTTCATTTGTTAATGAGATTGACACAAGATAAGGAACTATGCTCATGGGCCTGTTTCATTTTTTAACGAGGTTGACACAGTAAAAGAACTATCCTCATGCTCCTTATATCACAACTCATAAGAGGTCATGAAGGAGAGATCTGGTTCTAATGCCTCCAGTACATGATGTACAACATCACTGAAATGATCGTTAGTTAATGTAGGTATGGAACGGGTTGCCACATAATCAACCCGTGGCAGGGATGACACCATTAGTACAAAAGGACCATTTAGGGAAGATGTTTGACTAGGAGCCATATTTGGACCGGGAAATGAAAGATGGTCAATGGTGACAATTCTGCCTTCATGCGGGAAATAAATCACTCGAAAGAGTGTTGAAACAATAGCTCCCATGTCATAAAAATAGTCACGCCCAAGAAGTAAATTGTAATCTAAAGGGACTAGGACTACCATCACATTCAGATAAACGATTTTTCCTCCTAAAGTAATAGGTAACTGAGGGAGGATCCCTAATGGTTGAATGGTTCCTATGTTAAAAGCCAACAGATTCTGGTAACAGGCACAAGCGGTGGCGAACCAAGTGCTTGCCAAGCAGTTGAGGAAAGGATGCTCATTGATGCACCTTCATCTATAATAGTGCTAGATACAATCATATTACAAACTTGTGCTATGATCGGGAAAGGCACATAAGAAGGAAGATGAAATCCTGCCAGTTGATTCCAATCAAAGGAAGTGACCAGACTACTTGGAGGGGGTCTCGTAAGAACGGGAGAATTAATCCCTTGAGTTACAAGAGCGGGAGGATTTTCATCCTGTCTTGATGGAACAGGAGGATTGTCCCCAAGATCATTGGAATATGAAGAAACAAAAAGAACCTGAGTGGTATCATATTCACTCTCTTCGAGAAAGGTACGATTAGCTGAAGGTGAAATCGAGTCAACTGTTACCTCGACCTGTTGATTTGGGTCGGGTATAGACTCATAGGATTCACTTTCAATGAGAGTGGGATTGACTGATAGTTGATTTTGGTCAATCAATTCATCAGCTAGTGAAGGATTTAGGGAGAGTTTCTTGTAACTAGATGGAAGTCGCTGCGGTGAAGCAGGATGGTTATCCAACACTTTTTTGGCTTCATCCAGATAGGGACAAAGGTGAATGGGGTGATTACCTTCACATAACCTACAGGGAAACTTAATTTTGCCCTTCTTTCCATGAACTTTACTACCACTAGTTGATGGTGTGTCACCAGCATGATCTCGAGAAGTTGATGACATAGGATGATGTGAACGGGAAGACCATTCTTCTAAGATCTGAGGAATATTAGGACAATTTCAAATAAGATGGTCTCCCACACAAAGTTTGCATGGATATCGAACTTTGTGAGGCTTGATGAATGGTTTCTCATCAGACGTTGCATTCAAAGCAAGGGTTTCTTGGTTGCCCCTCTGGTGAATTTTATTCTTCTTCTTCTTCTTCTTCTTAGCCACGTGGTTACTAGTACCAATACTTTCACCAGGCGAAGAGGAAGAAGGGGAGGAAGAAACAACTGAGGAAGAAGGCAAAGGGTCAGTTTTAGGATCCACTGGAGGTTGATTTTGTCTAGTTGGAGGTGTATTAGATTGCAGATAAATCATGACATTTTGAACCAAGGAGGTTGAAAACAACCATACTGGCAGGCCAATGGTAAATCCCGGAAGGGACAATGTAGCCATATATGGAGAACCAATATTTCCAAAAGGAGGAAAAGGACTAGGATTCCCATCAAAAGGAATTCCTTGATCGGTGGACTCCGGATTTATTGCCATATGTTTCAACCTAAGATCAACTAAGGAGTGAGAATGGAGGATGTTATCCATGGTCAATTAATTTTATTTTAATCAAATTAACATAACAAAACAAAAGAGGGATAATCTAGGCAAAAGGTTTACCAAGCAACTGTGAACTGCAGAATACCTCCTGGCGAACCAAGAAGTACGGGCAGGCAATCTCCCCGAATGCTGTGTTCGGTGTATCACAGTGTACAAGGTGGTTGACTCGATTACTTAAGGATGGATAGCAACCTAGTGTTGTCCTCCCATATATACCCGAAAGTACGTGGAGGCCCAGTCCGTACAAGCGCTGTCTAATGCAAAACGCACAGTGAGAGCATTCCCATATACTTTACGTACTGTAACACCGCCCTATATACCCGAAGGTACGTGGACGAGCTACGATATACTCACATACATGGAATGAGGTATCACACTCGGGATGTATTCCAGACAAGTTAGCGACAACTGCTTTGTTTTACAATGTTGGAACACGTCTCTAGCCTAGACCTCTAAATGTTTTTCGTTAGGTGATAATGCTCCATTAGGTAAATTCAGATAAATTTTAAGTTGATTTTCTTTAGAATTTTCCTTTCAAGGTTCATCACGTAATGGATGTTTGCAATTCCTAAAATGCAACTAATATGATAAGCATTCTTTCCATTCAATTTAACAATGAAAATCCTTAGCTAGTAGGGTCATAGAGCAATCAGATCTTTGACAAAGAGCAAAGAGCACAACTAATGAAATTTCCCTAGCTATTCCTTTCAAGCAGACATAAAATTTTTCAATGCAACATGCATGTATTTCTTTTCGATTTCCCTTAATGTGAATGAACAAAAAGGAAAACTAATGCATAATCGATCAATAAACTCTTTTCATAAAAATGACGATTTTGCGACAATTTCTTTTCAAGGAAAGGAAGACTTTACGAAACTTTCATTTTCAAAGAAATGAGGAATTACGACACTTTCAACGAAAAGGCTAATCATATGAATACATCAATCAATCAATCTTTCATGAATGAAGACTTTACGACAATTCAATTTTTGAAGGAAAAGACGATTTTACGACACCTTCTTTTGACAAAGATCAATCGACCATATTCTAACTTTGACTATAGACTGATAGTGACAAAGAAAAAATTAATCAATCAAATCAAAGTAGGGATAGCTAAGGAGATGAAAAACTATTTTCAGAGACAAGACATCATTGACATTTAGCAAATCATTCAAACAAGAGAAAATGGGCAAAAAAATTCAGCTCCTAGATGGGAAACTGACCCTCAAGGGATCAGTGCAGGCTGCAGTGAGAGACAGTGCACTTCAGTGCACTGGCTCTATGCAAGAAGTGCATTGTAGTGCACTATGTCCTTCACTGGGCTGCGCTGATGAAAGTAAGCCATTTTTGAAGCAATCTGACATAGTTTTGACTCAATTTTCAATGAAATAAGACTGAAATTCAATCAACGACCATAAGTATAGTATGTAAAAATATCTTAAGAGGCTAATAAGCTACTAAAATGGATAATCGTTCCCTAGCAGAGTTGCCAATTTTATTTGGGAAGTTTTAGTGTCTTTGGATAAACGCTTAAACCCCTAGGCTAGTAGCTAAGTCTAAAACAACAGTGCAAAGCATTCTCTACTTTTTCTATAACCAATAGATTAAATAAGACAGTAAAGAAGCCTACCTAAAGCTTTTGCTTACTCCTTATTTCCCTTGACCAATTTTGTTGCTCCTTCCCGTACTTAATTCGCTTGAAAAGTACCTGCACACAGACAAAAGCCAAAAACCGATCAAAACATATGCTAATGATCTATTGATTAAACATAAAATGGAATCAAGTACATAATACACATATGAAAGCATCAATAAACAATAGAAACATATGGAAAAAGCTTTGAACACTTTATTAATAAAAGGAAGAGTTACAACCCAATTTTCTTGATTCAGTGCCACTCCTCCAGTTCAATCCCATCCTCTCCTCATAACAAGCAAGACATTTTGACATCATTACAATACTTGAAACCAACTCAAGTCTCATACTAACATCATCTCCCTATAATTCAATGATTTCTAGCCCCTGATCACTTAGATGAGTGGTCTTTTTATAGGTGAATGAAGGAAGTTATGCCATAAATGGTGACAATGAATGCCCTCCCAAACTTAGGATTTAGTTCCATGGAGGAAGGGATAAAGGGATTGATGTTCCTTAACTTCCTCCCTCATCCAATTTCGAGCCCAAAGGAGTGGATAGCCTTGGGAAACTTCTAGAGGCATCCTATGGATAAGAATATTCCAAACCCCAATGCATATTTCACTCAAATTCGCCTAGTGCAGGCCAAAGAGGGCTCAAGTGTGCTGCAATGCACCCTGGCAGTGTACTGGGCTGCACTGCAGTGCACCCTGATAAAGGCCTGCCTGCACTGATCTTCTTAGAGGCAGTTTTTGGATGATTTCAATCATGGAATCTCTTGGGAAGGAGGCATTCTAATGGTTGACTTCATTAGGGCATGTAACAACTGAATTAGGGTTTGATGGGCCCTAATAGTACTAATCTGTAGGTCGGGGTTGATGTGCCCAAATGGATTTGTAACACCATTGTCTTACCTGCTCCACTTGGTGCCATGCCAGCAAACTACCAGAGTAGAATCATCCAATTTGATGGCATAGGAAACTACACTACACAACACCATGTTAATAAAATGACAGACTACTTTGAACTTCATGAAATTGATATTGTGTATGTCCAAATGAGATTATTTTCTCAGACTTTAGCTGGTGATGTTAGGAAATGGTTTAGATCACTACCTAATAATAGTATTAATAATTTAGAAGTATTTCAACAATAACTTTTGAATATATGGGAAAAGAAAAAGAATCCTCTACAGATCCTTTCTGAATATGAAAATATTAGGAGAGGACCCAATGAAACTGTTCAAGATTACTGCACCAGATTTAACAATATATACAATGCAATTCCAGTTAATCTTAGACCCCCACCAGCATTAATAAAGTTCCCTGATGGTTTGGACACAGACATGGAATTCCAGCTCAGGGAAAGAAACTCCCCAACCCTAGAAGATATGCAAAGTGTAGCAGTAAGCGTAGAGGCTAATTTATTAGCTAAAAGAGCTAGAGTTAGGAATGATAGAAGAAGATCAATTAAAGACGAGCCTTCACCCTCTGACATTAAAATAGATAGCTTAGAGAAAGGCATGAAAAATTTAATGGATAGAATAGAGAATATAGAGAGGAAACCCCAATGGGATAATCAACAGGCACCTTTAGTTATAAACCCAAACTTTAGGAAAAACCAAAACCAAAACCAAGACACTGGAAAAAATGGACCTAATCAGAATGTTAGACCTCCTTTCCAAGAAAATTATGTAGAAACATCCCATCCTGAAGACCCAGAGCAAGACACACAGATTAACCTGATGGGATTAGATGATGAAGGTGCTATTTTTTTGACCCAAGATGATTAGGAATTGCATATGCTGCAGCGATTGCAAATCCAGTCTAGAGAGTCATTTGATTATAAACAAGGCTATGATTCTGCCGTCTTTGAAGTACATAAGCAGTATAACCTAAGGAGTAAAAAGAATTTTGATATCCCTAACCAAACCATGAAAATAGTGCCAAATCAACCAAAGAAAATCAAAGAAGCCTTGGTTTCTAAAATCCTCCAGATTCTCCCCAGACAAAACTAGAATTATTTTGGCCCTACCATTGAAGATATAACCCCTAATCAACCTTCTGATGATCAATCCTCTACTTCAATTCCCCCTAAGAAACCAATGGACACACCTCAAAATACTAGATCAGAAAATTCACAAAAAGAGGTCCCCAATAAAGGAAAAGAAGACTATCCCACTCAAATCCATGCTGTCAAAAGTCCAAACCCTCAAACAGAGAAAGCCCCTTTGCCTTTTAATTTGGGAGCAGAGGTAGCTAAGCTAAGTATTTCAATCCCTTTGACAGAGTTAATCAAGAATGAAACCTACACAACACAGATAAACCAGACCCTGAACCTTGCTGAAAATGAGGATTTGTTAACCTGTTTGATGACCAACCTAAACTTATATTTGGTCCAGATGTCAATGGAAAACCACTAGAAGGAGGAATACCACCTTTCTACATTAGCCTTGGCATCCATGACAAAATTCTTCATAATGCAATGTTGGATTCTGGAGCCTCCCACAACTTAATGCCCAAATCAGTAATGGAAAAGTTAAACCTAGACATTACAAGACCTTACAAGGACTTATTTTAATTTGACTCAAGTCAAGTAAAGTGTTTGGGATTGATTAAAGACCTGTGTATTACCTTAGTTTAATATCCTGCCAAGAGCATCCTTATGGATATTGTGGTTGTTGACATCCCACCGAAGTATGGCATGTTGTTATCCAGGTCATGGGGAGCCAAACTTTAGGGATCTCTACAACTTGATATGTCATATGCAATAATTTCTGTTTTTGGACAACCCAAGAAGTTATACTGAGAAACTTTAATGAAATACATGGTGAGTAGCCAGGATCGGCCTAAAAAATTTCCTATCTACTCTCTACATTCAGACATTGATTCTTTTATTTTGTATAATACTGGTCAAACACAAGAAACTCTTTTAGACAATGTTGATACAGAACCAAAAGAAATTGCAGTTTCAAAACAAGAGGAAACTGTCCAAACTTTAGAACTTTCCACTAAACAAGGTAGTCAAGATGAGGAAAAGTTGGTGGAAACAGATGATGCTAATTATGAGCATGAGATATTGTGGCATCTTGAGTTTGATGGGTCAGTCAATAAGTTTGGAGCAGGAGCAGGAGTTTGGATATACAATCTAGAGAATGATTACTCAGAAGGCCATGCATACAGACTAAATTTTAAATGTACTAACAATATGGCCGAGTATGAAGCACTAATTTTAGGTCTTAAATTAGTTAGGAAGCTAGGAGCTATAAGAGTTTCTGTCATGGGAGACTATGAATTAGTGATAAAACAAATTAATGCTGTATATATGACCAAAGACCCTAGATTAAGTTGTTATAGAGGGAACATTGTAGAAATATTAAACACTTTCTTAGAAAACAAAGTTGCTGTAATTCCTAGAAAACATAATATGCAGGCTCATAGTTTAGCAATGTTTGCCAGCACCTTCAAGTTACCCTTTCAACCTAACTATCAGTACACTGCTGAAGTGAGGCATAGGCCTGCAATTCCAGATAATTTGAAGAACTGGCAAATATTTGCTGATGACAAAAAAAAACATCTTTTTGAACTCAGAAGAAGAATTTGTAAATAGCAATGTAGATATTGACATATCAACAAATTTTAACATTAAAGATAAAATAGAACTAAATGAAATAGAAGGTAAAGAAATAGATAGATTTCATCCTACTAAATCAGAGGTAGAAAACCTAGAGAAAGTTGAGATTGATGAGATAATTAACGAAGATACTGAAATAATCAATCTCAAAGACAATTTCTTACCTAAAGGATTAACCCCTTTGGAAGACTTGTTTGATTCTAATGATGTTCCTAGAAAACCCAAAATGGAACCTTTGAAATCTGATATAGAGGAGTGCAATATAGGCACGGATGAAAATCCAAAATTTATCAAACTTTCAAAATCATTACTTCCAATTGAAAAAGTAAAATACACTGAGTTACTAAAAGAATTTCAAGATGCCTTTGCTTGGAGTTATGAGGACCTCAAGTCCTATGACACCAACATCATACAACACACCATCCCTATAAAAGAAAATTAGAAACCTTTCAGACAAAAACTTAGAAGAATAAATCCTATCCTGCTACCCTCAATTGAAAAGGAAATTCAAAGGATGTATGATGCTAAGATAATTACCCCAATCAGGTTTTCTGATTAGGTTTAAAATCTGGTGCCAACTAGGAAGAAAAATGGTGAGATCAGACTTTGTGTGGATCTCAGCAACCTCAACAAAAGTGTCATTGAAAGACAATTACCCTCTCCCCAAAATGGACCACATTTTACAGAGGGTAGTTGGAGCAACCAGAATCTCATTATTGGATGGGTTTTCTGGTTACAATCAGATTTTAGTTCATCCTGATGACCAAGCCAAAACTGCCTTTACTACTCCTTGGGGCACATTCATGTATGTGAAAATGCCTTTCGGACTAATGAATGCAGGAGCCACTTTCCAGAGGGCTATGGATATAGCCTTTGCTAAAGAAATCCATGATTTCCTAGTGATATACCTAGATGACATTACTGTATTTTCAAAATCTGACAACTAGCATTTGGATCATCTAAGGCAGGTTTTTATTAAATGCAGGAAATATGGAATTTCTTTGAACCCCAAGAAGTCTTTGTTTGGATTAGAAGAAGGAAAGTTACTAGGTCATATAATTTCAAAAGATGGTATCCGAATAGACCCTGCAAGAATAGAAGTCATCTTACAAATACAACATCCCAGGAACATTAGAGAAATGCAAGCTTTCTTAGGGAAAATTAACTTTCTTAGAAGATTTATTTCTAATCTAGCATAATTAATTAGATCACTGAACAATATGTTGAAAAAATATTCGACCATAAAATGGACTGTTGAGGCTAAGAAATCCGTTGAAGACATTAAACTAGCCTTAACTAGAACACCAGATTTGATCAGTCCAAAATTTGACAAAGATTTCATCTTATTTTACTTCGCTTCTGAGCACACAATTTTTGCAGTTTTACTACAGAAAAATGATCAGGGTTATGAACAACCTATTGCTTTCTTTAGCAAGGCCTTGAGAGATGCCCCCTTAAAATACAACATAATGGAAAAACAAGCTTTTGATTTGGTCAAAGCTATCAAGGACTTTAGGGTATACATTTTATATTCTCATATAGTAGCCTATGTTCACAATTCATTTGTCAAAGACATCCTAACTCAGGGTGGTCCAGACGGAAAGAGGGGAAAATGGATTGCTACTATTTTAGAATATGACATAGAAATAAAACCAACTAAGTTAATCAAGGGCCAAGGTTTAGCCAAGTTCATGGCTGAATCAAACTGTTAGGCCCTAGATATAAACTTTATTGCACAAATAGATAATGAAGAGGAGATGGCGACTCCACTAATCAGCCAGGCCTTTATTGAATCGCCATGGTATGCTGATATCATTTATGTTTTACAAAATTTAAAAGCTCCTCCTGAATTATCTAAGACCAAAAGCAGATTTTTGAAGATGAAGTCCTTAAATTTTTTTATATTTGACAATGCTTTGTTTTGGAGAAATCATGAAGGTATTGTTCTCAACTGTTTATTAAAAGATGAATCTGGCAAAGTATTACAAAAGTTTCATGCAGGTGATTGTGGAGGACACCTTTACTAGAAAAACACCGCTGATAAAATTCTTAATGCCGGTTTCTACTGGCCTACCTTGTTTTTTGATGTAAAGAAATATGTGACCTTCTGTCACAAATGTCAAATTTTTGAGGGAAAGAAAAATATTCTACCATTACTCCTCAAGCCAATCTCTGCTGAAACACCTTTCCAACAATGGGGTCTATACTTCATTGGTGAAATTGACCCGCCTTCCATTGCCCAACACAAATGGATCCTCACCACCAAAAACTATTTCACCAAATGGATAAAGGCCATACCTCCAAGGCAAGCCACTGACACTGTTATCATAACCTTCCTTGAAACCAACATTCTATCAAGATTTAGATGTCCAACTAAGCTCATTACTGATAATGCAACAACCTTTAATTCCAAAAGAATGATAGATTTCTACAACAAGTATCATATAACCCTGGGCTATTCCACAACCTATTATCCTTGTCTTGTGGAAAGAGTCAATTTTGCGGACAAAACCGACCTCCCTAGAAAACAAGGCTTTTCTAGTGACAAACAAAACAATCAAGCACTATCTTTCCCTAAATATGCATTTAAAATAAAAGCAACCAGGTGTTTAAGGCTTACCTCTAGTCCAATGCTGTTTGTAGCAGCCAAGCCTCTTCGATCCAGATGAGCTCCTTCTCCTTGAAGCCTACATTCACTAACAAGCAAACGATTACATAGCACCTGAATAACTCATATAATAAAACATATTCATCATAAAGACCAAGGAGTTTATGAAACAAATTATATATAACAACTTGTTGAGAAAAATGAACTTAATTGTATTAATTGGAAACAAAAGAAACCTTACAACCAGTGCCTTGGTGTTGTGCAGGTCCCTCCCAGGGTCCAGCAAGAGTTCTCCTCTACTTTGATCAGCTCACCCACTTCCAAATGAAGCTAAGAAAGGATTGGGATCTCTCCCCTCAAGCTCTATAAGGGAGTCCTAATTTCAACAACATCTACCCTTAGGAATGTTCAACGTTCAACCTCCCTTGCCTCTGGCCCAATGCCTGTATTTATAATGCTTTGGAGGAAGTTAAATAGGTCCACCATCAATGGGATAAGCCCCTCTTTCAAAGGGATAGCTCCCCTCTTCATGGGATAAGTTCCTCTTTCATTGGGATGCATGAACCATCTGGAGGCGCTCAATCCACGTCAAACCATCTTCTAGAATTCTCTAGAATCAACCGCAAGTAAGTTTTTTGAAGTAAAACTTCCGCCTTTTGACTTTTACAGGGGTACACACCCACCCCTTTACAGATAGAGCGTACAAGTACACAGGTATTATGTACTTGAGGTGCAGGCCCGCAGGTAAGAGTAAGAGAAAGTGCGGAACCAGAGTTATATTGATTTTTAAAGGCTTTCTCTCCTTTTTGGAGTTTGACATGAGGAGCAGAGGTATAAGACTTGCCAAGGAGGACAGTATGGTTATTGACGGAGCCATACTGACTGCAAATAGTCATGGTGACAAATTTTAGTCTAACAGATTGCCCCCTAAAGTGCGAGGTCTGTAGTAGATCAGGGTTTTATATCATTTAGGAAGGGTGAAGCACTTTATCATTTCAAGGATTATCTTGTGGAGAGCCCAGTCGGAACCTGCAAATATTCAACACAAAATACATATATGAGATCATATCATCGCTGAGGTAGGCATTCCCATACTCAGATCAAAAACTTAACTAACAAACTAACTACTGCTCTGATATAGGAATGATTTCGCAATACATCATAATCATAGACACATGTAGACACAGTATGGACGCAGCCATCTGTTTATAATTAGTCTACTGTATAATGAATACAAAACTCCTCGCATCCTGGATGGCGGAAACTAGATCCAGGGTCTTCATTTCTGCTTCCCGAAATAGTACGATTCTATCCATGCGAATAAATGAGTTGATGTCGAACATGGTAGAAACCACTTGATTACCAGTCAATGATGTAAACTGTTAACAAGTGTGAGAGAAACCACCAGTGATGTCAATGGTTCTCAAAGTACCCAGTACAATCCATGAGATGTGAATGAATGCGTTGATGTCAAACATATCACGGAATCCTTCGATCGAAAGTCAATGATGTAAACTGTCGTCAAAGGCGAGAAACCTGCCATTGAGGCATGCAGATTTCAAGGTACTGATGATTCCTAGATCATCTTTCTAGATAATGTGCTGATGTCGATAGAAAGCGACCCGTTGCAGGCAAGCCCACAACACGAAATCATAGATCAAGTTGAAGAAATGTAGCTGTAAGGACTGACTCAGGGATGGTCAAGATGGATGCCAGATATTTTGCAGATGAATGGTTTATTTGCAGTGACCTCTTGAACATATAACGACACAACAGATGGCTTGGTGACAATTGACCCAAAGTTAATACCCAGAAACCGACTGAAGACTTTCAATGTGGTTTGATCAACTATTAGGCAAAGGATTTCCCAACCCAGGTGAAAAAGTGTCGTGTTCAAGAGTGGTGATAAGGTTTTTCCGAGACAGAGTATAACAAATAGGCTCATTTTCCTCTCTTTTCCCCCACCATTTCTGGCAAGTACCTCTTTATTTTTTACAAGATTGAGGAGGATAACATTTGCTTGATTATAAGCTCATCCTTCGGATGAGTCCAACTTAGTTTAGATTCGAACCCTAAGAAGGAGTGGTCCGTTCCTGTTTGTAATCGAACAGGTCCTTTACTATGAAATTTTAACGAGTCCAGTATAGGAGAAACTCGACGTTTTTCAATTTTAGAGAGTCTGAAAAAACTTAAGAAAACTCCAGGGTTGACCTTTTTCGTAAATTTGTGTCTCCCAAGTCCGAAAAAGTATAAAATAATACTTGAGAGAACCGCTTGATCTTTTACGACCAAGGAGTACTTTTCGTTATTAGTGTCACTGATCCGAAAAAGTAAAAAAGCGATCAACGACACGTCGTTTTATAACCAATATCGAATTCGAAACGACAAAAATCCGGTAATCTTTTCATGTTTTTACGGTCGGAAAAGAGCTGTAAGTGGACCGTCTTTTAATTCCGTTTTAACGAGTGTAAAAGAAATGCTCGGCAATCTTTTCATATTTTAGGAGTCAGAAAAGGGCTTAAAGATGAGTCTAAGGTTTCACTTTTTCGTAAGTTTTAACGAGTTCGAAAAAATGATAAAAATGTACTCATGGTTTTCACTTTTTCATAAGTTTTAATGAGTTTTGAAAAAATGATAAAAATGTACTCATATGGCCGACTTTCAATTTAATTTACGAGCAGGAAAAGACGGAAAGAACTCGACATTTTCATTTGTTTTACGAGAATGAAAGATAGCAAAATAATCTCGAGATTTTCATGAGTTTAACGAGTCTTGAAAATAACTGAAATTGACTCGAGATAGTTTTCATTTTTACAAAAGCTTGAAACAGAGAAAAACTATGCTTCAAAGTAGTTTCATTTTTACACAAGCTTGAAATAGAGAGAAAACTGTGCTTGATGCCCCCTAAGCATAACTGCTAGAGCGCATGCCCCCCAGCTTCATTTCATTCAACTAGGTGGATGAAATGAAGGTTCAGTTACGAGATCATTTGAAAGACTCAACCTAAAAGTGTAAGAAAATTATGCAAAAAACTGAAATAACTAACCTAAATATACAACTTAACATTTATGAGATCTAGTCAAACTCTCGACTCAATTAGAGGAGGATTTGTTTCTTTTTTTAATGAGCTTGACACAGGAAAAGAACTATGCTCGGATCCGGTTTCATGTTTACGTAAGCTTGAAACGAAAAACTATGCTTGTTATAAGTTTGCATGCCCCCAGCATAATGACGCAAATCGAGGTACATGCCCCCCAAGCTTCATTGCATTCAACAAAGTGGATGGAATGAAGCTTTAATTTTCGAAATCTTGGAAAGACTCGTGGGAGTTATTTCATTTTTTAGTGAGGTTGACACAGGAAAAGAACTGTCCTCAAAACCCTTGTTTCATTTTTTAAACGAGCTTGACACAAGATAAGGAACTATGCTCATAACTACTTTCTACAATCTACCTAACAAGGAACTCTACTCTAATAACCTTGATTCATTTTTTAACGAGCTTGACACAAGACAAGGAACTATGCTCTAAAATCCTTGATTCATTTTTTAACGAGCTTGACACAAGAGAAGGAACTATGCTCATGACTACTCTCTACAATCTACCTATATAACCTACCCTTGTTTCATTTTTTAAAGAGCTCGACACAAGACAAGGAACTATGCTCAAGACTCCTTGTTTCATTTTTTAACGAGCTTGACACAAGACAAGGAACTATGCTCCAGAAGTTCGCATGCCCCCAACATAATGATGAAAAGCGAGGTACATGCCCCCCAAGCTTCATTGCATTCAACCAGGTGGATGGAATGAAGGTTTAATTTCAAGATTTAACTTGAAAAGGGAGTTATTTCATTTTTAAAGGAGGTTGACACAAGAAAAGAACTATCCTCATACCTGATTCATTTTTTAACGAGGTTGACTCAGAAACAGGAACTATCCTCTGACCAATTGATTCATTTTTTAACGAGGTTGACACAGGAAAAGAACTGTCCTCATAGACACCTGTTTCATTTTTTAACGAGGTTGGTACAGGAAGAGAAACTATCCTCGTGGAAACCTGTTTCATTTTTTAACGAGGTTGGTACAGGAAAAGAAACTATCCTCGTACACACTGATTCATTTTTTAACGAGGTTGACACAGTAAAAGGAACTTTCCTCACACTCACTGATTCATTTTTTAACGAGGTCGACACAGTAAAAGGAACTTTCCTCGATGCAACCTGTTTCATTTTTTAACGAGGTTGGCACAGGAAAAAACTATCCTCGCGATCACTGATCATGGCTTCCAACTGGAGGAATGACATGTCAATGGACCTACCTTGATCATGGCTTCCAAAAGGTCTTCGTCAGAAGGAAGAATAGTTCTTTGGAAGGAACACATGTCAAGGGACTCAAAAGGGATAAGAACATCGTGTTCAAGTAATCCCATAGAGTTTTCCATGTCAATTACCGGATCTAAATCAAAGGAAGATGAGCAAACAGTGAGAGGCTCACTTACATCGGTAACTGAAAACATGGGACCAGTTGCCACATAATTAACCCGTGGCGGGGTAGATACCACTTTAGAATTAGGAACATTTAGGGGTGTCATGTTATTGGTAGTTGAAACAAGACTAGGGAACGAAAGCTGGTCTACAGTCACAATATTTACATTGTGAGGGAAAGACATCACGCGAAAGAGTGTCGATACGACAGCTTTCATTGCATAAACATAGTCTCACCCAAGGAGTAAATTGAAATCCAAGGGACCTCGAACTACTATAAGATCAATACAGACAGTTTTACCTTCCAAGGTAATAGAAAACTTAGGAAGGATCCATAAAGGTTCACTAATGGTTCTGTTAAAAGCTTTCAGATTCTGCGTAATAGGTGCAAGCTGAGGGGAACCCAAAGCTTTCCAAGCAGTTGAGGATAAGATACTAACAGAAGCACCTTCATCTACCTGTGTGCGGTGCATGTCCCTACCATCAGCCTTGACAATGATTTGGAAAGGGATGGAGGAGGGAAGACAAGGTTCTATCAGTCTATTCCAATCAAAGGAAAAGACCTCAGTACTTGGAGGGGGTTCTGTAGAAACAGGTGAAATGCCGCCCAGCATAGAAGAATCTGATGTAACAAGAAGAACCTGAGCGGTATGAAGTTCACTCTCTAAAGGGAAAGTGGGATCGACCGAATGTGAAACTGAATCGACCACTTTATCAACTAACGGATCATCAACCTGAGGGACATGAGTTTCACTCTCCAATGGAAGAGTGTGATTGACTGTACTTGAAATTAGATCAATCACTCTGTCAGTTGACGGTAGGTTGGGAGAAATTTTACGGTAACCAGTTGGAAATTCTTGCTGTGGAACAATAAGGTTTTCCAACAATTTTGAGGCCTCATCCATGTGAGGGAAAATGTGAGTTTGATGACTCCCTTTGCACTTACAAGGAAACCTAACTTTACCCTTTTTCCTAGGAACCTGACTATCACTGGTTGATGGATCAATGGAAAGTTGATGAGATTTTTCTGACCATACTTCCAGGACCTTTGGAATACCAGGACAATTGATAAGGAAGTGGTCACCCTTACAAAGCCTGCAAGGGTATTTGGGTTTACGATGCATGTCGGAGTTTTCCTCAACACAACTAACACTTACAGCCACGGTTGGTTGGTTGACTTCTTTCTTATCTTGCTTCTTCTTCTTCTTCTTATTCTTCCCTTTCTTCTTCTTCTTAGACACTTGGTTACTAGCATCAAGGCTTTTACCAAGCGAAGAGGAAGAAATGGAGGAAGAAAAATTAGGCGAAGAAGGTAAAGGGTCAACAGAAGGTTGGTGATGTTGAGATGGTGAACTCTGTTGAGGTGAAGCATTCGGTTGAGGTGGAACAATTGGAGTATTTGGGGCCAACGAAGTTGAAAATAACCATATCGGTAAACCTATTGTAAATCCAGGTAATGACAAAGTAGCCATATAAGGAGGACCAACATTTCCAAAGAAATGAAAAGTACTAGGGTCCTTGTTAAGAGGGGTTCCTAGGTTGGTAAATTCTGGAACATTTGCCATTTTATTCAACTTTAGTGAATTTTATTAACAATTTAAAACTAAAATTAACAATTCACAATTCACACCTAACAATTAAAATTCACAATTCACACCTATGGTCTCTAAAAGTAAAAACAAACAAATTAACACGCACTATCAAATCTAGGAGTCAAACCACACACAAACAGTAACTTTCCGTACCAAAAACACTAGTTGGTGATGAAATCCAACCTCGCAGAATTCAATACAGAAATGGCGGTTGGAACAGTTACCCCGACAACCTGCTTAATGAATAGACTGGACCAAGTTCCTCCACTTAACCGTCTTGAGTGAAGTGAACCCCCCAGAAAATCCAAGTGAGTCTAGCCGACGTCTGCTCCAGGTACAGTGGGATCTTCCCTCCACCGTCACCTTAGGAAGAATCCTAAAGATAATAGTCACTAAGGTCACCAACAACAACAAATATACCTGGGGGAATAGTCTACGATCCGATACGCACGCAAGGGCAGAGTAACAAGCTCAATCCCCTTGCCGGCTCCTTGACAATAATCCAAGGTTTACCGACAAGTGACCCCAGGCTCCTCGACAATGGTTAATCAGAGGTTTACCGTTTTTAATACGTGAATATCTGGCGTCGTTCCCAATGAGGAAAGATTGATTCCCACACTGGTTCAGACACGATCTCGTGCTTCTCCTTTAAGAGGAGCTTTCCCAGAGCATAAATGCAACAATTGGATTTCTTCCTACCACAAGATATAGCTACTTGTTTGTTTTTACTGTCTTGGAGAGTTAATTACTCTCCTACTCCAAGACACTAGCCTAAGCTATGTTGGTGTATCAGAGCCCTAGAAATGTAAAAATTACTAGATGAATTTTAATTAAGCGCTGTGTTATTTAGGCTCTTATTACTCAAAGGGGTAAATGGATATGAAACCAATGGTGTTATGACCCGACTCAAAACTGAATGCTATCGAATATGATAATGTAATCCTTTCAATTCGATGAATCCTAACTAAAGTAAGGAGAAAATTTCCATTCACTTCCAACAATGCAAAACATTGATCACTAAGAGAAAATATAACAAATTCTCTAATGCACTAATTTCATCAAGAAAATCTAATGCAAATCAACTCCAAAATAGTTTTTTTATTTTTTATTTTTGTTTAAATTCAAATCAAAGAAAGCTGATCTAAATCTACGATTGATTTTTCATAATGTAAACTATGCAATTGTAATCTATGCACAATTCACTTGAAAAGTATGCAAATGTAATCTATGCACATTTTTCATTAATATTCTAAAAATGAGAATTCTAATTATGCAAATGTGATCTATGCAAGAGAATTCTCAAACACAAGATGATTCTAATGTAATCTAAGAACCAATCAAGTGCAAGTCGAGAAAATTGGGTGAGAGTTCCAAAGATCAAAAAATAAAAACACTCAAAGGCGATTAGCACTCATACACAATTTAGCCCCCCTCGGCGAATGAGGGGGAAATTTTTTTCAAAAACAAAAGCAAAAAGATGCAAAATTGTGAAAAGACTGAGACAAACCTCAAAGTAATGACCAAAGGAAATCAAATTTAGAATTTCTCAAAAAAGAGACTCAAAACACCCAATTGATAAAAGCTTAAAGTAGGAATGCCAATGAAATTAACCAAGGAAAGTTTTTTGACAGGGAATAAGCAGGTCTGGGCAATGGCTAAAACCTATAAACAAATTCTAAACTGATAAAAAAGAGAAAAATTTAAAATTTTCAAATTTTTGACAGGGTACGCAGGCAACCTGTTTACACAGGTGCGTCCACGCTCTGTGCACAAAGCAAAAGTGCGTACAAGTACGCACTGTGCTTAACTCAGAGGGTGCGTACCTCTCCCAAAACTATGAAAAATAAAAACTAACTCAAAATTAACTAAATTCACCCAATCCCACAATCATCAAGTCAAAAACAGAAACAAATCAACGTTTCTCAAATCAAAGTATCAATCAAAAGAGAAATCAATCAAATCCATGGATTCCCCAGTATGGTCGCCATTTTGTCATGCGGAAAGAGTCAATTTTGCGGACAAAACCGACCTCCCTAGAAAGCAAGGCTTTTCTAGTGACAAACAAAACAATCAAGCACTATATTTCCCTAAATATGCATTTAAAATAAAAGCAACCAGGTGTTTAAGGCTTACCTCTAGTCCAACACTGTTTGTAGCAGCCAAGCCTCTTCGATCCAGATGAGCTCCTTCTCCTTGAAGCCTGCATTCACTAACAAGCAAACAATTACATAGCACCTGAATAACTCGTATAATAAAACATATTCATCATAAAGACCAAGGATTTTATGAAACAAATTATATATAACAACTTGTTGAGAAAAATGAACTTAATTGTATTAATTGGAAACAAAAGAAACCTTACAACCAGTGCCTTGGTGTTGTGCAGGTCCCTCCCAAGGTCTAGCAAGAGTTCTCCTCTACTTTGATCAGCTCACCCACTTCCAAATGAAGCTAAGAAAGGATTGGGATCTCTCCTCTCAGGCTCTATAAGGGAGTCCTAATTTCAGCAGCATCTACCCTTAGGAATGTTCAGCTTTCAACCTCCCTTGCCTCTGGCCCAATGCCTGTATTTATAATGCTTTGGAGGAATTTAAACAGGTCCACCATCAATGGGATAAGCCCCTCTTTCAAAGGGATAACTCCCCTCTTCATGGGATAAGTTCCTCTTTCATTGGGATGCATGAACCATCTGGAGGCGCTCAATCCACGTCAAACCATCTTCTAGAATGCTCTAGAATCGACCGCAAGTAAGTTTTTTGAAGTAAAACTTGTGCCTTTTGACTTTTACAGGGGTACACACCCACCCCTTTACAGACAGAGCGTACAAGTACGCAGGTATTATGTACTTGAGGTGCGGGCCCGCAGGTAAGAGTAAGAGAAAGTGCGGAACCAGAGTTATATTGATTTTTAAAGGCATTCTCTCTTTTTTGGAGTTTGACATGAGGAGCAGAGGTATAAGACTTGCCAAGGAGGACAATATGGTTATTGATGGAGCCATACTGACTGCAAATAGTCATGGTGACAAATTTTAGTGTAACAATCCTCAAGGAAATGGACTGGCAGAATCCTCAAACAAAAGCCTGGTGAACATCATAAAAAAGTTGTTGGAGGATGATAAGAAAACATGGAATAAAAAGCTAGTCAATGCCTTATGGGCAGGCAGACTAACCACTAAGAAATCAATTTGTACTTCTCCCTACCAGCTAGTTTATGGAATGGAAGCCGTTTTTCCATCTTCCTTGGGTACACTAGTGATGAAGTTGCTTCAAGAAATGCAAGTTGAACCAAATAGTATCCAAAGGAGAATCAACCAAACCATTCACCTTCAACAAACTAGGGAGGAAGTTTATATTAGGTCTCAAGTTGTGTAGGAAAGGATTAAGAAGATTTTTGATGAGAGAACCAAGGTTGAATATTTCTACGTTGGTGATAAAGTACTCAAGTGGGATTCAAGGAGGGAAGACAAAAGTAAACATGGGAAATTTGATTTCCTATGGAAAGGCCCATATATCATTTATGCTTTCAAAGGTAATAATGCTTTCTTCCTCAGAGAAATGGATGGTACAGAAGCAGAAGGAGGGCCAGTGAATGGTCAAATGCTCAAACACTATTTTGAACCTAACTACTGATTTTTATTTCCCATTGTACATATTTTATTTTCCAAATAGTCTAGTGTGGATTGGGTGGTGATTTTTTGAAGTTGAAGCCCGAAGAGAAGGCCCTAAGCTTTGAAAGATTCACTGTCATAAGTATTAATAATGCAGAAGCATAGAGGAACATTTGGCAAGGTAATATCAACAACAATTCAAAGGCTATTGATCTACAAACTTCTTGACATTTCACTAGGAAATGCCATCCCCAAGTGGGGCCACTGTTAGGCTCCTATACTAATAGGAGTCATAATTTTGAATGACTAAGATTAAGCCTTGCAATATTGTACATACCTTTGCTTTCTACAAATGTTTTCCATATTAAAAAACTAAAAAAGGTAAAGAGGGTATGTCCTAAAAGAATAATCAAAGGACAAAAAGAATGAAAAGCTCAAAAAAATGAAAATATATGAACCCCAAAAGACAAAAAGAGACCATGAAAGTGAGCAAGTCAAAATGCCACTACTATTTAATTTTTATGACTAATAAAAGATTGTGTGCAACTTGTGAGTCATGCCACAGTCCATGATAGTCAAAATGTTTAAACTTTACTATTTCATGTTTTCAGTTTTATGTTTATAGCTATAGAATAAAATCTGACCAAAAAGTGTAATCTTGGCAAATAATTAGATAGGTAGAGTAAATAGAAGGAGCTCAACTGTTTAATCTGAGCCCTTGAATGATATAAGGTTAGACTTAGATAGTTTATTTTGTAAAGAAAAGAAAAAGATTGATAAGGGTTTGCTAGCCTAAATGCACCCAAATAAAGTGAAGAAAAAATGGTAGGATAAGTAGATGGGTAAGTAGTAGAAAGGTTGCAGAAATGTCTTGTGATTACATGAAAAGCACTTATGATATTTTTTCAAATGCATCTTTTAAATATGCATAAGTGGTACATAAAGCAAAGACAATGGTTCACAACATGATTCATTTAACATCCCTATCTTTCATTTTAACCCCTACATCACTCATTAACTTCCCCTTCATAATAAAAGATTAATATATTTAGCTCCTTAAGTCAAATAGGCTCAGAGCATTTCTTTGACTTCTGGAGGGACCGGACCCTCGACTTAATGACTTAAGAAACAAAGGTGTTAAAAACCCCTTGCAATTCATTCATCCCCCCCACAAAAACCCTTTTCCTAAAGGCTAAGTCTTTTGCCTAGGGAAAACCCATAACAAACATGTTCTATGTTAAAAAACCCACATTTATCCGAAGTCAAGCACCCCCCCCCCCCCCCAACTCATTTCACTTGATATTAAAATTTTTATTAATATATACAAAATCCCTGAAAAACCCAATTTCCCGTATATATTTAATTCTCGTGTATAAATTAACCCCACCCCTTAGTTTAATTATAAACTATATTACTACCCACATCTCGCAAAAATATATTAATAACCCTGCCTTAGCCCTTAATCCCGCATTAGAGCGCCTCGATGAGATTAAAGATTAAGATAATCTCATACCGCCGTGATTTGGCCCATGGCCCCGCCGCCCCCCTCGAAAACTTTATGGTTAAATCACCACACAACTCCCATCTCCCGACCACTGTTGATCGTCCCTCCTTTACATCCAATGCCTCTCATCCATATCGGGCCGACCCAATGTCCGCCCTTTACCCACCTGATGAGGCAGTTTTCCCCTTGGCCCCTGACGCTACGTGTCAAGCACTGAATGGAATCGAGCGGCCCCTCCCGAATACCACCCACACCACAAAAGCGATGCGATGGACCTCCCAAACTGCTTCCCCTTTCCAACCAAAAACCGCCACTGTTCATCCATTAGTGAAAACCCGCCAAAATTAACCATTTTCCTATAAAAGCCTGATTACCCCTCTTTTCACTCTTTTCGCACGTTTGCCTTTGAGAACTCAGAGCGTTGTTGCAACTCCTGCAAATTGCTGAAATAGCTCACGAACCTCCGCAATTTCTCCACAGAATCTGCAGACAGTTCGACACAGTCATCCATCCATACCAGAGCTGTACAGACCCCTGCGAACCTCCGTCAACTACAAGTTACAGTTAAATTCGCCCAATTCCAGGTATTTAACAGTGGAAAACCCACTCAGTCATCCAATTCCAGTAAATTTCCCTCATAACACTTTAAATTAAGTGGAAATAATCAGATTTATTTTGGTTTCTACACTTTAGATCAAAACCATTTGCAAGAACACCGTTGCCCTAAAAACTTAAAATTACCCCCCATACTCAAATCCACAAGAACTAAGTATGGCTGCCCCAATTGCTATGGATGTGAGACCCATCTCTACACCCCATTTAGACTTGGATCACCTTCCCCTAGCTGATAAATATTTCCAGATAAAAGATACCACTGTCATAGAGCTCCTTCTCAAAGTACATTTCCAAAGTAGGGACAAGTTCCTGGACCATGCTGATGAAATTGGCCTTTGGGAGTCAAATTTTCCCAAGTACCAGTTCCCCCAAGTCCACATTTTTCCTGAAATTGTGCATATGTGCTATGCTTGTTACGTCCCAAGTCACAGAACCATCATGTATCATGACCAGAAGGTCCTTTTGACCATCATTGCTGAGTCTATAAATGAAATGATGTAGCTCCAACCAAGGCCAAACCTAACTCCCCTCTCAATTGGAGATTTTTTGGACTTATATCCCAAACTCAGCTCTGCAAAATTGGCCCAATTTCTCCAAACCTTCATCAAAGAAGAGAAGCACATCCCTAACAACCCCCCTCCATATGTAGCAGCTATATTTTCCCCTTGGGGATGAAATATTGTAGCCATGATATCTTGTGTTTTGGGTTACTCCACAAGTGAGTACATTGATGAAATTATCCTGGCTTTCATGTCCACCTATACCCCAGGACAACTTCCTGCAACCATTTATGACTTTTCCACATTCATGGCTGACATAATGCATGAGAAGTTCACAAGAATGGGAAATGAAAGGGTTTTCAAATACTCCTCAGTTTTATACCATATGTTCTTATATTATCAATAAGAGAAATTCCCATTCACCCTCTAAAAACTGGACACCAAGGGTCAACCTAGGTCAGTCTTTTTTGGACCCCATTAGTCCACGAGTGTTAGTCTCCATACTCTTATTCAAACTTCATTGACTTATTTGTACATCTATTTATGACGATGTGGACTGGAAACCCTCCTCCAAGAATCAATCCAGAAATAAAGAGAGTCATTCAACTGTCAAAGCAGACCAAAGTGGGTGACTGGTACCTTTACCAGAACCACACATAAATCAGGATATATGGTTTCATGCTTGCACCATATAATTTGCCAAGATACCTCCCTACGAGGTTGTTTGCATTAGAATACTATAGGAAAATTATCAATTCAGATGAGGTAAACTTCGTCAATGCCAAGAAGAAGGCCAATTTCAAAATAAAAGACCAACTAGGCCCCTTCATATGCAACTCTAGAGAGGTTGGAAAAGAGGCTGATTTGATACTACAGAATATGAAGTTCCAGAGAAGTTTTATATGGAGGTATGATCCTTTGGGATTTATCACAAAGAAGAGACAAAAGGTCAAGCTAGGACCTTTCATCCACCATCCCATACCTGAAATAGAAGCATATGCAAACCAAATAGAATGGGTGGAAGGTACCCTAGTAGACTAGGACAACACCATAATAGATGTAGAGAATGCTCTCATTGATTTAGAAAAGCAGCTTGATGACAACTCTTTTCTGCAGGTACTTGAAGAACCAAAGACTGATATGAGTACTCCTCCAATCATGCAGACTCCTTAGAATGAGGAGAAGATCCCAAAAAGAAACAGAGAAGGGGCTTCCACTTCAAGAATGGTGGCCTCTGATTTAAATCAGGAATCGAACAAGAGGTAAAGGCTAAATCCACCCTCTAAGTAAGAATGTATTGAAGACTCAACTGAGGTCACCAATACAGAAGCAGAAAGAAGTAGGCCTGCCACTCCATCTAGAGGCATACAAGAGCCTTCCACATCACAAACTCAGATGTTGGAAAGGCAGCTCAGTGTTGAAGTATCTTCCTTCAGAATGCCTGCTGACAAAGACCAAGATATCAAGGAAAGATATAAAGAAATCAAGGCTAGAAATGAGAGGCTTAAAGCCCAAACTTATGCTCAATACCTGAAGCTCACCCCTACCAATCAAACAAGGCTAATGTCAGCCTTTGACATTAAGGAGGGGAAGCTGCAGATGACCTTTGTGAAGCCTACAGCCCAACAGCCAAAGACAACATCAGATTTCAAAAGGGTAGATTTTGAAGTGCTGGCAAGGGATATTCATCCCATAGACCAGATTGAATTGCATAAACAGGCTGGAGAGATGATATACTCCACCCTGACAGGTAAAGCCATAGCTGCCCACCAGCTACAGAACTCTTTGAACAACATCTCAGCTCAATTCCAGTTAGAGAAGGCCTCCTCACAGGCTAAGGATACCAGGATCAAGTCCTTAGAGGACTTAGCAATTGAATTGGGACACGATTCCAAGGATATAAAAGCTACAGAACAACTTATTAAAAATAAGAATGATGAAATAGTTGCATTGAAGAAACAACTAAAAATACCTCAGCTACAACATCCATAAACACTGGAAGTCCTAGAAGCCCAACAGGGGCATGAAGAACTCATGGACTTAGTCTTGAAATTGAACTATCAACTGAAAGAGACTGAAAAGGAATTGGATGCTTTGATCCAACTAAAATAGGAAGATGTGACCACCTCTTCAACAAATGTTATCCCCACAGTCTATACATCAGTTGCATCCACACTATCAGCATCTTTGGCACCTACAGCTCCACTTGCAACAACCTTGCCAGTAACAACAGAATCTACATCAGCAGCAGGTGGATCAGGAGGGAAAGCAGAAGAACTTGTGAAAGCCATGGAAGAAATGACCATCCAGGCTACAAAGATGAAAATGCTAAAGGAAAAGGTGGCAAAGTTGGAAACTGATTGCAAACTAGCCCAACTCAAGAAAAAAGAAGAAACACAAAAGGCACAAAGAATGGGTGAGAGAATCAAAATCCTAGAGAAGGATTTAACACTGGAAAAACCACTTGGACAAACCAAGGAAATGCTGTGGGCCAATGTCATTGACTCTGTCATTGATATTTGACCATCAATCCAAGTTATTTTTGAGAAAACAGAGCTAGTAAACGTAGCTACTGAAGTTATCCAAAAAGTAAAGGAGTTGGGAAATAAGCCAGAGGACGCAAATAGACTCATCCACTTCCTCAACAACAAGAATAGATATGAGCTCCAAGAGATAAATATAGAAGACAAGACTGCTGCCATTTTAGAAATAAGGAAGGTCCTTTCCAAAAGGAACCTTATGCTTAATTTGGAAGAAAAGTGCCACAATATGCAGGTATCCATTGATAGGTTCATGGCTAAATTTCAGATTTTGAGGGAGAAAAGGTCTCCCAGTCCTATGGTCATCAATGAAAAACTCATGACACAGTTGGACTATGGTGATAGACTTAGAAAATTGGCTAAGGAAAAAGCCAGTTCTTCATCCATTAAAGCCCTGCCAACAGGTAAAGTATTATATGACACATTTGAGAACTTGTTTTTCCTTGAGCATGAGGTAAAACATTTGTTCCTCACCAAGCCCAATTTTGAAAAGTATACTGAGGCTGATGAAATCTACAAGAGAATGGTGAATGTGAAATTACCAGATGTAGAATGGTGGGAGAAAATGACAGATTTACTGTGATAAATAAACAACTGAAAGTTACTGCACAGTAAAAATGAAGGCAGCAGGGTGAAACAGGTAAAAACAACACAACAGGGTCAAAGAGTATGAGGGTTAAAGATTTTCAGTTGAAATATGAAAGTAAAGAAGACTCCAGTGTGAAAATCCACAATTGTAAGCCAACATAAAGGGCTGCACCTCAACCATAAAGGCCAGCACAACCATAATAAAAGGGCCAACAAGAAACAATTCATTAGTTGTCTCTATCTTCTTGCAAGAAGATATTTGTAATTCCTAAAATAAATCTCAAGTTGTTTTGAGATATTTTGTAATAATTTTTTTGTATATATACTTCACAATTCAAAGTATGTGTGGTGATTCTTAGACATTTCTATAGTTTTCTTGATCTAAGACTGTAAGCTATTATATCATTATTGGACCAACAAGCTGGATTATTGAATAAAGCAAAGACATTTCACTGGATTCATCTGTAGTGCGAAATACATACAAGTATCTTCTTTTATGTTGTCACTTTCCTTTAAAAGTTTTTCCATAATCTTGAGTGTATCTGAAATCTAAATGCAATAATATGGAATAATATCTCAGAACTTGCTTCACTGCACTCTGTTTTAACTATTATGCATTTTTATGTTTTTTGCAAATTATCTAAGTTAAGGAATTCTTGATTGCTCCTTAGTTTAGGTAGTTTCCTTCTGGTCTATAGTAAAGGATTCTTAACTGCCCTTTGCTCATGATCCTTCTCTTTTCTTCCTTTTAATCTCGGTTTGAGGATTCTTAAGTGCTCTCTCACCCTGGTTAAGATCATTTCACCCATTTGATTTAAAGACCTGTATTTCACTCTGCTAGCTTGCCCATTGAACACTCCTTTTAATGATATAATCCCAGTTCTGCTGCCCTTCCTTGACTCCATAGCCCAATAGACAGAGATATCATTCTATCCATCTGCTTAAGGATTCCACCATCCAACTTTCAACACAAATCTAAAACCCCCCTGAACTTTAAGAACTAGCCTAAAATCCCAACAAACAAAGCTAAAACATATAGAGAGAGCCCTCTCTGAGTCATAGGTTGGCTAGAGCCTATACTTAAAAGATTTTTTTGTGGTTACCTTTGTCTTTTCCATCTTCTGAATAAATTATAGGGAAAATTTCTGAGTGTTAACAATGTCGATAAATTTTTACTAAGATTTCCCTTTGATAATAGTTTCATATGAATAAAAGATGATTTAATGTATGTACATATGATTCAATGTATTTGTTTTTCATTGCTGCAAAGAAGTGAGGAACAATTAAAGGAATGCCAAAATTCTAAGCAAAATGCTAAAGAAGACTCTTAAAGGGACCAAATACTATTTAATTCCCGTGTATCCTCAACTGTTGCTAAAGGGTTATCCATAGCCATAGAGCAAGAAAAGAAAGAAGCAATAGCCATGATATATTCGAATCTTGAAGTTGTCATCAAGGAATTGGGATCAAAGTTGCACGGAAGTTGGGTAAGGTCTAATTGAATAAGGTAGATTCTTTTATTTACCATTGAGATAAATATTTTACCGATATTTTCACTAGAACATTTAATTTGAAATCTACAATTTAGTGAGTTAGGAGAAGAGCCACAAGTCTTCACAATAAAAGCAACAATGATTGTTCACTTTGAAACAACTCCATTCCATAGAATGTTTCAATGTTATGGGTTACAAACCTTGCTATCAATGCTCAACTATTGACAAACCAACAATAAATTTTCCATTATATTTGAACTTGGGTTGGGAAAAAGAATGCAAAATTATTATTATATTTTTCATTTTCCTTTTCTACTAAAATGTTCTTTCACCAAATATTGTAACAACCAATGTTGAAATTGTGGACTATTTTTCTTATATATATTTTCTTCCAAAATATTATATTTGAAAACATTTGATAGCTTTTGATATATTTAATGTCATTGCATAATGATGAGATTCAATATTATCTTCTCTCGTCCCAAAATGCTTGGGATTAGTGGTGGTGAAGGAGTTTCACGACATTGTTCAAGGGACTTCACATGATGCCTTAACCATCTTCCATTCCCATTGGTCATTTTGGCACCCCCAACCTACATGCATATATTGTGGACCTGAACA
The DNA here is from genome assembly GCA_031772625.1 of Pinus tabuliformis. NCBI lineage: Eukaryota > Viridiplantae > Streptophyta > Pinopsida > Pinales > Pinaceae > Pinus > Pinus tabuliformis. Next base: position 1,103,315,914 of record CM062819.1, read on the forward strand.
CATCTAATATTGTCCTTGAGGCATGTTATATTGTTAGTTGGAATGTGGCTTACGGGTAGGTTGGTAGGAGTCAACCACAACTAGCCCAAGTTTGATTCTCAACATATTCCTATATTGTTTCCACCAAAGAATCCATGAAGTGACACATCCTTGGAGTTTCATAGTCAAGGGGGAATAAATAATATTCACGAATAAAATGTTGTTTGAACTACACTACTGAAGGAATTATTATTGGAAGTGTTCTATGATTAGCTAATAATGGATCCTCCACCAACTACTTGAAGCTCACAATTGGGGAAGTACCATTCCAAGAACCCAAATTACCAGCTAAGGAGGAGGCCTCTTTCTATACAAATTTCCATAATTCTTCACTTGATTTACATAGAAGCTTAGACTTGATTTGAAATGGGTGCACTTGGTTGATTGCTATTTCTAACATATCTTTCAATTCATTGAAATAAATGGTAGACTTATGTAGGTTTACTTCTATGCCTATTGCAACCCCAAATGATTTTATAGCTCTAATGAGGCTTCACAGACTAGGCATCTTTACTATAGTCGTCAAGAAATAGGATAACATCATCCACCAACAGAAGGTGTCCAAAAAATAGCATATGTAAATATGTGAGTGATTAAAATAGTAGCATTTGTTAATGGCTTATAAACTTCCTCTCATTGCCTTCTAGAATTGTTAAGGTCTTCGTTAATAATAAGAAAATATTAAAGGAGATGAGGGGACAACTTGCATCATAGTCTCCTAGATGATCTGAAAAATCTAAAGCTTGACCCAATTGATAATTACATATAAATATGATGAGCTTAGACAAACTTCAATCCAATTAACAAACTCTAAATTAAAACTAGAGCAAAGAAGAATGAGAATCAAGTACATCCAATTTTCCCTATCAAAGGCCTTGGAAAAATCAAGCTTCATAATTATAGAAAGTTTTTTTGTAGTTTTCATGGTGTTGTTGAGAGGTTTGTCATTGATGTGAAAGAAAGGGTTAGCCATGCTCAAAGCCAAACATGACACTGCAAGTGATGAAGAGAGAAGAAAATTGGAATTTGTACGTGAATACCGCTTTGGAGAGTTTGTTAATATGTTTAAGCATGGATCTCTTATTATGTGTCTACCAGATTCAAAAACTAGTTGCAGAGTTGGGTGTTGATGCTATGTATCTTCTGAATGGATTGTTCTCCATACCTTTGCATATGCCCCCACACTTGCAACTCAATATATATATTTTTTTATCATACTAGTTAAAAATAAATAAATTATAATAATAATAAATAAATAAATACTGTCGTAATATTTTTTCTCATCTATATATCTATATCTATATATATATATATATATATATATATTTATATTTCTATATACATATACATACATTTCTCTATACATATACATGCATTTCTCTCTCTCTCTCTCTCTCTCTCTATATATATATATATATATATATATATATATTAGTACATCCAATTTTCCCTATCAAAAGGCCTTCCAAAAATCAAGATTTATAATTGTAGAAAAGTTTTTTGTAGTTTTCATGGTGTTGTTGAGAGGTTTGTCATTGATGTCAAAGAAAGGGTTAGCCATGCTCAAAGCCAAACATGGCACTGCAAGTGATGAAGAGAGAAGAAAAATGGAATTTGTAGGTGAATACCACTTTGGAGAGTTTGTTAATATGTTTAAGCATGGATCTCTTATTATGTGTCTGCCAGATTCAAAAACTAGCTGCAGAGTTGGGTGTTGATGCCATGTATCTTCTGAATAGATTGTTCTCCATACCTTTCCATATGCCTCCACACCTGCAACTCAGTAAATTTTCTATTTTTATCATACTAGTTAAAAATAAATAAATAATAATAATAAATAATTAAATATTGTCATAATCTTTTTTCTAATATGTATATATATATATATATGTACACATACACACACACACACACACACACACACACACACATATATATATATATATATATTCTTTTTTATATAATCTGTTTTATTCTAAGTCAGAGATGCTGCATCCCCAAGCCACAACTCTTGCGACCTCAAGCCACAACGGTTGCAACTTTAACGCACAGTTACTGTAACCAGATACAAACAATTGTTTTATGGAAGCACTGCTACAACCTTAAGTTACAACTGTTGTTCTCTTAAATAAAAAATTCTCATATAAAGGTTGCTTTAGTGTAGCTATGCCTCAATTTCAATATTGACAAGGACTTGTCAGGTATAATTATCTCTTAATTCCCCATTATTTTCAAAGTGGCTATGAATGATTGTAAAGACCACTCTTTTCCTCTCACCATACATTCCACTATCTTAGAAATTGGTTGGGAGGAAGGGATTATGTCACTCTTTGAACTTCCAACTTTTATGGAGTAAATTTTTTGATCACGAATAATCTCATTCTTATTACTCCCTTAAAATACCTTTTCCAGCAATCTCTGCAAATTCTTAAAAAAATATTATTAGTGGCCTAACCTTTTGTGGAGGACCATTCTTATAAGTATTTCCATAAACTTTAAGAGCAACGCTGACATTAATGACTATATAGGACCTTTGTGTTATTTTTTAAAATGCTCCAATCCACTACACATTAGGTGATGTTTCTCAACTAGATTTAATCTTGTATCTGAGTTAACCAAGAGTTTTCTTTAGGGCCCTGACCGTCAAGATGGAAGCTCGTTCAATTTTTTTTAAGTTGCCAAATGTCAACAACGTTAGTCTTCCAATGTTGGTTCCTTCTAAATGTCATTAGTCTTACGACGCCGGGAAGCTAGTCTTCTGACACCCATTCTGACGACACAAGCGTCACAACTATGGTAGGTTCGTCACAAAATATTTTAAAAACTTCGCGATGTCATCGATCTTCCGACCCCATTCTTATGACAAAAACTTCGCAACTTAGTAGGTTCGTCTTAATTTCTTTTCAAAAAATTTGCGACACCGTCAGTCTTTTGATGCACATTCCGATGGCACAAATGTTGCAATAATGCAAATTTGTCGGAAAATATTTTTGTAATGTCGGTATTCTAATGCTGGTTTCGACGACACAATACATTGCCACAATGGGAAATTTGTCAGAAGAAGTTGACTCGCGTTTGGTCATCCGATGATAGTTTGCAATGAATCCGTAGGAGCATTAGTTGGAATTCCGATGCTAGTATATTGATTATAGTAGGAAATGTGAATGAGTATATACGATGAACATGTGTCAGAGATTCAACGACTCCTATCGTCAAAATTTCGACGAAAAAGAAGATATTGAAATTACAACTGTACTGGTAACGAAATTTCATGAAATCTCCTTTTGTCATACAGTGACGAAGCATCATTGCAAGAAGGAAAATTAGAGTCTTAAAAAATTGGGTCAATATTTAGTAGTGTCCTTAGCCTAACATAACTGCCCATAAGAATGTTAGGTGGGTTAGCTAAGTTTTGAAATTTGTTGAAATCCCAATATTGGTTAGCAAATGCTTTGTGGTGTAGAATGTCTACCATTCAACCTAGCTCGATCACTTGTTAGTTTATTAAACTTCAAGTTCATGAATATCATTTATGGAATGGTGTATTATTTTTAAGGAATTTTTTTAATGAGAAATTAATAAACCTATTATGCTTTTTGTTGATTTTGATTGTGTTGGGAGTTTGGTTGGTACACAATGCTACTCTTTTTGTAGATAATGAATGGCTTAGATTCAAAGCAATATAATAAGTCTTGGCACTTTTTTCCTTTTTATAAGCCTATTTGGACTATAAAGAGATCTTTCTAACTATAAATGGTCTATTTCAATGAGACAATTCCATGAGATTTTTTTGACAGGGCCAGCTAGGGAAAGACCTAATATTATGGGTTGAAATTTGTTCTTCACTTCTTAGTCACTCATTATATTTTAGGAAAAGCTAATTTAGGTCATGGTACCAATAACTAGGGTGAGTTTAATCCTCTATTTGCGCTCCTCAAATGTGTTACAGATAGGAATATTTTGGATATGTCAGTTTTCAGGGACTCTAAGCTAACAATAAAATGGATGAATGAAGAAAATTAGGGATTTAATTTTAATTTGGGTATACTCTATATTTTACAACAATTAAATACAATCTCCCCATAGTTCCATCAAATTAGTTATAAGTATATTTTTCAAGATTTCAATATTGTTGTCAATACACTATCTAAGGATGTATTGTTACTTGATGTCAACAAGAATGTTCATGAGGAATCATTTGAAATCCAAATGCTCCACCAGGTTGATACTTAATTTTTCGATACACATATACTATTTTTTAAGTTATTGAAATGTCAAATTTTGAAAAGATTGTTAGCTGCTACAAGTCCTTTACCTAAATTTGTTAGGTCTTAATTTTTCTTGTTTTAGTTTCCAATTTGCTTGACTCTTTTCTAAATAATGCTCTACACCCAATGATTTTACTCTATAATTTTACTCTAGATAATACTATGCAACTAATCATTTCTTTGAAATAAAAGTATTTTCTTTTAATTTTTTTTTTTCATCAGGTGCATGGATAGGGGCTGCCCTTCTAAAATCCTTATGGGAGCCATTAGAATAAATGAGTGTGGTGTTCTACAAATGGAAGCCTACATGGAGGCACATAGAAGGCACTTAGTTATGTATGATGCCTAGGCTATGGGAGGTTTCAACATAATTGAACTTAATTGTGTGGCACTCAAGTGAAGGATGATCTATCTAGCATTCATCTTGTATAGGATTCAAAGGAAATAATGGAAATATATGGGATACGACCTCAGTTTCATGATATAGGGTGGCTAACAATAGATTTAGACACCCTCATTTCATTTTCTTGCAACAAGAACATCCACAATCTATGGGTTCTGAGAGATTTTATGGGGTTTCTAGCCTTGGAACACAATTAGCAATTTAGAAAGGAAGTTTATGCATGAGTACCTATGGATTCTTTGATGCATACAAGTTTTACAATGAACATCAATTAGAAACTAATCCACAAAGGAAATGCCACCTTCAACACAATATAAAGCAGTATCAGGTATCTCATGTTCAATATTTTTGTCATCTCAATTTGGAATTTTGTTTTGATTATGAATTTCTTGATTGCAACTTTGAATTCGAGAATCGGGTAAGTATTTCTTTGGTTATCCATCCCTTCTCACAGGTTTTTGATTTTGGGGGGTTTTCTCTTTTCTCCCTCCATGACCTCTTTTCCTTTCTTTCTTTCCCCCCTTTGTTCCCTACCCCCTCTTCCTTCTCTACTTAATCCTAGGATGACTCTGTCTCTTCTCTTTGTGTTTGGTTTCAATTGTTTCTTATTCTTTGAGATTTTTCCTAATTCATTTTTGGTTTTCCTACTGTGCCCTCGAGGAGACTTTTCTCCCTCCCTTACACTCTATATCTTATCACCTGACAACTAACCTTACTTGAGAAATGAATTTATGGCCATCCGTTCTCTCTTTGCTTCTCTAGGAGGAGGGAAGAGAGGACACCATAGTCCATCCCTTACCTATAATCATATCCCTTCCTCTTCCCATCAAACTTGAGCCCAGGAAATGGCTCAAGCATCCATGGAAAAATACTGGAATATCACCCTATAGTGGTATAGAGAATAATTTCAGATGTGGAAGAGAAAGTTACACAGTCTTGATTTATATTCTTGATATACAGGTTGACTGAGAGACTAGGAACTAGATTCCAGATGTGTGGAACTCTACCAAATCCATAAATTCCTCTTACATGTAAACAACGATTTTATATTGGTATATCAACACTCTCATGGGAAAAATCCTCATAAACAACGCTGACGTCTAGTAGGAAATGGTTATCAACATGGAAAAATTAATGGACAAATTTGACAAGATTAATGGTGAGCCTTGGTATTGCACCAAGAATGTTGCAACTCCCAAGGGCTCCTCAACTCAAATTATCAACCCGAGGTTCGTACAAACTTTGAGGTGATAGTGTTATGCACAACAAATAGGATTCCACTCATGCCACCCTCAGTTATGACATTAGATCAAAAGTGCTCAGAGACCCTTCCTCCTATTGAATTAGAATGAAATCTTGCTGATAAAGGTACAATTGGAAATTTATTCTAGCTATGAAAGTAGAAATTCCATTGACTCAAATTGTAAATTCTAACTGATCAATTCATGAAAGGAAAAAGGCTAATCTACTTGTGGAAAGAAATATATTTTATCCTACACAATTCATCAAACTACCAAATCTACTTGCAGAAAGGAAGCTAATTTATCTTGCATAATTCATCAAACTACCAATCATAATTGCATATACCATCTACCTAGTTCACACTGGCTTGTTAATCAATAACCTACTTGCACCATACTTGTGATAAAGAAACTAACTCTACTCTATTTTTTCCGTGAAGAAAAAGAAGGGTTGGAGTGGCCTAGGAGCTTCCCCTGATCGTAAAATCATAGCCGAGGGTCATTATTCATCTAGAGTAAGTCAAAGTTGTAGTTGGGATCAAAACTGATGAAGGAAAGTGATGCTACAGGTTTGCTGCAAGCAATTGCTACAAAAGGCCTGTAAGGCTACAAGAAGGCATCCAAGTGGCTTTTGGAGGTGAAAATGGAGAGGTGGATGGAAGTTGAAGAAAATGGAGTGATGTTGGTTTGAGCCCCTAGCCAAGTTCAGGACCACTTAGAGGCCTGTCTTGCACTAGGATGAGTGATCTCAGTGTACTAGAAAATATGACGTATAAAACAGGGTTTTGTGACAAAATTTAGAGGTGGAAAGACAAGATGAAGGAGCTCAAGATGGAAGTGGTAAAAGTGCCCTTCTTTGTAGATCAACACAACCCTGCATTCAATCACATGCATGCATCCATTTATCTTTAATAAAATGAAATAAATTATGATGGAAAATATGAGTTGAATTTAAATAATATCTAATTTATGCCACAACACTAATATAATCACTAAAATAACTTATAAGCTACAGAAATAAAATGTAAAACATGAAAACCAACACTAATATAATTCCAAGAAATCATAAACAAAATATTTTTGGACCATGGTTGTGAACCCTTCCACTCATTCTCCCACAAGAGAGGTCATGTAGAGGCTGCAACCACAAACTATGAACTACTTGGAATCAAGAAGAAACATAAGTACAAAAAGAGGGACCAAAGCCTCTGGGTTGGGCCCAAACCCAAGGGTCTCATCCCTATGAAACTAATTCAGATGCAACTTAAAATCCAACTTCTCATTATCATAAAGTGCTAGTCTAATGCATCACATAAAAGTTTAAAGTAACAATGTCAAACTTGAAGCTCAATAGCTACAGCCAGATGAACAAAAACTTCGAATCCTAATGAGTTCTTCTTCTATTTTATTTATACAAAAGGGAAACTGAAGAAACTCCCTTGAAAGTAGAAGTGGTTCCCTCCTTGATCTTGAAAATGGTGGATCTTGTCCCTCTTGGTCTTCACTTGGACTAGGAGTCACTCGGCTGCCAATGAATTTGAACGGGTGAGAGAGGATATTGTGATCCCAAGCTAAGTTTAGGGAGTTAAGGAGGTGGACAAACCCCTTAGATTATCTCCTAGTTGTCTCCATCAAGCCCCTGCATAGTAATAGCCTAAACAACACTTCATTTTCCTGAAATTAAACCACCTTAGGCCACATACTATGACAAACACATTTTACTCCACTTACTAAGCATATTATAACAAAAAATGTGAATTAATGTAAGATAAGCATAGTTTTAAGGATGGAGGATGGCATAATGATCTTCAAAATGTACGTATTGATGGGACTCATTATCATCCCCCTACTGAAGGTGTTGCTCATCCTCTAAGCAACTCAGTTATCCATGTGAAGCTCTTTCATGGCCCCGGTGGGCTCCCTGACATCCCAAGGCTCCTCAGATGGTGTGCCCTCTTGTGGGTAAAAACTTGCATTCCTTTCTATCTCTTTCCACTCCCTCTGCTCTTCTGCTTCATCTCTTCCTTCTTGTAATCCTAGAAGCAAGGGTGGACTGAGTTTGAGTCCTATCCACGTGATTTCCATCCTCTCTGCATGATCCTCTTATACAAGGGTGTTCTCTCCAAGGAATTCCTTACCCTTTTAGGAGAGTGATATTCTATGATTTATAGGCTATGGGGTAAGGCATGCCATCTTCTCTGGAAGGCTTGCAGACTTTCTATTCCCAACATCCTAAATGTGCCTTCAAAGTGTAGAATGGATTGCTCCTGGGTAGCAATGTATTTGGGTACTAAAACATCGTCATTGGAGATGAAGCTATGATTGCTAATGACAACCTTAGGGATCACTAGCTCTGCTCTGATATACAATGGTTCCTTCTCCTCCTTTTCCATTACCTTTTCTACCTCCTCAACTCTTGTCTCCTCATGAGTCACCCAGGATGCTAAAGCCATCGGTTGCACATCCACCAATCTTGAATTGGGATCCCAAAAATTCAGATTTGTTAATGTGAGATTGTGGATATAAAATTAAGCTAATTTTACCATGTATTCCATGTTAGTTTGGTTGCAAAACTCAATGAAATGCCTGTAGTCTTGAAAAGGAAAAGATCCATATTATGCTAGAGTTTTGATTTGGAACTGCAACCACTGTTCTTTGAGAAAGAGAGCATAAGAATTTGATGGCTACCTGCATTGTAGGGATTCCATAGAGAGAATTTCCATGGTGGCAAGTTGTGTTGATTTCTCTTGCAACCTCTTTCTCAACCTCATGTTTTTTTCATGTAGTTTCTCCTTCATCAAAGACTCCCTCATTCCCAAATCACTTAAATATTTTCCCATTTCAATGACCTTCTCTTCCATGAGGCATACATCCTCCACATTCTTAGATTTAGTAATTTTCATCCACCCGTGGGTTCTACCTCTCTCCATCTCCAACTCATAAAGGAGTGGGATTGGAAATTTTTCAGGGATAATCCTTCCTCCTTTAATGAATTTGTAGTAGGATCCCAAGATAGGTTGTGGGATAGGTTTTTGGAGCTCTTGTAGGCAATTTCCAAAAGCCTTTGAGGCAGTGTCTTCCTTTTGTAACACTTTCTTGTGCTCCTGTAGCTTCCCCTGTCCTTCTTGTAGGAGACTCTGCCCCTCCTGTAGCAAACCCTGCCTCTCCTATAAAAAAACCTAATCCTCCTGTAACTTCTCCTTTGCTTCTTCCTCAAAGGCATAATGTGTCCTTGGATTCTTGAAGGTGATAGACCTAGTGGTAGGCCTACTCACAAGTGCTATAGGTGACTTGGTTTTGGTTTTAGGAGGAGTGACCACCTCAATTTTCCTTCACTAGGTCTTATTTATTCCTTTTTTCTTGGTGACTCATCAACAATTATAGGAACCTTTGTAGGATTTTGTGGCTCCCCTTGTCTAATTCTAGTGCTCTTTCTGGTTCTGAAATACATTTGACTTGGTCTTGATTTCTTCCTCTTGGGCTGGACATGAGTGCCCAATGTAGCTAATGTTGCAACTACTTCTTGTTTAATATATTTTTCTCCCTAGGGTTTAGAAGTCTCCTCCTAGCTTACTCTTTCTTCTCCTTTCTTCTCCCCTCTTTTCCTTTCATCTCTACTTATCCTTCCTCTAATTCTGTTGCCTCTTTTTCCTCCATTTTTCTTTCTTCTTCTTTTGTTATTTCTGCCTCTTCCCCCTCTGTCTTTGATCCTTCTTATTCCTATGTTTTTCTTTCTCTTCCTCCAATACTAGAGGCTGGAGTCTCTCTTGGTGTGAGGGGTTGTGTTTCTATGAAAGTCTCTCTATCCATGTCCACAAATTTGTTCCATATGATAGGGATAATCAAGTGGTTTAGAGCATCTACCACTATTAACTTGATGAGGCCATGGTGAGCTAAATGTTGTTGTTTTCCTTCTCTCACCTTTTGACTCATCTCCATGATTGATTGTAGGAGGAAATGAGGGACACTAAATATTTGAGGAAGGGGTAGTTTTTCCTTGAATCTCAGCTCCTGGAGCAGCCTAAAGTGGTAGGAATAAACCACAATTAATATCCCTTCACAAGATATATATTTAAGGATATGGTAAGCTACCTCATCCTAAGGGTAAGGTAGAATTTCTCGTCTTACTCCATTCTTATCTTATACATGCTTCTCTTTTGAAAGGAAGAAGTTTTTCCTAACTATGACACTTACTTGCTTGTTTTATTTGTTCCACCTAATCCCTAGAGGAAAGGTGGTCACTCTGCTGATGGTTTCAGGACTGAGAACAATGGCCAAACATATGACAAAAGTTGTAGCAGTATCTTTCTCTTGAGAGTGTAATTCCAATTCAAATCCATGGGCAAGATCATCATCATACCCCTTTAGCAACTCAAAGAAACCCAACCACTAGTGTCTTCTGAAGATGTCAACTACAGGAGGGTGTTGGTGAATTCTCCTGGTGTCTGAGGGTTCCCTTCTGTTAAATCCTCCCCCCATTTCTTCTCTATTACTCCTTGATGCTATGTAGGTGTGGAATTAAAAAATTTTTTAAACAGTCTCAGTGGTGAAACAATGGTAAAGTGCTTGGTAGTAGTGAGGAAGAAGGGTGCTCGAATTGATATCAACCAAACTATTTTCTCTTCTCTTAACCACAACAAACTTCAAAAAGACCTCCTACTGATCAATTGACTGTTATAGGCTCTTAATTTCAAGTAGAATTCTCATGCAATTGGGTGTAGAAACAAGGAAGGAGGGTGTCACTTCTTGTCAGAGAAATTCTGGGTGTGCATGAAGGTTTTGAGACAATATCGAGCCACTGTGACTCCTTTTTCTCCTCCCAACCCGTCCTATAGCTCCTCTCGGTGTTGTACCACTAATTTGTCATTTTTTTTGACAAGATCAGATATTGATTGTATTTCCAAAAGGAGAAAGGAGCATGCTTCTATTACATTTGATGGAAGTTAGAGTCAATCTTTAGAAGAAAAGTGGGAATGAAGTCCCTAATATTGTGCTTGAGTCCCAAAATTTTGTTGCTACCTATAACTATTCTAGCATACTGCTGTACATATTGGCCTGATAATAAGATAAATTTACAACGCATATTACTTAAAATCTATTGTAGTATTTGAAGATGCTCAATGTTGGTTTACTGAGTGCTCCTGATAAGAATTCTGCTTTTTGCCTTGACAGACTGAATTTTCTCCCTCCTGGTTCAGAGTGGAGTTTTTAATGTAGGCCACAACTTCTTCCAAGTGCACACATTTGTTTTTTAATGCAAGTATTTCCACTTTCTGGCTTTCCATATTCCTTTTTTTGTAGATGAATTCCATTTTCATCTCTGTTCTTAGATCTTGGAGTGCTTCTTGGAATCTGCTAATCATGAACTTGTTGGCCTTAAAGGTGGCACAACCATCATTCCTAGCTGCTTTCTCTATTGGGTTAAATTCCATCTTTAGACCCTTTTCTTTGTGATTTTGTAGTGCTTCCTGTGTCTCTTTTATATGATTTTCCTCTATTTTCAACTGCTTGTTTTGTTTTTTACCTTCCTTTGTGATATTGGAGAACTTTGTGAGACTTCCTTGCTGCTGTTGGGTGCACTGTTAGTTTTGAAATGAGTTGTTTTGAAGGCTTCATGGTTGAAATGGAATGCTAGATTGGTAATGGACTGCTGTTCATTTATTTATTTCTCACACAGAGAAACAGAGCAGTTAAAATAGTTGGCTGATGAGAGAAGGCCTCGGATTTATAAAAACTACGGATCTAGTGAGATAGTGGGGCAATATGGTAGCAGAGGCAACATTGAGCTTCTTGTTACAGACTGGAGGGGGGGAATAGATCTTGTGCTTTGGTAAGTGAGGGCGATGGGGGCCATTGGAGAATAGGCACTTTTTTTGATCCTTTGCGCACAGAGGAATGAATGGAGCGAATGCACTTATGAAGGGAGAATCAGAGCGGTGACGAAGAGAGTAAGAAAAAATGGGTGAATGGCTGAGAGGATGGATCAGATGAAGCGAGTGCCTGGAGAGGATTTCCTGAGGTCTGTGAGAGGAAAGATACAAAAGTGTTTATGAGTATTCTTTGACAAAGATAAAGTGAGAAGAATTGAGGGGGTGCTCGCTATTTAAGGAGGGAATTCTACATCGATGGCTGATTAGGAGAAGACAGTTCACATCACCGTTCTGATACACAAGATCTTTATCCACATTGATCTTCGAGCTGAAGTCGAATGTTGATACTCTCAGGATTTTATGTTGAGATACACATGATTTTCTTATGAAATGGGCTGCTGAAATATTTCTCCACTGATTTGCTGATGTCCTCTTTCTGATCTTTTTGTTGGTGTTCTGCCTTTATTTGAGGAAAGCGTTTTTTCTCATGGTGACTAATTTGATCTAAGGGATTGAATTGTAGTATATCTCCTCGTTTTCCCTGATGTTTCCTTCACTTCTATCAGTTTCCTCATTTGCATATTTGTCTGCTATTTTATTATGTTCTCTCAGAATATGCTTAAAATCTACCTTGCCTGCATTGTCCAGATTGCTTCTTATTCGTTTGTATATCCTATTCATGGCTGAATTTGAAGGACTTTTTTTGCTTGCCATTGCCTCTATGATGACCGCTAAGTCTCCCATTATTAATGGATCTTTGATGGCTCTCTTTTTAATTATCCTTGAGCCCATTAACAAGCTGTATGCTTATGCTTTGTTGTTTGTAGTTTCTCCTAGTCCCCATTCATAGGAGACCATCACTTTCCCCCATGGGTTAATTATGATACCTCTCGCACCTGCTTTCCCTGGGTTGTTTTTAGATGCCCCATAAAAGAACAAGCAGTAACATTTTTGATTTTCTCTCCATTTTTTGAGTTCTTCTTCATTTAATTGAATTCTCTAGTTTTGAGCTGTAGGAATATGTATGAGACTTTTTTCCCGTTGTTTTTTATTGTTGCTTTACTGATACAGTCTCTTTGTTCTTGTTGTAGGAAGTTGTAATCAATTGTAGTAGTGCCTTTAGTATTTAGGAATTCAGATATCAGGCCCAAGTTTTTGATAAGATTCTCCCTATTCTTGGTGTCTTGTCTTTGAAAATATTCTTGTTCCTTGAAAGCCATATTTTCTAACACAGAACTGTTGGAAGACATTTCTAGAACTTGTTTATTGCTGATTTTTTTTGTTGAGTAGGGGTATGCCTTTTCCCAACCTCAAAAGAAATCCAATTTTTTTTGGAGAAATTTAAATTAATTTCTAGGGGGCTTGAAAGTTGTTTCCAACACTCTTTAGTTACTATGCAGTCCAAAAAGAGATGTTGAATGGTCTCTTCCTCCTTCAGGCACATAGGACATCTCGATGGACCATGAAACCCTTTTTTCTTGAGATTTTCAGAGGTGAGAGTTTTCCCTTTTAATAGGGTCCATATGAAGATTTTGATTTTAGGGAGGCTTTCAATCTTCCATACTGACTTCCATGGAGCCCAATTGTGTTGGTTCTGCTGTTCTTGTAGAGCTGTGTAGCCTGTCTTGATTGTGTAACATCCCCTGCTTGGATCCCAAGCAAAAGTGTCTTCTTCCTCAATACTTGTTGGTGCTGCTCCTTTTAGGAGTTGCCTGAGATTGTCCCATTGACCTTTCAAATTTGGAGGAATTCCCGTGGTGTGCCATTCTTGCCAATTTAGATCTTCCCATTTGGATATTGAATGTAGAGTTTTCAGACCTCTATCATTCATGAAGGAGGTTTAGGGGCTCCTTCCCCATAATTCTGTCCTCCCATATTAAGATTGTTTTCCCATTGCCTGGAATTTTAGAAATATGATTGCTGATTAGAGGTGTTATCTTCTTCACAATCTTCCAAACTTGTGTACATGGTCTAAATGGAATATTTTCAGTCAGTAATTTTGTTCTCGATTGGCTCATGTATTTTGTGGTGAGAGTTTTTTCCACCAACTCTCCTTGCCTGTTATCATCCTCCATATAATTTTCATTCCTAATGCAACATTCATTAGGCCAGGAAGTCTTATGGATAATCCTCCTTTTTCATACGATAATGTGACTTGCTCCCATTTTACCAAACTAAACTTTTTGTTTTCTTGTCTCCCTCCCTGCCAGAGGAAGCCTCTTATTATTTGTTCCATTTGCTTATGGGCACTTGCCGGTGCTAGAATTGTAGCATACTGATAAATTGGGAGTGCCGTGAGTAAGGCTTTAATCAGAATAACCCTGTCTTCCATGTTAAGCCACATCATGCCCTGCTTTTTGATTTTATCTTTCATTTTTTAAACTTGTTTTATCCATAGTTCTGCTTTCAGATTCTCTTTTGAGATGGGTAATCCTAGATAAAAGAAGTGAGTCCATCTTTCTTGAATGGGAATCTAGAGAATTTGAGAGATCCTTTGCATGATTCTGGGGGAGGTGTTCCAACCATATATTATGCATTTTGTGTTATTTAAGAGACCACCCGAGACTTGTAAAAAATCGTCCAGAACTTTTTAAATCTTCTAGCAATTATGCTTGAGACCCCTCCCAACAAGAGTGTGTCATCTGCAAACAGAGAGTGATTAATGCTTTTGACTCCTCTTGTGATTTGGAGTCCTGTAATGTTTCTTTCTCTCCTTTGTTTTTCTAGAGCTATGCTTAGAGTTTCTGCCATTATAATATAGAGGAAAGGAGATAGAGGGCATCCCTTTCTTAAACCTCTTGTGCTCAGGAAGAAGTCACTTGGTCTTCCATTTATAAGTGGTGCTATCCACGGGTCCGTAATGCATGCCTGTATTACCTCTATTATTTCTTTTGAGAACCCAAATTTTTTTAGAGCAACCAATAGATATGGTAGGTTGACCTTGTCGAAAACGTTTGCCATATCTAGTTTTATGATAATTCCTTTTTCTTTTCTTTGTATGCTTGAGTGAATGGATTCCTGTACAACAATAACATTGTCGATAATCTGCCTGCTGGGGACAAAGCCTCCCTGATTTTCGGATATTATTTCCGGGAGCACTTTCTTGATTCTATTTGCTATGATCTTTGTTACTATCTTGTAGGAGGAGTTACAAAGGGAGATTGGTTTGAATCTACTGAAGGTGGAGGGATTGGTTTCCTTTGGGATTAATGCTAGATAGGATGATTTTTTATTGCTTCCCATTTTTTTTTAAACATTCCTTACCATTCTTAAGAAATATTTTTTTTTTTTTTCCAATGCTGCCTATAGAAGGCTATTGTGAATCCATCTGGCCCTGGTGCCTTGTCTGGGTGGAGGCTCCATATTGCTGCCACTACTTCCTCTTCTGAGATTTCTTTATTTATTTCTGCATTCTGTTCTTCTCTTATTTTTTTTTAGTGTGTTGAAGGAAGTTCTCGTAATTTGCTATTTCTTCATTCACTGTCAGGAGGTTTTTAAAGTGATTATGTGCTGCTTTTTTTAGCTCCTCCGCTCCCTTAATTTCTTGCCCATCCACTTGAATTTTGTCTATCTGATTTCTTGCTCTTCTTATTTGCATTGAGTTGTGGAAGAAGGCTGTGTTTTTGTCCCCTACATTCAGCCAAAGACTTCTTGACTTCAATCTCATCTCTTCTTCTTCTCTTCTATTTTCTTTGTAAATTTCCTAGAAAAGCTCATTTTCTTTTAGATAATCTTGTTTGTCCTCCTCTTTATTTTCCTTTGCCTCTTGCATGCTGTCCATTTTTTTATTCAGCTCCGCTTTCCTTTTTTTATTTTTCATTTCATTTTCTCTTGCCCAAGTTTTTACCTCAATTCTCAAAATTTTTAATTTTGTCTCCCACACAAAATGAGGTGAACCTGTGACCTTCTGTGCCCATACATCTGATATTAAATTTCTGAAGTCTTCGTTGCTGTCCCATATTGGGCTGTACTTGAAAGGTAGATGCCCTTGGTTGTCCATTTTGCCCAAAATGATTGCCACCGACTTATGGTTAGATGCTGTGGTGTGAAGAATTTTTGATCTTGTTGAGTTGAAGCTTGATACAATATTTTCTTGAACCAATATACGGTCCAACCTTTCTTTTCTATTTCTTTTTCCCACCCTTTTACTATTCCATGTATATTCCCATTGTTTGGTGGGATGTCTATTAACTTGTTCTATTCTATGATTGTTTCCAGAGCCTCCCTAGATGGGTCAGTGTGTTAGGACCCTCTGAATTTCTCCTCAATATTTCGAACCAAGTTTAGGTTCCCTCCCAGAATCACCTTTCTATTTTGGATTTCATTTAGAGTCTTCTAGAATGTGCTCCACCAATGTTCTTTTTCCCTGTAGTGATTTGGAGCATAAATATTTATGAAGTTGTATTGGTCCTTGGTGTTTATTTCGTTAAGGTCTGTTCTGATTCAATGTTGCTCCTTTTTTAGTTGCATAATTTCCCATTTTCCTTTCTTCCATAATGTACAGATTCCTCCTGAGGCCCCTACAGCTTGTACTGTTGTTTCTTCATAGTTCTTTAGTTTTTTTATCATTTATTCCGCTTCTTGGCTGCTTGTTTTGGTCTCCTGAATCATGAAAATATATGGGATTTCTTTTGCTAATATATCTCTTGCTGCATTAAATTTGAATGGTGTTCCCAATCCACGACAATTCCAGGAGACCACGATCATTACTTATTTGTTTGGTGGGTTGAGGGACCTTTCCCTCTGTGCTGATTTTGGGTTTTGTCATTATTTCTAGAACTTTTCCCAAAGAAGGAATCCATTGGTTGCTGCATGCCTAGAGCCATCTCCTTAGCTGCTTCTTCATCTCTCAACTCCTTGTTAGATTTCCTTCCTGCTTTTTTTTGATGTTCAGAGGTTTGGAAGGACTCCTTGGACTGATTTCTGGTTAATATTTGATCCATTGATGGGGGTGGGGAGGAGCGGAGATTTGAAGGGATTGAGGACATGATAGGGGAGCTGGTTGGATGTGGGGGGGATCAAGGTGAGGGGGGATCTGAGGGCTCTTCCAAGGGGCCAAAGGGGTTAGAGTTTATGAGAGATGATGGGATTTCTGTGTTATGTGAAGGCAAGGAGGGATCAATAGCAGTTTGAGGCTGTGATGAGGGAGGGAGGGGTTGTTTGGTGGATGATTTTTTTCATTTTACTTGTTCCCATTTATTTTCTGGTTCTTCTACATTTTCATTTTCTTTATTTTTTGAACATCTATTTGTGAAATGACCATATTCATGACATACCTTGCACTTGAAGGGGATTTGTTCATAGTCCAGCTATTGTATGTGTGTCCATTGATCGACTTTGATTTTTATTGCTTCCGGGAGGCCTTTCCCTAGGTCCACTTCTACGCAGATCCTGGCACATGCATGCATGTTCTCCTTTGGTTCACATCTGTCTATGTATTTCCCCACTACATTCCCAATGGATTTTACTGATTCGTCTCCCCAGCAATGAAGAGGGAGGTGAGGTAATCTAACCCATACTGGCACATCACTGGGTACATCCATTTCAGGGTCAAAATCAGGGGTCCATCGGTTTAGATATAGTCCTCTCATGTCCATGAAGTATGGGCCATTCCTAAAGATTAAATCACGGTCTTCTTTTGTTTCAAAATGGAAGGTGTAGTACCCTCTTCCACAAAACCTTATGGATATTTTCCCATTGATTGACGAAGTCCAGTTTCTTTCAACCCATTTCTGAACAGACTTGGGTGATGGCCATAAACTTGTGAACTGTCCAACCAAGCCACGTTATGTAAAGGACAATGCTGCTCGTCGAGGAAGAGTAGGAGGAAGGGAGATTTCAGGAATATCATCCAATCTCTTGACAAACTTAGTTACCGGTGGCCTATTTTTTGGAGGTCCCATTGTAGAAATGAGTGTTGCAAACGCGTTTGTAGTACCCTCAAGTTCTTGTTGGTGATCTAGAGGAGGGTCTCCACTATCTGAAGAGTCCATTTGCTTAAATGGCGTAGCAGGAGGCCGCTAGGGGTGGCTGTGGGCAGCATGAGCCCAAGCTAGGTCCCGTAGGTTGCACAGCAGCGGAAGCCATCTCTTAATTAAATTCTTAAAATCAACTAATTTGTCATTATTATTATCACTTTTTAACGTCTATTTCATCCATTTTTACCATTCTTTATCATGTTATTTATCGTAACCTATCATATAATTCCATTTTATAGTTATTTATGCTCTTGTGAGTAAATAATACTTGTTCTCCTTTATTTTTAATAAATGGATGATTATTATGCATGATTTTTCCAATGATGGTTTCTTAGTGAATTTTTTATAACATCACTAACTATTTTAGCCTCCAAGATCTCTTCTAGATTGCAAATTTGATCTCCAACCCATAATCAAATATTCCAACTCTGAAATTCGCTCGGATAAAAAGTGATAGTTTTGTGTAGGCCGTTTAAGGTAAATGAAGATGAATCCTGAAAATTTGAGACATCGGTTTTGTGCCAAATGGACCAAATTAGTTTTCCATTGAGCTGTTTTCAAAAATTCGGTTTCGATTGAGGGAAATGCAAGGTTCTTCGAAGGTCATTTTTGCAGATTTGCTGTTGCGATTGTTTTCCAAATTCTTCCAATTGCAATAGCAGATTCGACTTGTTCCATCTGAATCATGATGGAGAGATATTTCATATCTGATCTTGGTGATCAATTTGTTTTGAACAATCCAAATTTGTAATTGAAGTAAGTTTGAAATCATTTTAGTTGTAACTTCCCTTTTCTCTGTGTATTTAAATGAAAACAGAGGTCAAAGAGAGAGAGATGAGATGGGAGAGGATGAACAATTATGGAATTTGAGGCAAAGCTAAGAAATTAATTCTGTTTTAATTATTTCTCAGAGGTCTTTTAATGAAGGAAGTTATATATTGAGTTCTACATCTATTACTTGTAATCTGAAATGAAGTATTTTGCAAGGTAGAACCGACTCTTAGGAAGTTGGGCCCACTACCTTAGACGAGGTGTTGCTTTGAGAATCTAAAGTAGTTTAGTTACGTGTTTGTTCCTTCGAATTTCAATTCTTATTACTTAAAGTAAATTTCCTTTTTAATCAAGTGATTTGTTAGTTGCTGCATTTTCCTGATTTGTTGTTTACTGCAATTTCTAGATCTCATTTAATTTACTGCTCTAGATTAGCATTTGAATTATGTTGGGTGAAATAGGTTAAATTTCTAGTTTTGCAAGATATGGTTTAATTCAGTATTGATTTAATTCATGTGATTATCATAATTCTTTTCATGTCATTTGGTTTTTTCTTTTTAATTTAGTATTTTTTTCAAGTCTTACATTTTATTTCTTGTCAAATGAGCTTGATAGTGTAGAACATAATCATGTAGAACTAGTGTTAGTTGTTGGTATTTGCTTGCATATATTTTGCCAATTTCCTTGAAATAAAAAGACTCTCCTCGGGTTGATAATTAATGTCTAGGTGATTAGTTGTGTTTTTATTAAGCAATTAATTTTCCCCAACACTTGACCCTCCTGTAGCAATTGCAGGCCTTCGTGTAGCTTTCTCCAGTAGCACTTGAAGACAGGGTTCAAAGATCCTCGGTGGCACTCTAGGTTGCTCGATGCACTAGCTCGTCCTTCCTCTACCTGTTTTTGGAATGGGTGACGGTGCAAATGAATTTGAGCCAACACATAATATCCTCTTTTGGTTAAAATCTTGGAGCACTCTTGATCGGGTGCTTGGAATTATGCTAAGAAAAATGAAAGAGTCATAATCTTGTCAAACTCAGCTTCAGATTGAAGAGCTCGTCATTTTGAATCCAACGATGTGAACGACACTCAAATCCGAGTTTGTACGTAGAAGATAGAGCAAGTCAAAGTTCAAGTTTGACTTGTCTATGTGGCAGGATTGGATGACATGGCAAGGGTTCCAGTGAATGGGAAGCACCAAGTGGCAGGTTTCCACTGGGTCCTGCATATCGTATATCGGTGAAAAACCAAGGATGCAGGTCAGAATTGATCCCAACCCTAGCAAGGTTAGGAGTTGCGATGCGATGCGATTGCATATTGCAATCATAATGGCAACAAGAATCGGCCCCGACGCAGTTTGGTTTCCGAAATGTGATAGACCCTGGATGTGATGGTTGTTTATGATACAGTTTAATGTACCAGCGGGTCCATCATATCACACTGGTTATTATCCCGCAACCGATTGCGATAAGACCCGGATGCAGGAACTTTATATATCATAGTTTATTACCCCAACTGGTTTGAAATACTGCAATTGCAGTGTTTCTGTGTTAACAAAACCTTCAACCATTTAATTTCACCGATTGCGATGAGCGAGAGGTTCTGGACACGATACTCTTATATGTTGCAGTTTAATACCCAGGGGGGTCCCCAATACCACAATCGCAACATTTTTCTATGTTGAGAGCATGCAAAACTTTCCGATTGCGATTGAGATAAGGCTGACATGATATATCTTGCCGAGTGGCGAATTTCTCACCCCATTAGCATATTTTGGAGCGGAAATGGGGTTTTTGGTCAGTTTTAGAGAGATTTGTGGAACAAATAGTGGAGGAACTGGGAGAAGTCATAACTTCTTCAGTTCTTATCCAAATTGGGTGCAAAAAGAGGCTAGATTTTAGAGGCTTCTGAACTCATTGAGACTGGCTTCAGAGGCATTTGGGCATTGTAAACACACTTTGTTGTAATTTGAACATAACAGAGAGACCCAAGCCGTTGGAAGCTGGACCGAGGAGACGTAGCCCAGGAGGTGTGAACTCCTTTATCATGTGCTTGCTGTGTGTTGTATTTTGATGTTCTTTGCTGGTGTTTTGTTGTTGTTCAACATATATTTTTATGTAAAATTGTTTATAACATTTACATAAGAAACTCTCATGGGAATCAGTTAATTAAGAAAAAGTATTGAATCCTTAAGCACTTGATAAGAAAATGATAAGCATCTTGGGTTTTATTCTGAATGGAGAATTAGAACAACATTACTAATCTGCTCCTTTTCAGATCGTTGGTATCAGAGCACTGGGTTTTTCTTACTAGATTTGCTTTGTGGAAGAAGGATTTAATTGTTTGCAAGTTTATGTCATGCTTACAAGATTAAAACTCAAAAGAGGAGAAGGTAAGCTGGTTGAAAGCCCTGAAATTGGGTCAAGTGGAAGAAGAGCAAGGTTTCCAAAGTCTTCTACACCAATACATCCCCATATTGTAGAAGTTGTAGTTGAGTCTCTTGAGATCATGTCTCATGAAGGAAAGCCTATCAGGACAGAAGATGAGAAGACCTTCAGAAAGGATTTCTTTAATATGACAGAGATGGTTAAGGTCTTCTATGAAGAGAGGAATAGTAGGTTGCAAGGACAAAGTTCCAAGCCTCCCAATGGAGAAGGCTCTTTAGGAGGAGGTAATGGGAATGGAGGCAAACCTCCACCATATCCACCATCTTCTTCATCTTCTTCTTCAAAATCATCTTCACCCTCTTCCACTAATACCACCACTACTCATACTCATCATCATTCTTCGAAAGGAACTGGTAAATCACCTTTTCTAAAGCTTGATGTTAAATTCGAGTTGCCTATGTACAATGGTGAAGTTAATGAAGAGAAGCTGGATAATTGGATTCGTCAGTTGGAGGTGTATTGTAGAATTCAGAACCTTCAAGAGGATGATATCAAAATTCAATTGGCTTCATTGAGAATGGAGGGAGCAACACTTGTATGGTGGGAATCAAGGACTCAAGACGAGATCAAAAAACATGGTAAGATCTCTATTTCTTGGAATGATTTCATTACTGCTATAAAAAGACAGTTCTACCCTTTAGCTCATATGCAAAAATATATCATGAATTGGAAAAATTTCAGACAGTTAAAAGGTCAAAATGTGTAAGAGTATACTCAAGAGTTTAGGAAAAAAGATCTTATGCTAGGAGTACACTTACAGTTACAAGATACTTTGCTGAAATACATAGGAGGATTGCTTAACTATATTCGACATACCATTATTATGTTTAGTCCCACGAATCTTGATGAGGCCTGTGTTCAATCTACACACCTCAAAGAAAGAGGAAAAATGTACAAGAAGAAGGTAAGGATAAGCCATTTCATAGTAGTGAAAAAGGTAATAAATTTAAAGGAAAGCAAAAGCTCTGTTAAGAAAGAAGGGGAGATACCCATGTGCAAGAATTGTTCCAAAGAGGGCCATGATGAAGCGCATTGCTGGAAGCTTCATCTAGAACTAAGACCGAAGAAATTTAACAATAAAGGGAAACATAGGACAAATGCTACTGCACAACAAGACTTGGGTTCCAACTCAGGTGATGAAGCAAAGATTGTAGCCATAGTCAGTAAAGGAAAAGCCGTGTAAAAAGAAAGCAAAGAGGAAGCAGTGGCAAGAACCAATGCAACAAATAACTCCAATTATGATTCAAATGAGGAAAACATAATTGAGTTGTTCCATATCAGAGTTATTTCCAAACACACCAAGAATGACACGTTGTTTGACAATGGATCTCAGGCAAATTTAATTTCTACAGACTTGGTCAAGAAGTTGAATATGGAATCCGTGCCTCATCATAAACCATATCCATTGGCTTGAATAACCAAGGATGCCAATTTGTAAGTCACATAAATGCGTTTTCAGGTTTGCAATCACTACCAATTTTATTGATGAAGTTGACTTAGACGTTGTGCCTTTGGATATTTGTGGGATTGTGTTGGGAAGCCCGCATCTGTATGATGGGAAATCCGTTTTCCATAGATTGAGAACAAATATCATTTGTTCAAAGATGGCATGGAGTTTAATATATGAGTCCATCGCAGAAATATTAGTCTGTCTTTAGCAAGTGTCGGGGAAATGAAGCAACTGGTCAGTTCTAGCAAGAGTCTCGTGCTCCTTATGATCAAGCAGAAGAATGACTTAGAGCAGGAATCCTTTGTAGGCTATGATATGAAGCTGAAAGCGGAATTGGTTGATGTGGTCAATCAATATGGAGACATGTTTCAAGAACCAAAAGGATTGCCACCAAAAAGAGGAATTCAACACGAAATTCAGCTACAGTAGGACTGTCCACTCCCAAACATCGGTATGTATCGAATGTCAATTCTGGAAAGTTTAGAAATTAAGAAACAAATCCAAGAATTGTTGGATAAATGTGTAATTCGTCCCTCGACATTGCGATGTGGTTCACCAATTGTATTGGTACCCAAAAAAGATGGAACTTGGCACATGTGTGTAGATTATCGAGCTTTGAATAAGATTACAATAAAGAATTGATACCCACTGCCCAGAATAGATGATTTGCTAGATCAATTGAAAAATGAAAAATATTTCACTAAATTAGACTTGAGAAGTGGATATCATCAAGTAAGAATATCTGAGGAAGATATTTGGAAGACTGCTTTTAAAACCAAACAAGGATTGTTTGAGTGGCTGGTTATGTCTTTCGGTCTTTGCAATGCTCTAGCTACATTCATGAGAGTTATGAATGATGTTTTAAGATCATTTCTTGATGAGTTTGTAATTGTCTATTTAGATTATATTTTGATATTCAACAAATCATGAGAAGAGCATATCAAGCATGTGAGGAAAGTTTTGGATATCATGAGAAAAGAACGGTTATTTCTGAAGATGTCTAAATGTGAATTCATGAAAACTTCCTTAGTGTATTTGGGCCACATAGTTGAAGGAGGTGAGCTGAAGATTGAACCCTATAAAGTTTCGGTCATTGTGAATTGGCCAATACCTAAATCAGTCACAGAAGTAAAGATTTTTCTGGGAGCAACACAATACTAGAGGAAGTTTATTGCTAATTTCTCTTCCATAGCAGCTCCACTGCATGCTTTGACCAGCGTGAAGGTTGTCTTCCAGTGGGAAGGCAAAAAAAAAAAAAGCATTTGATGCTTTGAAACAAAAGGCCAGTTCAACCCCAGTTTTAGCATTGCCGGATTTGAAATACAAACAGATGCAAGTGACTACACCATGGGTGCAGTTCTTTTACAGCATGGTAAGCCCATTTCATTTCATTCTGAGATTTTTAATGGTGCTACTATTAACTATCCTACACATGATTAAGAGATTTATGCATTAGTACAAAGTGTGAAGAAGTGGAAGCATTATTTGATGGGAAAAGAAACCATTATTCACGCCGATCATTAGCCTCTGCAATATTTGCAATCCTAAACTAAATTGCAGCAGTCAAGGCACTTTCGTTGGATGATATTTTACAACAATTCCACTTGGTAATCAGATACAAGAAAGGTATTTATAAAAATGTTGTTGATATGCTTTCTAGACCAATTATTAATGTAGCCATTCTACTCAAGAACCATTATGTTATTCTTGAAAGTTATGTTGAACAATAAGCATAGGATGCTGACTTTCAAGAGGTATATTTAAAATTGAGTCAAGGCCACCAAGTTGAGGAATTAGACACCATGTACATGATAATTTGTTGTATCATTTGGGAAAAATTTGTGTTCCACAGGGAGAGAGAGTAAATGTCACGAGGGAAGCGCACACTTCTCTTATTATTGAACATTTCAGTGTAAGTAAAACAATGGAAAATCTTCAGAGGTATTTTTAATGGCCTCGTATGCTTGAAAGTGTGTCACGTTTTATCAGAGGTTGTTCATTGTATGTAGTTAGTAAGCCTAGTAATAGGAAACTAGGATTGTGCACACCACTTCCAGTACCTTCATGACCATGGGAAAGTGTTTCTATGGATTTTGTAGGAGGTCTTCCTTTACCAAGGAAAAGTCATGATTATTTGTATGTAGTTTTGGATAGGTTCAACAAGATGTGCATATTGATGACTTGTAAAAAGAAAATTACAACTGAACAAGCAACTCAACTTTTCTTTCAAAATGTATGGGTTCATTTTGGATTACTTACTTCTATTGTAAGTGATTGTGATTCTCGATTTGTTGGGAATTTTTGGTCAAGTTTATGGAACTTGATGGACACCAAGTTGAAGAAAAATAGAGCCTTTCATCCACAAACAGATGGTCAAACTGAAGTGGTTAACAGGACAGCTAATCATTTGGCAAGAGGATATTGCAGCAAACATCCTAAGTTGTGGGATGAACAATTGCATTATATTCAACATGCTTACAACTGAGCAAAACACTCTTTTACTCTAACTTCTCCTTTTGAGGCATGTCTTGGTTTTTTGCCTAGATCGCCTTTGGATTTCATCTTTGAGAAATATGTAGCTGCAGATGGACATAGTGACATAGATAGAGCAAAGAAATTCATTGAGAAAATTCAGTTGATTCAACAAACAATTCAAGAACAACTATAAAAGAGTTGAGGAAAGTATAAGACAAGGCATGATAAGCATCGTGTGGATCATCAGTTTCAAGTAGGTGATGAAGTTTGGCTATACATTGGCAAGGAAAGGCTTCAAGGTGAAGGTAAAAAGCTGAAACCAATTCATTATGGTCCATTTAAAATTCTGGAAAAGATTGGTAATAATGCTTTCAAGCTTGATTTGCCTTCATATATGAAAATCTATTCTATTGTTAATGTTGAAAATTTGAGATTGTACGAACCTACTTTGATTGAAGATCAAGGAGAGAATGTTCAAATTCCATCTATTGAAGAATTTTCTCTAGAATTCCTTGACGTGCTTCAGTAAGACACTATACTTGACAGAAGGACAAGAACAACTAAAAGGGGAAGTACTGATTATCTTCAGGTGGGTCTCAAAGGTACACATCCATCAAAGGCCAAATGGATTGAAGTGGGGAAGGTGAGGTGTTAGGTCCCTATAATACTAGTGTAACCCCTCATTGTTATTAGTGAAACCCCCTTACTATATTTTTGTGCCCATGTAGTCCCCATATTGTTATTATTGTGCCCCATAGAAGCCCACTACTATTATTTTTGTGCCCTTACATTATTATTGTTATGTGAGCTCTGATTATATTATGACCCCTTAGACCCCTATATATAGAAAGGAGGTCATGTCATTTTTATCATCTAATAATTGTTCATTTGTGTAATGGAAAAGAGGTTTCCCCCTCAAAGAGGCTGATTTCTAAGGCGTTGATATTTATTTTCTATCTTTTTGTGAGCTGATTTCATAACATTTGGTATCAAAGCTTTGGATTCTAGGGTTTCGCTGCTCCAAACAGGTCATCGAGGAATTTTCATAATAACTGTTTCGCTACAAAGTTTCAGAAGCTAATAAAAAAAACCATTTGAGAAGAAATCTTTTTGAACCTCGGGTCCGAATTTCAGATCTTGTATTACTATATTTTTTGAGATATGATCCGAGGAAGTTAGGGTTTTTGCAAGCTCCAGAATTTCATCTCAAACAGGTCATCGTGGAAGTTTCGCTATAAAATGTTTTCTACGAAGGTTCAGAATCTGAAATTAAAACCCATTTGAGCTAAAATCGTGTTAAAGCTTGACCCGAATTGTAGATTTTTCTTCGCTATATTTTCGGAGATACAACCCAAGACATGTAGGGTTTCTGCAAGCCCCCAAATTACATCCCAAACAAGTGACCTTGGAAAAATAAATATAACTCTCTCTCTAAGCATCTGAATCAAATTTCGTAAAAAGTGACATAAATAAACAGACTTTAGTTTTCTGGGTATCATTTGCAGAACCTAAGGTCGAAACAGTGAGACATGACACTTCATAAAAGTTCGCTCTACTGAATAGGTATATAATCAGGTCATCGTGGGAGATTTGACATAGCTCTTCCTTGGAGAATCAAATCTTGATCAGACTTATGAGGTTAGAAATAGGACTCAAAGGGCTACCTTAGGATGCAATTTTAGAACATGGAGATCTGCAATTTCAGAGATACAAAAGATTCAAGAATGAGGTCCTAAAAGCATGAAAAAGAATGACTCGAATCAAGAAAATAGAAACACCTAGTAATCAAAATTGGATGGATGATTTGAAGAATGCTAAGATAAATAATTTTATCTATTCCATGGAAGTTGATATCGATGATATGAAAGCATATTGGAAGAAAGGCATGGCAGATTTGAATAAAGACATGGAAAGTTTGAAGGAAGGTGGGACAAAGCTGTTACAAGAAAGGCCCCCTAATGGCGAAAAGGTAGTAGAGGAAACTCATGATGAGAACAAAAGTAATGTTAATCATGATTTCATAGAAGCTAACGTTGGATTGATGACCCAACATATTCCAAAGGTAGATATAAAGAAGTTTGATGGCAAGGATCCCGTAACATGGATACTACAGATGGAGAAATATTTTGATCTACATAATGTGAAAAACACAGAAAAGGTACATATTACATCTCTATATTTAGAACCGAATCAATTTGTATGGTATAGAGGGATTTGTTCTCATAAACAACTTATCACCTAGTCAATTTTCATGGAGGAAATGACAACACATTATGAGGATACAAAGAGCAACACCTTCTTTAGCCAAATGATAAATCTCAAACAAAAGGGTTCAATGGCAGAGCACATTGAGGACTTCCAAAAATTGAATATATGGGTAAATAATATTCCAGAGAAGCAGAGGATTGATGTCTTCCTAGGGAATTTAAAGGATAACATCCAACATGAGGTTCACCTTTGGGAACTTGATTCATTGGAGAAGGCATACAGGTTGGCAAGAAAAATTGAAAGAAAAATTATGGCAACAAAGAATCCTGCCACTCATAACTATAAAGATAGAATTGTTGTTGCTCCTATCCTTTCACCACCTACAAGGTTGACGCCAAAACAATTGGAAGAAAAAAGAGAAAAATGGCTTTGTTACAATTTTGATAGAAAATACACTAAACGTCATAAGTATGCTGAGAAGAAATTAATTTACATAGATAGGGAAGGGGAGCAAGAAAAGGAATAAGAAACGTCAAGAGAAGAGGATATACACCAGGAACCAGTCCCAGAGAAAGATGAAATGAATCTAACCATATCTTGTAATGCATTGACAGGAATTACCACTCCTCAAACTCTCAAGATAGAAGGGCATATCAAGAAGAAAAAGGTAATAGTGTTGATTGGTTCGGGTACTACCCATAATTTTATTCATTGTAATATAGCCAAGGAATTGAATTGCTTCCTATATCCAACACCAGAGTGCCAAGTGATGGTTGCAAGTGGAGGAACCATAAATTGCTCTGGAAAGTGCCATAATATCAAGCTATCCATGGGAGAATATGTATTGAATAGCCCAATGCTTTCCATTACAATGGGTGGTGCAGATGTTGTACTAGGAGTCCAATGGCTACAATCCTTGGGTACAATAGCTTTTAATTTTCAAGAACGTTTCATGAAATTTTCTTCAGAAGGAAAGGAAGTTGAATTAAGGGGTATCACAGGGAAATAAGGAAAGATAATAAGCTCTAACAGAATGACAAAGCTTCTAAAGAAAGAACAACGAGGC
The DNA here is from genome assembly GCA_031772625.1 of Pinus tabuliformis. Lineage (NCBI taxonomy): Eukaryota > Viridiplantae > Streptophyta > Pinopsida > Pinales > Pinaceae > Pinus > Pinus tabuliformis. The sequence continues at coordinate 1,103,344,127 of CM062819.1, forward strand.
GTAATTGCACAATTATGTTCGCTAGAGGTTCCCACATCGAAATCATCTATTTCTCCAGATCTCCCAAAAGCCTTTGAAAATCATTCCAAGGTATTTGAGACTCCCAAAGGCCTCCCACCTATTTGTGATCATGATCATGCTATTCATTTGATTTTAGGAAGTGTTCCTCCAAACATCAGGCCTTACAGATATCCATATGCCCAAAGAAGTGAAATTGAACGTATGGTTGTAGAGATGCTAGAGGTTGGTATAATTATCCAACCAAATTCGATAGATAAAGCAAGGGATGAATGGAAGAAAGAGAAAGCAGGGTGGGAACTCATTCAAAAGTTGCAGAAGATCCCAGTTCAAACAATATTTCTAGAACTTGACAAGGAAGGAAAAATCATATTGGAACCTGAAGCAGCCAAAAAACCGAGAAATCGATAGCTACAAAATCAATCAATTTTAGAGTATCTCATCAAGTGGAAGAACTTATCCGCTGAAGATTCTACATGGGAGGATGAGAATTTTATATAGAAGCATCTAGAACTACTCAAGCGTTGAGGACAACACTTTTTGAAGGAGAGGGGTATGTTAGGTCCCTATAATACTAGTTTAACCCTTCATTGTTATTAGTGCAATGCCCTTATTATATTGTTGTGCCCATGTAGTCCCCATATTGTTATTATTGTGCCCCATAGAAGCCCACTATTGTTATTGTTGTGCCCTTACATTATTATTGTTATGTCGGATCTGATTATATTATGACCCCTTAGACCTCTATATATAGAAAGGATGTCTTGTCATTTGTATCATCCAAGAATTGTTCATTTGTGTAATGTAAAGGAGGTTGCCCCCTCGAAGAGGCTGATTTCTAAGGTGTTGATCTTTCTTTTCTATCTTTTTGTGAGTTGGTTTCATAACATGAGGGAACAATACCCACATCTGGTCAATAACTGAATATAAATCTTTTGGGGTCCAAAAGGTTTCCAGTAGGGAGGGGTGATCACGTTCTCAACAAAAAAATCAAAGTGTAAGAATCTTATCAAACTTAGCTTCAAACTGAAGAGCTAGTCATTCTGAATCCAACAGTGCAAATGACATTCAAATCCAAGTTCGTATGCAGAAGATAGATCAATTCAAAGTTCAAGTTTGACTTGTCTATGTGGCAGGATTAGATGACATGGCAAGGGTCCCAGTGAATGGGGAAGCGCCAAGTGGCAATCTTCCACTGGGTCCCACATATCGCATATCGGGGAAAAACCAAGGATGCAGGTTAGAATCAGTCTCAACCTTGACAAGTTTAGGAGTTGCGATGCAGTGCGATTGCATATTACAATTGCAGCGAAAACAAGAATCGACCCCGACGCAGTTTGGTTTCCAAAATGCGATAGACCGTGCGATGGTTGTTTATGATACAATTTAATGTACCGGTGGGTTCGTTATATCGCACTAGTTATGTTCTCGCAGCCGATTGCTGATTGTGATAAGACTCGAATGGAGGAACTTTATATATCACAATTTATTACCTTGGCGGGTCCACAATATAGCATTCACAGTGTTTCTATGTTAACAAAACCTTCGACCATTGAATTTCGCTGATTGTGATGAGCGGGAGGTTTCGGACGCAATACTCTTATATGTTGTAGTTTAATACCTCGATGGGTCCACAATACCGCAATTGCAACATTTTGTTGTGTTGAGAGCTCACAGAACTTGCCGATTGTGATTACGATAAGGCTGACAGGATATAACCCGTCGAACGACGAATTTCTCGGTCCATTAGCAGATTTTGGAATGAAAATGGGGTTTTTGGTCGGTTTTAGAGCAGTTTGTGGAATAGATAGTGGAGGAACTGGGAGAAGTCATAACTTCTTCAGTTCTTATCCAAATTGGATGCAAAAAGAGGCTAGATGACCATTTTAGAGGATTTTAAACTCATTGAGACTGGTTTGAGAGGCATTTGAGCATTGTAAACACACTTTTGTTGTAATTTGAGCATAATAGAGAGGCCCAAGCCATTGGATGCTGGACCAAGGAGACGTAGCCTAGGAGGGGTGAACTCCTTTATCATGTGATTGTTGTGTGTTGTATTTTGATGTTCTTTGTTGGTATTTTGTTGCTATTCAACATATATTTTTATGTAAAATTGTTTATAACATTTACATAAGAAACTCCCATGGGAATCAGTTAATTAAAAAGTATTGAATCCTTAAGAACTTGATAAGAAAATGATAAGAATCTTGGGTTTTATTCTGAATGGGGAATTAGCACAACATTACTAATCTGCTCCATTTCAGATCAGCGCTAGTGACTTGGCACTAACACGAGTTTCCTGTTTTGGACTGTTGTCCCCACTAAATGTAATCATTTGTCTCTCCTCGTGATTATCACCCCACTCTTTGAGGACACCACTTCGTTTTGAGTTGAAATTTCCACGCTGCATGGGTGACTTAACTCACACTTGAGTTGACTAGTTGATGGTGACCAAGTTCACTAACCACCTCCAACCTATTAAAACATCTTTTCTCGCTCAAAACACATTTTAGTCATTTTTATGTAGAGGGAGGGGGTTAGGGTTGCCATACTTGAGCCTACCTGTGGATCAAACTGCTATAGAGGTTTGCATTCTGGAGCTGGACCATATATTATTATGATAAAGTAAGTTGACCTCTTTGACTTATTTCCTGTGTATGTCTTCATTCTTGATGATACCTTGACTCTTGCTTTTGCTGCATGTGTGCAGGTGCCTCTTCTGATGTCTAAGCTACTGTTGGTGGTGGAAAGCCTCCTTGAGAATGATGTGTATCTTCATAGCTACGAACAAATCTTAATCATCCCATATGGTGGTGGAAAAAAGAATATCAGTGTTTTCTGTTGTGGTTGCACATGTTGCTATATGAGGAGTTTCTTCCTGTAGTAGTCTTTTGATCTCCCTTTGAAGTCTTCAGTTTGCATGAGGGAGATGATGACAGGCCATGAGGATATAGTCAGAGTCATGAAGGAGTAGTGTAGACATTGTAGAAATAGAAAATAGTGGATTTAGTGTCTTTTTTTATTTTTTATTTTTATTTTTTTAAGGTAGGATAGAGTGGAGAATTTGAGCAAATTTTTGGTGAAATGGAGTGGATGGGTGATGGATGGATGATGGAAAAATCATAGGAGGACCCTTTTTATTATTTATCAGAGTTAGAATAGTCTTTTGGGTTATTATTCACCTTGTATTTTCCTCCTGTAGCTCCACAGGCTCCTCCTATAGCATTACAAGGCCTCCTGTAGCAATATAGGACCTTCCTATAACATCATAGAGGGGAGGTGAAATTTGGATTTATTAATGATGGGATGGTGGAGAGAGATGGTCATATGAATGGAGAGGATGGATATGAGGTGTATGGATGGAGGAATTGATGATAGCTTGTAGGTCTTGGCCGGTAGCATGAAATCTGCCACCATGTACAATGTTGCAAAACAAAAGAAATATTAGCAAACATGATATAAGCTTCTTCCTTTTTTTCCCAAGGAAAAATCGCAACTTTATTCATAAATGAACAAAATTACATATTGTAGATTCTTAAAAAGAATATGCATAAAATAGCCGATCCTAGAATCCAAGATAGAAAACAACTCATCAAAGAGTTAATAAAAAGCTATTCCCTTCTACCTTTCTATTTTTCCACTTTTCTGCAACCATGATTATTGGGACTGGAAGAAACGATAGACATTTGAGTTTCTGTTATATTTGTAGGTAATTCTTTGTCAGAATTTGAACCTTCTGATGCATGGATTCTTTTGGTACCACTAACTTCTTTTTCAGATGGGATTTTCTCTACTTGCTGCTTCAGTATAGAAGTCATAAGGACTATTGAGGAGTTCTTTTTTTCATCATTTTCCTGCATAGATTCCTAGGGTTTCGAGACATTGTCATTTGTAGTCTTTGTTGTGTTTTCTACCTCCTCTGCTTCAGCTTCCTGTGGTTCAGAAAATTTCCATCCTTTTGGTTTTAAAGCTTGTCACTTTTTATTTTTTGGATTTTCTTTTTCTTGTGGACATATGTTTTGAAGGTGACCAGTTTGTAAGCACGTATGGCAACAGAAGGCCGTATTCCCATAAATAAGTGGTTGAGTCCACTTCAGATTGTTATGGAGCAAAATAATTCTATTGGGTAGTCCTTTACTAAGATCTACCTCCATGCATATTCCGTAAAAGGTGAAAATGCCTTTTGAGACTTGATCTGCATCCACTTTTAAGAACTTCCCAAAGAATTCCCTATTCCCTGCAATACTAGGTGATGACAAAAATGAAGGGGAATATTATGAAGCCAGAACCAAACTGGAATTTCAGAAACCACTATGGTATTTGCATCAAAATCTGGGATCCATGGTGTCAAGAAGAGACTTGCATTGCCCTAGAACCATGGTCCCTCTTTTAAAACGTATTCCAAATCTGTTGCTGAGTCAAACTTGGCTATGAAGAACCCTTTGGAGCATAGATGAAATTCACAGTTTTCCGTCCAGGTAGAGTATATCCATTGATGTAAATTATCTGATTTGGGCCAGAATCCATTGAAATTACAAACTATTGCTTTTGTATAAATTTCAGAGTATATATCATTAACTTATAGCATGTTGATTGTCAATGTTGACACCTGGTTCATTTGCTCCACAATGTAGGGACCAGGAATATTGGGACATTGTTTTTCCTTAGTTTTTGGTTATGCACTCCTTTTAACTGCATCTTGAAAGAAGTTGGGCCTTTGGATTTGGTTCCCAGACATCCTCCAAGTAGACAGGAGTTCAGGATGATGGTTGAATCAGTCCTCGTGTCATAGCCCTGTAACTTGACTCCCTCTTGCATAGATTTCCCCTCATAGATCAAACTTTGAAATTGTTTTGGAATACCTATTAGTTGATGAATCTTCTATTGAAAAACTTGTACTCATTCCCATATCACAATCCTCACACATATTGACTGCCCGGTTAGGGTTTTAATAAAAAATTGGGTCAATTCACCTTCATTCTGATCTGAGCGTTGACAACTGAGATCTGCCCTTTTCTGGATCAGATCTCCAATATAAAACACTACGATTTGTTCTTCATCTTCCATTCCATTATGATTCCTTTTTAAAATAGGCTTGGCTATTCCTTCCACCAGATCGGAAAGTGGGAAAGAGGAAAGATTAACTATACATAGTAACACTTCGACGAGATCAAGCAATTTATTTGCACCAACAACACATACCTTAGTTAAGATCACGTTTGTACCAAGCAAATTTTCTCTATGCGATTGTCCAGAGTTCAGATCCCCATAATGGGGGATGCCATACAGATCTAAAACCAATTGGAGTTCCACACATCTATTTGATTTGTAAGATGTAACCCTTACATACCATCTCTCATCGCTTCAGCGCTCTCTCCAGCTTATGCTTCCAAACCTAGATCTACTATATCCAAAGGTTGTTTGGTAAGAGTTCGACCTATAGTACTCCTGACTCCATAAGTTGTCAAAAAGAATGTGGAATCGGTTCCTGTGGAGCTTATTCCCCTTGAAAAACTCCTTCACCTTCTCTACCTTCAAATCCAGAGAGGGATAGGCTGGATCTATAGATGGAAAGAAAAATATGAAGAAATCTAGTAAGTAAAAGGGCCATTGACGCCATGTATCGGCGTGCTCATAGGAGGAAACCTCTGCCCAATTAATAGAAATACGCCGATGATATTGGGGATTCCTATCATGCCTAGTGATTTGCGATCACGACCGAAGCAGGAGATCTACTGATTTGGAAAATTTGTCTACCCTTCCATAGATCGTTCGGTGCGTTTGTAGCTAAAGATCTGCGAATTCTTTGACGATCTACCCAGATCTGTCCTCACCCAGATTTGTGTAACGGATATTGCCAAATCCGCATATGGGTACAACATCAACATTCCTCACTTATTTGCATTCGTAGGAACTCACCATCTCCGTCTCTCTGTCTCCTCCTCTCAGCGGGATTGTAGTCCTTTTTTCCGATATAAGCTTCTTCCTTGTTCTTCTTTTCCTCTTTTTTTTTTTTTTTTTCTCTTTTTTCTTGAGACACATAGGCTACCTTAGAGGAGGTTTTCAACCTGCATGCCTGCCCTAGGTGCCTTAAGGGAGGTTTTCACCTAGGGATATTTATTTTATTTTATTTTTAATTTTTATTTTTAATTTTTAATTTTTATTTATTATTATTATTATTATTTTATTTTTTAATTAAATTTTTTTTTTCTCCTGGGCTGCCTCAGAGAGGTTTTCAACCCTAGAGTTGGCCTCAGATGCCTCATAGAGGTTTTCATCCAGGCCTTTTTATTTTTATTTTTTATATTTTTTTCAAATTTCTAGGAATGTTGTGGACTGGAAGCTATGAAACTCCCAATCACATTTAATTATTTGCTGACTGAACTGATAAATTCTTCCTTGGATAAAGTTCTTCTATATAGATTTAAACTATAACCATTTACAAGTAAGGGAATGCCTTCCTCATCAATGGTTCTGATTTGGACAGATCCATTTTCATGACACTTTTCTACTAGGTATGGACCCAACCATCTTGTCATTAGCTTCCCTTTAAAATATTTGAACCTAGAATCATATAACAGGGCCCAATCCCCTTCTTGAAATGTCTTTCCTTGATATTCTTGTCATGCAAGACCTTCCTTTTTAGTTGTATGAATTAAGTATGTAGGGGAGCTTGCGTTCTGAACTCATCTAAGCCATTTAGTTGGAGCATCCTTTCTTGTTGTGCTATGGTGACATCTAAGTACAGATGAGCTGCCATTCTCAAAGTGTTATATTCAAACTCAATAGAAAGAAAAGCCTTCTTCCCATAAACCAAATCATATGGAGTGAATCTAGTGGTGGTTTTCCAAGTGGTGTTGTAGGCCAAAGTGGCCTCTACTAGTCTCTTTTCCCAATATTTCCTCCTACTATTGACAACCTTAATGAGGATGCTCTCCAATGCTCTGTTTGTGACCTCTACTTTCCCACTCATTTGAGGGTGATAGGAAGTGGATGTCTTCTACTTGATATGGTGCTTCGTCATGAGATATTCAATCAAATTGGATGTGAAATGTGATCCTTGATCAATGAATACCTCCCTTGGATACCCAAACTTATAGAAGATGTTTTCTCTTAAAAAGCATGCCACTTTTTGCTCAGTTGTTGCTTTGATTGCATTTGTCTCAGCCCACTTTGTCAAGTAATCAATGCACACAATGATGTACTTTTTATGTCCTGATGGTGGATCAATTGGCCCAATGAAATCCATGCCCTAGTTGTCAAATGGCTCTAAGTCCACTTTAGGTTGTAGGGGAATTTCATCCATGGGTGTGGGTTTTCCCATTATTTAGCACTGATCACATCTAGTGGTGTTTCTCCTTGCATCTTCATGTAAAATGGGCCAATAGTAACCAACCTGTAAAACTTTAAAGGTTGTCCTTTTTGTAGCAAAATTACCTCCACAATGTCCATCATGAAATGCTAAGAGGATTTAAAATACCTCCTCTTCTCTTACACATCTCCTCAAGATATGATCTAGTCCCAAACTAAAAAGATTGCCCCAATCCAAGTGAAAGGAGAGATTTTACTTACAATCTTGCTTTTCTCCTTGGATGATAGATTAGGAGGGAACCTCTCAGCAACCAAGTAGTTTTCTATGTCAACAAACCAAGGAGAAAGCACTAATATGGAAAAGAGGTGCGCATATGGAAGTTGATCATCTACCATCTCTTCGTTGCCTACAAGAAAGGTTAACTAGACAAAAAAAACTGCAACCACATTTTCTTTCCCTAATTTGTCAGTAATAGTAAAAAAAAATTGTTGTAACAATAAAAACCATCTAATTATCCTAGAATTAACATCAGAACTACTCATCAAATATTTAATGGTTGCATGATCAATATGAACAAAATTTTGGTACTCAGTGATATAGTGCCTAAATTTGTTTAAAGAATGTACTACAACTAAGAGTTCTTTTTCAGTGACAGTGTAATTCAGCTCAACTTTAAAGAAATTCTTATTAATGAATAAATAACATAAGGAAAATTATCCTCTACTTGTCCCAAGGCTCCCCCCATAGATTTATCTGATGCATCAGTATGGATATGGAAAGGAAATTCCCAGTTGGGACCCCTTAGGATGGGTGTAATGGTCAACTTTTCTGTCAACACTTCGAGGGCCTCTTGCTAACTGCTGGTCCAAAAAAAACTTGAATCTTTGGCCAGTAAAGAAAACAAAGGTGAAGCCACTTTACTAAAGTATTTGATTAATCTCCTATAATGCCCAGCTAGTCCCAAGAATATACTGGCATCTCTTTGATTATGAGGGGTAGGCACCCTTTTGATGATGGAAATTTTTTTGGGTCTACCTGTATCCCTTCCTTGGATATGGAATGGCCAAGGATAGTCCCCTCATTCATTAATAACTCACATTTCTTAGGGCTTAGAGAGAGATTCATTTCAATGAATTTCTTCAAAACCTTGCATAGATTGGAGAGCGCTTAATGGAAGTCACATCCATAAGGAGTGAAATCATCCATGTATATTTCAACATGGTCATGAACCAATTCAGCAAAAATACTCAAACTTCCCTCTAGAGAGTAGCATGGGAATTTCACAAACCAAATGGAAGAACTCTATAAGCAAAGGTACCCCACGGACATGTGAATGTGGTCTTATCTTGGTCTTCAGGGTTGATCTCGAATTGTTGGATCAGATTTGTTTGTATCCACTACATCCATCTAGGAAGGAGAATAATTTCTTCCCTGCAAGGCCATCTAGGACTTGATCAATGAAGGGAAAAGGAAAATGGTCCTTATTTGTAGCCTTGTTTAGTTCCTGGTAATTAACATAGATCCTCCACTTCCCATTCTTCTTCGGAACTAACACAAGAGGTGGCAACCATCCACTATTTGAAATGGGGTATATGAACCCTGCATCCAGTAGTTTTTGCAGTTCTTCTTTCACAATGTCCTTAAGAGCTAGATTCATCCTTATCTAGGGTTGGAACACATGCTTTCATCCCTCCTTGATGTAAATATGGTGAGTACAAATCAAAGAATGCACACCTTTCATTTCCTTGTAGTCCTAAGCAAAAGAATCCAAGTGTTGCCTCAACACTTTGCACAATTGTTCTTCCTGTTTGGGTGAGATAGAAGGGTTGATCTTTAAGGTTTTGGATGGGCCAAACTCTACAATCTTGACATGGTATGGAATTGAGTAAATAGGGCATAAGTCAGTCCAAAGATTACTCCCAGATTATTTCATCAACTCATCTATTGGTATGGTAGTGGGAAGTTGATTCTAAAGGATATGGTCAATGAGGTCATCTTCATCAAATTGCCCCCCTCATGTAATATTATATAGAGTGCAGTTTGGGTGGGGGGTGGTGTGATATAGTTCATCTTCTTCCTCCTCTTCTAACCACAAAGGTAAGTCATGCTCAATACAAGGCTAAGCAAGAGGATAAAATACTAATTGTTTAGACAAATTTCCATTCTTAATGGTCATGTTCCCAACCCTACAACTAATGTAAGCATCAACAGTGGCTAACCATGGCCTTCCCAAGATGAGAGGATAGCCATTAAACTTGGTTTTGGGCTGGAGAACTAGGAAATCAGTAGGATACTCCCAAGAGTTAATGGATACCATAACATCTTCAACAACTCCCTCAGGAGCTACTGTGGATCTGTCTGCAAGCTGCAACACTATGGTGGTCTTTCTCAAAGCCCCTTGGAGGTTTAGCTTTAGCATGGTTTCCTTAGTCATCACATTGATTGCAACCCCAAGATAAATCAGGGTATTAGGGACTATAAGGCCATCAATGTGAACATCTACTATTGGGCTTCTAAGGTCTAGATATTTCGGGAATATCACCCTCCCAAACATCAAATTAGATAATTGCCCAACAACATTTATGGTGGTGTTGTCTCTTTTTCTTCTCTCAGGATTTTTGAAACATTTTTCCTTGATGAGATTATTATAGATGGGAATATCTTTAATAGCCTGAAGAAAGGGCCATCTTAACACACAAATTCTTCAATTGTCTTAGAAGTTTAACCTCTTTGGAGGTGTGTTGGCTAGGGTCGATCAATCTCTTAGGAAAAGGAGGTGGATTGAATTGGGGAATGCTCTCTTCCTTCTCTTCTTCAGCTCTCCAGGTGGATAAGGTGGGTGGTTATCTGGAAACACTCTCCCAAATAAAAGGTTGATCTCTTGGATTTCCACAACATAAGTAGGATATGATATCTCTCCACTATAGACCTTCTATGCTTGCTTGTTGTTCGAGTTCAAATTAGGTTGGGTAGGAATTTGAGGTTTCTTAGGTGGAGTAGGATGAGTGATCTGTGGTTGAATTTGGGGTGTGTTGACATGGCTAATGTGCGCTATGCCAACAAGGGGAACTAACCCGATCGCAAGCCCCAATTAGACTTGCTTTTGTTTGGAATGGCTAGCTCCGACGAGTTTTAAGGGACCTCGTAAACTATTTGAACATGTCAAAATATTGCTTCCGGGAGGAAGAATTCAATTAAATCAACAAAGTAAAACAGCTAAACTCTATGTATTAAATCCTATCTATACTACTTCTAACTACTCTAATCTAGTCTTAGCTATCCTAGTCTATCGTGCAAAAGCATAATACAGAGGTTTAAACATCATATATATGTTCGACAGGAGTGTGATAAAGAAATTAAACATCATGTATAGATTCAAGTCCAAATGAATCAATCACTGAATTCACAACTGGTCAAGACTGTATTAAAGCTAAATTGTAATCCAATCACTCATATAGGAATCCACATTCTTTTATGGAATTAAACTTGCAACTGATGTTTAACTTAGTTTCAAATCAGAGACCATTCACAAGTTAACCATGAAACTGAATCACATTCAATTTAACAAGACTAATAGTGAACTGTAAGTCATCAATATGCATAAATACAAATCACATTTACATTCATGCTAGCAACAACACTCTGATCCAAAACATATAAAAGAACAATCAAATAAGTCTGAAACTAAAGGCTCCTTCTTCCCCCAAAACAGTCCTCCTTATTCACAATAAAGCAAAATTGTTCTTCTCGAAAATCAAAAGCCCTTTCTCCTCTTCGAAGGTAATACTTATGCAAACACCCCTGACTCTAGGTCTACCCTACCTCTTCATCTTCCCACTGTATCCAATATGCAAATCGAGTACACAGAGATAGGATCGTCAGTGTGACCGCTGACACGTAGAAAGCATAACGGCCGGATCGATTCATTTCCTAAGGAAGTGAACAAATGTTGGTAATGTGTTCCCATAATGAAGACCGAGACAACTTTGCTTTCGGAATGTACAGGCAACGTGTGGGGTTCCGACCCGGAACGCTTGCGGCCAGACCTTTAAACACAACGCTTCTGCATACATGGCTCTTCGAATCCCCTCCTGCGTCCTTTACTTCTCACCTGCAAGGATAGCTATCATTAGCTTGATGATTGTGAACAATAAAACATAAATGTTCAATCAAACGTAAACACTGCCTTCATTCATTTTATAAACTATGGAACAAGTGTGAAAAGGATTTATGCCTGAAACACAGTCAACATACAATTTCCCACTCAACCCATAGGCTTGGCATGATTTTTGAGGGCTTCTTTTAAAACGAAATCGGGTATCGACCCCTCCACGGGTCGCAGTACCCATGCCTTCCACTTCCCCGATGCGCAATTACACTATCGGGACTCCACAGGCCCGCCTTTTACACTAAAAACCTAATCCCTTTGTTATTTTGGAAAATTTGGAAAACACATGAAAACATAGGAAATCCCACCCCGATCGCTCAAGCTGGACCTCAAATGTTATATGTTGGAGTCTATAAATATCGTTGGGTCTGGCCTATCGCATATCACAATATGCACAAGCCTGGGGCTCTGCTGATCGCGATATGCGATAGGGCTTCAGACCCAAAAATATATATATCGTATTTGATAGCTCGGCGGGTCTGCCATATCGCTATGCGTATTATGTATAAGGCTCGGGCTCCACCAATACGTGATATGCGATTGGGGGCCAGACCCGACAATGTATACAATGCGGTTCATAGTGCCATCGGGTCCGGAGGCCAGGGGCACGCCATATATATATAAACCTTGGACTTAGGCCAATTGCGATATGCAACGAGCTTTCAAACCCGAAAATATATATATTGTGGTTCATAACACCGTCGGGTCCAGGGCCTTATGGCATGCATTATGCGCCCAAATTGAATGCGATAAGCGAAAGAGGGAGGATATATGTATTTTGCGAAGGGTTTCCTTTGTAAAGGGATTATAACGGGACAATGATGCAATGAAGGGTTTTGGAAGCTAAAAAAACCCCGATGAGCATATGAATGAAGGGCTTAACAAGGTTATATGTGAGGGATTTGTTAAGGGGCTTTCACCATTTGTGAATGGAAGATTTGGCTCTTCATAGAGTTAAAATCATTAGGATGAAAAGGATCATTCAGAGAGATGATAGATCAGACTTATAGGGGACCCATTCAAAATTTGCTATCAGAGCATGTTTTAATAGGGTGGTAGTTGTGGCCACAACAAATGGCGAACCATTGGGCGAACCAGTTATCTCTGTTTCCAAATAACCTTCAGATCAATAAAACATTAGGATGTTAAGATAAACTTGAAATGCAAACTATATAGATGGACAAGCATGGGTTCCACTTAAACATTAACTGCTTCAGGAGGGATAGAGACAAATAGCTTCTACTTATTGATATGATTTTGACAGGCATTCTCCAATGGTAGTATTATAGGGTTTATTGACCTTCCTTTACCTATTTCCCACTTTCAAAAATCCCTTTGGGGCCGTCACTGGCCTGTCCATACTTGTTTAGGTGTGTACCTTAGCTCTTTATTGCTCATCAAGCTTGATGTAGACATGTTTATCTTGCACTTTATATGAGAATTTCAATGCTATATTTTCATTGATTGAATGGGGCACAATCATGGATCATGCCATATTTTTAAACCACTTAAGCAAGGTTGGGCTTTTTGTGTCAACCGGTACTCTGAGCCCAGCAACAGTCCTTACTCTAATTGGCTTCCCAAACAACCTGTCCTTCCAGATTAGCACAAGGACTTGACATTTCATTTCTTTTTAGATAAGTCCTTCCAGTTTCAGGCATAAGGACTAGAGCACAATTAGATTTGCCACAGGGTATGAGATAGTGAGCTTAGCCCATGAAAGGAGGTTTACTTGTGAGTAACAGGTATTGGACCATTTAGTGTGGTGGATGGGACCAATGGAGAATGACTGTAAACCTTACAAGCAAGTATAGGCTAGGTTTGAGTGAGATTTATTTAAATGCAGGATTCCTCCATGCTAGTCCAGTTGCAGTTACACATTTTTTGTTTTACAAAGATGCCCCTACATGCTCCATATATCCAAGTTATCAACAGATCTCACACAGTTTCCAAAAGATGTCAATGAGGGGTTTCAGTTTTCATTCCATTGCTGATTCTCGGGTGCTCATGGGATGATAGAATGTTTGTTTGATTTGCGGGGAAATGATGGATTCAGGAACAACAGAATCATCAACAAGTTAATGAGGAAGGGAAAGGTCGAGAGTAGTGAATGAGGGAAAATCTGAAAGGTAGAATGAGATTGGAGGACTACAATCAGCTGGCTGAAAAGGAATGTAACTCAAAATAACAGGGAAATAAACTTGGAAGAAAACAAGAGGAAAGGACAGAAATACAACTAAGCTAACAACAAAATGAAATGAACTCTAACCTACTCAGGAGGTAACCACCAATGCGGTGGCTACTGGAAGTATCTCTTCAGATGCTGGCCATTAACAGGGAGCTTTTCAGTCTCTCCCTGTAAAGTTTTCAACCTGTAAGTCCCTTGACCAATTTTTTCAACAACTTGGAATGGGCCTAGCCATAGGTGTTGGAATTTTGTGTGTTTACCCTTCGGCTTACTCAACTTGCCCCAGTTCAGCACTAGCTTTCTGTTTCTTTGGGGACAATAGTCTGATGCGTGCCTTATGAGGATTGATTTATTGATAGTGAATCTACTCAATTTTAGAGATGAATGGTAAGGAGAATTATCTAGTGTGAGAGCGTAAGGGATGCCAAACCTGCTGATGATGGATTTCTCCATAACAGACATTACCTCATCCTCATTAACTTTCCGAAGCGGGATGGCTCTGGTCCATCTGGTGAAGTGGTCGGTTACCATGAGTGTATACTTACGCTCCTTTCCATCAATGAATGTATTTTCAAATGCCTTTCCACAATGCAGGAACTCTAGGGTTTGATTATCACCTTCGAGCACCTGCCAGTTTGAGAAGTTATCAGGTATGGATGGTCTAAAAACTAATTCAACATAAAATTTATTCTTCTTCAATCTAAAATCAGGCAAAATTTTAGCAGCCATACTGGCCATCAGATCGGCATTTTGGTTTTTCCCTCGAGGTACGTATGTGATATTAAAAGAATCAAAACTATCAATTAAGCTCCATACCTCATATTGGTACTTAATAAAGTGTGGTGAATTGTAGTATATCCTTTTCCTTACCCGGCGTACGATTATAAGGGAATCACCAACTATATGATTTTTCACTTTCACATCAATGGCCCCTTTCAGGCCCCATTGCAATCCTTCATATTCTGTCGTGTTGTTGGTGTATGCGACCTCCAACCGGCTGACCATCAGATGTTGGTTCCCTTGCGGGTTGATGAGAATGTTTCCAACGCCTGCACCTTCAAGGTAGTTAGAGCTATCAAAATAGAGTGCCCAAAATGTATAATCTAATGCTACATCAATTGAACTATTATCTATGAAATTAATCCTATCATCTACTATAATATAGGATAGCTCATCAGTTGGATTATGGGGGTGATTGATTCTTTCTTCCAACTGTGTGTTTGTCAAAGCCTCCTTGACTGTTTCTGCATGGAATTCTTTGAGACAGGTTTCCGTGGCATAAACATTGAAACTATAATTCCCAAGGATAGAGTTATAGAACATTACAGGTTCATTGGGGCTATTTAGTTCCGTTACCACATATTTCATGTATCTTTCTCTATCGACTCTCATCATATCACCTTTTCCCCTCTGAGGTAGCAAGAGATGGGACCAATCAGTTGAGAAATATCCATTGAGATTTGATGACCAGTCCCTACTAAGCAGCATTCCATAAGCCTCGGGTATGTCGACCACCACTATATCAATGACTTGTGTGTATTGTGGTTTAGTAGCCATCCGAATCAACACATCTTTTAATTCCCCAATTACTTTCACATTTGTTCTTTCCAATTGCATAATTCGAGTTTCAATTTTCTCGGGCACTGCCTGTAGTCTTTTAGCTGTAGAAATTTCACATGTAGAACAAACCGATATATGCAATGTCCTAAAGCATAATACTTGTTCTACTTCTACAAAACATTAAGCGGAAGCATAATCGAATTCATGAGAAACATCAAGTAGAAACATGCATAACTGATCAAGAGAAATCAATCACACATAACACAAGATATATCCAGGGGAAAGCACCAACATAAAAACCCAACCATGTATTATCAATCAAGTGGAAATTCCCTTCACAATACAAAAAGAATCAGCTCTCAAGCTATCCTGCTCTCTCTGTACTCTGATGATCTCCAACCAGAAGATGAAAATCATGGACTACCTTGGCCTCAATATATAGGCCACAAGTCCTCCAATCTCCTATAATAGATCCTTCTCCATGCAAGGAATACTTAATAGAAATATCCAAGCATATGATAGTACAATGTCCCACATCTGATCTCAACTGGGTCTTTGACAGAACTGACATGCAACAGTTATCCATGAGTGAATCCTTAGTTATCTAAAATAATAGTTGTCACATGCATGCACGCATTAACAAACTATATTTTATTATTTTAACAACTTGTTAAAATAATCTAACTAGACTTCACTAGTTAGAACTAAGTCAACTGATTCTCTCATTATAGAACTCATACTTATTCCCTCAATCAGTGGAGGAAATTAAGGATAAATTCCTCAATCAGTGGGACAACTCATGTGCATGCTCACAAAGACTTCAAATTCGAATTTCCTTAACTAATTAACTCAACTGAATTAATTAATTAATATTTCCAACTGTTGTTAAGACCAAAATTAATTTTACTTCCTATAGATAGACTAGGGACTGCTATAAATAGGAAGGGACCCAGAAATGCTATTTTTAGAACTTTCTATTTTTAGTAGTTTCACCTCTCACCCAATGTGGCCAATGACCTCACTGGCCAAACTGCTATTTTTAGACATGCTATTTTTAGCAGGTCTATTTTTAGCACATTCTAAATTTAACATTTCTTGTTGCACATTTTTCAACACTCCCTCTCAACAAGAAAGGCTTTCTCTCGAACCTGATCCTGTAACTCTGGAATGTTCTACATGCAACACATCTACCCGGTCCACTTGCTCCAACAACACTTGGAACAAAAACACTCCCAACTGACCACTTTGTTCGGCCAGGAACATACTCTGATGCTGAAGCTCTACCTGCTGCTGACAAGTGCTCCCTCTCTGACATCTGCGCTACTGCAACATCTCCATGCATCTCGTAGCATTGCACACCTCTCTGTGCCACCTAACACTGTGCAAAACACTTGTGCCTCTCGCATTGCTGCAGCCTGCTAGCTGTGCACTGTCCTGGGATTACCTGCACTGTCGCTCTCTCTGCCGCTCCATCTGCATCTGTCTCTACCCAATTAGTCAGTTCTTTCTACTCCACATCAGGGCTCTTGTAGCAAGGTCTCATCCAAGAGGTTGGGTACCTCAAGGATCTTTCCCCTCCTCCTTGGGACGATCACTGTATATCGCCCCACCTCCTACCTGGAGGTATGGCTGCATGTGATCCCTCAGCCCACCTAGCTCGAAGTTTCCCCCAACTGGAGGTCTCTGCATGAGTAGATGTCTCTATGCAATCTCCTCTCAGCTTCCCCTGTTGTGGTTGCTCCACAATCTCCTGAAGCTACTGCACCAATTGTGGCTCCTCCACGATCGTCTGAGACTTCTTCTGGCTCTGCATGTTGAGAGGTAATATACCCTCCCTCTCAACCACCAAGTCTCTAACCTTTGCCTTGCTATTCAAGGCTTTGCATGCATCTTGTACCTCAAGTGCATACAGGTTCTTGGCTAGCACACCAATCTATTTCCACTTTCTCGCCGTCACAAAATTTTCTAGAAAAGGAGTTGATTTTAAATCAGTGATATCTCCCTCATCTGAACTCCGATTCAGCCGATTTTTTTTTTTTGATTTTCGGTATTTTTCCGCAAGGAATCCAAATTTGCTATTTATTTCTGAAAATTTTGTATAGATATTTTCAGATTTTCTATGCAAACTCTCAGCCCAAAACTCAAAACTTTGAAATCTCCTCTCAGTATACTGTTCTTGCTTGATCACCTGTGCTCCGATACCATGTAGAAATTTCACTTGTAGAACAAACTGATATGTGCAATGTCCTAAAGCATAATACTTGTTCTACTTCTACAAAACATTAAACAGAAGCATAATCGAATTCATGAGCAACACCAAGTAGAAACATGCATAATTGATCAAGAGAAATCAATCACACATAACACAAGTTATATCCAGGGGAAAGCACCAACATAAAACCCCAACCATGTATTATCAATCAAGTGGAAATCCTCTTCAAAATACAAAAAGAATCAGATCTCAAGCTATCCTGCTCTCTATGTACTCTGATGATCTTCAATCAGAAGATGAAAATCATGGACTACCTAGGCCTCAATATATAGGCCACAAGTCCTCCAATCTCCTATAATAGATCCTTCTCCATGCAAGGAATACTTACTAGAAATATCCAAGCATCTAATAGTACAATGTCCCACATCTGATCTCAACTGGGTATCTAATAGAATTGACATGCAACAGTTATCCATGAGTGAATCCTCAGTTATCTAAAATAATAGTTGTCACATGCATGCAAGCATTAACAAACTATATTTTATTATTTTAACAACTTGTTAAAATAATCTAACTGGACTTGACTAGTTAGAACTAAGTCAACTGATTCTCTCATTATAGAACTCATACTTATTCCCTCAATCAGTGGAGGAAATTAAGGATAAATTCCTCAATCAGTGGGACAACTCATGTGCATGCTCACAAAGACTTCAAATTCGAATTTCCTTAACTAATTAACTCAACTGAATTAATTAATTAATATTTCCAACTGCTGTTAAGACCAAAATTAATTTTACTTCCTATAGATAGACTAGGGACTGCTATAAATAGGAAGGGACTCAGAAATTCTATTTTTAGAACTTTCTATTTTTAGTAGTTTCACCTCTCACCCAATGTGGCCAATGACCTCACTGGCCAAACTGCTATTTTTAGCAGGTCTATTTTTAGCACATTCTAAATTTAACATTTCTTGTTGAAAATTTTTCAACATTAGCAACAATGTAAGGCATAACAGTGGATGAGGCACCAGAATCTACCAGGCAATTGTGTTCATTCATGTTGAAGATTTTGAACGTGATAAGGAACGATGGAGTCATAGATTTTGATTTTCTCCCTATCATGGCTGCACTGACATCTTGGGGTTTTTGATTTATTTTAGATAAAGTGGCCTCCATAGCTGATGGTATTTGGGATGCACTAGAGGTACTTACAGGTTTGGACATTGGCCTTTTGGTTTGGGTGCTTGAGGTAGTGGGGGCTTTGCAATTCTACTCATTCATAGCTTTCAGCAGCAAATCTCTTTGCTGCGTTAATAACAAGTCAAAATATGTGATATAGCCCTAGACTTCTTGAGATCATCTACAATATTGTAGTCAATGTTATAAACGGGATAGGGTAGGGTCGCCTTTGTCGTAATGGGAGATGTCTTATCCTTTTCTGGGTGGTTTGCAACTGGGGTATTCATGGAATCACCACTAGATCTATCTTTTCCAACAGAAACTTCGGGAGCGGATGTTTTCACAGGGCGGACATCTTGCTTGGTCCGGTCTATGGGCTTTGTCGCACCTGGGAGCGACCTTTTACTTCGTGTGTGGATTTCATTAGCATTGATTTCTATGGTGTTATCTCGCTCGTTGTCGTTCTCATTACCATGGAAATCCCACAACACATTAATTTGAGATTCTTTGTCCATGGGCTCTTCTACTTGATATTCTTCCTCCTTTTCTTGTTCTGGTTCGAGCTCTAGTATAGGTTCTTCTTTGTTAAGGAGCAATCCAATAAGAGCCAACTCTTCTGTGTTTAAAGCCCCTTCATTAGGTGGATTAGGCAATGCAATTTGACCATGACCACCTTCTATTTTCTTATGATAGAAAGGCTTGAAGGGTTTTTTGTTATTATAATCTCCTCCATTCCCACTTGTACTCTCTCCAGCATTTCTTTTCATATCGACGACTGTGTTTGTTAGTTTCTTAATGATCCGATGCAGACCTTCCACATCTGTGGTATCCCTTTCTTTAGTTTCAGCCCCTTTGTTATCATTTCCATTATTCTTCTTGGATGACTGAGAGGCTTTCTTCTCTTCGGTTGAAGGGTGACACGCTATGAGACTGATCATTTCATTCTCGACTTTCACTGCTTCATCGATAGCACCTTGTAAGGTCTGTGAGTTACTCCTTTTAACCCACATCACTGTAGGGACAGGGAGGGCAGAGATATAGAATTTCATTATCACTTCATCAGTAGGTCGAGCATTAGCCGGGATTCTATTAAACAAGGTTTTGAACTGGATATTAAAATCCTTGACCTTCTCTTTGGTTCCCATTTTTAGACGAGATAATTCTAAAACTAAGGCCGCAGGTGTTTTGTCATCACCAAACTTGTCCAAAAAGTCTTGCTGAAAAGCATCCCAAGAGGTGATTGACCCTATTCTCAAACTGAAATACCATGTGGAGGTTGCACCAGTCAAAGTAAAAGAGAATAGGCGGCACACCACATCTTCATCGGTGACCCCCAACTTGTGCAAGGCTAGGAAGAAAGAGCGAATATGGTTATTAGCGGTATCTCCCCACTCAGGGTCGAAATTGGGTAACACTCTTTTTGTATTTTTGGGTAAGGGATGCTGCTGCCCAGGTACTGCTACAACATCCTGTGCAAGCTAGGGAGGGAGTGCTCCTGGAGGAGGTGGAGGTTGATTCCCACCTGGAGGAGGAACGTTGGCCATATTATGGATAGGGAAGTTTTGGTTGGAGGCTTCTCCATTAGGATTCTCAAAATCAAGCGAGGAGTTACCTTTAGAAGGGGAATCCTTAGGAATTTCTTCCCAAGGGGTGTCGATACTTTGCAAGGATTCTAGCACAATATCTTCAAGAGAAGTGGCTGTAGATGTATCTTCACTCAGGGTAAAGATCCTTGGCTTTCTCTTAGTTGTTGGAGGTAAAGAGTGAAAGATGGGAAGTTGAGAGAGGGAATGAGCATAAGCCCAAGTAAGTGTTCTGACTGGTTGTTCCTGAGTGACAAGATATTCCCACAGCCTCTCTTCCTTGGGTGACCCAGAAATAGGACTTAGAGGGGTCTCTGTTTCTTCAAAATGAGGCTCTTTCAAATGGGTGGAGTGGTCTTTTTGACCTCTATGATCCATACATTAATAATTTTGAATCCATGCGTGGCACTTATCGATGAAACTTTGAAAAGCTATGGATGACGGTTCAGGCCCTCCTTCTAGTGCCAATTTGTTGACATGGCTAATGTGCGCTATGCCAACAAGGGGAACTAACCCAATCACAAGCCCCAATTAGACCTACTTTCGTTTGGAATGGCTAGCTTCGACGGGTTTTAAGGGACCCCATAAATTGTTTGAACATGTCGAAAGATTGCTTTTGGGAGGAAGACTTCAATTAAATCAACAAAATAAAACAGCTAACCTCTATGTATTAAATCCTATCTATACTACTTCTAACTACTCTAATCTAGTCTTAGCTATCCTAGTCTATCATGCAGAAGCATAATATAGAGGTTTAAACATCATATATTTGTTCAGCAGGAGCGTGATAAAGAAGATTAAACATCATGTATAGATTCAAGTCCAAATGAATCAATCACTGAATTCACTGTTGGACAAGACTGTATTAAAGCTAAATTGCAATCCAATCACTCATATAGGAATCCACATTCTTTTATGGAATTAAACTTGCAACTGATGTTTAACTTAGTTTCAAATCAGAGACCATTCACAAGTTAACCATGAAATTGAATCACATTCAATTTAACAAGACTAATAGTGAACTGTAAATCATCAACACGCATAAATACAAATCACATTTTGTTATGAAACCATCTCACAAAAAGATAGAAAAGATAGTTGAACGCCTTAGAACTCAGCCTCTTTGAGGGGGCAACCTCCTTTATATTACACAAATGAACAATTCTTGGATGATTCAAATGACAAAACCTCCTTTCTATATATAGGAGTCTAAGGAGTCACAATATAACCCAGCTGACCTAAAAATAGTAATATAAAGCCACAAAAATAACAATAGAGGGATTCTATGGGGCACAATAATAACAATATGGGGAAAATAGGGGCACAACAATATTAATAAGGGATACAACTACAATAGTAATGGGGTAATCACTAGTATTATAGGGACCTAACATGCCTCTCTCCTTCAAAAAAGTGTTGTCCTCAATGCTTGAGTAGTTCTGGATGCTTCTGTATAAAATTCTCATCCTCCCATGTGGAATCTTCAGCGGATAAGTTCTTCCACTTGATGAGATACTCCGAAATTGATCGATTTCGTAGCTGTCGAGTTCTTGGTTTTGTGACTATTTCCGGTTCCAATATAATTTTTCCTTCCTCGCCAAATTCTGGCAATATTGTTTGAATTGGGAGCTTGTCTCCTATAACCTTCTTTAAACATGAAACATGGAAAACTGGTTGCACTCGAGAAGCTGCAGGAAGCTCCAATTTGTATGCCATCGTACCAATCTTTTGCAACACCTTGTACGAACCATAATACTTTGGTGATAATTTATTATCCTTCTTAGCTTGCTTGAGGGACATTTGTTTATATGGTTGTAGCCGTAGGAATACCCAATCACCTACATCAAAACTTCTTTCGCTGCAATGTTGATCTGCCTATTGTTTCATTCTATTCTATGCCAACACGAGGTTATCCTTTAAGAGTTGGAGGACTTGTTGTTGATGTTCGATGTGATGTTCCACTACTTGAACCTTAGAATTTTCTCTTAAATATGATGTGATGGATGGTGGCTGATATCCATAAAGTTCCATAAATGGGGTCATTTTGTTGTTGTATGGAAGGAAGTGTTATACCACCATTCAGCCAGAGGCAACCATTTGACCCATTGGGTCTGTTTATTAGATACAAAGCAACGAAGATATCCTTCCGAACATTTGTTTACTATCTCAGTTTTCCCATTAGATTGAGGATGATAAGATGAGCTATGAGCTAACTGAGTACCAAGACAAGAAAATAATTCGGTCCAAAAATTTCCAGTGAAAATGGGATCTCTGTCACTTACAATAATCTTTGGATTTCCATATAGCTTTTGAATTGTTTCCATAAATGAAGTAGAAACTGTACTGGCTTTAAATGGATGTGATAATGCACAAAAGTGTGCATACTTGGTAAGTCTGTCAACTACCACCATGATGACACTCTTTCCCTCAGACTTGGGTAGACCTGTGATAAAATCCATTGAAACCCCCTCCCAATGTTGGTTGGAATGGATAAAGGTTGTAATAGACCCGGGGTCTTAATTGTTTCCACTTTATTTTGTTGGCAAACCAAACATTCTGCCACAAACTTTTGAATATTCGATTTAAGGCCATCCCAAAAAAATTCCCTCTTAACCCTGTGGTAAGTTTTTAAAAATCCTGAGTGCCCTCCTAAGGGAGAAGTGTGTAATTCCATAAGAATATTTTGTTTGAGTTTGGAATTCTTACAGAGGTATAAGCGATCTTTGTACCATAACGAATCATTTTGCCAGCTAAATGTATCAGATGTACTAGAATCTTGTTGTAACTTTCGAATAAGTGCCCACACTTCTTCATCATTCTTCCATTCCTCCCTTGCATCGTTTATCCAATCTATTTGGATTATAGAAATGGCGCACAACGATGCTTCCACATCCTCATCCTTTCTTGAGAGTGCATCTGCCATAAAATTTTGCTTCCCTTTTCTGTAGATGATTTCAAAGTCATAACCCAACATCTTTTTGACCCATTTTTGTTGCTCTTCAGAGGATAATCTTTGTTCTAAAAAGCATTTAAGACTATCATGATCCGTTTTTACCTTGAAGTGTCGTCCCATTAGGTAGGGTCGCCATTTCTTAAGTGCATGTAGCATTGCCAACATTTCCTTCTCATAAATAGGTTTGTGTAAAAACTTTCCCTTGATTGGGCAACTTTCAAAAGCAATGGGTCTTTCATCTTGCATTAAAACAACACCAATTCCATTTCCTGAAGCATCACATTCCACAATAAAGGTTTTTTTGAAGTCTGGTGTAGCTAAGACCGGTGCTTGGCACATTGCCTCTTTAAGATGTTTGAAGGCCTTTGTTGCTTCTAGAGTCCATGGAAATGCATATTTCTTCAATAACGTTGTTAGAGGTGCTGCTATTCTCCCATAATTCTTAACAAACTTGCGATAATACCCTATCAACCCGAGAAATCCTCGCAGATGCTTTATGGATGTGGGGATTTTCCATTCCTTAATGGCTTTAATTTTTCCAGGGTCTACCTTAACTCCTTCATGAGATACAATATGACCCAGATATTCCACCTCTTGTACTCCAAAGAAACATTTGGATCTTTTTGCATATAATTGTTCCTCCTCCAATAGTTGTAGCACCCTGTCAACATGTTCAACATGATCCTTCCAAGACTTGCTGTAGATTAGTATATCATCAAAAAATACTAACACAAATTTTCTAAGGAAGGGTTTGAAAATGGAATTCATCAAACATTGAAATGTAGAAGGTTCATTGGTAAGGCCAAAAGGCATGACCAAAAATTCATAATGACCCTCATGAGTTCTAAATGTTGTTTTCGGAATGTCTTCAGTCTTCATTCTGATTTGATGATATCTTGAACGAAGATCCAACTTGGTGAAGTAAAAAGATCCATGCAATTCATCTAGTGATTCATCAATGATAGGAATGGGAAACTTATCTTTAATAGTGAGCTTGTTGAACTCCCTATAATCCGGACACATGCGCCATGATCCATCCTTCTTGTGCACCAATACTACTGGAGTAGAGAAAGAACTTTGACTAGGTTGAATTATACCAGCCTCTAGCATTTCAGCAACCATATGTTCAATTTCAATCTTTTAGGCATAGGGACATCTATACGGCCTGATGTTTGGAGGAACACTTCCTGGAATCAGATGAATAGCATGATCGTGATCACGAATAGGTGGGAGACCTTTGGGAGTCTCAAATACCTTGGAATGATTGTCCAAGACTTTTTGGAGATCTGGAGAAATAGATGATTCTGATGTGGAAACATCTAGCGAACATAATTGTGCAATTACACCTCTTTGTTGCTTTTTTAGAAGCTTTGTCATACCGTTAGAGCTGATTATCTTTCCCGGTTTCCCTGCAATACCCCTTAATTCAACTTCCTTTCCTTTCGCAAAAAATTTCATGCAAAGTTCTTGAAAATTAAAAGCTATTGTACCCAAGGATTGTAGCCGTTGGACTCCTAGTACAACATCAACACCTCCCATTGGAATGGAAAACATTGGGCTAGTCAATACATATTCTCCCATGGATAGCTTGATATTATGGCACTTTCCAGAGCAATTTATCGTTCCTCCATTTGCAATCATCACTTGACACTCTGGTGCTGGATATAGGAAGCAATTCAATTCTTTTGCTATCTTACAATGAATAAAATTGTGGGTTCTGAATCAATCAACACTATTACCTTTTTCTTCTTGATTTGTCCTTCTATTTTGATGGTTTGACGAGTGGTAATTCTAGCCAATGCATTACAAGATATGGTCGGATTCATTTCTTCTTTATCTATGCTTTGTTCCTGGACTATATCCTCTTCTTTTGACCTTTCTTGTTCCTTTTCTTCTTCCTCTTCACAATCTATGTAGAATAATTTCTTCTCAGCACACTTATGACCTTTAGTGTATTTGCTATCAGAACTGTAACAAAGCCCTTTTGCTCTTTTTTCTTCCAATTTTTGTGGTTTCAACCTTATAGGTTGTGGAAGACTAGGGGCGACAACACTTCCATCTTTATAGTTGTGAATGGTATGCTTCCTGGTTGCCATAATTTTTCTTTCCATTTTTCTTGCTAACCTGAATGCCTTCTCTAATGAATCAGGTTCCCAAAGGTGAACATCATGTTGGATACTATCCTTTAAAGTCCCTATGAACACATCAATCCTATGCTCCTCTGTAATATTTTTTACCCTTATGTTCAATTTTTGGAACTCCTCAATGTGCTCCATTATTGAACCTTTTTGTTTGAGACTTATCAATTCGCTAAAAAAAGTGTTGCTTTTTGTATCCTCATAATGTGCTGTCAATTCTTTCGTAAAAATTGCCCAAGTGATAATTTGTTTACGAGAGCAAAGCCATTGATACCATACAAACTAATTTGGTTCCAAATATAAAGTTGCAATACGTACCTTTTGTGTGTTTTGCACATTATTGAGATCGAAAAATTGCTCCATCTGTAATATCCATGTTGCAGGATCCTTGCCATCAAACTTCCTCATATCGATTTTTGGAATATGGTGGGTCTTCGATCCAACATTAGAGTCTATGAAATCATGATTAACATTTCTTTTGTTCTCATCATGAGTTTCTTTTACTACCCTTTCACCATTAGTAAGCATTTCTTGTAGAAACTTTGTTAAATCTGTCTTCAAATATTTCATGCATGTCTTCAAATCTTCCATGTATGTCTTCAAATCTATCTTCAAATCATCCATCTTAGCTTCCACTTCATTCATCTTAGCTTCTACGCCTTTCTTTAAACAATCCATCTTAGCTTCTACGCCTTTCTTTAAACCATCCATTTTAGCTTCTACATCTTTCTTTAAACCATCCATCTTAGATTTTGTTCCTTTTTGTGCAAGTGACACTTGTTGCACTTGGTCTCGTAATTTTGATATATCATGTTGCATTTCTTCCTCTTCTTCATGAGTCATGCTAGAGATTTTAGGTTGCTTACTAGGTGTTTTCATTTTCTTTCCTTGAGGCATCAATTATTGATAATAATGCTTTACTATGCCCTTTGAATTCCTTCAAACTAATTTTTCAAACCAAGCTTCTGCAAAAAAAAAAAAAAAAAACTACACACCTTTTTTCACTTTGTAGGAGCTTGATATTGAATCTGACGTATCTTTGTAATTTCAGATCATCCAGTTCTAAAATTGCGACCTGCAGTAGCCCTCTGCATCCTCTTTCCAATGCCACCAGTCTGATCCAAATTAGATTCTCCAGGGAAGAGTTATGCCAAATCTCCCACAGTGACCTGATTATAGACTAGTTCAGTTGAGTGAACTTGTACGATGTGCCACGAGTCACTGTTTCGACCTTTGGCTCTGAAAAATATATACAAGAAACTACAGTCTGTCCTATTTTTGTACCTTCTTACAAAATATCAATATGATGCTCAGAGAGAAAGTTATGACGATTTTCCCAGGTCACTTGTTTGGAATGTAATTCAGGAGTCTGCAAAAAGACCAACTTCCTCAGATCATATCTACGCAAATATAGTGCAAAAAGCTCTGAAATTCGAAACCGAGGTTCAGTGCGATTTCGTCTCAAATGGGTTTTTTTTTTAGCTTCTGAAACATCGCAGAAATGTTTTTATAGCGAAAATGCCACAATGACCTATTTGGAGTAGCGAAACCCTAGAATCCAATGCTTTGATACCAAATGTTATGAAACCAGCTCACAAAAGGATAGAAAAGATAGTTGAATGCCTTAGAATTTAGCCTCTTCGAGGGGGCAACCTCCTTTACATTACACAAATGAACAATTCTTGGATGATTCAAATGACAAAACCTCCTTTCTATATATAGGAGTCTAAGGAGTCACAATATAACCCAACCGACCTAAAAATAATAATAAAAAGCTACAAAAATACCAATAGAGGGATTCTATGGGGCACAATAATAATAATATGGGGACAATAGGATCACAACAATATTAATAAGGGATACAACTACAATAGTAATGGGGTAATCACTAGTATTATAGGGACCTAACACATTTACATTCATGCCAACAACAACACTCTGATCCAAAACATATAAAAGAACAATCAAATAAGTCTGAAACTAAAGGCTCCTTCTTCCCCCAAAATAGTCCTCCTTATTCATAATAAAGAAAAACTATTCTTCTCGAAAATCAAAAGCCCTTTATCCTCTTCGGAGGTAATACTTATGCAAACACCCCTAAATCTAGGTCTACCCTGCCTCTTCATCTTCCCACTGTATCCGATATGCAAATCGAGTACACAAAGATAGGATCGTTAGCATGACTGCTGAAACATAGAAAGATAATGGTCGGATTGATTCATTTCCTAAGGAAGTGAACATATGTTGGTAAAAAGGGTGACTGTATGTTGCGTTCCCATAATGAAGACCGAGACAACTTTGCTTTCAGAATGTATAGGCAACGCGTGGGGTCCCGACCCGGAACGATCGCGGCTAGACCTCTAAACACAACTCTTCTTCATACATGGCTCTTCGAATCCCCTCCTGCATCCTTTACTTCTCACCTGCAAGGATAACTATCATTAGCTTGATGATTGTGAACAATAAACATAAATGTTTAATCAAACTTAAACGCTGCCTTCATTCATTTTATAAACTATGGAACAAGTGTGGAAAGGATTTATGCCTGAAACAAAAAAAACACATATTTTCTCGCTCAACCCATAGGCTTGGAACGATTTTTGAGGGCTTATTTTAAAATGCAATTGGGTACCGGCCCCTCCGCGGGTCACAGTACTGATGCCTTCTACTTCCTCGATGTGCAATTACACTATCAGGACTCCACAGGCCTGCCTTTTACACTAAAAACCCGATCCCTTTGTTATTTTGGAAAATTTGGAAAACACATGAAAACACAGGAAATCCCGCCCTGATCGCTCAAGCCGGACCTCAAATGTTATATGTTGGAGTCTATAAATATCGCTGGGTCCG
The DNA here is from genome assembly GCA_031772625.1 of Pinus tabuliformis. Classification (NCBI taxonomy): domain Eukaryota; kingdom Viridiplantae; phylum Streptophyta; class Pinopsida; order Pinales; family Pinaceae; genus Pinus; species Pinus tabuliformis. Next base: position 1,103,372,287 of record CM062819.1, read on the forward strand.
GCCTATCGCATATCGCAATATGCACAAGCCTGGGGCTCCGCTGATCGCGATATGTGATAGGGCTTCGGACCCAAAAATATATATATCATATTTGATAGCTCGGCGGGTCTGCCATCGCTCCGCGTATTGTGTATAAGGCCCGGGCTCCACCGATACACGATATGTGATTAGGGGCTGGACCCGACAATGTGTACAATGCAGTTCATAGTGCCGTCGGGTCTGGAGGCCAGGGGCATGCCATATATATATAAAATTTGGACTTAGGCCGATTGCGATATGCAACAGGCTTTTGGACCCGAAAATATATATATTCTGGTTCATAACGCCGTCGGGTCCAGGGCCTTATGGCATGCATTATGCGCCCAGATTGAATGCGATAAGCGAAAGAGGGAGGATATATGTATTTTGTGAAGGGTTTCCTTTGTAAAGGGATTATAATGGGACAATGATGCGATGAAGGGTTTTGGAAGCTAAACAAACCCCGATGAGCATATGAATGAAGGGCTTAACAAGGTTATATGTGAGGGATTTGTTAAGGGGATTTCACCATTTGTGAATGGAAGATTTGGCTCTTCATAGAGTTAAAATCACTGGGATGAAAAGGATCATTCAGAGATATGATAGATCAGACTTATAGGGGACCCATTCAAAATTTGCTATCAGAGCATGTTTTAATAGGGTGGTAGTTGTGGCCACAATAGGTTGGAGGTAGTAAAGCATGAGGATGGTTGACTTGAGACCTCCACCCTTGTGATGGGTTGAACCATTGAGAAGATAGGGGTGGATATGGCTGAAAAGGATGGTTAACATGTTAAGGAGGAGATGGAGGAGCATAAGGCCAAGAAGGAGGTGTGGACCAATATTGATGAGTGGAAGAGTACGAAGGTGGAAAATGTGCATTCTGATTTAGAATGTAATAAGAGTAGTGTGCACCTTTCATGCCTTGAGGTATTAATTGATTAATGAAGCAAAGTTTCTCTTACCCCCCTTCTACCCCTTGATATAGAACTTTTAGTCCTATCAAATAAGGGAATTGTTTGTTGCATGATTTTCTTCACAGACTAGGCAGACCTCTATGACATTCAACAAACACTCATTCCTAGGATGTCTTTTGGTGCATCTAGGGTAGAAAATGGCTAGTGCCCTTTCTGCTTCCTCTTGCTTTCTTTTGATTTGGATGGTATCCATTTGAAATGAAAAGGTATGCAACATTTCACTCTTGAAATCCTCCAACATGTTACCTATATCATTCTTAATTGATGTTGTGGAGGGAGAGGAACTGCCCAAACTTTGACTAGCCCTACCCTTCTTCCTGGTAGCCCTAGAGTGATTCTTGAACATAGTTTTGATGTCATCATAGGATAAATGATAGATATATCCTCTAGATAACATGTTGAGGGTTTCCAACATATCCTCCCTGATTCCCTAGAGAAGAACTAGCTTGAGTGATTTAGGATCAAGGGTACAGTTGGCTCTCCTATAATTGAGTTGAAATCTCTCCTCATAGTCTTCTAGGGATTCATTAGGTCCAAGAGTCATCCTAAAGATTTCTTCCTTGGTTTCTTTGGACCTACAGTAGTCCCTATACTTGTTGTTGAAGGCCCATTAAATTTGGGCCTAGGTAGTGATGCTACCCCGAGGCAGACCCATAAACTAGCGCAAGGCTACATCTTTAAGGGTAGAAGGGAATAATATCAACTTCTTCTCATCAGAGGCATAGCCATAGGTCCTAAAGACAACAAAAAATTAAAACATGAAGGTGTCAAGATCCTTAGAGGTTAAGCCATGGAAGTGTGGAAGGGAAGTAGGGATTATGTTCTTCATTCTAGCCTCTCCATTGGTCTCTCTGATAGGGAAAATCTCATTGTCCCTGTTTTCAGCCATAGTTTGGGTAGGTGAAGTGGGTTCTTCTTCTTCCCCATATTCCTTCAAAAATTTCAGGATGCTCACCTAGAGGGTCTTCTAACTCCCCTGTAGTCAGACAGGGAAGCTCACAATAACCAAAGAAGAGTGAAGCTTGATTGTTTGAGGGTGTGGGGGTTTTTGGTAAGAATTTTCATTGATTATCCTACTCCTACGAGGCATGCAAGAAATATTTTTGATTTTTTTTTTTACTTTTTCAAAAATTGTATGCAAAACAGAAAACAATGCTTAAGAAAAAACAACATCTACTTAGACACCTCCCTGGAAATGACACCAAAAAGTGGTGAGCCCTAGTATTGCACCAACAATTTTGCAACTCCCAAGGGCTCCTCAACTCAAATTATCAACTTGGGGTTCGTAAAAACTTCTAGATGATAGTGCTATATGCACAATAGATATGATTACACTCATGCCACCCTCAGTGATGACATTATATCAAAAGTTCTCAGAGACCCTTCCTCCTATTGAATTAGAATGAAAGCTTACTGATAAAAGTACAATTGGAAATTTCTTCTAACTATGAAAGTAGAAATTCCATTGACTCAACTTGTAAATGCTAACTAATTAATTCATGGAAGGACAAAGGCTAATATACTTACAGAAAGAAAGCTATTTTATCTTGCATAATTCATCAAACTACCAAATCTACTTGCAGAAAGGAAGCTAATTTACCTTGCATAATTCATCAAATGGCTAATCAAAATTGCATGTATGATCTACCTATTTCACACTTGCTTGTAAATCAGTAACCTACTTTCATCATACTTGTGATAAATAAACTAACTTTACTCTATTTTTGTAGTGAAGAAAAGGAAGGGTTGGAGTGTCTTAGGAGTTTCCCTTGATCATAAAATCATAGATGGGGGTCATTATTCATCTAGACTAAGTCAAATTTGCAGTGGGGATAAAAAATGATGAAGGAAAGTGATGCTACAAGTTTGATACAGGCGATTGCTACAGGAGGGCATATGAGTGGCTTTTGGAGGTGAAAATGATGTCTTAAGGGTATGGAGAGGTGGATGGAAGTTGAAGCAAATGGAGGGAGGTTTGCTTGAGCCCCTAGCCATTCTCAGGACCTCTCAAAGGTTTGTCTTGCACTAGGATGAGTGCTCTCGGTGTACTAGGCAAAATGACTTATAAAACAAGGTTTTGGGACAAAATTTGGAGGTGGAAAGAGAAGATGAAGGAGATCAAGATGGAAGTGGTAAAGGTTATCTTCCCTGTAGATCAACACAACCCTACAATCAATCACATGCATGCATCCATTTATCATTAACAAAATGAAATAACTTATGATGGAAAATATGACTTGAATTTAAATAACATCTAGTTTATGCCATAACACTGATCTAATCACTAAACTGGCTTCTAAGTTACAAAAAGAAAATGTAAAATAGGATAACTAACACTAATCTAATTCCAAGAAATCATAAACACAATATTTTTGCACTATGGTTGTAAATCCTTCCACTCATTCTCCCACAAGAGAGGATGTAGAGGCTGCAACCACACGATTTTATAGATCAATCTCTACTGCAATGCAAGAAACTATGAACTGCTTGGAATAAAGAAGAAACATAAGTACAAAAAGAGGGACCAAAGCCTCTAGGTTGGACCCAAACCCAAGGGTCTCAACCCTTTGAAACTAACTCAGATGCAACTTAAAATACTTCTCATTATCAAAAAGTGCAGTTCTAATACATCACATAAAAGTTTAAAGTAACATTTGAAGCTCAATAGATACACCTAGCTGAACAAAAAATTCGAATCCTAATGAGCTCTTCTTCTAGTTTATTTACACAAAAGGGAAACTGAAGAAACTCCCTTGAAAGTAGGAGCGGTTCCCTCCTTGTTCTCGAAAATGGTGGATCTTGTCCCTCTTGGTATCGAAATGGACTAGGAGTCACTCGGTTGCCAATGAATTCGAACTGGTGAGAGAGGATATTGTGATCCCAAGCCTAGTTTAGGGAGTTAAGGAGGTGGAAAACCCCCCAGATTCTCTCTTATTTGTCTCCATCAAGCCCATGCATAGTAATAGCCAAAAAATGCTTCATTTTCCTGCAATTAAACCACATTAGGTTACATACTATGACAAACACCTTTTACTCCTCTTATTAAGCATATTATAACAAAAAATGTGAACTAATGTAAGAGAAGGATAGTTTTAAGGCTGGAGGATGGCACAATGATCTTCAAAATGTACCTATTGATGGGATTCATCACTTAACAGGAAGTTAAAAACTCAAGCAAAAAAATTGATGAATCTTTAGTTTTCCTCCTCAAATAATGACAATGATCCATAACCACCAATTCAAGTGGACTCTCCAGCTAAATGAAATTCAAGCAAGCGAAATACCTTAAGAAGAGTGTTTAGAGTAGCAATGTCATTAGCATGCATATCAGTTCTTGGTTTAGTTTCTATACTAGTTTTATCTTCTTTTTGGCAAACAATTAGATAGCATACAAAATCAATAATCATAAAAATTTGAACTTATGCTACTAGTTTGGTTTCCCAAGTAGCAAACCAATAGCAGGTGATAACTATCTATATGAATATTTTTGAAGGCAATATAAATGGTTTGACTTTACAAAAAAAAGAGAGTACAAGGTAGCTTGTGTGAAAATCAACATAAAGGAATAGTTGACTTAAGATTCCATGCTTAATTTACTATTAAAATTTTGGATAAAAAACTCAATCAATTTCAAGATGTTACTTCAATTTGGTTTTTAAAGAAAAATATAAAACATTTTTTTAGCTTGTTGTTAAAAATGAGAACATTACATGGTTTTTTATTAAATCTTAAATCATCATATTTTTGAGTAATATATTTCATAAAAAATGTGTTTATATATGTTTAAAGAATAAACATTTAAAATATGTACACTAGTTAGTTTTTTTGGGGTTTAGTCCCCATTAGATTATTAGTTTAGATCTCATAGGAGAGGTTGAGGGTGGGAGCCACATGTGGGGATAAAAGCTGTGCTACAAAGTATCCAGGCTTGATCAACCTTCACAGAATCCTGGTGATGACATCTCACTAATGGATAAACTATTCTTCCATTCAATATTAGAATGAACCCCAACCTAAACTCAATTTAGATAGAAAACAAACAAATAAATAAAAATAAAATTTTCAAAATTATTAAAATGGGAAAATAATTTTCAAATATTTATATTTTTTAATGATTTTTGTATTAACTATATCTCATATGCATTAAATATTATAAACATACTATGTATTATAAACATAAATACTATTTATTATAAACATTAAGTGTTTGAATTATGAATATATTGATTTGTTATGCAAATTACGTTTAAAAGAAAAGATATTTAATTGTTTTTAGTTATATATATACATACATTAAATGTTAAATTATGAATGTATATTTTTTTTTGTATGCACATTACCTTTAAATGAAAACATATTTAATTGATGATGATGACGATGACGATGACGATGACGATGACGATGACGATGACGATGACGATGACGATGACGATGACGATGACGATGACGATGACGATGACGATGACGATGATGATGATGATGATGATGATGATGATGATGATGATGACGATGACGATGACGATGACGATGACGATGACGATGACGATGACGATGACGATGACGATGATGATGATGATGATGATGATGATGATGATGATGATGATGATGATGATGATGATGATGACGACGACGACGACGACGATGATGCTTATTATAAACATTATATGTTAGATTATAAATATATTGATCTCTTATCTGGATTATGTTTAGAAGAAAGATAACTAACATTAAGTGTTAAATTAGGAATATATCAATTTCTCATGTAAACTTTTTACTCATGGAAAAATTAATTATACTCCATAGATCATTATACAAGTTATGGTTTAGAAATGACTGTTATCCTAAAAAATTGATGACACATAAATTATTCTTAGTTAAAGATTGGCCCACATGCCCTCACAAAAAGACTACATGTCAACTATATAATAAAAAAAATCATGTATAGTATCATTTCCCTCGTTATGGAGGTTAGAACTAATCAATCGATTTCAGATTAAACTTTGAATTTGCAACCATTACAAAAAAGAAAAGAAAAAATGAATGATTCCATAGTCCCAAAAGAGCCTTCAAGAAGAGAAATAACTTCTTCAAAAATGTCATCGACCTTCAAGTTTAATCTTGTATATATGCTTGAAATAAAACCAATCAAAAACCATAAAATATTCCTGTATGATGCACAACAGATAAATACTCCTAGAATCCCATGTAATAACAAGCTAAGAACACCAAGAACGCAAAGCTTTTTTATGACTTTATCTTTTTCAACCTTAACCAAAGTCCTAGGATCTAGAAATTCTGCCTTGTTTTAGAGCCCCATACTTGGAGCATATACTACATGAAAGTAATGAGACTAAGAGAGAAACATGACCACTACCACCCCGCAAATTAGAGGATGACACTAGCTTGCACAAAAAAAAATAATCCCTAAGGGATTTCCTCCACCAAAACCAGCGTGGATAGGAACCTTGGCTTCTTGATTATGGGCTCCACCATATGTTCCCTGGCCAGTGTAATAATTGAAGTCATTGTAACTTTTGGGGGGAATTTCAGAGCTTATGAAAATGATAGAACTCCTAGCCCACCAAATGAAAAACACTAAATTATTAGAGAACCTTTCAAATTAAGAAATAACCTTATCCATAAGCCATTCCCAAATAGAATCACTCAAAGAACGATTAAAACAAAAATAATTATGCTTGAACTCATACTTGACCAAACAAAACACTTGAAATATGTAAGGACATGATAAAAAGCGATCATATGTGGATTCCTCATGGGAATTACACGATGAACTACAACTGGGACCAACCCAACCCCTCTTTAGACCATTTCCCCACGTTGACAAATTATTGTTCAAAGAAATCCATAAGCAAATGTTACATTTCACTAGAGCATGCAAATTCCTAAGATATTTCCACCATCACTACACATCACTGGAGAACTGGGCTTAATACCAAGCTTTATAACCCGTTTTCACAGTATAGTCCCCAGTGCTTGGATTTTTAGACCAACGAATAATGTTGACCTCATCTTCCCTTAAGATGATAAAATTTGAAGTCAACATGTCAACATACTGCCTCCACTCCTCTGCTTCTCTTCCCACCAGGACAAGGATCTCCAATGACTTTTGACCAACATGACCACTCACGTAAGGGGACTAGGCTTTAACATCTACTAAAAAATAACTCTAGACTTCATTTAGAAACTGGATCAAAGCCCCTAAGAACCTGAAATTTTCCTCAACTCCTAGCTAAGAATCCTCTCCAATCCTAACATTTTGGCCATTACCAATTCTCCAAACCATCTAGTCACAAATGAGAGGAATGGATTCAACCAAATCCTTCCACAATATAGAACCCTTCAAGGACTTTAAAGAACACCTGTACCAATCTTCGATTGATTGATTCTAAAAATACTTGGTCTTCATCCCTCTTCCTTAGGCATCCTCATTATGAGTGAGGCTACACAAATTTCTAGCTTCCAGTGCCTTAAAAAAAATAGAGATATTTTTTATGACTTAGTCCCACAACTCTTTTGGAGTAACCACTCAAATACACTTAATTAAAGGAATGCTCATATTGTGGCAACCTCACGATAGAAAATGGAGACTTACCTACTTGATTTTGGACAAAATAATTTTTAGAATTGAGATGATGGATGTCCAATAGACTGAAATTCTACTGAGGACTGATTTGGGCAGAATCAACCTATCACCATGAGAAAGGAATATATCAACCCATGCCAATATTCTCACCTAAACCTTATTAATAAGCCACAACCAATCCACAACCCTATGGCTATTAGGCTTAAGGAAAACGTTGAGATATTTGAAGCTGAAATAAAGGGAAAGGAAAAATATCCTCAATATGAATAGGAGAGGAAACATGTAAACCAAAATCTAATAGGCATGATTTTCCTTGGTTAATTTACATGCTAGTAGCTTTGTAATAAAGAGCTAGAAGAGACTTGAAGGAAGAAAGGTCCCTCAACGAACAGTTAGAAAAACACAAAAAATCACCCACAACCACAATATGAGAGATAGATTCACTAGTAGAAACCTGAACACCATTGAAATTACCTGTACTTTTAGCATTAGAAAACAACTTACTCAAAGGATTCAACAACGACCAGGAATAGAAAATGGGATAGGGGACATCCCCATAAAATCCCTCTAGAGGCATGAAAAGAATGGAAGTGGAGCCATTGATGATAATAAAAAACAAAATAGGCTGAATGCACCCCATGATCCAATTGACCATAGAGAGATTAAAACCCATATTTAGCAAGTCTAGCTGGAGAAAGGTCCAACTAACCCTGTCATAAACTTTCATTAGATTGAGCTTAATGATAAAAACCCCCTACTTTTCTTTCTTTATGAAATGAATCACTTCTTGGGCAATGACGATTGCATCATGGATCTACCACTTTTGGAAAAAGATAAATTACTCTTTTAAAATATCCTCACTCAAAATTAGTTTCAAACGCCTATTTATGATCTTAGCCATTAGCTTGTACACCACATTATGATAAGCAATGGGTTGATAATACCTAAAACAATACCCTTAATGCTTTCTTAGGATCAAATAAATGAAAGTAAAATTGAATGAACATATTTTATCTGATCGTTGGGTCTCCCTTATCATATTTAATAGGTACTCCTTCCACAACTGACACAAATTTAAGAAAAAATCGATTAGGATCCCATTTAAAACAAGGTTCTTGTCATTCTGCATAGACAAAAGAGTTGATTAGACTTCAAATTCAATCACCTCATCAAATAAATAAATATTAATTTCATCCAAAATAACTGGAGAGAAGAATTAGTGACCCCTAGAATTTCCTATATTGGACTTCTTTTCCCTGAAGAGAGAGCTAAAAGTTCAAACACCCTCCTCCATGATATCCAATAGAAAATGGACCATATCACCAGAAGAGGACTTAATTTCCAAAATGTTGCTCACATTTTTCCTATAGCTGGCATACTGTTGAAAATATTTAGTATTGTTGTCTCCCTCTTTGAGCCAAATAGCATAACATTGCAACTTCCATTCATGTTCCCCCTTCTCTAGAAAAGATTGCCTAAAGGCTTCCAGATCTCATAATTTGGAAAAGTATTGGTCGAGAAGGAGATAGAAACATTACCACTAAATAGGGCTAAATGTTTTTCCTCTACATCCATTAACTTGGCTTGCAACCTAGACTTAAAGCTTTTGCCCACTGTTTAGAGATATCATGAATTTAAAAGATATTTTCTACAAATTGACTCATAAATGAAGAGGAGGATAAAGGAACCCAAGTGTTCTCCACCAATTTATTGAAATTCTCTTCCAAAAACCAAGAATGATTGAACTTGAAAGTTGCAAAGAGCTTAACATTGCCATAATAAAATTGAAAAGCAGTATTAGATGATCTGATAAACCCCCTCGAGGAAATCTAGAATTTCATCAGAACTTGACTAGGCATCAAATCCTTAGCAACTACAAAATTATCTAACATTTTGGTAACAAAATCTTAATTAGAGAAAAAATCCTCCCATGTCAAAAACAACTTCACGAGATCTATATCAACGAAATGTTTTTTTTTTTCAAAAAATCTTGGGAAAAAATGCTATGAGGAACCAGCTTGGGACTTGATCACCAAACCTCCCTAAGAAACAAGTTTAAATTCAATTTTCCTCCGACAAAAATATGGGGGACATCCATAACCTTATAATTTTCCAAATGTTCCTAGAAAGAGGCCCTATCAAAATAGGGACCATAAACATTGAGCACATTAAACTTGAAGCCTAAAGTTTGATTTCCAAAGAGACTGATGTGGCTGAGCTAATAGAGGAGGAGGAAAATGATAAAAATTCAGACTCCATCCTGAAACCAACCCACCTAACATACCATCTACATCCAAATAAGCAAAGGAATAATTCCTAAGACATTTTTCAAGAACAAATTGAGCCTTCCCACCTTTAGACATAATTCCATGCATTAAAATGATATCTAGATTATGGTTCTTGATAAGCCTCTTGAGGCCCGACTACATGAAGGCGCCCTCCACCCCTTGGGAATTAAAATAGAGCACAATAATGAATAACATTTCTTGAGGGATTTTCCCACTCTAAGGGCCCTTGATAGAATGGACTAATTGCATTTTTAAATGTCTTACATCACCTTCTATTAGGCTTTGAGCAGGTGTGATTTACGCCCCATCGAATTAGACAAAGCAGGATCAAGGGAAATACTTCCTTTAGAGGAGAAAATCCTATTTGAGCCTAACTCTCAATCTAAGGGCATAACCATTTTTAGATGGGGATATTTCCTCTGAGGCCATGGGAACGCTAGCCAACCCCTTCACCCTTCGAGGCAACAAAGGCATCTATAATAGTTGTTTAATTAGGTTGAAAAAGGGAGGAAGCCAAAAGTGACTCCTTTCATATTGTGGGTGAATATACCAATATGGAGACACATTCCACAAAATTATCACCCTAAGGAGAAGAAACATTAGGATAATTAGCATGTTTAAAAGAAGTGAAAATAGGCACAAACCAAAACATTTATCTAAGGCCCCATTCAACATAATGTCGATATTTCCACAAATGGCCTTAGATAATAGAGCTATCACCTCTTCCATGCCTAGGACCATAACTTTGATAAAATCCTCAAAAGCTTTATTCTTTTTTCTTCTTAAGGGACGGGGGAGCCACCTTCAAACATTGACTCTATAGATGACCCATTTCATGGCAACCAAAGCATCATAATGGTATCTTCCAATTATCAATTTTCTTCTTCCAAATAAAGCCATTACACACACGATCAATTTCAACAAATAGACCTTCCCTAAGGACCACTTTAACCAGGACCAAAGACCATCTTATATCAGGATTAGAATCCAAAATAGGGTCTAAACCCTTGAAACAACCTAATTTGTTTACTATAGCAACCAATGTTTCCTTACACCAAAATACCAAAAGGTAGACCTGGGAGGATAACCCATACCCGCTAAATGGTGACAAGAGCAATGTTATAGTTGAAATCTATTTTCCACCTATCAGAAATATGCTTAGATGGCTTCCCAACTCCTATCCTTATCCAAAATTCTCTAACAATCAACCCTAGAGTTGAACAAAACATAGAGCCAACTTTTACCCATAACATGAAAAATAGGGGAATAACCAATCTCAGGAGCCCAACTAAGGGAAAACCACCTCTTTAGTGTGTCTTCACAAACATTCTCACCACAAAATATCCCCACCAAAGCTTTATCAATGAGCAAGGGTATTTCTTCAAAGCCTACATGTTTTCCCACCACAATAAAAATTTATTACCTTTTACACTTCCTACTTTCCCTTACACTAGAACCATGGATAGAACCCATGCATACCTTGGGGATTTTTTAGAGCCTCACATATAATTACACATTTGGAGAGAAATAAGAAACCACATAGGGATAAGAATCAAGGGAAAAACACCACATACCCCAATAGAAGGACCAAAATTTAAAAACCTTCATTACATGTATCACACTAATAAACGTTGAATGCACACTTATTGGGAGAACCATTCAAAACTGTTGGAATGCTATGTATCCTTCCCTCAAAAACCCCCTTCTGATGATAGTATGGGGGTTCCAAATATATCAGTGATCAACTAATCGAAACTTCAAAGAATTTAATATTTTCAAACATATTTATTCTAAATTTGATTGAAAATATTAAATAAAAATTTAAAATTTAAACAAATTAAAAAATCATGAAAATAATATTAACATAATTAATTTTATGATTTTTTTCTTGGAAACCTAATCCTCCATGATTATGGTAATTTGTATTATTCACTTGCAGAATTATGAAGAGTCTTGAGTAAACAATCATTAGGAGTCCAAGACATCTTTGAAGATGAACTCAAGGGTCATAAAAATGTGTTTATATGTTTTTCATTTCAATGCAAATGCAATTCATTCTTATCTCAAATCTTGTTGCATTCTGACAGTGGTATCAGAGAAAGTTTATTTCATTATCACTCAGAAACATCTCTATTATTATGAACTCTCCAATCTAGTATCTTTTCCTGTCTTTGTTTATTCCCTATTCATCCCCTCTACCCTCTTCTATGCTTGTTTTATGTATACTCTTTTAAGAAACCCTCATGGTTGTTATGTATTTCTTAGAGTTCACGTTTCCCACATGTTCCCTTTCTCTCATCATTCTCATGCTATTTGGGTGAGCCCTCTGCAATCTTAGCATGAGTAATACTCGTTGGATTATGTTTTCATCTATGCAATTCTTCTTTGAGGAGGAGCAACCAAAGAAACATTGATCTCAACAACTCCTCTCTCTCGTAGAAGCCACCCATTGTCGTGATGTTGTAAGATCAAACCACTTATCTCCACAACCAGTCAAACATAGTAACAACATATGATATTCATTGAGTTTTCGATGGAGTTTGACTAATTAAGCCATGTTAAAACGTGTTGTCGAGAGCTAAGAAACTCGATATAAAGGTCCTTTTAATAGCAATAATTTAGATGGTGATATTTATCAATAATAGGTCAAGTGGGTTTAGTTTGGATGGTTGGGAAGAATGGTTTTTATCTCCCCCACCATGGTTGAAGTCCCCGCTAGTGACATGATGATGAGGAATATTGTTATAATCACTATGTTTCCATGAATGTTGCATTGACCCTTAATATCGCCCTCGGGCTAAGAGAGAGGATGAATTCCCTTGAAAAAATATATATTTATGAATAATAACTTCATATCGATTTCCTATTTTATATGTATATGAGTGTTTAAGAATTATTTTCAATTCTTCTATGACAATTTTTTAAAACAATATTTAATTCATGATGAGGTGCCCAAGAGAGATTTTAGCCTATTTATAGTCCCTTGATAGGTTTTGGCTTGTATTTGGTTTGAATTCCCTTGTTATATTTCTTTGAAAGATTAAAATACTATTATTTTTATTATGATATGGCTTCGAGTTCTTAAGTTATATTTGAAACATATCCGTGGATTGAGACTTTGATTTGTGATAAATTAATAGGGTTTGAATTAGGATTTTGGGGTATTTGGGTGAGAAGTTAGTTGGGTACCTCTACAGAATTGTGCTAAATTCTAACTTGGGAATAAACCATAGAGTAATGGTAACTTTCAAATAGTCATTTTGTAAGTTTATTTCTTAAATTGCATTGTAAATGAGTGCATTTTTGGTAGAAGTTGACACCCTCATCGAGTTTGCCACATGGAGGATCAATTTTTTTATTCTCCATCCTTATGAGCATTATCAAACTATTTTTGTCTTCTTTCCTTGTATCCGATAACGGGGGAGTAGTATCATTTATTAATGGTTAGACTTCAAGTGTCAAAGTCCTAACAATCAAGCATGAACAAGCAACCTTGAATCATAGCTAATAGCTATAGCCAAAGCCAAAGTCAAAGCCATGAGAACGATTCAATTTGTTGTCCTCCTAAAACCACGATTTAGTAGAAGACTTTCAACTTATGCTAGACAACAATTTGTAGTTATTTTCAAACCACCATTTGAGAGCACTTCCAATTACTAGACAATACATTTCAATTTCTAGTTAAATTAGGAAATATTCAAGGAACCATTGAGCCTTGGAGCCAAGTTCCAGAGTTTGTGATCATTTTCAAATCACCATTTGTGAACACTTTCAATCAACATAAGACATCAACTTCTAGCCAAATTAGGAAATGTTTCAAGAACTACTAATCCTTAGAGATGAGTTATAGAGTTTGTGGCCTTTATTGAAACATCATTCAATATAATATATAAGCTTGTGCCACTAGATGGTTCCTGGTCTTCCTTAAACCATCAGATTGGAAGAGCACATTCAACCATTAATAGCTATCCACATCCAGATTTTAGCTTTCTACTTGGACTCACTTACATCCCCTCTCACTAAGGCAACGAATGTTGGAAACCCAATCCTTGGGGGATTATGATAATTTGTATATTTTTCTTAAGGGAATATGAAGAGTATTAAGTGTACAATCATCGAGAGACCAAGAGACCTTGGAAGATGAATCCAATAGTCATAAACATGTATTTATGTGTCTAGCATTTTAATGAAAATGCAATTCATGCTTATCTTAGATCATAGTGCATTCCAACATTCTTGATTATAAAATTAGAAGAATGTTCCCCTTTTCACATTAGGGTGTTATCTTGATTAAATATTAAATGCAATATTTCTTATAATTGTGACATCGTATGACATGATGGTGTTAACATGAATAATAATTATTCAATTACTCTAATTTAGGGGTGTAATGTTTTTTTTCTACGTAAAACTGCACTAATTTATATTACAAAAATCAAAATTACATCCAAAATTACAAAGGGCCGAAGCCTTGCATCTCCGAAGAGAATTTCCCAAGATAGACCAATCTAAGCAGCAGGCAAAAAAGGACCTGTTTCTTTCCTCCAACATAACCAGCATATTATCGACACAACGGGCGTTTGAGCCAACACAGCGGACTTATGACTTGACACGATGAACACATAACTGAACACATTTGACACGTAAACTAGCACAGTGGACACGCAATCCTTCGCGACAGACATTGACTTCATACCAAACAAACAAACGCAGAAAACAGAAGGAAATGGATGGAGAGTAGCATTCCTGGCCATGGGGACATCGGCTTCAGAACTAATCCTCATCAGTGAGGTAGGGCTCATCCGTTGCCAAGCCCTTGAGTTTCTTATCATCCTCTGCATCTTGGCGCGTCAGTTTCTGAACTGGCTCACTGGGTCCAGCTTCGTCTACTTGCATGGGTCGCCTCATATCCACTCTGGGAACCTGCATATCCACCTTTGAAACTGTCAGATTGTCCCCAGGCCTCCGGAGGTCGCTGCAGTGCTCCACAGTGACTGAAACAATGAGTGTGTTGTTCTCCAGCGTACAGGGGATGCGATATCTGACTGCTGGATGCTCCCTGTGTCCACAGTCCAGAATTTCACCCCTCTCTCGCTCAATGTTATGGCTAACAGTGCCGCTCAGGCTTCTGTTCTGCCCAGAAGAATTGTCCACAGAGGCGGTGGGAGAAGCAGCGGGCCTCTGAGAAGTAGGGCGACCCCTTGTTCCCCCACGACGACTGCCCATCCTGAGTCTTTCAATCGGCATCCCACAACGTCCTTCCTTAACTGAATTCCCTGAGGAGAGCTTACACTTTGCCAGAGATTGCTGAAACCGCTTGGAAGAATGCAGGAAAATATCATGGAGTCCGAATTTATTGATCGCCATATGCTTTGTCCTGAGCTGCGCATTGAATGGCGCCTGGACCGTAATGGACATCCCAAGAAAAATCCCCTCTACCATGAATGTCACTTGAGCCGAACTGAGCCTCCCCATGGCTTCCACCCTTGGCGCCTGAACCGGAATGGATTTCCCAAGGAAAAACCTCTCCGCAATGAATATCGCGTGAGCTGAACTGATCCTCCCTGTGGTTATACCCGTCCTCACATTTATTACCTCGGCACTTTGATGGATGGTGGCTTGTCCGGGCTGCCAGCTGCCCATGTGACAAGCCACCTGCCGTTCATCCACTATAAACACCCGCATCCGGGGGAGGGATGTCTTTGTGCACCAAAGCGATGCAGTCTTGTTTGAGTCTAGCATCTTCAACCATGTCTAGGGTGCCTGAGAAGTAATGTGTCGTATGTGACACTCCTTGATTTGCTAGCCGATCTGCTACCTGGTTAGCAGTTCTTCTTACATGATGGAAGGATAAATTGTGGGGACCGTGGAGTTTTTCCTCCAAGGATTCCATACGGCTTAGCAATCTCCAGCTTTTCGCTATATTGACAGCCTTTGCTCCCGCCTGCATTCTTTTAGCTGCCTCTATTAGGATGAGAGAGTCACCTTCTACCTCCAGAGGGGAGAGGTGATGCTGTTCAGCTAAACATGTTCCTTTCCAAAGACCCTCTAGCTCCGCTGCATTGTTAGTATCTTTCCCTATTGTTCCATAGTATACAAGTTTCTCTTCTCCATTATGTCCACGAATTACTCCTCCAAATCCTGCTGGGCCAGGATTGCCAGGGGTGTAATGTTAAATGTCATAGTTTTTTTATTATCCTTGGGATAAATATTAAATATCAAGCTATCTTTTGATTTGTTCTCATTGGGGGAATGCATTCCAAGTTGTATTGAGATGGAATCAACATTCTCAATGCTGCATCAAGGATATGAGATAATTGGAAATACCCAAAATCAACATAACATAACTCTAATACCATTTAAAAATAAATACATACAATGTGATCATCATGTAGCTAACCATGAAAATATTTATAGATGCATATTTTTAAAGCATACATAATTTTTAAATACATAACCACAAAATAAATTGTGGTAGTAAACAAAAAATTAAAACAATAAGTAAAATCAGTAGCCGAAACACTTGTCTTCGTAAACAATTAAACAATTGATTGTAGACATCAAACATTCCTCCCAACCATAGATGTTGTTGCACTATTCATAATTGCAATGAGCCACCCTTTAACTGGAATATGAGTCCACAAGGATGAAAATTATCCTATGTTTGGCTATAGCCCCACACAAACAACACATTACCTAGTAATTTCACAATGATGCAACTCATACAACAATTCTAACTACCTAACTCTCTTCCCCATCAATATGCACAACTCAAGGGATGATATTTCCTTCTCTACATCATAGTACCTCAAGTAATTTCCATCCCATATAGGTATCCATCAAAAACTATCCAAAAATATCTAAGTTGGGGGACTCCATGAAATTCAATTGTAAATGGAGTCCTTATAGTTGCATTCACACATCTACCATAATTCCAACCACCTAGCTTTCTTTCTTGACAATATGCACTACCCGAGGGATGAGATATAATTTTATGCACCACAATACCTTAGATTATCCTCATCCCATCTAGGGATCTAGCACAAGTCGACCACTAATCTCTCAATTTGTGGCTCCAAGAAACCCAACTATAAACGAAGTTCCCTTAGCAACATTTACACATGATCTCAGTTATTTTTTAACCAACAATTTCTCCCAAGGATGATAGCTTAGTCCTCCATGTAATTACTAACTCCAATAAGCTATGTTCAACACGTAATATGGTTGCCTCTTCTTTTCCAACACCAAACTCTATTTTTCCTCTCTACTCTTCACAAAATTAAGCTCTCTCCCTCTACTCAAATTTCCTCTCCCTTTTTTCCCATGCACATTTGACTCCCACAATTCCCCAAAATTATTGTACTCAACCCATGCTTTGCCAAATATTTGAGATGACTCCTTCACCTACCTCTTACGTCCATTCAGTCCTATAATTCTATTTATGGGCATACTTAACCCATGCTCTCTTAATTGGGTGAGATGACTTTCCCACCAACTTTTACATGCATTCAATGATTGAGCTTTTAATGTCAAAGGGAACTATATGGTTCATTACAAAAATTATTTAGAAAGGTGGCTTAGGATTCTAGGCATGTGGAATCCTCTCAAGACCCCCCTTGAACCCCCTCTCTTGTAGAATCATAGCCCCCATAACTTTGTCATTGTTTGTTTCGAGTTAGTGATGTATTTTATTTTTATTACTTTCAATGCACAATATTTACATATTACATTGCTTGCCTTCCCCTGTTTTAGTGCTGTCGATAGTTCACGTCACCATACAAATGTACACACACACACACACGCACACGCACACGCACGCGTGCGCGCGCGCGTACACACACACACACACACACACACACACACACAAATAGATCACAATACTCCATAATTTCACATATTTCTTTGATTAATGCATTACCTTGATCAATGTTAGTGGCTTGGCACAACAACTCAAGCTCCACACATGATCCAACTCATTACATGAAAGGAAAACTCCACAAAAATCCATATTCAGTGGTGAGGAAAAGATATGTATTATTTATTTCCTATAGTGTAAAAATGATTGAACATTAGACTAATAATACCCTACCATATGTCACCTCATCTTGTTTGAGGATGATAACACTTTGAACTAGGGGAGTACTTCCATATTTAGTATGTCTCTATATTTGATAGGATGCCCAAAAAAATCTATCAGAAAATTCACCCAAATCCATAACAAGAGGGAGAATTCATGGCCACAAAAGACTATAACAACGAAATCACTAAAAAGTCATGTCCTAAATCCCTCCATTAAATCCAAGACCATCACCACTAATCACAATAATTTCCTTCTTGCTATAATAAACAACACTATTGTGCCCATGACAAGCCATGATACTGCCATAAATCATTACCATTAATTTGACTAACTAAGTAAACATTTTCCCATTAATCTCCTTTCACAGAGACACTTTTCAGTTGTGTCTATTGTATTCAAAACTGAAAACTTGTCTCTCATGAGAACAATTGTAGTTATTCTACAATGGGGGGACTACCCACCCATAGCGAGCCAAACAATATAGGGTTTATCACCCAAAATCTAGAAGTGGATTTTTTTTTTGAAGATGCAGGATGGTGGCATACGTTGAAAAATTGAAAAAGGGAGATAGGATGATTATGGAATTCACCATAGTATATAGTAAGAAAGTTGCATTGATTTTGGGGGCAAGGAAACAAGTTGATGAAGAGAAAATTGCCAAGGTGATAGGGTTAGCACAAATTGGGGAGTGGTGGTTTGAAAGGAGATCCTCTATGAAAATGGTAAAGGTTAAATTTTTAGTGGGAGATGAAATGATGTAAAGGGGTGATAAAGGGACACAAGGGGTGTCACAACTTCAACCCTGAATAAAGGTAGCCTTGGAAATCCAAAAATTTCATTACATATGAGGGGAGGTATAACATGGTGTTTGTTTATAATTTTAAGTTGTTGAGCCACCTAAGACATTAAAGGCCCATCAATCTCCCTTACTTTCTATTGAAATCCTTAGAGACAATGTGTAGAATGGTACAAGAGGTTACAAACCTTGAAACTAACATTGATCACGATGGAAAAATTCAACTATTTATTGATGATTCTTTCATAGAGGTAGGATATAATTGGGACACCTATGTATGCTTGTCAGAGTCTTAGGAAGTCATGAAAGTAGCAAAAATGTTGGAGCCATTGGATATTAACATGGATAAAGGAGATAACACTATGGTGGACACTCCATAGAAGGTTGTATGATCAACAATCCCCTTGCAACCATGGATACAGAGTTTATGGAGGGGTGATATAAAATAATCCAAGCATCCAAGGATGTAATTGGATGCAATAGAGTAGAAGAATAATGTTGAAGTAATCGATGTGTCAGAGGGGGAAACCTAGGAGGAGGATGTGGAGCTAGTAGAAATTTTCCAAAAATAATGGAGGGGATGTATTCAAGGTGGAAGAATAGCATACTAAGGGTTTAACCCAACCAAAGGCATAGATATCCCAAGAAACCTATGAAGTTGAGAAACCAAAGCTACGATGATAAAAAAGGGAAATGATGTCCTTATTAGTAAGTTCCAACCCTTGTTTTCGGATAAATATTTAAAGAGGTCAAAAAAGTTAAGAAATATTCACAAGAATTCGAATAAATATTACATGGACTCGTATGAATAACTAAACATTACATAAGAATGAATGAAAATTTTTGAGGCCCAATAAGGCTTGGATGCACTAGTCCAAGCCATTGACGAGATTAGGATGTTGAAGAAAAATGGGATCTTTCCATTACCTTTGTTTAAGGCGAGAAAACCTAGATCTGTGACGAGAAGAGGGTTGAAAAATAAGTTTCAGAGGACCTTGGAAGTCAAAGAACAAAAAAATTGGAAAAAAATGAAGAAAATTCTACAAAGGAAGAGTATCCTTGATTTATTTAAGGTAGAGGGAACATAATATGAATAAGAAACAAAGGCATAAGAAGTAGAATTAGATGAGGAAGAGAAAAAAATGGAAAGAGGAAGTGGTAGAGGAACCATGAAGAAAATTTTATGATATAGTAAAGATGAGAAGGATGTTCCCACATGGAAGAGATGAGTAGAAAATATAGAGATGGAATTTGTTGCTTTGATGGAAGAAATGAAGGACAAAGCATGTCTATTGGAGGTTGATAAACTCAAATGGAAGGAATTATAATTGATAATACAAAAATTCACTATGGAGGTGAAACATTTAAAATGTGGCAAACAATACTTGTATTTCTTAGTACATAAGTTGAAATACCATCGTGTACCCTCACCTATATACTCAATTTATTTAAAGAAGAAATTGTTATCTTTTAGATCAAGGCCATCACTATAGGGAAGCTTGACCTCATTAAGCTACCTAAACAATTTGTGGATGCCTTTTCATAATAACAATGAAGATGATCAGGGCTTGTTATGTGAGTGGTACCTCCATAATAGGCTAGTCATGGTTGACTATAATGATTGGGATCCTAATTAGTGATGGGATATGTCTAGATGCGAGCATTCATTTTTTTATGAGGAATCAACTAAAGTGGAGAGATGCAATTCATTATAGAATAGTTAGAATGGAATGATGTGTTATGTATTAGAGGTTCCTCAAGTCTAAAAAAATTAATTGTAGAGTAAACAAGGATGTTATAGGATTAGCCATTTATTTTATCAGGAAAAAAAGATAAAAATATAGTCATACAAGATTGTGAAAAATGGTCCATGGGGTCTTGGATATATGGTGATCAGGTGCTCTGTTAAGGCACCCCTTGATTTAAAGTCACTGATTTAATTCCTCGCCCTAATCGGGGTGATATATTGGACATGTTGCAGATGTAGCCCTGCTAAGCTTGCAAAAAAAATATCGTGAAAAATTATTAGTGCTTAATAGGTTAGAGTCCCTCCTAGGACACAAAATGAGGGAGGGATCCCTTATGGAGGCACAATGATTGAAGGAACCATTCACAATCTTGTTGTGGTACTCAACAACCCCCCATTATCTTTAGATATGGAGAAAGAATAACGGGGACCCTTTAATTTTTTTAGGATAGAATCCTTCCTTGTTTAGATAAAATAGGATAAGTTTTATATTTTCTCTTTGATTTTTGAATAAAACAAGAATGTTTATGAAAAGGGCATAAAACCTTTTAGGAATCGTTTTGTAGCTTTAGGAGAAAAATAACAGTTCTTACAAATCCTGAAAATCATAACAAATAAATGAAAAACTATAAAAGGATTGGTCTTATTAAAACATACATATGGTATTGGCGGTTTCAAAGAATAGCGAAAAGCCAATTGCGAAAATTCGAAATGCGAAATGCTAAAAAGCCGAAATGCAAAATGATGAAAAGCTGAAATGCGAAATGCTGAAACCAATATCACAATCCTTCAACAACCGATATCACATTCTGTCAATTTACGGATGCTGATACCACATTGTTGGCATTATGTTTCAGGAATGGCTATATATGTTACAGATGTTGTACTTGATGGCAACTCCCATGACAAGGTTCTCTCTTTTTATTGAAAAATAAGAAGGATGCAGGAAATCAGTTCAGAAGGTGCGTACCCGCAGGTACACCTTGCAGGGACCGCGTCCAGAGACGCAGGCCAGCCATTCAGGAGGTGCGTCCACCCAGTGCACTCATTTTAAGGCAGAGAAAAGCTCACGTGGGGGTTTCTTGTGTTTTACTCTTGGTATCTAGCCGACGGTATTGTGTTATTATGGTGTCGGCTCGTGGTATTGTTCCATGTTTTGAGGAGGAGCTTGCCTATATAAAGCAAAGGAGATCATTTGGATTTGATGTGTCTTTGGTTGAATATCTTATGAGGTGAGATCTGGTCTAGATCTAAAAGGCGAATCTACTGAAGGACTGAGATCTCTTTGGCGCAAGATCAGATCTGTAGATCTGACTGTTTGGGTTACACTTAAAGTCTTGAAATCATTCATACCCGAAAGGACGCAGGTACAGTGAAAGGAAAGTGCGCCGGGACGCAGTGCAGTAGGAGGATACCTGCGTGGGGACGCAGGGTAGACGAAGTTCAGGTGCGTCCGGGACGCAGTTCAGTATCTGGAGATCTGCGTGGGGACGCAGGGCGACCAAGGTTCAGGTGCGTCCCTGAAGCAACAGGACGCGGCGCGATAGTGTCTTCGGGTGCGTCCCTGCAGCAACAGGACGCGGCGCGATAGTGTTTTTGGGTGCGTCCCTGAAGCAACAGGACGCAGAGCAGTTGAAGGAACAGTGCGTAGGCACGCAGCGCAGCAGAAGGATCTCTGCGGGTGGTCGCAGGAAAGCAGAAGGTGGACTGCGTCTATACGCAGGTCACAGAAGGGAAAGTTGCGTCTCTGTATTAAGATGTTCTGTTGATTGAATTTCTCTGTTGATAAGGTGTTCTGGGTTAGTTCTGTTATTGCTGATCTGATAACTGTAGTGGACTGTAACTGATATGTACTTGGTGACCATTTGATGCTTTATGAAAAGAAGTAGGGGGTTGTAGCTCCCTTCCAGGAGAGACTAGAAAACGAGAGAGAGTTGTAGCTCTCTGCAGGTTGCAGCCTGCGTACTGGTAAAGGACTGCACCAATACAAAATCATTGTAAAAGGAGTATCTAATTTGAAAGAAGATAGAGACATATTGCAGCAGGTGGTTTTCACCCACATTGGGTTTCCACCTTACATCTTGTGTTCTTTGGTGTGACTATCTGTTTTCTTTGTTCATGCTCATTATTTTATGGTACTGACATGCAAAAATAATTCAAAGATCAAATAAGGAAGATTTATTAATTGCTAGATAATACTGATTCACCCCCCCTCTCAGTATTATTTCCAACAATTGGTATCAGAGCAGGTCCTTCAGAGAAGCTTGATCGCTTGAAGGTAGATCGTTCATCATGAGCAACTACGAGAGAGAAGCATCAATCAGGCCACCAGTTTTTGATGGGACAAACTTCAATTATTGGAAGGTAAGAGTTACTGCATATCTTCAATCTCTTGGTACAGAAGTTTGGGACATTGTAGAAACAGGCTATGCTTTTCCTTCAGCTACTCCTACAGATCCAGCTGAGAAAAAGAAGTATGAAACAAATGCAAAAGCAGTCAGTACTCTGTTAGGATGTATATCCCAAACGGAATTCATGAAGGTAATGCACTACAAATCCGCAAAAGAAATATGGGACAAAATTGTCACAAGCTATGAAGGAGATGAACAGGTAAAGCGTGCTAAACTTCAAACTCTCAGGATTCAGTATGAGACTCTCAAGATGTATAATGATGAAAGTGTGGCTAACTATTTTCTTCGGGTAGATGAGATTGTTAATTGTATAAAAAATTTGGGTGAAGAAATAAGAGAGGCTATAGTGGTTGAAAAGGTTCTAAGATCTTTGTCTCCCAAGTTTGAATCTAAAGTATCTGCTATAGAAGAAAAGGAAAATCTACGAATTCTTACTATGTCTCAGCTACATGGAATTCTAACTGCTTATGAAATGAGAAAGGGAGGTCCTTAGACAGAAGAGAAGCTGCTTTCAAGGCATCAGGCAAAGGAGATTATTATGAAGCAAGCCACGTCCCAGAAGAAGAGGAAGAAGAATCAAATTTTGTCAGAAATCTTCAAAGGGGTTCTGGAAGGTTCAGAGGTAAGTTACCTTTTAAATGCTTTGCTTGTGGAAGAGTAGGTCATTATGCTGCAAAATGCCCTTATAAGGATAAAGGAAAGGAACCTGCTAGATGGAACAAGAAACAGAACACAAATAAGAAAAGCTACTACACTCATGAAGATAGTGATGGTCTATCAAACAGTGATGAAGATGAACAAGGTAATGAATATAAGTTGTTAATGGCATTTGAAGATGATGATTATATGGATGCTGTAGATGTGGATAACCTTTATGATGAAATTACTAGACTCAAGAGATGTATAGAAGAAAAGAACATGATCATTGATACTCTACAATTTCAAATTGATGAAAAGGAAAAACATCTTGAAAAATTAGAAGGTGAAATTGTTGGTCTTAGAAAAGAGATTGAGAAAACAAAAGCTATTAATCTCAAGTTTGTCAAAGGATCTGAAACTTTGGATGAGATTATCAATGTGCAACAATCTCCTCTAAACAAGACAGGTCTGGGCTATAATGGAGAAACTTCTCAAGCATCCACCTCAAAAATTTATCTTGATGCAGCAAGAAGAAATGAGCAAAAGCAAAATGAAGATCATCAGGTAAAGCAGGGACGAATTACAAACAGAAACTATCAGGGGCAATCCATCTTAAGGGTGAACAAAAGCTACAACCAGCCACAGGTAAAATCTTCTCAATTTGGTTCAAGAATGGATGACAATAGAAATTACAATCATTTGGCCGGTAGATTTGATAACCGCAGAAGTTTCTTCAATGGACAATGCTTTTCTTGCCATAACTTTGGTCACAAAGCAGCTCAATGTGTTGCATATAAAACAATCATGACTAGGGAAGCTCAAAAACAAAGAAGTATGACAGGGATTACAAAAAGGACCTATAACAACTTTTCGGTTCTTGAAAATGAAGTTGAATGTTCTATTTGCAATAACTTTGGTCATGAAGACTCTGAATGCAGGTTTCAGCAGAAAAAGGAACAAGCCTTAAGCACCAAAACATGGAGAATAAAGGAACCTCAAACAGAAAGATGTGGGATAGCTTTTTATGCAGAGGGACAGGAAAATCTATGGTACATTGACAGTGGATGTTCGAAGCATATGACAGGTGATAAAGAAAAACTTGAATCTTATTCTGCTCTAGAAAAGGGAAAGAAAGTCTCTTTTGGAAATGATACTCCTGCAACTATAAAAGGAAAAGGCATTGCTCAGTTAAAAGAAAAGGTCAAGGCTGGAAATGTTTTGTATGTTGATGGATTGAAGCATAATCTTCTAAGTGTCAGTCAGATGTGTGATCAAAGAACCGAGGTTATATTCAGATCGAATGGATGTCTTGTTCGTGATCTTGATACAGGT
The DNA here is from genome assembly GCA_031772625.1 of Pinus tabuliformis. Classification (NCBI taxonomy): domain Eukaryota; kingdom Viridiplantae; phylum Streptophyta; class Pinopsida; order Pinales; family Pinaceae; genus Pinus; species Pinus tabuliformis. Next base: position 1,103,397,179 of record CM062819.1, read on the forward strand.
AAAACAGTGCTCAAAGGCAAAAGAACTCCAAATAATCTGTACATATTTGAAGAAGGACAACAACAATGCTATCTAAGCAAGGATGAAGAGCACTGGTTATGGCATCGAAGGTTGGGACATCTAAGCTTCTCACAAATAAGGAAAGCATGCAAATATCAGGCAGTTCGCGATCTTCCAGATATCAAAATTCCTGACAACACCATATGCAAATCATGTCAGTTTGGAAAACAAACCAGAACTAACTTTCCAGAGAAAGAAGGATCAGCTAGCATGCCTCTTGAGCTAGTACATACAGATACATGTGGTCCCTTCAGAAAAAGAACACCTCGAGGAGAAGAATACTTGATATTATTCATTGACGATTTCTCCAGGTTTGTCTGGTTAGGACTTATGAAGCACAAAGATGAAGCATTCGAAAAATTCAAATCCTTCAAAGCCTTGGTGGAAAATGAATCAGGTCACAAAATTAAGTGCCTCAGATCCGACAGAGGTGGGGAATTTACTTCAAATGAATTTTTCGATTTCTGTGAAGAACATGGGATAAGAAGGGAATTCTCTACAGCAAGAACTCCCCAGCAAAATGGAGTTGTGGAAAGAATGAACAGAACAATCCAACAAATGGCTCGTGCTATGCTTGATGAATCAGGAACTCCCGCTACTTTCTGGGGTGAAGCTGCACATGCTGCAGTTGTTATTCTCAACAAAACGAATGTCCGGGTGAACAGCACTCAAACTCCTCATGAGCTTTGGAATGGTAGGACTCCTTCGGTAAAGCACTTCAAAATCTTTGGGAGCAAATGCTATATCAAGAACACTGATGAGCAGCTTGGCAAACTTGAACCTAGAGCAGATGAAGGCATTCTTCTTGGTTATTCTCCATATAGCAAAGCATACAAATGCTACAATAAAAGACTTGGCAGAATTGTTGACAGCATTGATGTAGTGGTTGATGAGAAGGGATACATTCCTAGGCAAGTACATTGTGAAGACATCGAAGAAGATGAAGGCTACCCTCAAAGACAGAATGATGAAGAAGAAGAATCTCAAGAAGAACCTCAAGAAGAACCAGAGGAGCAAACAAGAATAGAAGAAAAGACTCCATCCAGATATGTTCAGAAGAACCATCCAGAATCTCAGATTATGGGACAGAAAGAAGCAGGTGTACAAACTCGAAGAACAATTGCAGAAGCTTCAAGCTATTTAGCATTACTCTCCTCAACTGAACCACAAAATGTGAAAGAGGCATGCAAAGATGAATGTTGGGTGAAAGCAATGGATGAAGAACTTGAGCAGATCGAAAAGAACAACACTTGGGAGCTGGTTCCTAGACCAAAAGATAAGAATGTTATCGGGACAAAATGGGTCTTCAAAAACAAATTGAATGAAAATGGAGAAGTAATTAGAAATAAAGCCAGACTTGTTTGTAAAGGGTATGCGCAGCAAGAAGGAATAGACTTTGAAGAAACCTTTGCTCCTGTTGCAAGACTTGAGGCCATCCGAATGTTCCTTGCTCTCTCAAGTTTTCAAAACTTCAAAGTATTTCAAATGGACGTGAAATCAGCCTTTCTGAATGGAGACTTGGAAGAAGAAGTGTACATTGAACAGCCAGATGGGTTCATTCTTGGAAATGATCCAAATCTTGTATGCAGATTGAAAAAGGCTCTCTATGGTCTCAAACAAGCTCCAAGGGCTTGGTACTACCGTTTGGACAAATATCTTCATCAACAAGGTTTTTCAAAAGGTTCAGCAGATAGCAATCTTTATATAAAAGTTGAAAATGACAAATTGCTAATACTTGTTGTGTATGTAGATGACATTATTTTTGGCAGCAATGAAGAAGCTATGAGTCAAAGCTTTGCCTCGGTCATGCAGAAAGAATTTGAAATGTCCTTGCTAGGAGAACTGACATATTTCCTTGGTTTGCAAATCCAACAAAAAGAAGGAGGAATCTTTTTATCTCAAACCAAGTATCTCAAACAGATTTTGAAGAAATATGGCATGGAAGATGCAAAACCAGTATGTACACCCATGGTCACAGGATGTAGTCTCAGTGCAAATGATGAATCTGCAACAGTACATCAACCAACCTACAGATCTATGATTGGAAGTTTACTATATTTGACAGGTACCCGACCAGACATCATGCATGCAGTTGGAATAGTTGGAAGATTTCAGGAAAATCCGAAGGAGACTCATCTTCAGGCAGTGAAGAGAATTTTCAAATATCTTCAAGGGACTCAAAATTATGGCTTATGGTATCCTAGAGATACAGATCTTACTCTTCATGCTTATACAGATGCAGATTGGGCCGGAAGCGTGGATGACAGGAAAAGCACAAGTGGTGGTGCGTTCTTTATGGGTTCCAGACTGGTATCTTGGTTCAGCAAGAAACAGAGTTCGATTGCCTTGTCTACAGCTGAAGCGGAATATGTTGCTGCTGCATCTTGTTGCACCCAACTTCTTTGGATGATGCAGACTTTGCAGGATTTTCAAATCACTTGTACACCACCTATCCCCATCTTATGTGATAACACAAGTGCAATCAACATCTCAAAGAATCCGGTTATGCATTCAAAAACCAAGCACATACCAATCAAGTATCATTTTCTCCGGGAACAAGTGCTTGAACAGAAGGTCAAGTTGGAGTATGTTCCTTCTAAGGAACAAGTTGCTGATATTCTCACCAAACCATTGCCCAGGGACACTTTTGAATACCTCAGGCAAAAGCTGGGGGTTGTTGATGCATCATCTTATTGTTGAATCTTTTCTGATTAATGGTACAGGTTCAGGGGGAGCATATAATGCATTGTTGGCATTATGGAGGATGGTCAGAAGGAGATCTTGGAAATAGCTGCAATATGTCTCTATCTCTTTCATGGAGGATTATGGTTCTTTGTTGCAGATCTAGTTCAGGGGGAGCATGAGCTTAGGGGGAGCATACCCTTTGCCCTTGATGTCAAAGGGGGAGAATGAAGCAAAGTTTGTGAGGTTGCCATCAAGTCCAAAGGGGGAGATTGTTGGCATTATGTTTCAGGAATGGCTATATATGTTACAGATGTTGTACTTGATGGCAACTCCCATGACAAGGTTCTCTCTTTTTATTGAAAAATAAGAAGGACGCAGGAAATCAGTTCAGAAGGTGCGTACCCGCAGGTACACCTTGCAGGGACCGCGTCCAGAGACGCAGGCCAGCCATTCAGGAGGTGCGTCCACCCAGTGCACTCATTTCAAGGCAGAGAAAAGCTCACGTGGGGGTTTCTTGTGTTTTACTCTTGGTATCTAGCCGACGATATTGTGTTATTATGGTGTCGGCTCGTGGTATTGTTCCATGTTTTGAGGAGGAGCTTGCCTATATAAAGCAAAGGAGATCATTTGGATTTGATGTGTCTTTGGTTGAATATCTTATGAGGTGAGATCTGGTCTAGATCTAAAAGGCGAATCTACTGAAGGACTGAGATCTCTTTGGCGCAAGATCAGATCTGTAGATCTGACTGTTTGGGTTACACTTAAAGTCTTGAAATCATTCATACCCGAAAGGACGCAGGTACAGTGAAAGGAAAGTGCGCCGGGACGCAGTGCAGTAGGAGGATACCTGCATGGGGACGCAGGGTAGACGAAGTTCAGGTGCGTCCGGGACGCAGTTCAGTATCTGGAGATCTGCGTGGGGACGCAGGGCGACCAAGGTTCAGGTGCGTCCCTGAAGCAACAGGACGCGGCGCGATAGTGTCTTCGGGTGCGTCCCTGCAGCAACAGGACGCGGCGCGATAGTGTTTTTGGGTGCGTCCCTGAAGCAATAGGAAGCAGAGCAGTTGAAGGAACAGTGTGTAGGCACGCAGCGCAGCAGAAGGATCTCTGCGGGTGGTCGCAGGAAAGCAGAAGGTGGACTGCGTCTATACGCAGGTCACAGAAGGGAAAGTTGCGTCTTTGTATTAAGATGTTCTGTTGATTGAATTTCTCTGTTGATAAGGTGTTCTGGGTTAGTTCTGTTATTGCTGATCTGATAACTGTAGTGGACTGTAACTGATATGTACTTGGTGACCATTTGATGCTTTATGAAAAGAAGTAGGGGGTTGTAGCTCCCTTCCAGGAGAGACTGGAAAACGAGAGAGAGTTGTAGCTCTCTGCAGGTTGCAGCCTGCGTACTGGTAAAGGACTGCACCAGTACAAAATCATTGTAAAAGGAGTATCTAATTTGAAAGAAGATAGAGACATATTGCAGTAGGTGGTTTTCACCCACATTGGGTTTCCACCTTACATCTTGTGTTCTTTGGTGTGACTATCTGTTTTCTTTGTTCATGCTCATTATTTTATGGTACTGACATGCAAAAATAATTCAAAGATCAAATAAGGAAGATTTATTAATTGCTAGATAATACTGATTCACCCCCCCTCTCAGTATTATTTCCAACACACATTTTGTTAACTCTAGTATTTCGCTAATATACATCCCACACCTATATGTTTTTTGGAAAATCGCAGATCGCTAAGTTATGTTAATGTCATCTGATACCAAGCGCCGACAAAAGATTTTACGATATAATGACAAGTGTCAGCATCAAGCGAACAAACGTTTTGAAATTAAATGACCACTCTGCATAGTTCTAATTTTGAGGTTTTTTGATGATTTGTAATAATTTTGACTTAATGTGAAAGGATTTCCATAAAAATTGCATTGAATTGATATGAATCTTTCCATCCTTCCATTCTCTTGCTGCCTATCTTTGTTTATTTCTTTATAGGTAAATTCTAATGAAGATAATATTAAGGACATGTCAAGAATAGTCAAGGTGAGGAGGAAGTCCGTAATACAACAAGAACCAGTCTTACCCACTGAAGAAGTGTTCGAGATGTCTCCATTGTTTACAAATACTAAATGCACTCCGGATGCAGGTTCCATCTCCTGGGAGGTGATATACAAACTATTCGAGGATGAAAATATGAGAATAAGTGTGAAACAAACTTCTACTACTGATGATTCTCCTCCATGTAACAATGCCACATGGAATGATGTGGCCAATTCATTTCTTCGCAAAATTACTTCCTGCCCCAAAATTATACCATATACAAATATGTTGAGATGGGTTGTCAACTATCTAGATGTTAGGTCCATATAGTACTAGTGTAGCCCCTTATTGTTATTAATGCAACCCCCTTATGGTATTATTGCACCCTGGAGTCCCCATGTTGTTATTATTGTGCTCCATAGAAGCCGACTATTGTTATTGTTGTGCCCCTACAATATTATTGTTACGTAGGCTCTGATTATATTGAGACCACTTCGACTCCTACATATAGAAAGGAGGTATTGTCATTTGTATCATCCAAGAATTGTTCATTTGTGTAATGTAAAGGAGGTTTCCCCTCAAAGAAGATGATTTTGAAGTCGTTGATCTATCTTTTCTAGCTTTTTGTGAGCTGGTTTCGTAACATTTGGTATTAGAGCTTTGGATTCTAGGGTTTCGCTGCTCCAAACAGGTCATCGTGGAATTTTCACTATAAATTTTTCTCTACGAAGTTTCAGAAGCTAAAAAAAAATCCATTTGAGATGAAATCGCTCTGAACCTCGGGTCAGAATTTCAGATCTTGTCTCGCTATATTTTCGGAGATATGATTTGATGAAGTTAGGGTTTTTGAAAGCTTTAGAATTCCATCTCAAACAGATCATCGTGGAATTTTTGCTATAATGTTTTTCTATGAAGGTTCAGATTCTGAAATTAAAACCCATTTGAGCCGAAATATTGATGAAGCTCGGGTCCTAATTTTAGATCTTGTCTCACTATATTTTAGGAGATATGACCCAAGGAAGTTAGGGTTTTTGCAGGCTCTCGAATTACATCTCAAACAAGTGACCTTGGGAAAATCGTCATAACTTTATATCTGAGAATAAGATTCAAATTTCATAAGAATTTATAGAAAGATGACGGAATTTAATTTTCTGTGTATTTTTTTCTGGTCTGAAGGTCAAAACAATGACGTGTGGCACTTCGTACAAGTTTGCTCTATTGAACCAGTCTATAATGAGGTCATCGTGGGTGATTTGGCATAACTCTTTCTTGGAGAATCTAATATTGACCAGAATTGTAGGGTTGGAACCAGGACGTAGAGGGCTACCACAGGACAAGTTTTAGACCTTAGAGATTCGAAATTTCAGAGATACAACAGATTCAAGATCGAGCTGCTAAAAGAAAGAAAAATAATGACTCAAATCAAGAAAATAGAAACACCTAGTAAGCAAAATTAGATGGATGATTTGAAGAATGCGATCAAAGCTAAGATAAATAGTTTTATATGTGCCATGGAAGCTAATATCGAAGGTAGGGAATCAAATTTGAAGAAAGGTATGGGATATTTGAATAAAGACATGGAAGGTTTGAAGGAAGGTGGGACAAAGTTGCTACAAGAAAGGCCTCCTAATGACGAAATGGTAGTAGAGGAAACTCATGATGAGAAAAAAATAAATGTTAATCATGATTTCATAGAATCTAACATTGTATTGAAGACCCACCATATTCCAAAGATCAATACGAGGAAGTTTGATGGAAAGGATCCCATAACATGGATACTACAGATGGAGAAATATTTTGATCTACATGATGTGCAACTGTTACAAAAGGTACATATTGCATCTTTACATTTAGAACCGAATAAATTTTTATGGTATAAAGGGCTTTGTTCTCGAAAACCATTTGTCACCTAGTCAATTTTAACGGAGGAAATTATAGCACATTATGAGGATACGAAGAGCAACACCTTCTTTAGCTAATTAATAAATCTCAAACAAAAGGGTTCAATGGCAGAGCACATTGAAGACTTCCAAAAATTGAATATAAGGGTAAATGATATTTCAGAGAAGCAGAGGATTGATGTCTTCATAGGGACTTTAAAGGATAACATGAAACATGAGGTTCGTTTTTTGGAACCCGATTCATTGGAGAAGGCATTCAGGTTGGCAAGAAAAATTGAAAGCAAAATTATGGCAACAAGAAATCCTACCACTCATAATTATAAAGATGGAAGTGTTGTTGCTCCTAACCTTCCACAACCTACAAGGTTGACACCACAATAGTTGGAAGAAAAAGGAGAAAATAACCTTTGTTATAGTGGTGATAGCAAATACACTAAAGATCATAAGTGTGTTGAGAAGAAATTATTTTACATTGATTGTGAAGAGGAGGAAGAAAATGATAAAAAAAACTTCAAAAGAAGAGGATATACACCAGGAACCAACCCCAGAGAAAGAAGAAATGAATCCGACCATATATTTTAATGCATTGGAAGGAATTACCACTCCTTAGAATCTCAAGATAGAAGGACATATCAAGAAGAAAAAGGATAACCTCACTTTCGCGCAGAATCGAATGAAACAACAGGCAGATCAACATCGTAGCGAAAGAAGTTTTGACATAGGCGAATGAGTATTTTTACGACTACAACCATACAAACAAATGTCCCTCAAGCAAGCTAGGAAGGATAATAAACTATCACCAATGTACTATGGTCCTTATAAAGTGTTGCAAAATATTGGTACTATGACATACGAATTGGAGCTTCCTGCATCTTCCCCTAGTGCCCCCAGTTTTCCATGTTTCATTCTTAAAGAAGGTTATAGGTGACAAGGTCCCAGTTCAAGCAATATTGTTGGAACTTGAGGAGAAAGGAAAAATCATATTTGAACCTGAAGAAGTCATGGAAACAAGAGCTTAACAACTACGAAATCGATCAATTTCAGAGTATCTCATCAAGTGGAAGAACTTACCCACTGAAGATTCCACATGGAAGGACGATAATTTTATACAGAATCTTCCATAACTACTCAAGCATTGAGGACAACACTTTTTGAAGGAGAGGGGCATGTTAGGTCCCTATACTACTAGTGTATCCCCTTATTGTTATTAGTGCAACCCCCTTATGGTATTATTGTGCTGATGTAGTCCCCATGTTGTTATGATTGTGCCCCATAGAAGCTCACTATTGTTATTGTTGTGCCCCTACAATATTATTGTTATGTAGGCTCTGATTATATTGGGACCACTTAGACTCATACATATAGAAAGGAGGTATTTTCATTTGTATCATCCAATAATTGTTCATTTGTGTAATGTAAATGAGGATGCCCCCTCGAAGAGGTTGACTTTGAAGTTGTTGATCTATATTTTCTACCTTTTTATGAGCTGGTTTCATAACATTGGACATTACAGGAAAAATGTTTATAACTCTGAAGAAGACAGTTATTAGGTCTTTTAAAGCTGAGGATTTAAGGAAAATGTATCATCTACCTCAACCTCAGAAGAAATATGATACACAATTCATCCAGAAATTCATGCAAGAGAATCCGAACCCTGTGGACCTGATTAGAGAATGGAGAAGGGACCCGAACAAACACAAGCGAGAGGACATGGTTATGTATTCATTAGCCTCTATTGTTGGCTCTTTCTCTCATATTGCTGCTATGTTATGTCGCCTCTATGGTTATCCAAATACGCAAAAATTATCTAAAGAATGGATGCCATTGATAGAAGCCTCTACTGATGGCTATATCATGGATTAGGTGACTATATTATCCAACAATTTGACCACCCAAATCCACAATTATAGACAAAAGCACAATGTTATTGAAATAATGGCTCCTCCTTTCTTTATGAGCGCCTATGTCATGGACACAATTTGTTTTTCTTATGATTTTCCATCTCTTGGATGGAAATGGACAGACCAATTTCCTAGTCCTATATCTGTTTATCTCGATATCCTTTGGGAAACCAAATACCATGCTCACTTCTACAAAATCTGTCATGAGATCATGCTCCCTATCCACCAAGAGGTCTTTGGTAGAAAAGCCCCTAGACTTACTATAGAAGCCAATAAAGACCTAAAGCCTATAGGAAAGTGGTTTGGGAAAGAGTCATTTACTTACATTCGGGTTTTTGGTAGCCTTTCCCATCCTCATGTTTTGCCCCTTTTTGTCCCAAATAAGTTGCTGGCCAAGGAAGTCGCTTATCAAACAGTTGGTAAGGGCTTAACTAAAGTACTTAAAGATGCCAAGAAATTCGCCTGGCCATGTTTTCCCATCTCCTATGGTACCTATGCCTTAGAGAATTTCAAGCATTCCTTAATTGAAATTGAACAACTAAAATCCTTTCATTTTCCAACCATATATGGTAGAGAAATTAGCAGTAGGCCATCTAAGTCATGAGAAATTGATTAGATTCAATCAATATCATCAGTGAAGAATAACCCATTTTCCATAATCCATGTTAAAACAATTTCAACAGAACTCAAAATTTTTAGATGCATCAACGTCATCCTCAAAAGCTCCAATTATTTCCCAAGTCTTTGAAACAACTACTATAGTTGTTGAGTAAATAAGAGAAATTAAAGAGGAGAACAAATTAGATGAAGTATGGGAGGAGTTAAACCATGTTTTGACAATAGAAGAAACTTGGGTTACAGGTATCTCGGTCGATATACAAGAAGAACAGGTTCCAGAAACTACAAGGACAACCTCGTTTACTATTGAGGCTTCCCAAGGGAATACTATTTCTAAAACTCCCGAGAATAACATTAATGTTGGGATTGTCAATCAATAAACTGTTGTCGATGATATGGAAAAAATTCCTTCAATCCCTACTACTAGGATGGTCCTCAAAATTGAAGAAATCTAGCCTTTGGACATATTTTACAGTCCAAAGCATAAACCAGTAATGAGTAGGTCAAGGAAGAAATCAAAGATAGAAAAATCGCAAGTGTTGGTTACAAATGAGACTCCTTTTCAAGTTCTTTGGAAAGGAGCTCAAATATCCCCTGATGAGGAATTGAATAGATTACCTCAGTTTGCAAGAGCTTATGCTAGTGCTACCATTGATAAAGGTGAAGAAATACAACTGCTAATGAAAGAAAATGATCAAAGGATTGTTCAATTAGAACAAACTTTCCATATTGAAAAGCAAGCGATTGAGCAACAATGGCAAGCAAATATTAGTTGCAGAAAATATTTAATGATTTAAAGCTACAATTTGAATCTAAAGTGAAGAACAAAGATGAACAGATACTACAATTACAACAAAGGATAAACCAACTGATGGAGATATAAATGAAGTCTGCAAGGAAGCATCAGAACTGGACATACTCTTAATAAATAATCAGGCTATCTTTTGTCACAAATTGGCTTTAATTCATGACGTGTCAAAGACCAATGATTATTTAGTAAACCAACTATCCGATTTGAGGGTGTTTTATGAAGATATTGAGGAGAAAATTTATGAGTATATATATTGGCAAGACAATGCTTAGGGAAGATCATCTGATCTTCCTCGGATTGAAGAATCATAGAAGGATATAATTTTTGGTGACTGGGACATCAAAATGAAACAGGCAGAAATGGCTATTATCAGAGCCAGAAATTTTGCCTCAAATGTCACCGAATACATCATAGATACCTTATTGCAAGGCAATCTAATTCAGGAATGCCCAAATGACACCTTGCCAGATGTCAAATATTTGAAGTAATCTTGGTAGGAAACATCTAAAAAGAAGGTTCAAGACATTCAAAGTTTATCACAAGCAAACCTTGATAGTTATTGGTATTTTCTAGTGAAGCCTCACAGTCAATGGCTTGTGCTGAGGTGTCCCTCTAATGCAGCAGTACAATTTCTTCTAGCTCTTAGTGATGCATTTCTTATGGGGAAAATGTGCATGCAAATGGTACATGCCCCCTAGCTGAAGCTGCTCACAGACATATACAATCTCAGAGAGAACATGAAGAATCAATCTGGAGCACAGTCATGGGTTTTTGCTGCAAAAAATCACTAATTTAGCTGTCCTTTATCTTGGCTTAGTTTGTTAAATATTTTTTGAAGACTTTTATTTTAATTTTACTAGTTTTGTAATATTAATAGGTTATTTAAATTCCTTTCATGCATTTAGAAAGGGGTTCAGAATTTTGAGAAGACAACTTTGAACTTTCACTATTGTTTGATCCAAAGTTATCTAATTGAGAAGTTGAGCCTGAAAGATATTTTTCATAAGTAGAGCGCTAATGCATCGGGTACTATTATCTTTGTGATATCATTATGTATTATTGAATTATATAGTGAATCTCTTATGTGTTATTTCGTTATATAAATTCTTTGAAAACAATCAGTCATTATCACTATTGATGTGCAGGATTGAATGATTTGTGATTATGTATGAGATAATGAGATCTTTTTATGTGATTGAGTTTTAATTAACTAAATTAATTAACTATTTAATTAATTTAGTTTATCATATATGCTTTCTTTTCATTAAAGTATTGAATGATCTATATTGTTATTTACTTTGTGAAATCTTTATTTGAATCACATACAAAGATGTACTATCCCGGGAAATAAGTAGAATAAGTTTATTTAGTAATTTTACCATTAGCTATAAAATCATTTCATCAGTTTTCATTCTGTTACTATATTAAATCTCCTTAAAATGGGAAACTGGTCCCTTTATACCCAGTTGGACCCGCCAATTTCAACGGAAACAGAGTTGCTTTAAGCTCCCGACCGGGTGGTGTTCCCCGATGTTGAGGCAGTCAAGTTATAGCCTTCAACATTTTTTGCGCTAGAAGGAGGGCCCCCAACTATGAATGGCAATAAAGTATAATCCCAAATCAAAAGGTCATTTGAAGAGTCATTCGCCCTCAAAATCTCCCCCGACTTCTAGATCTCACTCAAAATCTCCAACCCCTAGACCAAAAGTTGTAACCAAATATCCTAGTACATGCCCTAAGACAACCGATCAACCTCCTTTACAGGAGTTACTTGAAGTTCAAACTTTAATTGAGAAATTAGAAGGAATCTCTATTTCCCAAGAAAAGACTCAACATTCTGAGTTATCTGAAGGTAGCGTATCATCATCTTTTCCCACTTCACGTATTTTGACTCGTTCTCAAAGTGAGAAATTCAGGATAACTCCATTCAAGTTTCCCTTACCTTCCCACTAAAGAAGGACCCAAAAGTCTGAAGTTCAATCATCCACTAGTGAGATTTTATCTTCATCTCCACCAAAAACACCTTTATTTCATTCCGCCTCATTAGCTTCTTCTCATCCAACTGATCCATTCATCCCTATTGCCCATTCCCAACCAACATGTGTTAGTTCAAGTAGTACTAGCGTAGGGGCTACTTATTCCACACAGTCAGCCTCTTCTACCACTACAACTTCTTCTATTCAAATTCCCATAATGGCAGGTGTTAGCACTCCTCCAGATCTCCAAGGCTGAGGAAAAGTCCAATTGAGGTAACCACAGACCAACCTTTTGACTTGGTAGCTAGTCGTACCAAGCTGGAGAGGGCTCTCTCCAAAGCATCACAACCAAGAGGACTAGATCGATTAGGGTTTTAGGCTAGATATAGTAGCTCAGGGTTTGTTTGGTTTGATTTGATTGGGTAGTCACTGGATGAGTGAATTAAGTCAGAGAGTGAACTAGGTCAGGGCAAAAGAGAATTAGAATTACAGACATCTAATGGGGCAAGGCAGGAAAGTTACTTTAGCACTTTGTAGTATAGTGATGAAATGGTTTAGACTGGTGAGGTAGTAAAAAGAGCATGGAAGTCATGAATTCTTTTTAGACTAAAGAAATGAAACACATTATGATGGTTTTCCAAAAACAGGGCATAAAAGATTAATTTTGCTTATTACACCTTGAAAATCAAACATATTTAAAGTGAAATGGATCATGAAAGATACAAAACATTCATACATATGTAACTGAAGAAGAAACAACATCAAAATACCATGTCACAAGAATCCCACCAAAATAGCTGCAACTCATCCAATGTATTTCATGCCAAATTTTGAAACACTAGTACAACATCCAATAGAGTCCAACCTGTAGAATGACTGAAATATTACATGATATAGGCCTCAAAACCAACTCATCCTAGCCTCAGGGGTTGAATCCATGAGAGGAAGAGCAGTTACAACAAAAATTGAACTGACAACTAGAGTGTAGGGTGGTCAAAGTGACTCATCCCTAACTTAAGCGAACTGATTCATTACAAGTCATGGAGGCCATTTACCTAATGCACTTACCCTAGGTAACAGTAAAAAAATAATAATTACATCAACCACATAAATTACATCAGTAAAAAATTGATTTCCCATAGGCAAAAAGCAAATTTAAAGAGAAATAGTGAAAAACTAGGCCAACTGTCAAACACGCAGCGCTAGTGTCAAACACACAACGCCATGTTCAGACCCACTTTTTCACGCCTTCCTGATGTCCAAATTTATCTCAGGATAGTTAATTGGAAATATTATCCTATCTAGTTTCGAAAAATTCCCTTGGTTTTCAAAATGGGCTTGATTGACCCTCCAAAACTCAATTCTCCCAAGACTACTCAAATGAGCAGCGCCTGGTCCAGAAATGAGGCAGAAACATGATTTAGCTCATTGGAAATCTTATCTTGTCTAGTTTCGAAAATTTTCCCTTGGTTTTCAAAATGGGCTTGATTGACCCTCCAAAATTCAATTCTCCCAAGACTACTTAAACGAGCAGTGCCTGGTCCAGAAAGGAGGCAGAAACATGATTTTTAGATAGTTTTTTTTCTCTTTTCACCTTCCATTTTTGCATTCCAGGGCCGGAAACATGGTTTTCCTAGATGTCTTGGTCCTTCTGAATCCACTGGTGGTTTCCATTCCTCCAAAAAGTGCCTCAAAAAAGTGCACAACGCCTAAGGCGCTACACGTTTGACCAAGGAGCCGATATGAAATTGCCTCAAAAAAGACAGGAAAGAAAATTTTATAAAAAATGAACCAAGATCTTAAAAATTGGTTAGGAGCTAATGTTTGGTGTGTCTAGGCATGGAGTGAAGCCTCTGCAAGTATATCAAGCTTATTCTTTTCTTCTTGGTGAGTTAGGGTTTCTTGCCCTAGCACCCTTGAGCTTTGCCCTTGCTATTTGGTTTCTTCAACAATAATACTTTTTTATCTTTCTTTGAATATCAATGTATCTTTTGGCCTTGTCTAGGAGATTTTCAAGATGGTTTTTCACCCTCTCAAGCCAATGCTCCCGGTTCTCATTGATCATTTTGGAAAATTGTTCATTTAGGGTGAGCTCATTAGCTAGTTCAACCAATTTATGTTTTTCTAGCTCCAATGATCTTTTTAGGCCTCTGGTCCTTGGCCTTCTTCTTGGCACTTGTTCTTCTATCTGGTCACTATATTCTTCATATGCTTCATCAAGTAAAGCCTTAGCCTTTTCAAATTCCCTCTTTACCTTGATGAGATGAATCTCCATGAGCTCATGTTTGGTTTCAAACTGCTTGTTTTCCTGCTCATAATATGAGATGATGTATTTTTCCCTTTACAAGTTGACCTGGAGCTCCCTGATGAGTGCATCCTTTTCTTTTATGACAATGCTTGTGCTCTCACTGTAATCATGCTCACTTAGGTCAACTAAGTCAAAATCCTGCTCTATCTCATGGAGGTCCTCCTGCTGCTGCTGGATCTCTGTCTCTATCATCTTTTCCTTGTCCTTCTGTACCTGCTTTGCCGATGAATAAGGCAAGGCCCCTACCAAAAGCTGTGGGGCAAACACTTGCCCATGTCCTCTCTGATAAGTATGTGTCAAAATGCCCAAATTAGCCCCTTTAGGCTTGATGACCTCACCCTGTTCAATGTGCTCTTGCTCTTTGATTTCATCTCTGTTAGGTGAATGAATATGCTCATGGAATGGTGATGATGGAGGTGATGGTGAGGCTTACTCATCAGATGATGATGAATGATCTATGGGCTGAGATGGAGGAATGGAAGCGAAGGATGAGATGATGAATGGATGCTTTGGACATTCTGAGTAGATGAATGTGTGAATATGGGATTAGCTATGAAGGTACTCCATGCAATGTTGAGTTCTTTGAGATGATAAAGGACTATGATTTTAATGAGGGAATGATGAAAGAGACTCTTCATTTGATCTTTATACTCCATCTTTTAGGTAATGTAGGCCAAATTCTCAACACTCCGTAAAAGATAGTAGGGTATATTGAGCATTTTTACCCTAGTGAAATGCATTAAAAGCCATATATGATAAGAATAGAGCCTAGAAAATCTACATTCACATGAAAAATATTTCATAATAATCTTCATCATTGGGGCATATCTGTCAAGGAGATGTGAAAAGGAAAATATCCCCTTCTTTCATTTCGGTGCCTTGGTTTCATGTATGGCTCATAATAATCCTCTCCAAATCACCTTGTTTAAACCATTTCTCCCCAACATCTGGGATTCTGGTGTAGCTGATATAATGGAAGTAGATAAAGTAAAAGTGATACCTGCTAGAGTGACTTGTTTTTCTTGGAGTTTAGATATGAAGAGCCTAGTAAACTCAGGATGATGTTGGACTTCCTGAACTTGCTCACAGAAATCATAACAGCCTATCCATTTGAAGGATGTCATAGTCATAGGGGATGCCAAGAGTTCCTTGAGATCTGTGGGCTCGAATCTGTGTATTTTGCCTCCTTTGTGTATTTTCTTGACCTTTGTTTCTTCTCTATCCGTTTCCTCTTCCTCACTATGTGGTTTGTATTCCTCTTTTTCCATGGTGTTTAATATCAAACCCTAGGAGGTATAAGGTAGTTGGAATGTGGTTTTTTGGGAATAAGAAATGGGGAAGGGTAAATATGAAGGAGGTGGGTGAAGGGATATATGTAATGGAGGAGGATATAAGGGATTAGTATGATAGCTTTTGAGATGGGGGAAATTGTTGCAAAGTAGGGGGTTTGGGAGCCTAGGTAGTTGTGGTACCTAGGACTTAGGGTTTTGGGACAAAATGTTTAAAGGGTATTTGGGATAAAAGGGTTTATGGAAAAGGAAGGAAGGTGCAGGGGAGTGTATAAATGGAATTGGGAGTGCAAGGGTAGTTTTGGGGAAGATATAGGGTTTGGATATAGGATAAACACCAAATCTCCAATTAAACCTTTAAACACTTTGAGAGTGACTTAAGGAGGAAGAAACACACATTCCTTAGACGATGCTTACTTGTTTGGAGGTTGAATGCACTTTGGAGGAGCTAAGGAGGTGACTATAGCCTTCCTGGACAAACACACTGTTAGTGTCAGTATATGCATACATCCATCAGGGATCAAATCTGCACTTTTCATTTTCATTGTAGGTGTCTCATATTGCAATTTTTGATCATTCCACTGGGTCATGCCAAAAATGATCTGCTAATGGTTGTCTTCTTCTTCTCAAAACATCTAATTTTCCCTCATCAGGTATATTTGCTGACCCTTCTTCATGTTTCATTCAGTTATGGTTTTAGTTATATTATTTTTAGAGTCAAGGCAGTTATGTCTCCATTAGGTCTTAGGGTTCATTTACAAGGTCAAAAGCTTTGTTTTATTGCAAATAAAGGGCAGAAGAGGTATGAGGAAGACCAATAAACAAGAATGGTTGGTAGTTAGTCATGGTTACTATACAAAATCCTTATTTCACTAATGTAATTTTCATCTCAAAAACATTGTTTTTTGAGATGAAAATAGAGTATCTTAGTTTGTTCATATCCTTGATGCAATTCAAGTTGTTTTATGTAATAATTGTTCCCATAAGCTGCCCAAGGCACTTCTCCTTTCTGCAAAAGAGGAAATATTGAAGGATCAACTCAATCAAAATTATCATCCACCTGAAAAGAGACAAAGAAAGAAAAGCATCAGACAGAGATTTGAAGACAAAGTAAAAGTTCCAAACAAACATTATAAAGTGGGTTTTTCTAAGGAAAAATCAAACTCATCCTCTATATAAGATTTCAAAAGCATTTTCAAACTTCATCATGCTCATTTGACAAAGAGAGAAAAACAGAGTTGCAGCAAATTGGTGGCCGAAGAAACCTTGGGCGCCGCACATAGAGCAAGAAGCGCTGCGCACAGGGCAAAGTTGTCAGGCGCTATGAATAGAGCAAGGACTGCTGCGCATAGGGTGGAATTGTGGGGCGATGCGCACGCAGGTAGGCGTTGTGCATACAACTGGAGCGTTGCGCATAGAGCCCATGCACCAGTGTATTTTTGCACGGCGCTGCGCATACAATAGAGCGTTGCACACCTATACACGGCGCTGCGCATACAATAGAGCATTGCGCACCTATACACGGCGCTACGCATAGGGTCAGCAAACATAGAAACTACCCTAACAAAGCATCCAAAATCGCCCCTTTGCTACCTAGAGCCTCAAGCAAGTAAGTACACCCCCTAAACTGTCCTCCCAACACTCATTTCGAGATTTTTAAGTTGGTTTGCTATTAAAATTTTCAAACCCTAGGTTGTCTGAAAACCCTCCCTACTTATCATTTTCCGGTTTGTTCCCACATCTTGTTGTCATATCCCTCATTCCCACATCTTGTTGTCATATCCCTAAATATCATCCCTATTCCCTATTCCCTATTGTCAAATACACTTATCCCCTATACCCTAGTCCCCAAAAAAAATCCCTAAACCCCTACTTACAAAATAGTCCCTATTAAAAATACCCCCCCTTTCTCAGTCTTACATCATACATATCTCATCCTACATCACACAAAATCCTCTCCCCTTCCCCATCCCTACTCACCATAACTCACTTCCTGATTACCTTCTATAGGGTTTCAAAAGCTTCAAACTCAAAAACATGGATAAAGAGGATAAAGATTATGAGGAGGAGGAAAACAATAGCAGTGAAAACATAGAAGATGAAACTCAGCATCAGAGAGGAACCATCTAACATCAGAGAGTTAGAGGCTTACCCTATGATTGTCTCTTGTTTTAGGCATCTAGGATGTTATGAGTTTTGTGAGCAAGTGCAAAAGTTCAACATCATCCTGACCTAACCAAGCTTTTTGTAGCGAATCTCCATGATAACAAGGTAACTCTTGCCGGGGTCACATTTAAAGTTTCCACCTCCATCATTGCTGATGCTACAAGGATTTCGAATGTGGGGGAAAAATGGTATAAAGCACAATATTTGGATGAGCACTACTACAAGCCATACATCAAATCTAGGTACAAGAATGAAAAGAAGAGGACCTTTCCTTTCAGGTTCCTTCACGACAAGTATGCCCCTATGATGAGGATCATTATGAAGTATTTTACATGTGAGGGAAGATTTTCCAGATTATACACCTATCATATTAGGCTTCTTATGCACTTCACAAGAGTGAAAATGTTGAACATCTCGTACTTCTTATTCAGGAACATTGAGAAGATGGCCTACATTGTATAGAAAAGGCCATACCCCCAGCAGATGAATAGTATTTATCACTATTCCTTGATTAAGATTATTGTGCTACATCATCTCAACCTCCTCAACATCTCCTGGGATACATTTATTGCCAATTACATCTTCAATGGTCCTCAGATTCCTCCACCAGTGCCTCAAGAAACAAAAGGGCCTTCCAGCAGCACCAAAGTAAAGAAAAGTAAGAGGACTGAAGAGACTAAAGTTGTTGAGAAGCCAAAAACCTACAAAACATATCAGAGAGGGGCTAGAAAGTTGTTTGCAGTGGATAGGCAAGTGTTTACTCCTCTTGATGTGGAAGGGGTCTTTACTTCTTCACCAAATCATAGGCAAATGCTTGCTCCACAAACTATGGAAGGGGCTTTTCCTTCTTCATCAACACAACAGGTACAACAGGTACAACAGGTGCAATAGGTGCATAAAGGGAAGGAAAAGATTCTGGAGGAAAGCCTCAATGATGAAGAGGAAAGGGAATTTGATTTTATGGAACATGATGAACCAGAACAACCACACATTCATCATGGCATTGAGATAGCCGACTTGGAGGCTCAAGATGAGGTGACAAATGAAAATATAACCATAAGGGAAAAAGATGCAAGAGAACAAACAACTAAGTGACAAATAGGTCCTCATGGAGCTAGAACCTCTCAAGGCAAAGAGGCAAGATGACAAAGGAAAATCAGTAATGCAAGAGGAAGAGACCCCAGCCACATTGACTACAAAAAAAAGGCTTGAAAAGGAGATTGAGGAGGATAGAGAACATGGCTTGACAGGGTCAATTTTCATTTGGAGAAGCTGCTACAAAGGGCTAACAGGGACAATCAAATCATCAGGCACATGGCTTGCCATTACAGGACCCGGAACAAGATTTGTAACATAAGAGTCAAGCAAATGAAGACAAGGCTAAAACAAGCCCTCAAAGGCAAAAAGGAGGGTGATAGACTTAGGTTGCTTGTTCAAGCTTCCTTGGCTAACCCAGACACTTGATATTGGTGTTATCCCATAAATTTTGAGCAATTTTTGAGAATTTTTGCATTTTTGAAGAATTTAGCAGTTTTTGACATAGAAAAATTAGCTCTATGCACAGTGCCACTTGCGCTGCGCTTTTCCTAGGAGAATCCAATGGACAAACGAAGACCACCATTGGATTTATAACGATATAAGCATGCTCCTTATTCATTTGCTAAGTTTTTGGAGCAAAAATGGTTGGTCAAAAGGTCAAAAAACACCCAAAAAAATGACCTTTCTGCCCTCTTTTTGACCATGGTGCTACGCATAGAAGCAGTCTTGGGAGAATCAGTTTTTTAGGGGTAAAATAAACTCCAAATGGGAAACTAAAGGCATATTTAGAAAGTAGACACGACACGCTTTCGAATGAGCTATCATGAGCTCAATCTGGACACTAGGAAGGCCTCCAAAGTGGCCCTGCAAAATGTGTTGCACATATCCTTCTAGCGCTGCGCATAGGACAATTTTATGCTAAATTTTCACTTTACTGTGCCATGACTGTAGTTTTTGGGTTTTCTCTCATGGATGATGTTTTTATTTATGTAAATGGTGACTATGAATGTAAATAGGATGAATATTAGTTACTGGAGGGTAGATTCATTGGATCAAAAGTTATCTTGAGGTCAAATGAATCAGTTTCCTTCCTTTAGAGGCAAGTTGTTAGGATTGCCTAGATTCCAGTTTCTTGTTTAGCTTTTGATGGATTAGTTCCTCATCTTAGGGATTTGACCCCCGAGGATGGGAGGAGGTTGAATTGAGGTCTATATCTTCTTTTTCTTTCTCATTGTAAAGGGTTTGACTCAATGGGATGCTTAGGCTTTGATAAACATCATTTTATACCAGTTACAGCAGGAGATTAATGAAAAATTGTATCTATTTCTTTGGGATCCATGTGGTATGATGTTCAGTTCAATTTTTCTTATGTTTTCATGTGTTGAAATGTATTGTTAACTCCATTTCATCGTTTCATACTCTTTATGTGAATGTATACAAGTCCGAAAGGCATAATCCATAATTTTTATGCTCTGTTTTGGGTAGACATTTCACAGTCTATGTTTTCTTCAGTTTAGGAAGAATCCATGAGGTTTACATGCTCTTCCTAGCTCCTCACCTGTCTTTTCACCTCATCCATCAAACCCTAAGGTTCTGATCATTGTGCCTACCTTGCCCCATCGAACACCCTGCAGTTTTGACCTAATTTCCTTGCCCTAACTGTTTGGCTCCTCCTGATCCAACAAAACCCTTCAAAATCAAATCAAACCTTGTGCTACTATACCTAGCCTAATATCAGTTTCTAGATCCAATCAATTTGGCTGAGATCCTTATGGAGAGAGCCCTCTCTTGGCCTAGTAGGGCTAGCTACTTGGCTAAGCGTGGTTTGTGGTTACCCTGACATTGCCTTCCTTCAGCCTAAGGTTCAATCCAGGTGCTAACATAGTGGCGACCATACTAGGGATCGAAAGGTTAGAAATTAATCACCCCAGTAAGATGTTTTATTTGAATTCTTAAGCTTGTGGATGATGAGTTTTATAATTTAATCATAGGCTGAATTGGAAAGTTGTAAAGCAATATCTTGATTTTCAAAATTAGGCATACTGGCTTCACGAAAGTACACCAGATCCAAATCCTCCAACCATTTTCAGTGATCCCCATAAAATTGGGCGAAAATCTAAGAAAGTTGGAGATAGATCTAGTTTAACCGGAGAGAAATCAAGTAAGGATTTCATTCCTTGAGTTTTTTTCACTCCTGGGAAGGTTAGACACTTTGCAACACATTGATTTTGATATTAATTTTGAGCAGAGTTTATTTCGCAGTAAATATTTAAGTTGGATTGATCAGACAGTTGTTGATTCATCTATATCTCTTTATAACCTCGTTGAAGACTTGTTTTCACACAATAAATCAGGGTCACAACTTATTCACACTCTTGATCACTTGCAGAACCTCTCTTCAAACTTAAACACTTGGGTGCAAAATAAGATTCATAGGTCATTCTTCGAATTTTGAAATACTTCCATCGCATCTACTACCACTCAAACTATCCCTCATCCTCCGCTTTCTTATTCACAGACTGTTCGGACCACCCAAACTATTGTTAATCCCCCTTTGATTATACTGAATATCCCAATCCTTGTTTTAAATCCACCTTCCCCACCTCCAGTTATGGCTGCCCGATATGCACCCCTTGTTTTTCCTCAAAATCTTGGTGCCATGCCCCCTGATTATCAAACCAAAATACCTTTGTTCGACAGCACTCAAACTATTACAGCTCAACAACACGTAGACAAGATGAATGATTTCTTTGACCTCCATGAAGTTGAAATTGAAGATGTGATGATGAGGCTATTTGTACAAATTTTTGGAGGAGAAGTACGGAAATGGTTCAGAGCCCTACTAGTAGCTTCTATCACTACTCTACCTGTCCTTCATAGGCAGTTCCTAGATTGGTGGGAGGTGAAGAAGAATCCCCTTCAGATTTTGTCCGAATATGAGAACATCAAAAGAAATGTTGGCGAGAGTGTGCAAGACTATTGTGTGATATTTAATGCAGTATACAATGCTATCCCTGCAAATATCAAACCACCAAAGGGATTGGCTTTGCTTAAGTTTCCAAATGGTTTTGATGCCGATATGGCATATCAGTTGTGTGAACATGATCCTACAACTCTAGAAGACATGCAAAATAATGTTGTGAGTGTAGAAGCAAACTTGCTGGCCAAAAGAGCAAGAATGAGATCAGAGAAAAGAGTGACCGTGAAAGAAGAAGCATCTACTTCAGATGTAAAAATGGATACATTGATTCGAACAATGGAAAGGATGGTTGACCGGTTGTCCATCACAGACAGACCTGAACTGCAGATCTGGAACCCAAACTTTAGAGGGCAGCAACAGCCCCAATTCCGAATCAAGCAAAGAGAGAAAAAAGCACCGGAACAACCAGCGCAACAACAACAACAGATCAGAACCCCGTTACAGTAGAATTATGTTCAAGGAGTGGAAGAAGAAGAGGAGGAAGATTCGGTAATTTTAACAAGTCATTTCTTCACTACAAATGGTATGCCTATATTTCTAACCAAATAAGAGGAGTATGCAAAAAGTTCTGACATTCTAAAGGAAGAGGACTACATCTTAGCAAATGATGTTGTTTTGGAGACCGAATCTGATGATATCAGCGTGGTTATATGAATGCTTTGAGTGCACAACAGGAAAAGTACTCTTTGAGGAGTAGAAATGTACCGGTCAGTCCTATTCAAAAGAGGAAGGATGTTCAATCAAACAATGATATCTCAAACAATCAGAAAAAAGGAAAGGAGCATGCCGATCAAAATCGTAGCAAGGTAGATCAGCCGTCAGCAAGTACAACTGCAAAAGAGAAAGACAATAAGAAAAAGGAAAGTGTAATGAAGGAGCAAACAGATAAGCGGGACATCGGTGTCAAAGAGGTAGAAAAAGTCACATATTTTAATTTAGAAAGTCAAATTGCTAAATTGAAAGTGTCCATTCCTTTGACCGAGCTTGTTAAGAATAGCCATTACAAACACCATGTGTCTAGAAGACTACAAATGGATCCTTTGTCTAACATGGTGAATGTTGAGGATGATCATCCTGAACTTATTTTTGGTCCAACTATAGAAGGTCAGCTAGAAGATAGCGAGGTCTCGCCCTTTTATTTAAGTCTTAGACTGCATGAGTATATTCTTCATAATGCTATACTTGATTCCAGAGCTTCTCACAATTTGATGCCCAAGGCTATCATGGAAAAGCTGGGCCTGTATATCACCCAACAATATCATGATTTGTATTCATTTGATTCTGGTAGAGTTCGCTGCATTGGTCTCATCAAAGATTTAGTGGTTTTTAAATCAAATCCCAGCCAAGAATGTTTTGATGGACGTGGTAGTAGCAGATATACCACCTCGACTTGGTATGGTGTTGTCTAGATCGTGGGGAGCCAAACCCAAAGGCACTTTACAACTTGACTTCTGTTATGCTACAATCCCCATTTTTAGTTAATTGAGGAAGTTGTACCGGGAAAAGAAGGTGAAATATATGATCACTAGTAAAGAGAAGCCCATAAATCATTTGATAAATGTTGTACATACAGATTTAGAGTCTTTTGTTTTGTACACGGATAGTGGATTGAATGATGTAGATATTCAGCTCATGGAAGTAGATGATGTACAAGAAATTTACGAGGGTTTTAGAGCAGTTCTTAATCAAGAAAAGAAAAAAGTGGCAATTCCTTCTGAGCAGCCTCCATAGGAGCAGAAAGTCAGTAAAGAACAGAAAAATGAAGCAACTAGCGAAGGTAAGATTGAAACAATAGAAGAATTCCAACATCTAGAAGATGAAGACGACCTTTGGAGCATGGACTTCGATGGTGCTTTGGGTAAGGATGGTGTAGGTATTGGAATCTGGATTCGAAGTCCTGTTTTTTAGCTAGACAAAGTTCCAATTAATGTTAGAGTGTGTTCCTATAAATTAGCTTTCGATTGCTCTAACAATGAAGTAGAGTATGAGGCATTGATTACAGGTCTAAAGATTTTGAAGAAGCTGGGTGCGAAAAGGATTTCTGTTTATGGTGATTCAGAGTTAGTGATTAAACAAGTCAAAGGAGAATATCAAGCGAAGCATCCGCGGATGAGAGCTTATAGGAATGCAATCTTGGATATCTTGAAGATGTTTCTAGAATACACATTGACAATGGTGCCGAGAAGTCAAATCATCATTGCTAATTCACTTGCTATAGCAGTGAGCAATATGAAAATTCCAATGATTTCTAGCAATAAATTTGAAATTCATATCAAACATAGGCTTACTGTTCCTGATAATTTGAGATATTGGCAGGTTTTCTGGGATGACAATGAAATTAATTCCTTTTTGCAGAATGAAGGGAAGTTTAAATATGCTCTCATTGATGATGTTTGTGATTCTGATGAACAAGACATTGAGGTAAATCAAATGGATGTTTTACAGCTGAAGGATAATGTTATTCCTAGAGGTCTTATACCTTTAGAGGAGTTGTTTGATCAAGATGATGTGGCAAGAAAGCCAACCTTGGTTCTTAATAAACAAAGGAGTTGAAGATGTAAACATTGGGACAAAGGACCAACCCAAGCTTGTTAAGTTGTCAAAAACATTATCTCCCGAGTGAAAGGCTAAGTATGTTAAGTTACTATCTGAATTTTCGAATGTTTTTGCATGGGATTACTCAGATTTGAAAGTGTATGACAAGAACATCATTCAACACACCATTCCTATCAAGACAGATCAAAAACCCTTTAGACAAAAGTTGAGGAGGATCAACCCAAAGCTACTGCCATCAATTGAGAAAGAGGTAAATATATTGTTTAAAGCTGGTATCATTGTTCCAATTAGATTCTCTGATTGGGTTTCGAATTTGGTCCCGGTAGGAAAAAAGACTGGAGAGATAAGGTTGTGCATTGATTTCCGAAACCTAAATAAAGTGTCCCTGAAAGATAATTATCGTCTTCCTAAGATGGACCACATTTTGCAAAGAGTAGTTGGAGCATCACGGATGTCACTACTAGATAGCTACTTAGGTTACAATCAGATTTTGGTGCACAAAAAAGACCAATACAAAACTACCTTCACAACACCATAGGGGACTTTTCAGTATGCCAAGATGCCATTTGGGCTGAAGAATGTTGGGGATACTTTTCAACGGGCCATGGATATAGCTTTCGCTAATGAGAAGGATGTTTTGTTAGTGGTTTACTTAGATGACTTGACAATATTTTCTAGTTCTGATGATGAGCATTTACACCACCTGAGGATTGTTTTTCAGAAATGCAGGGAGTTAAGTATTTCTTTGAATCCAAAAATGAGTCTTTTTTCCATGGAGGAGGGAAAACTTCTTGGTCACATCATCTCAAAAGACAGTATACGCATTGATCCTTCTAGAGTGAAGGCAAGTCAACAAATAGACTTTCCGTGCAACAAAAAGGAGATCCAAGCCTTCAATGGTAAGATGAACTTCTTACGTAGATTTATACCAAATTTGGTTGAGCATTTGTGTGAGTTAACTAATATGTTGAAGAAGGACAATGCTGTGAAATGGATCGAGGATGCCATGAAATATTTCAACTTGGTAAAGCTTGCTTTGACCACATTCACTATTTTGATCAGTCCCGATTATACTCGTCATTTTATTATATTTTCATTTGCATCTGAGCATACTTTAGCTGTGGTGTTGATGCAAAAGAAGGATCAGGTGGAGCAGCCCATTGCATTTTTTAGTCGGACTATCAAAGATGCGACTCTTCGCTATAACATCATTGAGAAACAAGCTTTGGCTCTTATAAAGGTATTGAAGGATTTTTGAGTTTACATTATGCATTTGCATACCATAGCATATGTTCCCAACGCGACTGTCAAAGATGTCCTCATGCAAAATGATCCGGACGGAAGAAGAGGTAAGTGGATAGCAACGATGTTAGAGTATGATCTTGAGATTAAGTCCACGAAACTGATCAAATTTCAAGGCTTGGAAAAACTCATGGCTGAGTCAAATCTTCATGCTCTAGACATAAATCTTATTGCAACAATGTCAGATGACGAAGATGGTGGCACACTCATTCAAGTATCAGAAATGTTTCTCAACTCACCTTGGTATTCCGATATAGTATATGTTCTTCAACATCTTTCTCCTCCTCCTAGAATGTCGAAAAGTAAAGGTAGATCACTAAAACTAAAGTTTGCAAAATTCTGCATTTTAGATAGTGCTCTCTATTGGAAAGATTCGGGAGGGGTCCTTCTTAACTATTTGGTTGAAAATGAAGCTTAGCAGGTAATGAATGATTTTCATAGAGGATATTGTGGGGGTCACTTGTTTTGGAAAACAACAACTAATAAAATCTTGAGAGCAGGGTATTATTGGCCATCTTTGTTTTCAGATTTATATAAAACAGTCATGAGCTGCCACGAATGTCAAGTTTTTCAGGGAAAAAGGAAGCTACTTCCTCTTCCTTTGAAGCCAGTTGTAGCTGAAGCGCCTTTCCAGCAGTGGGGGCTTGATTTCATAGGAGAAATTCATCCTACATCATCAGCACAACATAGATGGATTTGACAGCTATCGATTACTTCACCAAATGGATCGAAGCCATTCCGACAAGGCAAGCTATGGACACGGTAATCATTCAGTTTTTAGAGTCCAATATCTTGTCTTGCTTTGGTTGCCCTCACAAGATTATTACAGATAATGCAACAACGTTTAAGTCAAAGAAAATGGTTGAGTTTTGCAACAAGTACAACATCAGATTGGGTCATTCCATGGTATACTATCCGTAGGGCAATGGAATAGCTGAGTCTTCAAATAAATCATTGGTAAACATTATTAAGAAAATGTTGGAGGCAAACAAAAAGAATTGGCATCGAAAGCTTGTGAATCCTTTGTGGGCCAAAAAAGTGAGTAGTAAGAAAACAATAGGTATGTTGCCTTTTGAATTGGTTTATGGTACTGATACAATGTTTCCTACATCACTTGCAGTCCCAATCATGAGATTATTGCAAGAAGTCTGTAGTGAAGAAGATGATATTCAACGCCATATCAATCAAATGATTCACCTTCAACAAACAAGGGAAGAGGTTTCTCAAAATTCTTTCCAGCTGCAAGAGAAGATAAAGAAAATTTATGACCGCAAGACCAAGGCAGAAAAGTTTCAACTGGAAGATGTAGTGCTGCGATGGGTTGCACAAAATGAAGAAAAAGGGAAACATGGTAAGTTTGACAATCTGTGGAAAGGACCTTATAAAATCTCAGCCTATTGAGGACATAGTGCATTTTTATTAAAGGAAATGGATGGTTAAGAATGCTCAGGAGGACTGGTGAATGGTAGGCTCCTGAAACACTATTGTTTCTGATGCAGCTTGCTGAATTTGTTTCACTGTCACTGTATATACTAGTTTATTTTCCTTGCAAGATTTGAAGTACAATGTCATTTGAGCTTGGGCCCTCAAGTGAAGGCTATAAAACTTAAATTCTTTTTGCTGTTTAGAGTTGGTTTTTGAGTCAGTCTAGAGTCGGTTTTGAGTTAGTTTTTATTTTAGTCTTTCATTTGTTTGACCGTATTGGCCCAATCAGCTAGGCACTTGGTTTATGGTGTTCTTGACACCTCCAAGGAGCTACCATCCCCAATAAGGCCAATGTTAGTGTCAGTATATGAATACTTCCATCATGAATCAATCTGCTCTTTGCATTTTCATTGTAGGTGTCTCATACTGCAATTTTTGATCATTCCACTAAGTCATGCCAAAAATGACCCACTGATGGTTGTCTTCCTCTTCTTAGAATATCTAATTTTCCCTCATCAGGTATATTTGCTGACCCTTCTTCATGTTTCATTCGTTTATGGTTTAGTTTATATTATTTTTAGAGTTAAGGCAATTATGTCTCCATTAGGTCTTAGGGTTCATTTCCAAGGTCAAAAGGTTTGTTTTATTGCAAATAAAGGGCATAAAAGGTATGAGGAAGACCAATAAATAAGAATGGTTGGTAGTTAGTCACAATTACTGCACAAAATCCTTATTTCACTAATGTAATTTTCATCTCAAAAACATTGTTTTTTGAGATGAAAACAAATTATTTTAGTTTGTTCATATTGTTCATATCCTTGATGTAATTCAAGTCATTTTATGTAATAATTGTTCCCATAAGTTGTGCAAGGCACTTCTCCTTGCTGCAAGAGAGGAAATATTGAAGGATCAGCTCAATCAAAATTATCATCCACTTGAAAAGAGATAAAGAAAGAAAAGCATCAGACAGAGATTTGAAGACAAAGTGGAAGTTCCAAACAAACATTATAAAGTGGGTTTTTTCTAAGGAAAAATCAAATTCATCCTCTATATAAGATATCAAAAGCATTTTCAAACTTCATCATGCTCATTTGACAAAGAGAGAAAAATGAAGTTGCAGCAAATTGGTGGTCGAAGAAACCTTGGGCGTTGCGCATAGAGCAAGGAGCGTTGTACATAGGGCAAAGTTATCGGTCGCTGCACATAGAGAAAGGAGCTCTGCGCATAGGGTGGAATTTTGGGGCACTACGCATGCAGGCAGGGCACTGCACATACAACCAAAGTGTTGCGCATAGCGCCTATGCGCCAATGTATTTTTGCACGGTGCTGCGCATACAACAGAGCGCTGCACACCTGTACACAACGCTGTGCATAGGGCCTGTTAGTGTCAGTCTTTCCAGCCTTCCTCCAGTGATCAAACGTGCTCTTACAAAGTGATTTTGAAGTGTCAAGGTCAAATTTTGTCATTTCAGTGAGTCTTCAAGAAAAATTTGGTCACTAGGCATTAGGTCTAGGGTTTGCTCTCACTCTTTTCAAAGTTGCCCAAATGCCAATCTATGTCACTATTCAGCTGAGTCTATCATCATTCATAGGGTTTTCATTATCATCTCAGTGTCTAATGAGTCATTGTACACCTTGTTCATGCTTTAGTTGCGCCTAGGTAAGGTCATTTCCCTCTCCTAGGGTTTTGAAGGCAATTTCCCTTGGACGGTCAAATCATCGGCAAAAATTGTATCCTGATGTTCATACACCTTCCCCTAACCTTAAAGTACCTCATTAAATGCTTCCCATCCCTTAGATCCACCAAATTCCTCATTTTCGCACAAACCCTAGTTTCTTGCTACAACCTGGCAATTTTCTAGGTTGGGCCTGTGTTTTGCCCTTTTGGACCCCTTCCCCTCACTCGATCTCCATGATTCCACTTTCCCCTGCTTCCTAACATCCCTCCCTACTTCCAAAAATTTCCCCAAGAATTTATAAGCCTCTTATCCCCTTCATTTCGCTTCATTTCGACAAAATCCCTTGTTCCACACATCGGGATCAGTTTCACTCAAAAGATGTTTCAGAGCAATCAAAGATGAATTTGGGAAAACAGAGAGAGGGTTTTGTCCACAACAGGCCAAGGAAGAAAAACCTCCTTCACTTTTTACACAGATGTCATGGTTTTAGAGAAATGTTAAAAATACAATCGCCAGATCCAAGGAGGTTGGCCAAGGCACTAAAACGACGAAAATGGCCCGATCCACTCCAAATTTTGGCCAAAGCCTCTTTGACTGAGCATGGTATTAAATGACACACCTTCAGCTCAAATTTCAGAGAATTTGGAGCAATTTTGGTCATTTTTGAATTTTTTGGGAAAAACACAAGTTTTCTCCACCAACACGTCGCGTGCCGCGCGCGACCCTTTCGATGGGCAACTCCTTTTCAAGAAAACTCAGCATTTTTGGATTTTTCATGCAAAGATACACTTTCTCAGCAATTGCCAAGAAATTTCACCAAGTTTTGGGCCTCCAGAAAGTCAAAAAACAAGCAAAAAATGACTTTTTGCCACCTTTTTGACACACAGGAAGCAGTCTTGGGAGATTGCAATTTTGGAGGGGCAAATGGACACAAAATTCAGAAATTACACTTGGGTTGGAAAGTAGACATCCAGAAATTTCCAACAAGCCCACTTTTGCCTCATTTGGACACTTGGAAGTGCTTCAAAAGCAGCTCCAAAGGCGCGCGACGCGTTCAGGATCAGGGCGCGACGCGTTGGGCAATTTTCACAGAAATGCACCTACAGCTCAGCAAAACGCAGTTTTGATTGGATTTGACTTTTTGGAGTGGATTTTGATCCTCCTTGTTGTAAATGATGTAATTTTATGATATTTTTACACTCATTTATCTCTTCTAGAAGATTCATTCATGAGATAGGCAAAAATTTAATGAATGAATTGGTTTCCTAGCTTATAGAGGCAAGTTGTTTTGACTGCCTAGTTTTCAGTGCTCAGTTTAGAATTGGTTGAAACAGCTCCTAGGATAGTGAGCTAGACCCCTAGAGGCAAGGAAAGATGTTAGATTGCCTATATTATGTACTTTCTTGGTCATTTTCATGGTTGGACTCTTGAGGGAGAAAGTTTCTATTGTATTACTCATTGTATCTTTGCATTTTTGGCAAAGGAAGAAAGACCAGGGTTTTGCAGTCCTTTTTGGGATTCCTATGGTTACATGTATTGATGGTGTGTTTCTCTTTGTACTTGTAAGTTTTTTATGTGATTCATCTTCTTACTTTTCCTTATGCAAATTAGGCAAATGAAGTGTTAAAGTAGAATTCATGATGGTCATGCTCTGCTTTTAAGTTTGCTTAATATCAATGTTTTCATCTGTTTAAGGAGAACTCAAGGTGTTTACTTGCTCTCCTTAGCTCCTCACCAGTCATTCTTGCCCATTTGACTCTTTCAAAGGCATCAATACAGTCTCCTACCTTGCCCCAAAGAACCCCCTGCAAAAACTGTGTCCAATCCCCGCACCCAAAATTGCCTTTCCCCGATTTTCCACCAAAATCCTAAAAATCTCAAATCAAACCTTTTATCAGTTTACTAGCCTAAAATCAGTGTTCTTAATTGGTTATCTCCGCCCTTTGAAGATCTTTGTCGAGATATACCGGAGAGAGCCCTCTCCTGCCCCGTAGGGCTAGCTACGAGGCTAAGTGGTTTGATGTTGCCTTGGAGTTTGCCTTTCTCAGCCTGAGGTGAAATTTCAAGCGCTAACAGGGCCAGCAAACATCAAAACTACCCTAAAAAAGCATCCAAAATCGCGCCTTTTCTACCTAGGGCCTCAAGCAAGTAAGTACTCTCCCTAAACTGTTCTCCCAGCACTCATTTCAAGATTTTTAAGTTGGTTTTCTATTAAAATTTTCAAACCCTAGGTTGTCTGAAAACCCTCCCTGCTTATCTTTTTCCGGTTCATTCCCACATCTTGTTGTCGTATCCCTCATTCCCACATCTGGTTGTCATATCCGTAAATATCATCCCTATTCCCTATTCCCTACTGTCAAATACACTTATCCCCTATACCCTAGTCCCCAAACAAAATCCCTAAACCCTACTTACAAAATAGTCCCTATTAAAAATACCCCCCCTTTCTCACTCTTACATCATACATATCTCATCCTACATCACACAAACTCCTCTCCCCTTCCCCTATCCCTACTCACCATAACTCACTTCCTTATTGCCTTCTCTAGGGTTTCTAAAGCTTCAAACTCAAAAACATGGATAAAGAGGATAAGGATTATGAGGAGGAGGAAAACAATGGCAGTGAAAACATAGAAGATGAAACTTAGCATCAGAGAAAACCACATAAGGGAGGCAGAATTATCAGAGAGGAACCATCAAACATCAGAGAGTTAGAGGCTTTCCCTATGACTGTCTCTTGTTTCAGGCATATGGGATGTTATGAGTTTTGTGAGCAAGTGCAAAGAGTTCAATATCATCCTGAGTTGACCAGGCTTTTTGTAGCAAATCTCCATGATAACAAGGTAACTCTTGCCGGGGTCACATTTATAGTTTTCACCTCCATCATTGATGATGCTACAAGGATCCCGAATGTGGGGGAAAAATGGTATAAAGCAAAATATTTGGATGAGCGCTACTATGAGCCATACATCAAATCCAGGTACAGGAATGAAAAGAAGAGGACCTTTCCTTTTAGGTTCCTTCATGACAAGTATGCCCTTATGATGAGGATCATTATGAAGTATTTTACATGTGAGGGAAGATTTTCCAAATTATACACCTATCATATTAGGCTTCTTATGCACTTCACAAGAGTGAAAATGTTGAACATCCTGTACTTCTTATTCAGGAACATTGAGAAGATGGCCTACATTGTACAGAAAAGGCCATACCCCCATAAGATGAATAGTATTTATCATTATTCCTTGATTAAGATTATTGTGCTACATCATCTCAACCTCCTCAACATCTCGTGGGATACATTTATTGCCAATGACATCTTCAATGGTCCTCAGATTCCTCCACCAGTGCCTCAAGAAACAAAAAGGCCTTCCACTAGCACCAAAGTAAAGAAAAGTAAGAGGACTGAAGAGACTAAAGTTGTTGAGAAGCCAAAAACCTACAAAACATATCAGAGAGGGGCTAGAAAGTTGTTTGCAGTGGATAGGCAAGTGTTTACTCCACCTGATGTGGAAGGGGTCTTTACTTCTTCACCAAATCATAGGCAAATGCTTGCTCCACAAACTGTGGAAGGGGCTTTTCCTTCTTCATCAACACAATAGGTACAATAGGTGCAACAGGTGCATAAAGGGAAGGAAAAGATGCTGGAGGAAAGCCTCAATGATGAAGACGAAAGGGAATTTGATTTGATGGAACATGATGAACTAGAACAACCACACATTCATCATGGCATTGAGATAGTCGACTTGGAGGCTCAAGATGAGGCGACAAATGAAAATATAACCATAAGGGAAAAAGATGCACAGATCCAAGCACTGATGGACAACTTGGCAAGAGCTAAGTATGTCATTTCATATCTTAAGCAAGAGAACAAGTAGCTAAGTGACAAACATGTCTTCATGGAGTTAGAACTTCTCAAGGCAAAGAGGCAAGATGACAAAGGCAAATTAGTAATGCAAGAGGAAGAGACCCCAGCCACGTTGACTACATAACAAAGGCTTGAAAAGGAGATTGAGGAGGACAAAGAAACATGGTCTGACAGGGACAATTTTCATTTGGATAAGTTGCTACAAAGGGCCAATAGGGACAATCAAATCATCAAGCACATGGCTCGCCATTATAGGACCCAAAACAATATTTGTAACATAATAGTCAAGCAAATGTAGAAGGCTAAAACAAGCCCTCAAAGGCAAAAAGGAGGGTGATAGACTTAGGTTGTTTGCTGAAGATTCCTTGTCTAACCCAAACACTTGATAGTGGTGTTCTCCCACAAATTTTGAGCAAGTTTTGAGAATTTTTGCAGTTTTGAAGAATTTAGTAGTTTTTGACACAGAAAAATTAGCTCTATGCGCAGCGCCATTGGCACCGTGCTTTTCCTGGGAGAATCCAATGGAAAAAAAAGACCACCATTGGATTTCTAATGATGTAAGGATTCTCCCTATGCATTTTCTAAGTTTTTGGAGCATAATTGGTTGGTCAAAAGGTCAAAAAACACCCGAACAATGAACTTTCTACCCTCCTTTTGACCATGGCGCTGCGCATAGAGGTAGTCTTGGGAGAATCTGATTTTTAGGGATAAAATCAACTCCAAATGGGAAAATAAAAGCATATTTTGAAAGTACACAAGACAAGTTTTCCAATGAGCTATCATGAGCTGAATTTGGACATCGGGAAGGCCTCCAAAATGGCCCTGCAAAAAGTGCCGCGCATAGCCTTCTAGCGCTACGCATAGGACAACTTTATGCTAAATTTTCACTTTACTGTGCCATCACTGTAATTTTTGGGTTTTCTCTCATGGATGATGTTTTTATTGATGTAAATGGATACTAGGCATGTAAATAGGATGAATATTAGTTCGTGGGGATCAAAAGTTATCTTGAGGTCAAATGAATTAGTTTCCTTCCTTTAGAGGCAAGTTGTTAGGATTGCCTAGATTCCAGTTTCTTGTTCAGATTTTGATGGATTAGTTCCTCATCTTAGGGATTCGACCCCTGAGGATGAGAGGAGGTTGAATTTAGGTCTATATCTTCTTTTTCTTTCTCATTGTAAAGGGTTGGACTCAGTGGGATGCTTAGGCTTTGATAGACATCATTTTTTACCAGTTACAGTGGGAGATTAATGGAAAATTGCAGCTATTTCTTTGGGATCCATGTGGTATGATGTTCAGTTCAGTTTTTCTTATGTTTTCATGTGTTAAAATGTATTTTTAACTCCATTTCATCATTTCATACTCTTTATGTGAATGTATACAAGTTCGGAAGGCAGAATCCATAATTTTTATGCTCTAGTTTGGGTAGACATTTCACAGTTTGTGTTTTCTTTAGTTTAGGAAGAATCCATGAGGTTTACATGCTCTTCCTAGCTCCTCACCTAGATTTTCACCTCATACATCAAACCCTAAGGTTCTGATCGTTGTGCCTACCTTGCCCCATCGAACACCCTGCAGTTTTGACCTAATTTCCTTGCCCTAACTGTTTGGCTCCTCCTGATCCAATAAGACCATTCAAAATAAAATCAAACCTTGTGCTACTATACCTAGCCTAATATCATTTTCTAGATCCAACTGATTTGGCTAAGATCCTTATGGAGAGAGCCCTCTCCTGGCCTAGTATGGCTAGCTACTTAGCTAAGTGTGGTTTGTGGTTACCCTGGCATTGCCTTCCTTCAACCTGAGGTTCAATCGAGGTGCTAACACACGCAAAACTAATGGAGAGTGCGCAGTGCCTCAGGAAAATGCACAGTGCCTTAAGGGAATGTGCAATGCCTTAAGGAAACACGTAGCGCCAGAAGAGAATGCATAGCGTCAGAGGAAAATGCACATCGCCTGCTTTGTTTTGCTGATTTTCACCCAGAACTGTAAAAAGGGTCTCTTGGGGTTTTCTCAATCAGTGTTAGGAGGAAAATGAAATTGAGCTTGAAGCCAAGAAATCCTTTATAGCTGATTGAATTTGATCTTTTAAATTTAAAACCCACTTTTAATGTTTCATTTCATCTTTTTGACCTCTTTGCTAATGTCCTTTCTGACTTTTTCCTTTGCAGGTGGATGATGCTGGAGTTTTGGCCATCTTTACTTTTGAATAGTGCTTGGATGATATTGGCAATAGAGTTTGAGAAAACAGCTAGGAATAGTGACTTATTACATATGATCAACATAAAATTACATAAATAACATTAAATTATTACATATCTCTTTTTGAAATAAAATTACAATCTAAAAAAGGGATATTATTTCTTTCACTCTCATGCTTTTGCTGGCCTTTTTCAGTGAATGGTGTTTTTATTGGACCTTGGAGGAATGAAACCTAGTGACCTAATGGGACCTTGAATAACAATACTTCATGTAGACTTGACTGACATAAAACATGATGAAATGAGCTTTTAAAGTGAATGTATGCTCAGTAAGACACAGGAAGGTGGGCCAGAAAATATTGATATTTTGAGGGAGAGTGGGATTTTGACTTGGGCTACCATTAGTGAGTAATTTTTTTGCATGAGGACCTAGTGGAATGATAAAAATTTCAACATGGGACACTAATATGATATAAAAGAGGAGTTTTGATCATTGATGGCAGTATGCAAATACTGACTCTAACATCGGCCTTATTTGGGGATTGCAGCTCCTTAGAGGTGTCAAGAACACGTAGACCAAGTGCCTAACCATATGTGCTAATACGGTCAAAAACTTAAACTAAAATGCATGAGTAAATTCTAACAACTCAACTAACTCAAACTAACTCAAAACTAACTTACTTAACTGATGACTAAATACTAAAAATGGCAGAAAATCAGTGAAGCTCCAATGCCTTCACTTCGGGCTCCAAACTCCAACAATATTCTACTTCACACTTGCAGAAAATTAAATTGTGTGTACAATGAAACCAGGACAATTCAGAAAAGATAGTGCTTCGACACCCTACCATTGACTGGTCCTCCTAAGCATGGTTATCCATTCATTTCATCCAACAAGAAAGCATTTTGTCCTCAGAAAGCTGAAATCTGATAAGGGCCTTTCCATAGGTTTTCAAATTTACCATGCTTACCCTTGTCTTCGTTTCTGGCATCCCAACGAAGCACCACATCTCCAATTTTGAAATCATCTTCCTTTGTTTTCTGGTCATAGATTCTCTTTATCCTCTCATGAAGCTTAGAGGTGTTTTGAAATACCTCATCCCATGTTTGTTGTAGGTGAATCATTTGATTGATCCGACACTGAATATCATTCTCTTCACTTCCCACTTCTTGTAACAATTTCATGACCGATATTGCTAATGGTGAAGGAAAAATAGTATCTACTCCATACACAATCTAAAAAGGAGAAAGACCAAGAGATTTATTACTACTCACCTGATCTGCCCATAATGCGTTGATTAGATTTTTGTGCCAATTTTTTTTGTTGGCCTCCAACATTTTCCTGATGATGTTGATTAAGGATTTATTGGAGGATTCCATGAGACCGTTTCCTTGCGGATAGTATGTTGTAGAATTTCTCAACTTAATGTTGTATTTGTCACAAAACTCAGTCATCCTTTTGGAATTGAATGCTACCATGTTGTTTGTGATAATATTATTAGGAAAACCAAAATGCAACAAGATATTAGTTTCTAAAAAATGAATGATAACTGAATCCGTTGCTTGGCTGGTTGGGATCGCTTCGATCCACTTAGTAAAGTAATCTGTAGCTATCAATATCCACTTGTGTTGTGCGGATGATGATGGATTGACCTCACCTATGAAATCTAGGCCCCACTACTAAAAAGGTGCACTAACTGATATAGGTTGTAGAGGCAAAGGAAGAAGCTTTATTTTACCTTGGAAAACTTGACACTCGTGACAACTCATCATTGCCTTGTAGATATTTTCAAAAAGTGTAGGCCAATAGTAACCCGCTCTCAATACTTTGTTGGCCATGGTCTCTCAGTACAAGTGGTCCCCACATTATCCTTTGTGGAAGTCATTTATTACTTCTTTGGACTCATCTTTGGTCAAACAGTTCAGCAACACACCTCTAGGATCTTTCCAATAAAGTGCACTGTCCATGATCCAATATTGGAAGCCTTAAACTTCAATGACCTGCTCTTAGCCTTAGACATGCCTAGAGGGGGATTTAGATGTTGAAGCACATAAATAATATCAGAATATCGTGGGGATGATAGAAATAATTTAGATACCTGAATGAGATCCACTTCTTCTTGATTGTCAGGCAATGCTGCTACAAGGTTGATATCTAGAGCATGAAGGTTTGACTCGGCCATGAGTTTGGCTAACCCTTGACCCTTGATCATCTTGGTAGGCTTGATCTCAAGATCATATTATAATAATGTTTTTGAAAATAGCAACAAGAAATGCTAAAAATAGCATTGCTATAAATAGCATTTCAGGTACTAGTGTTGGATATAGCAACAAGGAATGATAAAATAGAAATGCTAAAAATAGCATTGCTATAAATAGCATTTCGGGATACATTCCAATTTTAGTTAGTCCCTGAACTAAAATTGAGAATTAAAATTCGAATTTGATCTTAGCAGTTGTTTGAAAAATAATTAATTAATTCATCTTGAGTTAATTAGTTGGAGAAAATCAAACATGAAGTCTATATGAAGACATGCAACAGTTATCCCTTTGATTGAGGAAGTTATCCCTTAATTAAGGAGATCAGGATGAGTTGTGCCTTGAGTTGTAATTAGTTAGCTCAGTTAACTGAGTTAAGTCCAGTTAGATTAGTTCCAACAGTGTGTGGAACTGATTGTGAGTTCATTTAGTTAATGCATGCATGCATGTAACTGCTACTCTCCAGATAACTGAATATTCTCTCATAAATAACTCATGCATGTCAGTTCAGTCAGAGACCAAGTTGAGATCAAATGATGGGACAATGTACTATCAGTTGCAGGAATATTCCATGGAGGATATCTCTTGCATGCAGAAGAAATTCATTCCTTGGGGATTGCGTAGTTACTTCTTCAGTTTAGTGAGTGTGTGGTGAGGCCAATCACATAGGTGGCATCATTGGACCCCAAGAAAAACTGCGCAAGGAAATAGGAGGCTTGGAGGGTTGAGGGAAGGCATATCTTTTGTCTATTCAGTCTGTGAGCTATATTGTTTGATTGCAGAGGGAGCAGGATAGCTTGTGAGCTGATTCTTTTTGTAATCTGAACATATTTCCACTTGTATGATAATACAGAGATTGGGGTTTTAGGCTAAGGTTTTCCCCGAGTTATTCTTCTATGTTTATGTATGATTGATTTATCATTCTCCGTTATATGTGTTCTATTTGATCTTGCTCATATTCAATTAAGCTTCCACAAGTTTGTTGTAGAAGTAGATCTTGTATTTTGCTTTAGTATATTGCATAATCTGTTGATCTACAGTGGGAATTTCTACATGGTATCAGAGTGAAGGTGATCAAAGCAAAGAACAGTATACAAGAAGGGAGAAGTTCAAATTTTTAGGTTCCTGAATATAGAAATCGAGTTCTTATCACATTTCAATTTCACCAATGACGTTTAACGGGACTCTAGTATGCCCTTGATGGAAGCTCGAATTATATAGCCTGGAAGGATAGTATGGAAGCAGTATTAGAGGATAATGGTCTAAAGTACTTCATTGATCAAGAAGTCCCCAAGCTAGCAACAATTGATGCTCTAGAATTGGTGGAATGGAAGAAATGTGTGGCTAGAGTAAGGAGAATCCTCCTAGAGGGAGTTCGAGACCACATTGTCTCAAGCCTCCATGGGAAGGAGACATAATTTTCGATGTGGAAAAAATTGAAAGATCTATATCAGAACAACAACTATCAAAGGAAGCTGGCATTGAAAGACATGCTTTGGAAAATTGAGTGTGAAAAGGGCGACATGATCTCTACATATTTGAACAAGCTCATCACCTGTAGGGATGAGCTTGGAAGTGTAGGGATCATGACAACCGATGATGACATGGTGAGCCTTGCACTCCTCGGTCTTCCTAAGAGCTGGAATAACTACCAAGACTTGGTAAATGGAAGAGAGAAATTACCAGATTGGGAATGACTTTCGTCAGATTTGATGCAGGAGGAGATAAGAAGAAGCACCAGAGATGGTTCTTTAGCCAAGGAGGATGAAGAAAATTGTGCCTTAGCGAGTAAGACAAAGAAACGGAAGGAGAAGGATTCTCATCCCAAATCGAGTTCTTCCTATGGTGGGAAGAAGTTTGAAAAATCGAAAGTGCGATGCTTTCATTGTCATGAGGTGGGTCATTTTGCAACAAATTGTCCATTGAAGAAATCCA
The DNA here is from genome assembly GCA_031772625.1 of Pinus tabuliformis. NCBI lineage: Eukaryota > Viridiplantae > Streptophyta > Pinopsida > Pinales > Pinaceae > Pinus > Pinus tabuliformis. Next base: position 1,103,436,176 of record CM062819.1, read on the forward strand.
AGATGGGATCCAAGGAAGGATCTGAAGGTGAGGCATTGGTCTCACAGTTCGAGTTGTATTTCACCCTCTTCGCATGCATGGTTTCATCCATGGTGGGATGTGGTTGGTTTCTTGACAGTGGAGCTTCATTCCACATGATAGACGATAAGAGTTTGTTTAGTACCTTGGAGGAGAAAGATCTCCAGATACTCATAGTGATGGGTAATGCTGAAAAGTATAGTGTCTTAGGAGTAGGCACAGTGGTTTTTTAGAGGGAGCATGGAGCTCGCATTACCTTGACTGACGTGAAGTATGTTCCAGGACTAAAGAAAAACTTGGTATAGATTGCAATGCTGGTAGACAAAGGCTATGATGTAGTCTTCAGTAAGGGAAAGGTTTTCCTTAGACATGTCACCACGAGACAGGTGAAGCAGATCGGTTCACGAGTCAAGAACTTGTATGCTCTTGAGGTTCAAGATGCATGCAAAGACTTGAGGAGCAAGGCAACTGTTGGAGACTTGGTGCTTGAGAGGGAGAGTACATTACCTCTCAACATGCAGCGCTAGAAGAAGTCTTAGACAATTGTGGAGAAGCAACTTCAGAAGGTTGTGGAGTAGCCACAACTAGAGAAGCCGAGAGGAGACCGAGAGGAGGCATCCACTCATGTAGAGACCTCCATTAGGGGGAAATTTCAAGCCAAGTGGGCAGAGGGATCACATGCATCCACACCTCCAGTTTGGAGGTGGGGCAATGTGGAGTGACAATCCCAAGAAGGATGGAATAGGGGCAGGATCATTGAGGTACCCAACCTCTTTGATTAGAACTTGCTATGGGAGCCCTGAAGAGGAGTAGTAGGACTGGATGAGTGGGTAGAGACAGATGCGGATGGAGTGGCAGAGAGAGCTACAGTGCAGGAATCCCAAGATAGTGTAGAGCTAGCAGGCTGCAACAATGCAAGAGGCACAGGAGTGTTGCACCAGTGCAGGATGGCACAGAGGGATGTGAAACGGTGCGAGATGCATGGAGTGTTGCAACAGCTTAGAGGTCACAGAGGGAGCACTTGTATGCGGAAGAGGAAGCTTCAACATTAGAGGATGTTTCTAGCCCAACAGGGAGGTCAGTTGGGAGATTTTTTGTTTCTAGAGTTGCTGGAGCAATAACACTTGGGAGAAGTGTTGCATGCAGAACATTCCAAAGGTTCAGGATTTGGTTTGAGTTGAATGCCTTTCTTGTTGAGAGGGAGTGTTGAAAATAGCAACAAGAAATGATAAAAATAACATTGCTATAAATAACATTTCAGGTACTAGTGTTGGATATAGCAACAAGGAATGATAAAATAGAAATGCTAAAAATAGCATTGCTATAAATAGCATTTCGGGATACATTCCAATTTTAGTTAGTCCCTGAACTAAAATTGAGAATTAAAATTCGAATTTGATCTTAGCAGTTGTTTGAAAAATAATTAATTAATTCATCTTGAGTTAATTAGTTGGAGAAAATCAAACATGAAGTCTATGTGAAGACATGCAATAGTTATCCCTTTGATTGAGGAAGTTATCCCTTAATTAAGGAGATCAAGATGAGTTGTACCTTGAGTTGTAATTAGTTAGCTCAATTAACTGAGTTAAGTCCAGTTAGATTAGTTCCAGTAGTTTGTGGAACTGATTGTGAGTTCAGTTAGTTAATTCATGCATGCATGTAACTGCTACTCTCCAGATAACTGAATATTCTCTCATATATAACTCATGCATGTCATTTCAGTCAGAGACCCAGTTGAGATCAGATGATGGGATAGTGTACTATCAGTTGCAGGAATATCCCATGGAGGATATCTCTTTCATGCAGAAGGAATTCATTCCTTGGAGATTGCACAATTACTTCTTCAGTGATGCGGCCAATCACATAGGTGGTGTTAGCACCCAGGTTGTTCCCTATGACTCCCAAGGGAATACGGCCGGGGTAACCACTAACCAATCTTTGGATCACTGTTTCTAGCCAAACTGTGATCAGAGAGGGCTCTCTCTTTATGATTTGTAACTGTTTATGATAGGGTTTTAGGCTAGCTATTATGCACAGGTTTTGTTTATGTTTTGGTTGAAGAGTTTCTTTTAGGTCTTAGTGATGTAGTATTCAGAGAGTCAAGTATCATTGGGCAATGGAGTCTATGGCTGTATAGGTGTCTAGAAACCTTGAGGTGAACTGGTGAAGTTTGCAGGGCCATTTGGATACTTCATAGAACAAATTTTGATTTATAACACAAACAGGTGAAAAAACCAGTGAAAGCAATTAAGAATTTTCACTAAAGTATTCGAGTATTTCCACCAAACTAGGTATGAGAAACAGATAGATGCCTCAGGAGCAAAACTTGAATCCTGGGGATGTCTATCACTGTAAAAGATATAGTTTTAAAGTGCAGCAATTAAGAATTACACTTCATTCACTGTATCTGAAGAAAACATGGATAATAGCTCAGATTGAGTTCAGGGTAATCAGTGATTAAATCCTGTAACTATTCTTCTACTTGGCTATTAAGTGTAAAACATTTAAACAACAAAAGAGAACAAAAGACTCGAAAACATGTAATACAGAGATTTAAGAAAACTTATTGTTTTATGAAACACTCTGGAATCCTGCAACATTCACCATTCATCACAACGCATCACATACACCAAGCTTTTGGAAATTCCATTCTCCCTTTGTATTACTTCTCTCAGAATCTTACAGCAAGTGAGACTTCTAAAAGGAAAATAACAACAACCCCCTGAGCTTCTGCCAGGGGTGAATATATACTTGCGATTTTTACAAAAATATCTGAGTCCTGAGTTATCTCAGACTTAATATTCTCACCAACTTTGAGATATTATTATCAGAAATTTATTACAGCATTGAATACAAAATAAAGGCGCCTTAATGTTCTGTCAGAAGATATTTTGGCCTTTGGGATCTGCTGAGTCGGTTGAGATACTTTGATTAAATGCTGGAGAACTCGACTTTATGGCTTGTACGCTGTATTTTGGGTTGTCACCTGTGATTGTGACTGCTGCTGTGGTGAGTAAATAGCTCTGCTGAGTTGGCTCAGCATCTGCCTCTTCCTTGTAGATTTTATTCATCAAAATTGTGCCTGCGCATGACTGCTCATGTACTGGAGAAAACTAACGCTACAGGTTCTGGCCTGATAAAATTATCTGTGTCAAATTCCTCCATACTTCCTGTGTGGGCAATTGATGATTTATGATTGCCCCCATAGTCTCATCTGCCTCAGTATACTTAAAGAAATTTGGTGGTGTATCAAACAGATGATCAATTTCATTCATAATAAAAAACAGATTATCCACCCTATCATACAGATTCTGCCCTGATGCTGGCCCTGTGTCTGCTGAGGTACTGGGCTGTTTTGCAATCTGTGCTACTGCATGGGCATCAATCCTTTTGTTGTAATTTTCTAGGGTGAGCAGTCTTCCTACACTGCTTAAAATGCTGGGGAGGCCTCTGTTCTGCAATGCCACAAATCTGTCCAGGAACTTGTTGATCTCGGTCTGCATATCCTGTGTCCTCCTCTCCAGCGTACCAACTAGACTTCTTAGTGTCAGGACTCTTTTAACTACTGAGATTGTTTCAGTCCTGTTAGTGATTCCCATGGTAGCTAGTTGAGAGCTAGTTTTGTTATTTAAAACATTGATCATTCTGCTGGCAGCATCTGGCATGTGGCCAAGGCTTGCTCTGGCTCTGTGTATTTCCTTGTTTGCCTTGGTGATGAGTACTATTTGCTCATCCATAGTCTCAATATACTGCCATTGATTGGTGATGGACCGCCCAATGTTGCCCCAGAGGACTGCTTTCAATTCTGCTGTTACTTTTTCTAGTGCAAGCTCTTTTTCTAGTTCAGCTATTCTCTTTTTTAGAGCTTTTATCTCTCTCTCCTTTGCTGCTTCATTCTGCTTGCTTTTGTCAAATTTTTCATTTACCTTGGCCAAAGATTTCTTGACTTCATCAAGCTCTTTCATTTGAGATTCAAGAACTTGGATCTCAGCTTGCAGCTTCTGCATATCCAGACTGGGAGTCTGTCCTGGTGTTGGTGTAGTTGTTGCTGTAGATGGTGCTGTAGATGGTGCTGTAGTTCCCGTTTGCTGAGGAGGAGGAGTAGTTGTTGGAGGGACTTCCTCAAGATTAATTATCACAGGAGGAGGCTGGGAGGGTTGGCCCTCTTCTCTTTGCTTCATTGCTGTTTGTAGTGCTGCCTTTGCAGCTTCTGATTGTCCTAGCTGGTCTTGAGTTCGAACCAGCTCCTTGTATAGGGATATCAGTAGGTATGTAGCATCCTTTTCCTGCCTTTGCTGGGCAACTTCATCTGTTTGAGGATGGATGGTAGCTGGAAGCTTGATTTTCTTTCTTAAGGCCGCCAAGTCTGCATCCCTTAGCTTCAAGAGTTCTTGGATACCCTTAACATCTTTAGGATCATGTCCTATTTCTATAATTACCTCTTCCAAGGACTTGATCCTGTTGTCCTTGGCTTGTGATGATGCTCTCTCCAATTCCAGCTGAGATGCTGTGTTATCAAGGCTGCTCTTCAATTTGTAGTTCTCCAACGTTTCATCTGCCAAGGAGGCATACACCATTTCACCAGTTTGTTTATGTAATTCAATCTTATCCATAGGGTGTATGTCTTTGGCCAGCACCTCCATGTTGGTTCTTAGGTAATCCGAGGTAGTTTGAGGATGCAGCGTTGTGGGCATGAAGTGACTCATGATCATCTTGCCTTCACTTACATCAAAGGCAGACATGAGTCTTTGCTGATTGGTGGGAGCCAGGTTCAGCAAATGATTGTACAGCTGTACTTTAATAGGATCACTCCTCCTCTTAATGTCAATAAATTGCTGTTTGATGCTGGACTGTCCTTCTCTGTGCTGGCTGGAGGAGCTGACCTCTCCTCCTATAGTTCTATCATGTTCATGCTGAGATGAACTGGCTGAAACTTCTCCACTGGGTGGGCTCATGCCCATTGCTTGCCTCACTGCTATGTCATCCTCTTGAGAGTCATTTAGTCTTTGTCTTTTCTCTCCCCGATTGATGGATGAAGTCAGGGGAGTCTCTCTATCCCTTTTCCTGGTTAAGTCCTCCTTTTGTGGGGTTTGGAGGACTGAGGTATCAACAGTAGTTTCTGCCCTAGGAGGCACTATTGTCTGAGCCTGTTGCTCAGTGGAGCTTGGAGCATTAATCACTTTTTCTTGCTGCAAGGGCTGCTGTTCACTAAACTGTTCCTCTTCTTGTTGCTGCCCAAGTTCCTGCTGCTCCATCTCTTCTTGCTGCTGTAGCAATGTGTCCACTTGTTCTTCTGTCAATGGAGGTGGCTGTTCCACCTGCTTCCCTTTATCCTTGCTTGCTGTCTGTGGTGCTTTCTCGGCAGTTTGCTGCTGTGCTGTTGATGATGTAGCAGCTGCTCCAAGTTGCTTTTTGTAGGAGAGGGGCACCTGTCCACAAGTTTCCAAGTCAGCTTCCTTTTGCATATTTCTAGCCTCTCTCTCAAGTAACTCTTCATTAGTAATTTCCTCCTCTAGGGTACCCTCCTCCCAATTTGATGCATTGGCATACTGTTCAATCTCGGGTTGTCTCTTGTGTGCATAGCTACCCAATTTGTATCTAATCCTCCTGAGGGAGATAGCATGATTGGGGTCATAGGGTATCCATTCAAAGCTGGTTTGCAGTCTGAGGCCTTCCAGGATAGTGTTTGCCTCTTTCCATCCCTCTTCTTTTCTGTTATATAGGAAAGGACCCAGCTGGTTCCTTACCTTCAACTGTGACTTCTTGTTGTTGCTCTGAAAATGAAGATAGTCTGAGTTCCCAAACTGTCTGAAATATTCCAAGGCAAAAAGCCTCATGGGGACATACCTTGGCAACCTAAATGGGTTCAACTCACAGCCATATATCCTGATGACTGTGTGGTTTTGGTAGAAGTACCAATTACCAATGCTGTAGGACTTATTCAAATGGAGAATTCTCCTCATGTCATCAGTTAGTCTAGGAGGAGGAGTACCATGCAATACTGTCATGACTGGATAGATGAATAAGTCAATGAACTCAGTGTATGTGTAAGGTGATACAGAGGTATGATGAAAAACAGAAGTCCAGAACACAACTGACCTTGGAATTCCCTGGGCATTGAGTGGCTTCAAAGGAACAGAGAAGGTGGCTGGCTGATAGAACAAGAATAGGTGGTATATATATGAAGTATACCTGAATAATCTTTCCCTCCTCAAGTTCATAAACTGCTCATGGATTTTATCTGCAATGTAGGTTGCATAGTCATAATGTACAGCTGGGGGTTTACCAGGAGAGAATATAGACAGCATTGCCATTAGGCTATCATCCACATCCTCCATCCCCCTGAATCCTAGGACATAACTGGTTAAATCCACTAACATCCTGCCCAATTCATTCAAATAGTGATACCCAATAGGAGGGGTTCTGACTGATTCAGAGCCTGGTCTTACAAACAACTAATTGATTTTAATGATTTGGTCATTTGACAGCTTGGTCCCTTTGTTTATCAAATTCTGCATAAAGAGGGGGGTCAATTGCTTGGCAGTTTGGAAGTGCAGCATTCCATTTATACTCTCTGGGGTAATCTGGAACAGGATTGAGCCTGTGGGGCTGATGACAGCTCTTTGGTTTGGGTCATAACATTCCTGGCAGCTGTAGATCAGTTCTGGCATAGGATTTACTTGGGGAAGGTTGTAGATGGGCAAATTTGAGTCCCAAATTCCCAAGATGTCTGCCCCACTCAGGTGCTGGGCTTTTAACTCATTCATCATCTGGATATTGTATTTGGTTCCCATAGGGAACTGTTGGAAATAATACTGAGAGGGGGGGTGAATCAGTATTATCTGATTAATCAAACTTTTTAAATGCTCAGAAACATATACGCTACTTCAGTTAAGTGAACCAGCGTGTACACGCTACTGTGACGAAGTAAAACAGCGTATAGGAAGAAAACTCACAATTTAGTTAGCTTATTCTTCAATTAAGTGCATCAGGACATTATTCATCACATTAACAGTGAACATGTGCAGTAAAACAGAACAGAAAAAAAGCCACACACATGAACACCAAGATATAAGGTGGAAACCCAATGTGGGTGAAAACCACCTGCTGCAAGTTGTCTCTATCTTTCTTTAATATGAAACTTCAGTTTACAATCTTTTGTACTGGTGCAGCCTTATACCAGTACGCAGGCTACAACCTGCAGAAGGCTTCAACCTTCTCTAGTTCTCCAAACTTCCTTGGAAGGGAGCTCCAACCCCCTTTGCTCTTGTACTAGCCAAGATACTAGTACGTAGGTGCTGACCTACAATCTTCCTTCTTTCAGATATCACTTTTCATACATTTTCAGACTTGGATATTCCTGAAGCACAACATTACAATCTGAAGACCACAAATCATTCAATTTCCACAACAGATCATTGAAGCATAAAACAACCAAACTTTGAATCACTGAACCACTGAACCCTGTCAATCACCAGTTACCAGAACACAGAGCAGACTACAGAACTCTGCAATAACAGTCAGACCCCACTGTAAACCCAAAATCAAGCTTCAAAAGATATACGCTACTTCAATGAGCAAAACCCGCGTATACACGCTCTTTTACCGAAGCCAACCTGCGTACATATCTAAAAATAAACTTTCTCAATTTGCAGCTGTACCAGACATTAGTTAGATCCAAAACGTAACATTGCGACAATATGCAGATCTAGAAATACGCATAATCAACCATATCATGATAGTGCATTTCAAACCATTAGATCCCGATCTATCCTTAGATCTAGTCTTCCATCAACCGATGTGATCTCTCCTTGGCTTAGATCAAGCAACCCAGAACCTGCATATCAGATCTCTTCCTCTCTTAGATATTCAAGCCTTGTCGAAAGATGATCTTGCCTAATGATCTTCTTCTCCTTATATAGTCTTAGGCCTAACTCAATACCAAGAGCCAAAACCATAGTAACACAATACCATCAACTTCAAAACTAGGGATCGACACGCCCGTCGAGACACAATGGTCCGAAATCATAGGCACAACTTCCAAGGACTAACCACCATGGACCAAAGGAACCTTTCCACATACACGCGCTTTTTATGAATCGAACTTGCGTGTACACGCGACTTGGGCTTAACGAAACGGCGTGTATGAGCTTCCTTGGTATGCTGTACTGAGATCTGTCTTCTGATTAAGTTGCCATCACCTGTACCAACCTCTGAGCACCTGTACCATCCTCTGAGTGAGTTGCCATCAAGGACAACACTTGAATCATAATGCCAACAATCTCCCCCTTTGGACTTGATGGCAACCATCACACCAAGTCACTCTCCCCCTTTGACATCAAGGGCAAAGGGCTGTGCTCCCCCTGAGGACATGCTGATATCTCTGGCTGTGCTGACTTGTGCTCCCCCTGACCGAAGGCCAGATCTGCAAAAGATGTTCTTCAACAAGAACCAAGACTTATACACCATAAGGGACCTTCCTATCACCAAAAGACTCAATACATACATCCATACTCCCTACCAAGAGGGGACATAACAGAAACAACCAATTATATTACAGCATTCATCCCAGGCATAGTGGGGAAACCAACAAAGGCCGTTACATGACCTTTGACACCATAAAAGAGATATGACAAGAGAGATACATGACATAGAGACAACAGATCTAGACCAAGACTTAGGAAAGACACCAGCAGCATCTGATAAACATCTTGTTAGATCAGCAACCAGAATTTCTTTCTGAGCTCCTTCTCCTGAAACCAACAACCAAAACATCTGAATGCCAACAATGCTTTATGAGACTTTTGAGCTGCTCCCCCTGAACCTGTGCCTGTTGCACTCCCTGAAACTGTGCCTGAAGAATTCTGACATTCCTATTGCTGTTCAGAACTTCAGAGTTTTCCCTTGCTGTTCAGAACTTCATATACGCGTTTTATCCTGTACAAAACAGCGTATGTACGCGGATATTCTTTCTGCAACAAGCGTCCAGCATACACGCGACTTACCCAGCATGAATCCGCGTGTATACGCTCATATCCCTTCCGTAACCTGCGTATACCAACTTTTCTGTAGAACAAACAAACTTCAACAACAGGATGAAGCATCAACTACTCCCAGCTTTTGTCTGAGATATTCAAAAGTTTCCCTGGGCAGTGGTTTTGTGAGAATATCAGCAACTTGCTCTTTAGAAGGAACATACTCCAACTTGACCTTCTGCTCAAGCACTTGTTCCCGAAGAAAATGGTACTTGATTGGTATGTGCTTGGTCTTTGAGTGCATGACAGGATTCTTTGAAATGCTGATTGCACTTGTATTATCACATAAGATAGAGACAGGTGGAGTGCAAGTGATTTGAAAGTCCTGCAAGGTCTGCATCATCCAAAGAAGTTGTGTGCAACAAGATGCTGCAGCCACATATTCTGCTTCAGCTGTAGATAAGGCAATCGAACTTTGTTTCTTGCTGAACCAAGATACTAATCTGGAACCCATGAAGAAAGCACCTCCACTTGTGCTTTTCCTATCATCCACACTTCCAGCCCAATCTGCATCTGTGTAAGCATGAAGAGTGAGATCAGTATTTCTAGGATACCATAAGCCATAGTTTTGGGTCCCTTGAAGATATTTGAAGATTCTTTTGACTGCCTGAAGATGAGTTTCCTTTGGGTTGGCTTGAAATCTTCCAACCATTCCTACTGCATGTGTAATATCTGGTCGAGTACCTGTCAAATAAAGCAAACTCCCAATCATGGATCTATAAGTGGGTTGGTGGACTGCTGCTGATTCATCATTTGCACTGAGGCTGCATCCTGTAACCATGGGTGTACATACTGGCTTTGACTCTTCCATGCCATACTTCTTCAAGATCTGCTTGAGGTATTTGGTTTGAGACAAGAAGATACCTCCTTCACTTTGTTGGATTTGCAATCCAAGAAAATATGTCAATTCTCCAAGAAGTGACATTTCGAATTCTTTCTGCATAACCAAGGCAAAGTTTTGACTCATGGTCTCTTCATTGCTGCCAAAAATAATATCATCTACATAAACAACAAGAATTAGCAATTTGTTATTTTCAACTTTTATATAGAGATTGCTATCTGCTGATCCTTTTGAAAAGCCTTGTTGGTGAAGATATTTGTCCAACCGATAGTACCAAGCCCTTGGAGCTTGTTTGAGCCCATAGAGTGCCTTTTTCAATCTGCATACAAGGTTTGGATCATTTCCAAGAATGAACCCATCTGGCTGCTCAATATATACTTCTTCTTCTAAGTCTCCATTCAGGAAGGCTGATTTCACGTCCATTTGAAATACCTTGAAGTTTTGAAAGCTTGAGAGAGCAAGGAACATTCGGATGGCCTCTAGTCTTGCCACAGGAGCAAAGGTCTCTTCAAAATCTATTCCTTCTTGCTGTGCATACCCTTTACAAACAAGTCTGGCCTTGTTTCTAATTACTTCTCCATTTTCATTTAACTTATTCTTGAAGACCCATTTTGTTCCTATTACATTCTTATCTTTTGGTCTAGGAACTAATTCCCAAGTGTTGTTCCTTTCGATTTGCTCAAGTTCTTCATCCATTGCTTTGACCCAACATTCATCTTTGCATGCTTCTTTCACATTTTGTGGTTCAATGGAGGAGAGTAGAGCCAAGTAGCTTGAAGCTTCTGCAAGTGTCCTTCTTGTTTGTACTCCTGCTTCTTTCTGCCCCACAATCTGAGTTTCTGGATGATTCTTTTGGACATATCTGGATGGAGTCTTCTCTTCTATTCTTGTCTGCTCCACTGGTTCTTCTTGAGATTCTTCTTCTTCTTGAGGTTCTTCTTCTTCATCATTTCGCCTTTGAGAGTAACCTTCATCTTCTTCAATGTCTTCATGATGAACTTGCCTAGGAATATATCCCTTCTCATCAACCACTATATCAATACTGTCAACAATTCTGCCAAGTCTTTTATTGTAGCACTTGTATGCTTTGCTATGTGGAGAATAACCAAGAAGAATGCCCTCATCTGCTCTAGGTTCAAGTTTGCCAAGTTGCTCATCAGTGTTCTTAATATAACATTTGCTCCCAAAGATTTTGAAATGCTTCACGGAAGGAGTTTTACCACTCCAAAGCTCATGAGGTGTTTGAGTGCTGTTTACTCGGACATTTGTTTTGTTAAGAATGATAACAGCAGCATGTGCAGCTTCACCCCAGAAGGTTGCAGGAGTACCTGATTCATCGAGCATAGCACGAGCCATTTGTTGGATAGTTCTGTTCATTCTTTCCACAACCCCATTTTGCTGAGGAGTTCTAGCTGTAGAGAATTCTCTTCTTATCCCATGTTCATCGCAGAAATCGAAAAATTCATTTGATGTGAACTCCCCACCTCTGTCAGATCTGAGGCACTTAATTTTGTGTCCTGATTCATTTTCAGCCAATGCTTTGAAGGATTTGAATTTTTCGAATGCTTCATCTTTGTGCTTCATAAGCCCTAACCAAACAAACCTTGAGAAATCATCAATGAATAATATCAGATATTCTTCTCCTCGAGGTGTCCTTTTCCTAAATGGACCACATACATCTGTATGGACTAGCTCAAGAGGCAAGCTAGCTGATCCTTCCTTCTCTGGAAAGTTAGTTCTGGTTTGCTTTCCAAACTGACAAGATTTGCATATGGTGTTGTCTGGAATTTTGATATCTGGAAGATCGCGAACTGCCTGATATTTGCATGCTTTCCTTATTTGTGAGAAGCTTAGATGTCCCAACCTTCGATGCCATAACCAGTGCTCTTCATCCTTGCTAAGATAGCATTGTTGTTGTCCTTCTTCAAATATGTACAGATTATTTGGAGTTCTTTTGCCTTTGAGAACTGTTTTACCTGTATCAAGATCACGAACAAGACATCCATTCGATCTGAAAATAACCTCGGTTTTTTGATCACACATCTGGCTGACACTTAGAAGATTATGCTTCAATCCATCAACATACAAAACATTTCCAGCCTTGACCTTTTCTTTCAAAGGAGCAATACCTTTTCCTTTTATAGTTGCAGGAGTATCATTTCCAAAAGAAACTTTCTTTCCCTTTTCTAAAGTAGAATAAGATTCAAGTTTTTCTTTATCACCTGTCATATGTTTCGAACATCCACTGTCAATGTACCATAGATTTTCCTGTCCTTCTGCATAAAACGCTATCCCACATCTTTCTGTCTGAGGTTCTTTTATTCTCCATTTTTTGGTGCTCGTGGCTTGTTCCTTTTTCTCCTGAAACCTGCTCCTGCATTCAGACTCTTTATGACCAAAATTATTGCAAATAGAACATTCAACTTCATTTTCAAGAACCGAAAAGTTGTTATAGGTCCTCTTTGTAATCCCTGTCATACTTCTTTTTTTTTGAGCTTCCCTAGTCATGATTGTTTTATATGCAACACATTGAGCTGCTTTGTGACCAAAGTTATGGCAAGAAAAGCATTGTCCATTGAAGAAGCTTCTGCGGTTATTGAATCTACCAGCCAACTGATTGTAATTTCTATTTTCATCTATTCTTGTGCCAAACTGAGAAGATTTTACCTGTGGTTGGTTGTAGCTTTTGTTCACCCTTAAGAAGGATTGTCCCTGATAGTTTCTGTTTGTAATTCGTCCCTGCTTTACCTGATTATCTTCATTGTTCTTCTGCTCATTTCTTCTTGCTGCATCAAGATAACTTTTTGAGGTGGATGCTTGAGAGGTTTCTCCATTATAGCCCAAACCTGTCTTGTTTAGAGGAGACCGCTGCACATTGATAATCTCATCCAAAGTTTCAGATCCTTTGACAAACTTAAGATTAATAGTTTTTGTTTTCTCAATTTCTTTTCTGAGACCAACAATTTCACCTTCTAGTTTTTCAAGATGTTTTTCCTTTTCATCAATTTGAAATTGCAAAGTATCAATGATCACACTCTTTTCTTCTATGCATCTCTTGAGTCTAGTAATTTCATTATAGAGATTATCCACATCTACAGCATCCTCATAATCATCATCTTCAAATGCCATTAATAGCTTATATTTATTACCTTGTTCATCTTCATCACTGTTTGATAAGCCATCACTATCTTCATGGGTGTAGTAGCTTTTCTTATTTGCACTTTGTTTCTTATTCCATCTAGCAGGTTCTTTTCCTTTATCCTTATTAGGACATTTTGCAGCATAATGACCTACTCTTCCACAAGCAAAGCATTTGAAAGGTAGCTTACCTCTGAACCTTCCAGCACCCCTTTGAAGATTTCTGACAAAGTTTGATTCTTCTTCCTCTTCTTCTGGAACATGGCTTGCTTCATAGTAATCTTCTTTTCTTGATGCCTTAAAAGCAGCTTCCCTTCTGTCTGATGGACCTCCCTTTCTCATTTCATAAGCAGTTAGAATTCCATGTAGCTGAGACATAGTGAGAACTTTGAGATTTTCCTTTTCTTCTATTGCAGATACTTTAGATTCAAACTTGGGGGATAATGATCTTAGAATCTTTTGAACTACTATAGTCTCTTTTATTTCTTCACCCAAATTTTTCATACAATTAACAATCTCATCTACCCGAAGAAAATAATTAGCCACACTTTCATCATTATACATCTTGAGGGTCTCATATTGAATCCTGAGAGTTTGAAGTTTAGCTTGCTTTACCTGTTCATCTCCTTCATAGCTAGTGATCATTTTGTCCCATATCTCTTTTGCTGATTTGAAGTGCATGACCTTCATGAATTCTGTTTGAGATATACTTCCTAATAGAGTACTGACTGCTTTTGCATTTGTTTCATATGCCTTTTTCTCAGCTGGATCTGTAGGAGTAGCTGAAGGAAAAGCATAGCCTGTTTCTACAATGTCCCAAACTTCTGTACCAAGAGATTGAAGATATGCAGTAACTCTTACCTTCCAATAATTGAAATTTGTTCCATCAAAAACCGGTGGCCTGATTGATGCTTCTTTCTCGTAGTTGCTCATGATGAATGATCTTCCTTCAAGCGATCAAGCTTCTCTGAAGGACCTGCTCTGATACCAATTGTTGGAAATAATACTGAGAGGGGGGGTGAATCAGTATTATCTGATTAATCAAACTTTTTAAATGCTCAGAAACATATACGCTACTTCAGTTAAGTGAACCAGCGTGTACACGCTACTGTGACGAAGTAAAACAGCGTATAGGAAGAAAACTCACAATTTAGTTAGCTTATTCTTCAATTAAGTGCATCAGGACATTATTCATCACATTAACAGTAAACATGTGCAGTAAAAAAAAAAGCCACACACATGAACACCAAGATATAAGGTGGAAACCCAATGTGGGTGAAAACCACCTGCTGCAAGTTGTCTCTATCTTTCTTTAATATGAAACTTCAGTTTACAATCTTTTGTACTGGTGCAGCCTTATACCAGTACGCAGGCTACAACCTGCAGAAGGCTTCAACCTTCTCTCGTTCTCCAAACTTCCTTGGAAGGGAGCTCCAACCCCCTTTGCTCTTGTACTAGCCAAGATACTAGTACGTAGGTGCTGACCTACAATCTTCCTTCTTTCAGATATCACTTTTCATACATTTTCAGACTTGGATATTCCTGAAGCACAACATTACAATCTGAAGACCACAAATCATTCAATTTCCACAATAGATCATTGAAGCATAAAACAACCAAACTTTGAATCACTGAACCACTGAACCCTGTCAATCACCAGTTACCAGAACACAGAGCAGACTACAGAACTCTGCAATAACAGTCAGACCCCACTGTAAACCCAAAATCAAGCTTCAAAAGATATACGCTACTTCAATGAGCAAAACCCGCGTATACACGCTCTTTTACTGAAGCCAACCTGCGTACATATCTAAAAATAAACTTTCTCAATTTGCAGCTGTACCAGACATTAGTTAGATCCAAAACGTAACATTGCGACAATATGCAGATCTAGAAATACGCATAATCAACCATATCATGATAGTGCATTTCAAACCATTAGATCCCGATCTATCCTTAGATCTAGTCTTCCATCAACCGATGTGATCTCTCCTTGGCTTAGATCAAGCAACCCAGAACCTGCATATCAGATCTCTTCCTCTCTTAGATATTCAAGCCTTGTCGAAAGATGATCTTGCCTAATGATCTTCTTCTCCTTATATAGTCTTAGGCCTAACTCAATACCAAGAGCCAAAACCATAGTAACACAATACCATCAACTTCAAAACTAGGGATCGACACGCCCGTCGAGACACAATGGTCCGAAATCATAGGCACAACTTCCAAGGACTAACCACCATGGACCAAAGGAACCTTTCAACATACACGCGCTTTTTATGAATCGAACTTGCGTGTACACGCGACTTGGGCTTAACGAAACGGCGTGTATGAGCTTCCTTGGTATGCTGTACTGAGATCTGTCTTCTGATTAAGTTGCCATCACCTGTACCAACCTCTAAGCACCTGTACCATCCTCTGAGTGAGTTGCCATCAAGGACAACACTTGAATCATAATGCCAACAGGAACCAGTCCAGCATTTGGTAATCCATGTCTCCCAGGGCTTTCCATGCTAATTCCTGGTGAGGAGCATTGAGGGGCTTGATATTTAGAGCAATAGGAGTCTCCATAGTTCTTCAAAGTGCAACAATTGTAGGTGAATAGTCAAAATGGAAGCAACACAGAATAGAGGTGATTCTCTGTAAAGACAGTTTGTATTTAGATACCAGAGGGGGATTTACACAACAGCAGTTGGAATACTGTTTGTTTTGGGAGCAGAGCTTTTCTAAGGTCTGACTATGTCCTCTTTTAGCGGGTAAATTGAGACCAACTAGGAATTAGCCGAGAATACGCAGTGAGTGTTGCTTTCTGGGCGAAATTACAGGTATTATGGCTCGGCTGGTGCTTTTTGGACTTCACAGTTACAATGGTGGACGTGCAGAGGGAAATGGGCGGTGTAAATGTAGTTTCAAGGTGTCTTAAGCCTTCTGAGCAACTTAAATTTCAATAACAGTCGTATGGAGGGCAGAACAATGGTAAATACCTGTTAATTGACGAACAGAGGTTGCGCAGGTGTGCACGGTTGATGCTGAGGAGGTCGCCCGGGTTAACTCAGCAGGTTGGCGGAAATTCGAACGTAAACGGTCATGCAGAAAGAACAATAGCGACAGGAGAGAAAAGTGGGAAAAACACGGTTTTTTGGGTAAATATAGACTTTTTTACCATTTTGGCGCTTTTTAGTGATGAC
Source organism: Pinus tabuliformis (assembly GCA_031772625.1). NCBI lineage: Eukaryota > Viridiplantae > Streptophyta > Pinopsida > Pinales > Pinaceae > Pinus > Pinus tabuliformis. The sequence continues at coordinate 1,103,452,393 of CM062819.1, forward strand.
GTCAGCATGACGTCATTGGTGGGTCAAGGTGAGGTGACGTCAGCTGACGTCATCGGGTGACGTGGCGGTAGACTATTGGTCCAAGGGGGCGATGAGATGGCAGCCATGTCAGCGGCCAGGTGGACGAATAGCGGGAGCGAGTACAGGTGGATGTGACGTGGCGATTCGTTGGCGGAAAACAGTTGGCGGTTAGGACCGTAGCGGTTACGGTTAAGGTTAACCGCTACGGTTTCTCGGGGCGGTTTAGGTACGACGCCGAATGTGTCAGGCCTTGCTCCGAGAGGCTTTAGCGTTTGACGCGTGGAGAGGTACTGACGTGACGCAACGTCACCTTCTCGGGCGGTAAAGGACGGCAGTGGGGGCCGCTCCGATATTGCTGTGGGTCGTCGGATCTCAGAGACTTGATCCGACGGTGGGCGGAGTGCGAAGATGCTCGGGTTGTATGAGGGCGGAAAACTTTGGGTAGAGGGTTTTTCGTTGGTTTTTCATTGGTTTTTCATTGGTTTTTCACTGTTTATTATTTAAAACAAACAATGCGCTAACCTTTGGAAATGCGCCAGAGGCGGGTTTTTTGGCTTTGGTAACTTTTGCAAAGGATTTAAAGGCGGAAGAGGGTTTTCCAATGCAAATGGTGGTTTTAAGGAGCAATTTGACTTGCAGCAAGGGGGAATGGGATGGAACAGGTTCACCAAAGTGACCAGATGTCATTTTGGTCCCTTTTGAAGAATATAGGGCTATAATGCCAAGGGGAAGGAGTATTTATAAGATTTGGGGCTTTATACACCATAGTGTTAGTATTATTAGGGGAAGGGGTAAAATAGGGGAGCTATATAGTAGAATTAGAGGTTAATATGAATGAAGGGAGCAAATGAAGGGGATTTTACTGAGTTTATCTGAAATTGACTTGGTTTTGAGAGTAGATCAAAATGAAAGATCTTAGACCAGAAATGTGGATTCTGAATGAACTAGAACCACCATAAAACCATGATCTCTCTTCATAAATCTCAGTAAAAAAAGGGAGTGTTAGTAATGGAATAGAGGGGAAGAGGGAAGTTAGTTATGCTCCTTGCTGTAATTTGATGGAATTAACCACTTTGTCCACCGACAGATTTTTTGCCTTGGCAAAACACCTCTTGACATATGAGTAGTGGTGAAAATATCCTTTCTGCAATCACAACTGCCTACCCAGCTATTTTCCTAGCATTTTTTGTTTCTCCTTAGAGGGTGCATTTGGACTTGCAAACCCTTGCCTTTTCTTTTCTTTGGCTTTTTCTTTTTTTTCTTTTCTATCTACTTCTAACCTTATTTCTTCCAAGGTCCCAGATTAAGCTGTTGGGAACCTTTACTCCTCTACCTAAACTACTTGTCTGCCAAGATTAAGCAGTTTGGACAGACTTCTTTCTCTATTCTATAACTCAAAATTGAAACATGGCATGATCCAGATTAGACTGTCGAATCATCCACAAAATTGAAATAAGGTCCTCAATACTTGAAACACTTTACCCACCTCTTGTTCTCTAGGAAATATGGGATCTTTGTAATACCAAAGCAGAGCATATTTGGACTTTCTTTGGCCAATCATGAAATATGAAACCTATTAGTATAGGTATCCAACAGTGGCTCCACATGGGGATGGTTTTTCTTCTGAAAGACCAAGAACAGCAGGTCAGATTGCCTTGTTCTTTGACTGCCCATCCCAATCTTTGAAATTTGCTGCAAAAATGTGTCAAAATTGTGTGCTTTTTCCTTGGAAGACCTCTGATTCTACTTGCCTCTAGCTGGTTGGTGAATCAGTTGGGAAAACTGCTTTTTACAATCTAAAACAGAAAACAATATGTACATCTGCATATATACAATGAATCCTTGGATTCCACTCATAGTGAACAGTCAAAGTAGTGCTTCAGCATCCTGCCATTGACAGGACCTTCATCCAAGTCAGTTTCAGTCAGACTTTTAAGGAAGTAAGTGTTGTTACCTTGTACTGCTTGGACAGCAAATGGTCCTTTCCATAAAGAATCAAACTTTCCATGTTTTCCTTTCTCTTCTCTTCTTGCATCCCACTTTAAGACTTTGTCCCCCATATTGAAATCTTCTGCTTTGGTTCTCCTATCAAAGGCCTTTTTCAGTTTCTCTTGTAGTATCTACACTCTGCTGAAAACTTGTTCTCTGGTCTGTTGTAAACAAATTATCTGGTTAATCCTTCTTTGCATGTCATTTGGCTCTGCTTGGCTTTCTTGCAGAAGTTTCATAACCGGCACTCCTAGTGATGACGGAAATCTGGCCTCTAATCCATAGACTAACTCATATGGGCTGGTCCCAATTGATCTTTTAGTTGTTAGTCTGTCTGCCCATAAAGCATTTACTAGTTTCTTATGCCAGTTCTTTTTGTTCTCTTCCAGCACTTTCTTTATGATATTTATTAAACTTTTGTTTGATGATTCAGCAAGGCCATTTCCTTGAGGGTAGTAAGCTGTAGAATGGCCCAAAGTAATGTGAAATTTATGGCAGAAGTTCACCATTTTCTTGGATCTGAAGGCAGCAGCATTGTCTGTTATTATTTTGTCCGGGCAGCCAAATCTAGCCAGTATATTGTTTTCCAAAAACTGAATGATTGCTGAATCATTTGCTTGTCTGCATGGGGCAGCTTCAATCCACTTGGTGAAGTAGTCTGTCGCTGTTAAAATCCATCTGTGTTGCCCTGAAGATGAGGGATGAATTTCCCCAATGAAATCCAAGCCCCATTGTTGGAAAGGTCTCTCTGTTGCAATGGGCTTCAAAGGAAGTGGCAACAACTGTCTTTTGCCTTCAAACAGTTGGCATTTGTGGCATGAGGCTACAAATTTCTTAACATCAGAGAACATAGTGGGCCAGTAATAACCAGCCCTCAATATTTTGTCTACAGTGGACTTCCAGTACAAATGTCCACCACAGTCTCCCGCATGGAAGTCTTGCATGATATTGTTAGTTTCATTCTCTATTAGACAGTGCAGTAATATACCTTCATGGTTTTTCCAAAGTAAGTTTCCATCTATCACACAGAATCTAGATGTTTTCATTTTTAGGAACCTACACTTAGTTCTGGACAGCCCTGGGGGAGCACACAGGTTTTGTAACACATAACAGATATCAGAGTACCAAGGAGATTGTTCAAAGGCTACATTGATCTTTGGAGTCGCCAGCTCTGTTCCACTGTCCAGTTGGTTGATATCTAAGGCTTGGAAATTTTCTTCTGTCATTAATTTGGCCAAACCTTGCCCTTTTATTAGCTTTGTGGGTTCTATTTCAATGTCAAATTCTAGTATATTGGCAATCCATTTTCCTCTCCTGCCCTCTAAGTTTTCTTGGGTGAGAATGTCTTTGACAATAGGACTTGGTACATAAGCCACAACATGGGAGTAAAGGATGTAAATCCTAAAGTCTTTAATAGCTTTGATCAAAGCATAGGCTTGTTTTTCCATTATTTGATACTTTAGGGGGGCATCTCTAAGAGCTCTGCTGAAGAAGGCAATAGGCTTCTCATTCCCTTGGTCATCTTTCTGTAATAATACAGCAGCAATAGTATGTTGGGAGGCAAAGGAGAAAATGATAAAGTCTCTGTCAAACTGAGGATTGGTTAACACTGGGGTTTGAGTCAAGGCTAATTTTATACTTTCAAAGGCTTGTTTTGCTTCGACAGTCCATTTGACCTTTGAATCTTTCTTTAGCATATTATTTAGTAATCTGATTAATTCTGCTAAATTAGGGATAAACCTTCTTAAAAAGTTGATTTTCCCTAAGAATCCTTGCAACTCCTTGACATTCCTGGGATGAGGCATTTGTAGGATAGCTTGTATCCTATCTGGATCAATTCTTATGCCATCTTTTGAAATAATATGTCCTAGAAGTTTCCCTTCCTCCAAGCCAAATAATGACTTCTTGGGGTTTAAGGAAATACCATATTTCCTGCATGTTATGAAAATCTGTCTTAAATGTTTCAAGTGTTCTTGGTCAGATTTTGAAAAGGGTGTTAGATCATCTAAGTAAATGACCAAGAAGTCATGAATCTCTTTTGCAAAAGCAATGTCCATTGCTCTCTGAAATGTTGCCCCTGCGTTTTTCAATCCAAAGGGCATTTTCACATACTTGAAAGTTCCCCATGGGGTTGTAAATGCAGTTTTGTCCTGATCATCAGGGTGTACCAGGATTTGATTGAAACCTGAGAAACCATCAAGCAATGATATCCTTGAAGCCCCTACTACTCTTTGAAGAATATGATCCATTTTGGGTAGAGGGTAGTTATCTTTGAGTGATACTTGATTCAAATTCCTTAAGTCTACACAAAGTCTAATCTCACCAGTTTTCTTTCTTGTAGGGACCAAATTTGAAATCCATTCAGAGAATCTGATTGGTGCTATGATACCAGCTTTGAACATTTTCTGTAATTCTTTTTCAATGGAAGGAAGGAGCACAGGATTGATTCTTCTCAATTTCTGTTTGAATGGTTTTTGATTAGGCTTGAGGGGAATGGTGTGCTGGATAACAGAGGTATCATAGGACTTTAGATCCTCATAACCCCAAGCAAAAACATCTTGAAACTCTTTAAAGAGGTCAATATATTTGGGTTTTTGATCAGGGGGCAAAGCAGCAGATAGCTTTATTATTTTAGGCTTGTCAGTGGTACCAATGTTGCATTCTTCAATTGCTGCATCTAATGGCTGCATCTTTGGTTTCCTGGGGACATCATTTGAGTCAAAAATGTCCTCTAGTGGGGTAAGGCCTGCTGGAAGGAAATTGTCTTTGAGTTGTATGATTTCAGCTTCAGCGCTACTCATCTCTTCGCAGTCAATTTGGTTGATTTGCTGAATGTTTTCATTGTTGAAAATGGTTGGACTGAGTAGTTGTTTTGCTGTCCTAGGTGACATTGGGTGAGCAGACTGTTGAAACTGTATTTGTGATGAACATGCTCCATCAAATATTTGTGATTGACATGTTGACTCAAGCATTTGTGATTGGCATGCTCCATCAATATCAATATTTAATCCTGTGAACTCTTGTTGCAAGGTTAAAAAATTGTTTATTTGCATGTCATCCTCAAAAACTTGCCATTCTTTGACATTGTTTGGAATAGAGGGTCGGTATTTGACCTCGGCTGTGAAACAGTTATTGGGTTCTAATGGGAATTTGAAGGTGCTGGCAAACGTTGCCAAGCTGTGTGCATGGAGATTGTGGCCCCTTGAAATTTTTGTGATAACAAACTCAGAGAAGGTCTCTAATATTTCAATTACAGCAGACCTGTAGGACCTCAATCTTTTGTCATTGGTGACAAACTGTCCTTTCACCTGTTGAATGACTAGATTAGAGTCTCCCATGATGGAGAGTTTAGGAGCTTGTAGTGATTTTGCTAGCTTTAGGCCCAGCAAGAGAGCTTCATATTCTGCCATGTTGTTAGTGCACCTAAAATTCAATCTGTAAGCCCTGCCTTCTGCATAGCCTTTCTCTTTGTTATATATCCACACTCCAGCTCCTGCCCCTAACTTGTTGACTGACCCATCAAATTCTAGGACCCACAGGATATCTTGCTGAACAGAAGATTTAAAATTCTGTTCATGAGATGGCAATGTGAGCAGGAGTTGGGGTTTCTTCCCCCATTTGTTTTCTAGGACAGCTTTATCACTTGTTTGACAATCTTTAACAACTAGAGGAGGGTGAATGTGTATTTTTGGGCTGATTTATGTTTGGCAGGTGCTACTTGTCTGATCAATGTTTTGTTCTTGTATGAGTGCTTCGGTCCTAATGTCATTGTTTGAGAGGCTTGTGTTGTCATTGAAGAGGATGAAGGAGTCTATGTCCGAATGGACAGCATATATTGGAAAATTTTGAGGCTTTTCTTCACTGCTGACCATATACTTCATGAGTGTTTCCCTGTATAGTCTTTTTGGTTGCCCAAAGACAGAGATAGTTGCATATGACATGTCTAATTGCAGGGATCCTTGGAGCTTGGCTCCCCATGATCTTGATAACAGCATCCCATATTTGGGTGGGATATCAGCAACTACCACATCCATTAGAATAGTCTTGTTGGGATATTGAACCAGAGACACACATAAATCTTTTATTAGGCCTAAACATTTGACTTGACTAGAATCAAAGGAAAACAGGTCTTTGTATGGCCTTGTTATATCCAAGTTCAATCTTTCCATGAATGCTTTTGGCATAAGGTTGTGAGAGGCGCCTGAGTCGAACATTGCATTATGCAGTATTTTATCATGAACATGCAGGCTGACATAAAACGGTAAAACCCCTGTGACTTCTGATTTTCCATCTACCTCTGGGCCAAACAGTAATTCTGGAGTGTCATCTAGCACATTTACATCATCTTTGCTATTGGTGAGCTGTAGGGATTTCTTTATCTGTTGCTTATATATGTCATGCTTGGCTAGCTCTGAGAGGGGGATGGCTATCTTTAACTTGCCAATCTCTGTACCTAGGTCAAAAGGTTTGTCAACTTGGATTTTAGAGTCACGGATAGCAGTATTTTCTTTGTTCACTAAATCTTCTTGTTGGATTTCATCTTGATTTTGAAACCTGCCCCTCATACTCATGTCTTGAGGGTAATGTTCGGATTTGGGTGGGAGGACGAGGTTGCCATGGGCTGTTGTAGTGGGGACAGTAGTTCAGTAACCTCCTCAACCACTACTTCTTTTGTAGGCACGTTTGTGTTGTCATTAGGTTCAGTGACCATGGTTTCTTTGGACTGTTGTTTCTCCTTTACCTTTTCAGGCTGATTTACATTTACAGTCCTACTCCTTAGTTTGTATTGTTTATGGACTTCATAGACAGCAGTATCATATCCTTGTTTAAAGTCAAAGGATTCTCCTGATTTAGTTTGGAATGTTTTGCTTTCATCCTCCTCATGGTCTTCTTGTGTTAAGAATACATGGCTTTTACCATCCAGACCCATTAAGTTAATTTCGGGATCTTCATTGAGCTGATTGGCTGTGGAGGTTTCTGCATAGTTTTCTTGAAAAGGGGGTCTGATATCTTGGTCAGCACTTGTTTTCCCTATGTTTGGGTTCTGAGTTCTCCTAAAATTTGGGTTTCTAGGAGGGTTGCTTTGTGATGTCTCCCATGATGATTTTCTTTCAACTGATTCCACCCTTTCACCCAGTCTCTTCATGCTGTTTAGTATTGCATCCAACTTTTGATCAAAACCTGAGGGCTCTTCTCTGAAGCCAACCTTCTTTTCCATCTTTGCCCTGTTTCTCTTGGCAATCAGGTTGGCCTCTACAGTGACTGCAACTCTTTGAGCTTCTGCAAGGGTTGGGGGATCTCTTTCTTTCAGCTGATAGGCCATATCAGAGTCAAAACCGTCAGGGAAGTTATACAGGGCCAAATCAGGAGGGGGTCTTAAGTTCTGGGGGATAGCATTATATACATTGTTAAACCTAGCACAATATTCCAAAACTGTTTCTTGGGGACCTCTTTTAATAGTGTTATATTCACCGAGTATGTGTAGAGGATCTTTCTTCTTCTCCCATCTGTTGGTAAACTCTTGGTACAGGACCTCAGGGGTTGCAATGGAATTTGCATTCAGGGATCTAAACCAAGTTCTGACATCCCCAGTTAAGCTTTGAACAAAAATTCTCATCCTGACACTGTCATCATCTATTTCATAGGTCTCAAAGTGGTCTTGCATCTTCTTAGCATGCTGGACAGCTGTCAAAGGGCCATGGGAGTCAAAAAATGAGATTTTGGTTTGGTAGTCTTGGGGTAGAGCTGGAGCATTGGCTGGTATCTGCAGAGGTGCATATCTGTTAGCCATGTTTATGGGGTTTATGGGGTTAATAGGAACAAATGGGACAGCTGGGATTACAGGTGTAACAGGGTTAATAGGATGGGTAACAAGCGGGGGGCTGGTTAAAAGAGTATGTGCAGATGGTGAAGATGGGAGAGGAGGGCTTTGAGGTGTTGATGATGAACTAGGGGAACTAGGTGTGGACCGGAACAGAACTTTGCAGGGTGTGGGAATGCAGATAGGCTGTTCTGAAATTATATCTGAATCGGCAGGCTTCTCCTGCTTTTGCTGTCTCCTAATGTTCTTTGGAATGATATTTGGATTATCAACAATGATAGGTTGATTAGGGTCAGGGTTTGCCCTAGTGTGCCTTGGATTTCTTTTTGGAGCCAGCTTCTAAATATTCTTTTGAATTTGTACAAGAAGTTTATATATGCAAGGACTGGATGAAAATTTTGGAATGGCTATATATGTTTCAAAGCTAGGATGAAGATTCCCTAATCAGCTCTTCCCTAAAGCTGTTCCTGTGGCACAGAAACAGTCCTAAGGCCTCTTGGCTAGTTCAGGCTTGATGGTAGCTTTGGAAGATAGATAGTAATTGAAAAATCTTTAAGAAGTTCCCCAGTGGAGTCGCCAATTATGTTAGCACCCAGGTTGTTCCCTATGACTCCCAAGGGAATACGGCCGGGGTAACCACTAACCAATCTTTGGATCACTGTTTCTAGCCAAACTGTGATCAGAGAGGGCTCTCTCTTTATGATTTGTAACTGTTTATGATAGGGTTTTAGGCTAGCTATTATGCACAGGTTTTGTTTATGTTTTGGTTGAAGAGTTTCTTTTAGGTCTTAGTGATGTAGTATTCAGAGAGTCAAGTATCATTGGGCAATGGAGTCTATGGCTGTATAGGTGTCTAGAAACCTTGAGGTGAACTGGTGAAGTTTGCAGGGCCATTTGGATACTTCATAGAATAAATTTTGATTTATAACACAAACAGGTGAAAAAACCAGTGAAAGCAATTAAGAATTTTCACTAAAGTATTCGAGTATTTCCACCAAACTAGGTATGAGAAACAGATAGATGCCTCAGGAGCAAAACTTGAATCCTGGGGATGTCTATCACTGTAAAAGATATAGTTTTAAAGTGCAGCAATTAAGAATTACACTTCATTCACTGTATCTGAAGAAAACATGGATAATAGCTCAGATTGAGTTTAGGGTAATCAGTGATTAAATCCTGTAACTATTCTTCTACTTGGCTATTAAGTGTAAAACATTTAAACAACAAAAGAGAACAAAAGACTCGAAAACATGTAATACAGAGATTTAAGAAAACTTATTGTTTTATGAAACACTCTGGAATCCTGCAACATTCACCATTCATCACAACGCATCACATACACCAAGCTTTTGGAAATTCCATTCTCCCTTTGTATTACTTCTCTCAGAATCTTACAGCAAGTGAGACTTCTAAAAGGAAAATAACAACAACCCCCTGAGCTTCTGCCAGGGGTGAATATATACTTGCGATTTTTACAAAAATATCTGAGTCCTGAGTTATCTCAGACTTAATATTCTCACCAACTTTGAGATATTATTATCAGAAATTTATTACAGCATTGAATACAAAATAAAGGCGCCTTAATGTTCTGTCAGAAGATATTTTGGCCTTTGGGATCTGCTGAGTCGGTTGAGATACTTTGATTAAATGCTGGAGAACCCGACTTTATGGCTTGTACGCTGTATTTTGGGTTGTCACCTGTGATTGTGACTGCTGCTGTGGTGAGTAAATAGCTCTGCTGAGTTGGCTCAGCATCTGCCTCTTCCTTGTAGATTTTATTCATCAAAATTGTGCCTGCGCATGACTGCTCATGTACTGGAGAAAACTAACGCTACAGGTTCTGGCCTGATAAAATTATCTGTGTCAAATTCCTCCATACTTCCTGTGTGGGCAATTGATGATTTATGATTGCCCCCATAGTCTCATCTGCCTCAGTATACTTAAAGAAATTTGGTGGTGTATCAAACAGATGATCAATTTCATTCATAATAAAAAACAGATTATCCACCCTATCATACAGATTCTGCCCTGATGCTGGCCCTGTGTCTGCTGAGGTACTGGGCTGTTTTGCAATCTGTGCTACTGCATGGGCATCAATCCTTTTGTTGTAATTTTCTAGGGTGAGCAGTCTTCCTACACTGCTTAAAATGCTGGGGAGGCCTCTGTTCTGCAATGCCACAAATCTGTCCAGGAACTTGTTGATCTCGGTCTGCATATCCTGTGTCCTCCTCTCCAGCGTACCAACTAGACTTCTTAGTGTCAGGACTCTTTTAACTACTGAGATTGTTTCAGTCCTGTTAGTGATTCCCATGGTAGCTAGTTGAGAGCTAGTTTTGTTATTTAAAACATTGATCATTCTGCTGGCAGCATCTGGCATGTGGCCAAGGCTTGCTCTGGCTCTGTGTATTTCCTTGTTTGCCTTGGTGATGAGTACTATTTGCTCATCCATAGTCTCAATATACTGCCATTGATTGGTGATGGACCGCCCAATGTTGCCCCAGAGGACTGCTTTCAATTCTGCTGTTACTTTTTCTAGTGCAAGCTCTTTTTCTAGTTCAGCTATTCTCTTTTTTAGAGCTTTTATCTCTCTCTCCTTTGCTGCTTCATTCTGCTTGCTTTTGTCAAATTTTTCATTTACCTTGGCCAAAGATTTCTTGACTTCATCAAGCTCTTTCATTTGAGATTCAAGAACTTGGATCTCAGCTTGCAGCTTCTGCATATCCAGACTGGGAGTCTGTCCTGGTGTTGGTGTAGTTGTTGCTGTAGATGGTGCTGTAGATGGTGCTGTAGTTCCCGTTTGCTGAGGAGGAGGAGTAGTTGTTGGAGGGACTTCCTCAAGATTAATTATCACAGGAGGAGGCTGGGAGGGTTGGCCCTC